>OX381720.1:31798837-32445736 GCA_947462335.1 Harmothoe impar
TAATCAAAGCTCTAGGCCTACTATTACTTGGATGGGCTGGATTATGGGGAGAGGGGATTTAATAGGCCTCCCATAAAGATCACTTTTGAAACGGTAGGCCTAGGCCTACTCACAGAGGGGGCTATAAACACAGGCCTATGTAGGTTTCTAAAATCAAATATTTTCGGGAGGGAGGGTCACATACGGTAGCCTCGGGTAGGCATACTATTAGGGAGTGTTCATTTATTAGCTACAGGGGGGGGGGGCGTAAAAATTGGGGGCTAATCAAAGCTCTAGGCCTACTATTACTTGGATGGGCTGGATTATGGGGAGAGGCGATTTAATAGGCCTCCCATAAAGATCACTATTGAAACGGTAGGCCTAGGCCTACTCACAGAGGGGGCTATAAACACAGGCCTATGTAGGTTTCTAAAATATATTTTCGGGAGGGAGGGTCACATACGGTAGCCTCGGGTAGGCCTACTATTAGGGAGTGTTCATTTATTAGCTACAGGGGGGGGGGGTCGTAAAAAATTGTCGATCCCTCCTGAGGGGGGGGGGGGGCGTAAAAAATTCTGACCCGTCTCGAGGGGAGGGGGCATAAAATATTTTGCCCCTTTTAGCAAAACAGCCCAGCCCCCCCCCCTGTAGCCTAAATTTGTAATTAATAAATGAACACTCCCTTACTTGGATGGGCTGGATGTGGGGATTTAATAGGCCTCCCTATTGAAACGGTAGGCCTAGGCCTACTCATAGAAAAAAAATTCTTCCCCCACCCCCCCATGCAATTCACCCCTGACACTGTGACGTTAGCGACGCAGCAATTGGTCACGTGACCTGACGTGATCACGTGACAGTGAGCTGTGCGCTGATTGGACAGGCGGAATCACGCAGCAGACGTCACCATTTGGGCGCCAAGTGGCAAGGAAATATTGCGAATGGTGCATTTTAATTGCTGCCCGGTGGGCTATAGTTAATGTCCTATACAAACATAGCGTTTTAGTATATTTAAATGGGTCCAACATTCGTCTTCTACACTCTTACTCTGTGGGGTAAACTAGTCAGAGGTAGGCTTCCGCCCAAGGATAACGCAAGGGTAGTGAGATCCAGCTTTATTTGATGTTGTGGAGGTTATAGTATATATAGAGCACTTTCACAGGTTTATATTATAATCACAGCCTTCCCCTCATATATATAGAGATATGTACATCATTTCTAGCATTTAGCTCCAGGGCTTGCATTGATAATTATACGCGACGGCCTTAGTCAAGGCAAAGTATACATATAAATATCCAGCAGGAATCCTTTAGGGAATCCAGAATGTATAAGTCTCCACGCAATCAACCAATAAATACTTTCAACTTGATTTCAATTAGGTTATTATATGTACACATCATAATCGTCAACATGTCTCGAGGACGACCTTATACGCTCCTCTACAATACCGACGGATCTGATAGCGGTTTTACGAGAACACAGGTGCAATCAAATGGTTACTCTCCGGTCACCACTATGGATCCGGGATATACACATACTATCAGTTTCCAATTCATCAGGTCGGCCAGTCTAAACAATTGGCTTTCCAGCTCCATACTTATAAAACCGGTATACTGTATCACTAACTCCATGGTTCTCTCCAGAATACAGGACTCCAGGTTGGCATGTGAACAGAACACTCAATGTATAATTCCGGTGGCAATGTCGTTACACCATAACTCCAATTGAAACGTTATACCTAAATGCACAGATTCCAATGATCCATATTTCCCAACGTCTAGATCACAAGACCGTCGTTAGTCAATGTTAAACCGGTGTTAAACCTTTAGAACCACACACATACTCCTCAGGAGTTACACAGTGCCATCTGGTCTTCTCGATCGTACTCCCCAAACGCTCACTGATAACTGACTGCGCTTTCCTTTCCCCTCAGGCTTATACTTGTTTCTTTTACTTTATTTCAGCTTCCCTTCATGACCACACCCAGCACCTATTGATTGCTCGTCAGCGTCATCTCTCATCTCTATTGATTGGCCATTAGGCGGCCCTACTCAAGACCATCCTGAATAAATTAGGCAGGGGATGGTCGTGGCCATGTTGTGTTCGAGGCCGGCCCTCAGCCGGTGTCGTCGCCTACCCCCCCTGCTGCTCTCGAGGCCCTAGTGATCGCCTCCTTCACCAGCTACCCCATATGCTGCCCCTGAGGCCCTGGTTAACCGCCTCCTTCACTACCTACCCCACATGCTGTTCTCGAAGACCCCGGCCACGGACGTCCTGGCCATATGGATTTTAACCCCGACGCATAGCCCCATTTGCCTGTACTACTTGCTCCCATCGCTGAGGCCGCGTTCCCCATTCGCCGTTCGTCTTCCCGATCTTAGCCTATCTCCTGACCTGGATTTTATACCGCTGTTATCTTTCCCACCAGCTGTGTCAGCCCGGATCCTAGTTTATTTGTTGCTTTCCTGCTCGGGCTCTAGACCCTGGCCACAGAGCTGAATATATTTAGTCCATATAACTTTGACTCTTATTGTGGCCAAGTCTACCATTACAGGACCTTATAACATTATTTATACATGTTCCTTATATTCGTTATTTACTGCGTGGCCCGCGTACTGGGCTTGCCCGATTTACATGTGACTTAATGTATGCGACGACTTTCTTTTCTCTTATTATATTAATCTCACTGTACTTGTATCTTAAAGTGTACTGCTTCCCCCCACTTATTCAATGTATATCTACTATACCCATACATATTCATACATATATATGTACAGTTTCGCCCGTTCCCTTATGTTATATTATACATTATTTATCAATCAATAAATATATCCTCCAAACCTTTTTTGCTCTTCTTTAGTTTTCCACTATAACCCACCGGGGGTAATTAGGGGGGGGGGGGGGAATCGATGTATGTGGGGCCTATTTCGATCAATATTGATGGTAGCCTGGAAATTGAGATGTTTTGACCATTCGAGTGGATCGCCGCCATGTTGGATTATTGGCGATTGCCTTTAGGGAGTGTTCATTTATTAATTACAGGGGGGGGTGGTGAGATTTCGCGCGGAGGGGCAAAAAATTTTTACGCCCCCCCCTCGAGAGCGCGTATAACGTTTCGCGCCCCCCTCGCCGAAGGTGCCAAAATTTTTTCGTCCCCCCCCCCCCTTTGAACTATAGTAACGCACTGGCTTTTTGGCTAAAAAGGGGCTTAAATTTTTACGCCCCCCCCTCAAGAGGGGTCAACATTTTTTACGCCCCCCCCCTCAGAAGGGGTCGGAAATTTTTACGCCCCCCCCCCCAAACCCACCACCCCCCCCCTGTAAATAATAAATGAACACTCCCTTAAGGGCCGCAACTGTCATTGAATGGCCGATAAATTTCCAACTCGCCAATTTTGACTAATATTGACTGATATGGGCGAATACAGGTCGTTATTTATCAAATTTCCTCGAAATAGCGCTGGCATACTGAAAAGGATAGATAGAGATTGACGGTCAGAAGAGGCGCGTTACTAATAGAGGCAGGGGCCAGCTTGAGACCGTCTCATGTTGGAAGCGTCAGAATGACAATGGCGAATTACCGAGTGCCAACCCTCCCTTTTCCCTGTTATTTATATGGTTTACAGTACAAGATACCTGAAATAAAGACAAAATGTGGGGACAGCACACCTTACAGCTTAATTTGTCATAACTGATGTAGGCGAGAGGTGAGGAAAAGTGGGATAAATATGGGACAGAAAATGATATTCAAGCTACTGCAACTTCACTTTTGACAAAAAAAATATTGATTTCATGAAAAAGTGAAATATAAAAAAACTAAATATTTTCTGGTAAAAAAACATTTTTTCTCACAGTTTGCATGTGGCTGTTGTTTCTTTTGCTGAAAAAAATACATGACTACCTGCTGTATTGAGCTATTTAAATGGAAAATTGAAATCTGAAACTTGCATAACTATAGGCTAGTCGACCCCAGCCAGTGGTATGGAGGGGGAGTAGCACTTGGTGTGCTTAGTCTGGGTGCCTCCTCGCCAACAATTGAATCAACAATAGATAGTCGGGTATAGGCATAAACAATCATATTATCGGTAGGCCTAGACCATGCAATTATAAAGACAATTCCGCCAGTTAACGATAATTAAGCATAATATAATGTCTATTTCCCGCCAAATAAAGATGAAACAAGATGGCTGCTGCTGCTTTCTCATTGGCTGGGTGCAATTAGCAATTAGCAATTGGCAATTCTTGGGAGCAGAACCTACGTCACACTGTACAGTGAAGCCCTTATCAGGCTTATCTTCCCTAAGATAACACCTCCCCAAAAGGGTCTAGATTAATAGGCAATGTACTGGGAAAAGGTGTTGGAATCCTTATCGCAAGAGATCTAGTTTAGCTACAACAAAATGCATTGCAAAATCGGAAAGATATTCAAAATAACCTCCAGATTTGAGATGCACTATGCTCTAGTACCCTTATCGCAAGAGAAAATAGCAAAAAGGTGACTTTTGCTAGTACATTGCCTACGTAGCTAGACCCTTTGCGAGTTCCTTAGTTACCAGACAATTGCTCCCGAGAATTAGCAATCGGCAAATGGCAATCGGCAAATGGCAAATGGCAATGGCGCACCGGCCTTCCATAGTATATGGAGAGTGGGGAAATGGGGACACGTACCCCCCCCCCCCTACCCCCATCCCCCCTACCCCCCATCTCCTCCCCCCCCCCCCCCTGCCCCCCGGGCGTCCCCGCCCAGCGCTAGCGCAGACTACATTACATAATATGATATAATGGGGCCCGTCAATCCGCGGGATAAGGTCTTGCCACCGGAAATGGCGCAGGTGCTGCCACCTAGTGAAGAAATGTAGAAGCTGGCTGGCATGGAAGGCTGGTGAGACATGCTTATTGAGATTGCCATAATTATGAGGAATTGCCAAATGTGTTTCCACATTGGCATAGCCCTAGCAGCTGACTTTAATAAAAGCAAACAGATTTCGCGGACTGATATCCGGTAGGTGGCTAGACAAAGGATTGTGTAGGGTAGGTAGGCCTACCGGGGTAGGGGTGAATGGCCCACTAGGGGCCTAATTCATAGGGGGCTAGATAGGGTTGATTCAGGTAAAGTGAGACACCTACATTACCACGTGCGCAATATTACCCACATTTAGCCTAGGGGAAGATGGGGGAATACGGGACACCTAAGGGTTTGCATGCAATTTCTGCCTTTCTGGTAACCATAAGCAAAATATTTTTTTACCTACTTTTTAAGCATTCCTCTTTTATATTTAGGCCTAACTGTGTCCATGAAAAGTTTCCTCAAACCCCCTAAGGTATAATGGTTGTAGTTAATAATTCCAAAGATTTTGTGACCCATATTACCCCACGGTGGGGTAATATGGGTCACCATTGTGGGGTAAGATGGAACGGAATAGGAATCGACAGTGAAAATGGCCAAATATCTTTCATGCATGGGTGGAATTCTTTGCATGAGAAGCCTTTGACGTACCTTAACAAAATATATGATGATTTAAACTGTCCCAAGACATTAAAAAGATATTTTGCTACCTCAATGAGTGCTATATGTACATTTCCTGTCGAGAGAATTTGTCAAAATATAAAAGAATTAGCAAAATTTGACAAAAATGGAGTGTTTACATCGTTTCCATGGTAACCAGGACGTCATAATATACCCAAAACCCTATCTAGTAGATGGGGCTCCTATATAGCTTTAATTCAAGCTATTTTGTGACCATTTATGTTGAGATGCACACTAGAAACAGCAAAAATTGTGAATTGTCCTTGATGTTCAAATTGACCTTGAAATTTCTCGTATTTTCATGCCGCCATTTTGCAAAATGGCCGCCACACAAAGTATGACCATATGCAAATCTAAAACATGAAAAAAATCTCACAAAGAACTAAGTTTATTTAGATATCTTGAAAAAAAAGTAGTGTCTGCAAAGACACTCTTTTGTGTGGAAGGTTTAAATAAGGTTAACCCTTTCACTGCTGGCCCTGAAAAATGTCATTTGGGACTTAACCACCGGCCCTATGCCATGGGAATATCCAATTTTGTAAGTATGTGCTCCTTAGGATAGTGGCTAAGGAGTTAAATAAGTTGTAAGTAGTATAGTATGTATCGGAACGGGACTATAGTTAAGTACTGTTTATTACTCAATCGACCTGCAGCCAATCAGAGGCCTCCCTTTTGGCGGGAAATTCAAAAGCAGCCAATGAGAGGCCTCCCTTTTGGCGGGAAATTCAAATAGGTCACGTGACCGGAAGTGACCTACTTCCGGTCACGTGACCTTTGGGCGGGAAATTCAAATAGGTCACGTGACCGGAAGTGACCTACTTAAGAGGGTCACGTGACCACCATGTTGGCGGGAAATTCAAATAGGTCACGTGACGGGAAGTGACCTACTTAAGGGGGTCACGTGACTACTAGGTTGGCTTTCAAAATAAGTCACTTGAGATTTTGATGGATAAATAAATTTTAAAAAAGAAAAAAAAAGCAAGCTGAAAAAGCTTGCTAAAAAATAATTTAAAAATACGGCTCTTTTTTTCTAGGAGGGGGGGAGAGGGGCACTCTGGGGGGCACTCTTTAAGATGCATGGGGGGGGAGGGGGGGAGGGGGGGAGGGGCAGGGTTTTTTAAGAGTGAGACTCGCTTCTCTGCCCTCTCTAAAAGAGAGGGCAGAGAGGCGAGTCTACTTACAATGAAAGGTATCATGATTGCGTTTATGATGATGTGCATCATGATGTGACTATCTTACAACCCTATGAGAAATAAGCAAGACATGGGCGTACTTACACGGGCTATTTGTAAACTAATTTCTCTTGAATCTATTAACAGCTCACATTTTTTTCTTAGATGACATCTGACAGCTGCTTGCTAGGCTAAGATATTGTTAAATAAACAACTTGGAAAGCTAATTACAGTTTTCTGGCTTGAAATATAGTCTTTCAACAGACTTTTTTTCTCATCTTACACAGAGGCAAATATCAGAGACACCCAATGGCGCTTAAACTGCTCTCAGCCAAGGGTCGGGCACTGCTGGACTATAATAGACGGGTCAAGGACCGTTCTACTGTGGGTCAGGCTAGGTCGGACATTCAATAACGCGACTTTAGCAAAACTTGCTTGAAAGTCTGACCATGCGAGATCCTTATGCCCCAGTCTGTCAATGCTGTCCAGACTTTCAAGCAAGGTTGTCAAAGACCTACCTGTCATTGAATGTCCGACTTAGCCTGCCTGACCCTCAGTAGAACGGTCCTTGACTCATCTATTATAGTCCAGCAGCGCCCGACCCTTGTATGAGAGGGGTATTGACACCATTGGCTGACTCTGATAATTCGCCTTATGCACGAGGGGAGGAGAGGGTTTACAGCTTGCGCTTATAGAGCACTACTAGTGGAGGTTTGGATGAGGAGGCTATGACATATGATGTTTGTCTTAAAAAATAGCCATGGCGCATGTCGATGTCGCTTAATTATGCTCATATCTCATGTCGATTTTAAGAATTGCTCATGTCACCTGTCACTGTGTTTTTCAAGCTTCATGTCAAATGTCACTAGGCTTCATCTCGACTTTAGTGGTCCACACCGCTGCTGCTGCTGCTGCTGCTGTCGGTGCTGCTGCTTGTGCTGCTTGTGCTGCTCATGCAGCAGCTGCTGGCTGCTTGTGCTGCTGCTGCTGCTGCTGACAGATGCTACTGCTTGTGCTACTGCTCGTGCAGCAGCTGCCAGCAGCTGCTGAAGCAGCTGCTAGCAGCTGCTGGCTGCTTGTGCTGCTGACAAGGTCATGGGGGCTGCTGCTGACGATGTCACGGATGCTGCTGACAAATGCTACGGCTTGTGCTGCTCGTGCTGCTTGTGCTGCTGAAGTCGCTGCCAGCTGCTTGTGCTGCACGTGCAGCTGCTGCTGAAGCCGCTGCTAGATGCTGCTGCTTGTGCTGCACGAGACTGAGTAGCCGCTATTCGGCGTTTCACTCCTTATGTACCCTGTCCTAGTTAATCCTCTTAAACGGCTGAAAAGGCTCTCTCAGCACAGAGACTCTACTCAATGTAAGAGATCAGTTAAGTAAGTTTTCACATGCCACCTGACTACTGCGGGAGGGTTTAGACTTAAGCAGCTTAGTGCACACACGTGTCTGTTAGAAAAGCTACTTGCACACCTGCCTTCCTTTTTCACTAGTATTTACCCCCTGCCGACTTATAAGGCACCTATACACGCCTTCTTGCTTCTAGAGCTAAGCTGACTGGCAGCTATTTTAAAAGAGAATACTCGTTACCTGTATAACGGATAAGGGGGTTATGAGATTAGCGTGTGTATACAAAAAAAAACAAAAAAAAAGCTACAGGGGGCGCGTGTCTGTCTGTGAGGTAGAGACCATGTGGTAAGCGACTCAAGTGTAAAACAACAGCACCTCCTCTTGTCGCAGTGAGTGGTGTGGACGGCGGCTGGCTAGTTGAATTTAAGCGTCAGCTTGAAAGATAAGGCTAAATAAAAAAAAAGGTTTGTTTCAGGTCACCCGACCGACCCTAGCAAAACAGGGTCGACCCTACGTTTTTTTTTAAGCAAGTTTGAAGAAAATTTCGTATTTTTATACTTTTTGGGTCATTTTTAGAATTTCCACGGAGGATGGCTAGTGCTTTCATGTTAAAAAAATGAAATAAAATAAAATAAAAATCCGACCTACCGACTCCAGTCTTTCTGCCCATGTTACCTGAAACATACCTTTTTATTTTTTTTTGGCTTAATCCGTTCACGGGCTGGCGCGTCACACCTGTCGTTAATCACCCCCTGTAGTCTTTGTATACACAGGTGACTCGGCTTTATCTCTTCACCAGCTATAATCCCATATACATGTAGCGCACGTTACACTCGTTAATTCTCTTTTCATGCTGATGGATTAGGGGTGGAAGGGTTCAGGTGAAAAGCGATTTGATTCTCTCTGGAAGAGGGTTGGAGCTCTAGGTGAAAACAAGCTTAGAACATCCAGATTAGCTGCTCTCTCGGCTATATAAAGAGCTTCATTTTTTCTAATCTCTGCCCACTTCGTCTTGTTGTACACTATCAGTCACGAGGCAGACGCTGGAAGTAGCAGATGTTTGCAGTATGGTTTACACAGAGGTTACCTGCTAATAGGATTTTGTCAGAATAGGGTGAGTTGCTATTAAAATGAACATTTAAATGGGTTGTTAATATGGTATCTGATGTTAATGAGCTAACACCTAACATTGAGGATTATGACCTCCCAGAGGGGCGTCTCGCCAAATTCTCCAGTCTTGACTATAGTCTTAACTGTCTAAAGACTGTGGAGCACGTTAATGGGTGGTCTCCTTACTAATTTCACTTGACCAGGCCGGCAGGGTCAACTAGGCTAGGTAATTACAACCACAAGGGCGGCTACTCAACATGCAAGTAGACCTACTACTACGAGATTGTCTTTTGACCACTCTGCCGCCGCCTGCTAGTCTGGCGATTACATGCTCTAGTATAGTTCTCCGCTCTTTTCGTCAGATGACGCCACAATAGGGTTTTTGTACATTTCCACGATACTCGCGAACATTTTAAACGCATAATGACCTATAATAAGCAACAAAGCACACTTCTAATATATTGAATATAAGAAACATGTCAACGTTGTGTATTTCTGATAGAATGAGGCAGATTCTTTGAAATATCAACTAAACTATAGTGAGATTGAAAATACTACACCATATCTAAAGCGATATAAAAGCTATATAAAGTCAGAACCTCTGACGGATCGGTAGGATCACTCAACCATTCGTCCTCGAAAGCAACACAGGGTTCCCGTCCAACAGGACTTTGAGCCTTGACGCTTTTGAGGAGGTTTGATCTCATGCTGCTTAACATGTGGTGTAATTAATCAACACCGCGGCCCCTCTTTAGGGGCCACACAATAAACAAAGAATAAAAAAGGGTAGGACTTAGGTTTAAAGTGAATCTCCCAGGATTTTGGCGAGGTCGACAAAGGAGGAGATAACAGATTAAACTGCAGGAGACTATACGCAAACCTTGATACTCTCAGAGGGGGAGCTCCATATTGCGGACCTGTGGTCAAGGTAATTACAACCACAAGGGTGGCTACTCAACATGCAAGTAGACCTACTACTACGAGATTGTCTTTTGACCACTCTGCTGCCGCCTGCTGGTCTGGCCATTACATGCTCTAGTGTAGTTCTCCGCTCTTTTCGTCAGATGACGCCACAATAGGGTTTTTGTACATTTCCACGATACTCGCGAACATTTTAAACGCATAATGACCTATAATAAGCAACAAAGCACACTTCTAATATATTGAATATAAGAAACATGTCAACGCTGTGTATTTCTGATAGAATGAGGCAGATTCTTTGAAATATCAACTAAACTATAGTGAGATTGAAAATACTACACCATATCTAAAGCGATATAAAAGCTATATAAAGTCAGAACTTCTCACGGAACGGCATCTGCAACAGATCACTCAACCATTCGTCTTCAAATGCCACACAGGGTTCCCGTCCAACAGGACTCTGAGCCTTGTCGCTTTTGAGGAATGTTTGATCTCATGTTGCTTAACATGTGGTGTAATTAATCAACACCGCGGCCCCTCTTTAGGGGCCACACAATAAACAAAGAATAAAAAGGGTAGACCTTAGGTTTAAAGTGAATCTCCCAGGATTTTGGCGAAGTCGACAAAGGGGTAGATAACAGATTAACCTGCAAGAGACTATACGCAAACCTTGATACTCTCAGAGGGGGAGTCCCATATTGCGGACTTGTGGTCAGATCTATCCCTTCTAGGGGGCAGGTTGCATGTCGTAAATGTCTACTACAGACATTGGTATATATTGTTAATCTTACTCTAGGGTCTCCATAATTAGACCCTGAATCCGTTGTTAAACGGGTGTGAGGGGGTGGTAACTAATACTTATGAGATGTTAGCTTAGTTCATAGTCTCCTTACCAATTTTCACTTGACCAGGCTGGCAGAGCCAACTAGTCTAGGTAATTATAACCACAAGGGCGGCTACTCAAGATCTAAGTAGACCTACTACTACGAGATTGTCTTTTTGGTCCTTCTGCTGCTTAGTTATTACATCCTCCAGTCTAGCTCGCCACACCCTTTGAGCAGCACCACCATTGCCTCGGTAAAAGTGTAGGGTGTGTGCTTTCCACCTTCAGGTATCCATAGATTCGATCACTATCACCCCCCTTGAAATGACTTCAGCTGTTAATTAGGGCGTAAAGCCACCAACCAAGTCCCTGTCAAAAGATGTGAATAACGAAACGCGCTAGTATAGTTCTCCGCTCTTTCGTCAGATGGTGCCACAATAGGGGTTTTGTACATTCCTACGATGCTCGCGAACATTTCAACGCATAATGAGCTACATAGGCAACAAAGCGCGCTTCTAATATATTAAAATATAAAAAACAATTCAATATTGTGTATTTCTGATAGAAATGAGGCGGTTTCCTTAAATACCAACTAAACTATAGCGAGATGAAAAATACCACACCATATCTAAGGCTTTATAAAAAACTATAGAAAGTCAGAACCTCACACGGATCAGCATTCTGTTTGCAACGGATCACCCCTGACCCACTGGTCCTCGCATGCCACACACGGCTCTGCTGTGTTTGAGCTTTGAGGTATCACCCATCAAGTGATCCATGCCGCCCAACATGAAGCGTAATTAATAGCTGCTGTTGCATAGCACAGTGGCAGCATCTAACTAACTCTAAAGAGTTAGTCGGCCCCTCTTTAGGGGCCACACAATAAACAAAGAATACCCTGAATCTGGGACCTGCGGGCGAGGGCCCCAACTGTGAAGTCATTATTGGCCACATTGGTAATATCAATTAAAACTTTAGACAACACCCACCTTAAGTATCATTAACGGACAATATCAATGAACTCAGCATCCGCCTGGTTACCACATTTAGCACCAATTTTACAACTCACAGGGGCCACACTAGCCTCACCGCGCTTTTTATTGCTCTGCTGATTTCTCCAATCCAAAACATGAGGTATCTAGTCTAGCTGTGAGCTCATTGGGCCAAACAAAAAAATAATCCGTGTTCAGGTAACATGGTCCAAAAAAAAATAGGGTAGGTCTACGTCGCCTAAGGCGACGAAAGCGCGTCAAAGCGTTTACAGGGTTCGAGCCCGTGAGCTGCTCCTTGGGGCTGCAAAAAACGCTTAGACACTGAAATCCCATAGGGAAAAAATTTTGGGTTTTTGGACTTTAGGCCTTAATTTGAGGGTGATCCCGGGCTGATAGAAAAATAATTCTTGGACGAGCGGATAGCTCTGGATCTCTTTTATCTAAAACAGCGAAAAATTGATTATGGTTTCGCCGCAATTCATCCGACGGGGGGTAATCAGCCCCCCCCTCTGCCAATCAAGGCAGTGAATCTTGGCGACCGTGCGATCACTCACGGCCACCGCGACGAACCGACAGAAGAGATCGGCATCTTAGTATGATTCGTGTGACCTACTTAGAGGCTCACACGGTGGAGGTGTGTCCGGCGTTCGGCGCGCTGATTGGCTACTGGTGGGAGGCGCTGTGCCGCTTCAAGAACTTCACCTATTTGGGGCGGCTGTTAAAGGCGCACTGAGTTGAGGTGCACCTTTAAGCAAGAGCGCGATCCGGCCTAGTCTTGCGGACCTCTGTTTAGAGAGTGTAGCAAGCGGCTATGTCGCGCTCTCCAACCACAGGCTTAACAGTGGTCCGCAAGACTAGAGTGCAAGACGCGTGCACACACAGACCGAACAGACACACACAGACCCACACACCCACACACTCCTATCAGTGAGACGTCTAGCAGATTCGGGAGAGGCGACCAGGGAGGTACTCTCGGCTAGCGGCCACTAATTGCCTGTTTAGATAAGGCACAGAAACAAGGGTGATGACAGACTACGTGTTCAAGCAGCCAACATGCCCTGACACTTGATAATGGGTGTGGACCGCTAAATTCGATATGGTGACATGACCATTTCTTATAATCGACAAACGACATGAGGTCTAATGACAAGTGACATGAGGCCCAAAAAATCATAGTGACAGGTGACATGAACATTTCTTAAAATCGACATGGGATATGAACATTATTAAGTGACATTGTCATGTGACATGGTCATTTTCTAAGATCGACATTCGACATGGGGACCCCCTATCCAGAGCCCCTTGATAGATGACAGCTGTTGTGTGTAAGAAAAGTGTATGCCTCACAATCAAAAGATGATAAAAGGCTTTATCCCACTCGATGTGGGTTTTGAATCAAATATCAAGGGATCAAATATCAGATCGATATTTGACGTCGTCAAGTGATATCTGACGTTGTCAATCACTTTTACTATGTAGTCAAGGTCGTAAAAACAGAGCCCCCTGATTGGTCAACAGCATGAATGAAAGTTGCATCTCAAACTTTTAATACTCGGTATGGGCCCCGTGGGGCTGGGACCAATATTTGCAATTTTCGGAAATACTGTCGAGAATTTCTAGATGGAAACACCTTGTCTGGGGTAATTTGACCTCTACTCTTCGATATTCAAGTAATACTCAAGCTATTCTGACTCTAAACATGAGTAAAACGGTCATTTACCAGCGTTATCGGCAGCGCCGACATCAACAACTGCTGATCTCCCTTGGTTACATGACCCAGCTCCGTTTCTAAGGCCTCATGGATCGGGGCCCTGAAGGGGGATCTGCAGAGGCCCTATATCGGGCCCTAGATATGTACATTATATTAATATCTCATAACTTAATTTACTCTAAAATCTTTTGATAGTTCATAACCTTGACCCTTATCTCCTTTTCTCGCGGGATAAAGATAGAATTTGGTTGTTGGCGTGGCCTCTCGTGGATATCTGCTCTTCTCCACGGCACCTCTCGAGCCCCCTGCGGGGCCTCTAGGGGCTGCTAGACGTCTCTCTGCTATGTAGTGTGGGATGTAAAAGAACCCTTGTCTCGGTAAAAGGGCCAATAGATTCGATCACCATCACCGCTCTTGAAATGACCATAGCTGTTAACTAAGGCGTAAAGCAACCCACACACCCACACACCCACACATTTTTCTGTATGAGCCTTCAGACCTCAAGCTGCTCAGTGTACGGGACTAGGTTTTGTCATAGGCCCTACGGACGCTACTCAAGGTAAAAATAAGAGAGCTGTCTCACCATGACATTGGGCTGGCTGTAGTTTTTTATGTTTCGGTACCTACAACCAAAACAGCCAGTACCCGCCCCAGGGCTTCATGTCGCACGCGGGAAAAGTATAACGGTGGCGCCAACTGTCGGAATAGCGGGTACACTACGTCAGTAGTTCTTTTGTTCTCCGCTGAGTGACTGGGCGAAATGTAGTCGGTAGCTCTATTTTCTGTGCACTGTTCTGTTCATTTTCTACACTTAACACTTAAATAGACCGCGTGTTTGTACAAGCTAACCGTTTTTATCAGTGCAAAAATTAAATAAGCATCGGATAGAACACTAAAAAAATGAGAAAGTAATCCAGCACTTAGTATAAGGCACCAGTTTTATCATGAGACACCGAAAGTCTGGTTTTTTTAAGGTGGATAAGACAGTCGACTGAGAGCTCCAAACTAACCAAAAACGTACCAGAGGGAGAACGTACCCGACAGGGCAGGGGCCTTCTACACCCCGGCTCTGATTGATGAGCAAGCGACAAGTGCTACAGAGGGCCTATTCCTCTTTTGAGGTGGGCCCGAAATTGAACAAAAGAATAAACTCAAGAAAAAGCCTTAGGCTTAAAAGAGTTGTAGATACTGATTTTAACGAAGAAGTCACATTCATTAGTTTACAAATAGCCCGTGTAAGTACGCCCATGTCTTGCTTATTTCTCATAGGGTTGTAAGATAGTCACATCATGATGCACATCATCATAAACGCAATCATGATACCTTTCATTGTAAGTAGACTCGCCTCTCTGCCCTCTCTTTTAGAGAGGGCAGAGAAGCGAGTCTCACTCTTAAAAAACCCTGCCCCTCCCCCCCTCCCCCCCTCCCCCCCCATGCATCTTAAAGAGTGCCCCCCAGAGTGCCCCTCTCCCCCCCTCCTAGAAAAAAAGAGCCGTATTTTTAAATTATTTTTAAAAAAAAGCTTGCTTTTTTTTTCTTTTTTTAAATTTATTTATCCATCAAAATCTCAAGTGACTTATTTTGAAAGCCAACCTAGTAGTCACGTGACCCCCTTAAGTAGGTCACTTCCCGTCACGTGACCTATTTGAATTTCCCGCCAACATGGTGGTCACGTGACCCTCTTAAGTAGGTCACTTCCGGTCACGTGACCTATTTGAATTTCCCGCCCAAAGGTCACGTGACCGGAAGTAGGTCACTTCCGGTCACGTGACCTATTTGAATTTCCCGCCAAAAGGGAGGCCTCTCATTGGCTGCTTTTGAATTTCCCGCCAAAAGGGAGGCCTCTGATTGGCTGCAGGTCGATTGAGTAATAAACAGTACTTAACTATAGTCCCGTTCCGATACATACTATACTACTGTTGTATTAGAGATAGAATTTACACCTTTCCGACAAGGGGACGAAGTATTCTTGTTAAATATTTTTGGATTGATTCAAAAATTTGTATTCTTTGTTCCACAGCAGGAGCTGTAATTTAGTGGTATTGCTGCCCTAGGGTAGCAATTTTGCTGCCCTATGGCAGCAGCGGTTTTTCAAGGATATTTTAGATGCTGCCCAGAGGCAGCAGCGGCCCTTAAAGGGTTAATGGCTTAACATTTTTGTTTAAAAAAAAAATACAAATTGCCATAGGGATTGCCTTTGACCCGTATTACCCCACTGAAAAATGAGGTTGGGGTAATACGGGACACCACACAAATAGTGGTGTCAATTCCTAGACACTTCACAGAAAATAACCAAACCATATTTAATCTTATAAGCTATTGGGTGTTTTATCCTTGGCACCTGAAACCAGAAAGAATATTACCAGTTTGCTCAAACTAGGGGCTTAAATAAATGATGATGTGTCTAATTATGCTTTACTAACCAAGATGTCAGCCCTCAATATTCCAGGCATTCAATTTTATTTTCCGCGTATAATTCAAATAATAATTGCTCCAATGACATAATGAATGCTGCAATATATATGATCTGATGCCTAACTTTTCATATAAAATAATTTGGTATCATTTACACAACTAAGTATTGTAATGACATCTTCTATATTTCTTCTCATTAAAAATCAAAATATGGGCATATCGGGTAATGCCACTCTGAGAAAGGGGATTAATATAGTGTCCCACTTAATCTGAAATTGCCTGTCCCACTTTACCTAACACCTTCAGCTAAAATGGGACACTTGCATTTAAGGTCTCAGCGTACTTCATTTCAATATCTGACTAATAAAACAATGGCAAGATGTTAAGAAACAATAATGTATCTAGTATATACATACATTTCGAAATATCATGTTATCATTCTTAACACCACTACTAACAAATAGTTGTACTTTTTCTTCTGTACTTCTGAATTTATAGCAGTAAAAGGTTTCCAGCCATATCATGTTCAAATTTAAAAGGTATAATTACCTTGTAACTTTGGTGAGATGGGTACAGTTAAAAGGGGTCGAACATATATTTCTGAGAATAAAAAAAATTTACACCCAGGAGAGAAAATCATCTCTAAAAACGCCCTTAATGTTAATTTTCCCACTTAACCTGATGTCCCACTTTACCTGATTCAACCAAATTACATATTCAATGATGATCGGGCACTAAACTCATTGCAGACTTTATAATACCTCATCCAAATGTAGTTAGATACTTGCATTGTATAGGCCTATTTTCATATTCATTGAACATCTGAAAGCCTAGATTGTTCCCTCTTATTTAAAACCCAAAATACTGGCGCAGGTATTGCTATTTGATATCTGAAGGTGAAAATCCCCAAATGTACATTGTGGAAAATCTCACCTGTTGAAAACATAAGTATGGCTAATAAACAAATATAAAACAAATGTAGGAATCTGTCAATAGTTTAATAGGAACAATGACTCAGTTCTCATAATTTGGTGTCTCCAGTGTAGTTCATGACAGTAAATCTACTGTCCAAAATGGGGAAATGAAACCTGATACTGAGAGCATCTGTGGTCACCAGGACACTGAGACAAGGAGAGGTACAGGTGCCCAGTGTAGGTTATGTAACAGGTTGATGTAAGAGATGGGTTAGATAGGCCGCTATCCTGAACTAGACTGTCTCTTATGTCATGAATGACATTATACCCTAATGAACCTATACAAATGACACAACATTTATAGATGCACAGTGATAAACTGTCAAGCTGAATTAAAGACAGAATCATCTTTTCCTTTTGTCTCCTTTTTTCAGCTTCATGATCAAAGCTTTCATTTCCTGAGCATAAAGTCATAGTCAGGTTTTCCATTTACATAGGTCCTATAGAATTGGTAATATTCCTCAGGGCTAATAATTGTAGCTTTTACTCCTGGAGTTTCCTTCATAACTGACACCCATGCATGTAATTTGGGACACCTTTTCTCAGTGATAACTTCAACTTGGAAAAATATGTTGTGGATAGGCATGCGCTCTGCCCATGGCCAGCAGAAGTAGTCCATCGTGGAGACTTCATTACCTGGAAACACAATAATAAGGTTCCATGAGTTTTAGGTAAAAATGAGCGTACATTAATGATCAAGGATTTGTCATGAGAAATGGCTATCCCCCTCCTCGATCCATATAATTATATCACAATGGTGAAGCAACCCATTGAACTAAGGCTACCACATGGTGAGAAATTACTATCAATTATTGCTAAAATAATTGCTAAAAGGTGATGCATGATTGATAAGAGCACAAGAGCTCTACTCTGCATGGTTGCAACAGAAGGGAAGGGTAGCAATCAGGATAAAACTTACCACAGAAAAACTTGGTGTTGGGTAGATAACTTTCAAACTTCTCTATTTGCTCATATATTGCCTGGATTGCAGCAGGGCGGTCTTCCTCCGATGACTGTAGAAGTTTATAGTGAAGGGGAATTATCTGTGTGAAGCAAAAGTTGTATTAATGTTATTGGTAATGACTATTAATTATTTAACAGATAGGAAATATAATAATGTCAAGTGGCTTCCCAGCTAACAAAAAAACGTTATTTTACGTCAAAATTACGTTCTAAAATTGTATATAACGTTATGCCATAGTGAGGAGCCTTAGAGAAACGTTATATAACGTTAAATAACGTTACAATATGTTGTATAACGTTTTTTGTTTACTGGGTTCTGCTTAAATAACTGCTTTCTACTGATGATTGTACAACTACATTCAGGAAAATAAGTTTTTATGCTGCTTGTCTGATTAAGACAAAATAAAAGTAAAAGATATCCATTTATGACTTCTCAATGTTCAGAAAATGAAGAGAATTGTACAATACCTTACTATATTCCTCCCCAATAATCCTGCCCTTTGCTTTAGTATATGGGTCTATTGGTGTCAATTTGGGCCCAGGATATTGCTCATCCAGGTAGTCCATAATAGGACCTGACTCATATAGGACCTGTTTAATGTGTACATTAAACATGTTTTTAGTGACGAATGAAACTTCATGTATTGTGATGTATTGAACATCTCCATGTGAGAAAACCTTACATAGGGCCTAAGCTGATATTGGAAGCCCTGCTGTTTAGATATTTAAACTAGAGACATCTCAAACATGGGATGGTAGGGACATGTAGAAATTCAGAATAGATCATATAGGTACTCTGTATATCAATACTTACATCTCTACATAATTAGTGTAAAATTAACACTCTTATTATGAAAGAAACCAATGACTGTTGACTATAGTATTTAATTAATTATCAGTCAAAGACTATTATCTCCTGATTATTAATTTATGTTTTAATATCTTCTGAATTATCAGGTTTAGGAGATTGACTTCTGGTACTGTAAGAGTTCTCTTCCATTGTAGGAGATCAGTATGACAATTTCTTTTACCTTATCATCTTGTTCCAAAATTGGAACAGTTCCATTTGGGTTCCTCTCCCAGAACCATGATGGCTTGTCCTTGAGGTTTACATTCACTGTCTCAAACCTACCAGAAAAGAAATTCACACTTTTTATAATTTGATTTGAGAATGCATTAATCACCAGGTTTTGAATAAACACGCTTTTGTATAAGCACAGGGGTCTGGGGGTCTGGAGATTACCCTTAAAGCCCCAGCACTCCTATATATAGGGCTGAGTACCTGTACCGGCTCCATATCCACTGCCGCTGGAGGGGTACCAAGAGCTGCACCTTTAAGCACTAACAATGGATTGTAGGGGTTGCGGAAAACTTAGTCATTGGATCGGCCGGGATCGAACCACAGACCTCTCACACCGGTGACAAGCGTGCCAACCGTTACATTACCAACACTTGTCTGACTGTTCTCCACTCCCTACCTTACTGGATTGCATTGACAAGTCCCTCGGACATATAGGGCACGATGCATGATGCACGATAACAGCCGGTTATGGCACCCCCTGCAGGGTTCGGGACACACCCGGTGACATCGTGCCCCTACAGGATTATGAATAAGCACCAGTCCTGTATGAGTGCTGAGGGTAACCAGCCCCTCACAGTTACATGTATAAGTGCCAGGGTGCTTATAAATACACGACGGTATAGTATATCAAATGGTTCAAATATGCTCCACTCACTCTATCCCTTTATGATGCAGAACAAGCCGGGGTCGCTGTGCGTAAGGACAGTACAGCATGCTGTATATCCGCAATGCCCCATCCTTCATAGGGGGCAGATCATCAGCTGTAAGACAACACAGGGTGGTCACTTATATTGAAGGATACCACCAAACAAACATTGTTGTTATACCTTCAGAAGATATATAAGGACATGGACCATTACACTTTACTTCTTATAAGCTAGGGGGTGCAATCCTTTTGTTTCCCAATATAAATTGTGAATTAAATACATAATAAATAATTAAAACCTCTAAATAATAAATTACTAGGCTCTTTACAATTACACCACTCCATCCCCTCAGTCGGCTATAAATGTCTAGAGCAGAACCAGTGACCCAGTGACCCTATTTACAATCCAAGAACACATCTACTATCTATATCATACTATATGGTCTAGCAGGCTTCCAGTAGACTGTATGTACATTTACTCATCAACATGATGCCCTTTGATCGCGTCACCAAATATCACTTCAATTTAAGTTAAGGATCGTGAATGTAGTAGTATCATCATATCAAATGTATGTGATTATGTTCACCTCATGACATGTATGTGTGACTATTCACATTTATAATTATATAACTGGCCGATTCAGAGTTACCCTAACTAGAGATCATAGCCAGTAGTTTGCCCCCTGTATCCCTTATATAAATAGAAATAATCAAGTATATGTAACTCAATCTATATAATGACTATAATATCATTATTGGTGCTACCTACCTGAGGTGAGATGTGGCCGTGACATAGTTATAACGGGTGTGGTGCAGACGTCTAGGTCCTGTGTCCTGTACACTGACTGCTGTCTATGATGCAGATTGTCTGAAGGTGTGATCACACGCTGCTAAGTGATCAACACAGTGGTTTATGATCACTGACAATTCACTTTGTGCATTATAGGTGCTAGTCTGGAGTGGCAGAAGGTGCATAAAGTTGGTGGGAGGGGTGGGGGGAGTCGGCTCCTAAAGCCTGACACTTATAAATTGGGGCTACAGGAAACATTAGGAATCTGATATCTAAATGGTGCGATGATTCTGAATTCTTCATTGAAATTGATGAGACAAACATACTTGCCCCCCCCCCCCCCACTTTAATTTCACTACACAAAAACACATTAACCGTGCGCGATTTTTAGTACCAACATTGGCCACCAGGGGGCCACATATAGCCAAAAAGGACATAAATATAGTAAAAACTTATCTATACTACTTTTTTATGTAGAATATGATAGGCCATGTTAGAAGATTCCATCTTTGGTGAAAACATTCCATATTTGGAATGGAAAAGAACGTTTTTGGGCCTAATTTGGTGTTTTTGCACGTGTTGGTTGCCATGGAAACATGATTTTCATTTTAAATTGAAAAATAAATAAAAATTATTGATAGAAGGCCCCACAAAGATTTCTATGCTGAAAACAAAATGTAAATACCATTTTTAGATCAAAAGCTGTCACGAAATGTTTGAAAAAGTTTGGATATTTGGTAATTAGCATAATTATGCTAATTAAATAGGAATATCTCTAAAACAAAGTAAGATAGAGCTTATTAGCATTTCAGATTGAACAGCGACCACACATATTCAGAGAGCCAGTATTCAAAAACTAGAAGTGGTACCTGATAATAAAAGATATCACTGGAAAGCTGATGACATCAATTTTATCATTGAGTTTTTACTTTGGAGGACCTTTTTCCCTCGACTGTCCCCATATTTCCTTTATTTATTTTTCATAACATATGAACATAATGATGATATGCCACGGTGTACCTGATGCGCAGGGTGTCAGTGTTTAGCAACATGCACATTCAACACTGTTTCTATCACTGATCAGTATGGTGTGTGTATGCTCAAGCCTATCTATTCACTCTTCATATACATACATACTCCTACTCAGAAGTGTCAATCACAACACATTACATGGGGTATCTCTGCTACAGGCCATGTAGGTCACAGAACTAGTTCAGCAGTCATACTTGTTGACCTCTGATATAGAAAAGGCAGAAGGGTGAGGCAGATTCGAGTTTCCTATCCTCCTATGTCACAGGGACAAAATCCCTGCGGATGAAATTGTTGACTTCATAAACACCGTCTACTGCACTGTGCGTACCAGTCCTAGTAGCAAGCCCACACATGGACAATTTGGTTTTAGTTTGGATTGGCTGTTTGAATTTGGGCAAAACTGAGCTAAGTTTCATGTTAGATATTACACATGCAGGAATTAAGAGCTATATATGGGAGGGGCTACGGGAATTTTCCTTCTCTCAAAATATCACCTTTTTCTATATAAATCTGAGAAATTAAAGTTTTTCATTTACGTTTTTACTACTATAATGACATTGTGTGACCCTTACCCTGTTAGTTAGTATACATGTCTAATTTATGATGTTTGACCATCATTTTTATTGTCCCCCGATCAATATTGAGCTTATGCAGATGTTTTATCCCGTTTTTATATTCATTTTTACATTTTCACTTAATATTTCTGAAAGTATGTGGTAAAAGTGAATTTCTCCTCTTTTTTTCCTGATTATTTCCCACTTTTCAATATATTGTTAAGAATAGGGTCCCAAATACAGTTCCTGGTGAGTGGTGACGGAACTGTTAGTCACTCCAGATTCATCGATACAGTCAGCAGTCAGCCAGACTCGCTCAACTAGTACCTTTTTCCGCCACGAGGGCTGCAAATGGGACTGGTGGAACTGCTATATTTAGATTGTTACTTCCTGTCAGGCTGTGCACAGGGATTAGTGTACAGGATATCTGATTGGTCAACTTTTGGGCAAGTTAGTGAAACAAGTCTTTTTATATGAGTTTGCCCAGACTCTACTATAATAGAGTTGGGGCCTGAGACTGCAGTCAGCAGAAACAGTGGGAAGTGAACTGTGGGCTAGAATATTCCTTTTAAGATTTTCAAATTTGATTTAATGTTAAATAAATAGTTTTTGACAACTGGCTCAAGTATATTCCTTTGTTCCGGTTGTCTCTTGGGGAAATTTAGGAAGAGTGGCCGAGGAGGGCCAATATTAGATATGAATATGAAAATATAATTGAAATTGAAAATAGGAAAAAAGTTAGTTTAATAGTTGGTAATTTCACAGTGATCATACCATAACAATATGCAATAGAAAGTAGAATATTCCCCAATTAACAATACATACCGGGTATATGGACTTTGTATTCATCTCTGGAATATTGTACCTCCTGTAAACCCTAACATTACAGAATCAATAATCCCTTACCATTGAAAACGGCCATTCTGCCATTTTGACACCAAAGCAATCTTTAGAAATACCATCCTGAGGAGTTTGATATAGCATCTATTGTATCTAAACCGTACGTAGAGCATAAATGTATACTTTCCCTCAGGTCGTATCTCTGTGTATTTATGTTTGAAAATGGCAAGATCATGCATACATATTATAGCCTTGCCACAAAGGCCATACTACAAAAAGTGCCATGGATTGTTACACAGTTGTCCAATATTCTTGCAATTTCAAAAACATATCACTCATAACGTGTCAAAGTCAATCACATAATAATTATGTCATGAAAAGGAATTCCTAGTTTTTGCTTATCACTATGCTATTGCATTTGCACACAAAGCATTTTGATTTATTTTCTCCACTCGGCCCCCGGACTCGGCCATCCATAGGATTGCTCATATGTGCCTTCACATAGTTATAATAGCTATTTTAAACTTCAGTGTGAGGGATGAAGATATGGTTTCAATGATAATGTGTATTTTAATCTATTTTATTCTATAAGGCCAAAAAAAAAAAGGAGTGTTTCAGGCAACATGGCCAGAATTTCTAGGGTAGGTAGGTCGGATTTTTTTTTTTTAATATATTATTTTTAACATAGAGAGAACCAGGAATGAGTCGCGAATCGACAAATCGACTCGCGACTCACCAGAATGATTCAATAATTCCTCTATTGACTAGGAATATCAAGAAGTTATTGCATATTCCTCTTAAAAAGCCATTTTCTGAAGTTAATCAATTATTTAGGCCTCTGAGGTCACTGGGAGCTTGTTTTTCTTGAAAGAATTTGTAAAAATTTGTAAAAATAACAATAAAAATCAAAAAAAAAAAAAATCTCCAAAATTGGGAAAAAAATGCTAGGGTCGGCCCTTTTTTGAATCTAGGGTCGGGTTGCCTGAAACACACCTTTTTTTTTTTTTGGCCTAATATACTACCAACGTAATAATTATCTTTATTTTCTATTCGTGCAGGGTATCACAGTGAAGCGTAATACAGTCAACTCCCTCTATTGCGACCACCCTTGGGACTATCTAAAAGTGGTCGCAATAGTGGGGTGGTCGCACTGGGGGGAGTTGCTGCCCAAATGAATTGCAGTGGGGGGGGGGGCAGGGGGGTCCCTCACTAATCAGGTTAGTTAATAGCGGTGGGGAGGGGGTACTGGTCAGGTCAGGTGGGTGTAGGGGGGTTTCTTATGATAAATTCAAATTGTATGGAAAGGGGCAGAGGCCCCTGCACTCACCTTTTAGCAGTGCCTCTAATGTCCGAGTGAGTGGCGGGGGGGGGGGGCACTGCTGGCCCTCCCTCTGATGTGCGACCACTAGTCAGGTGAGGGGGTGGCGGTGGAAGGGGGAGGACTTCTGGCCCTCCCTCTGATGTGCGACCATTAGTCAGGTGAGTCAGTGGCGGTGGGGGGGGGGGGGGGATTATTGGTCAGGTGGGTGTAGGGGGGGGGGGGGTTCCTATGATAAATTCGCAAAAAGATGTGTATTTGGGTTTGTACTTGGATGACATAATCGGACACAGTGGTCGCATTAGAGGGAGAAACACATAATTTGGGACTGGAATTTAAGTGGTCGGAGGGCGGGGTGGTCGCATTAGAGGGGTGGTCGCATTAGAGGAAGTTTTATATATTAAAACAAAGGGAAAAAGGGTTGGGACTTTCTAAAAATGGTCGCAATGGTGAGGTGGTCGCACTAGAGGGGTGGTCGTTAGGAGGGAGTTGACTGTACATGTATCTCAATCAAGTCGACTAACCAGGCCTGCATTCACCCATCAGCACGACCCTACAGGATCCTGATTGATTACAAATGACATAAATTGGTGACTCAGCGCATTTGAATGTTTGGTTTTAGACAAAATCGATTTTTGAAACACTCTGAGTCAACAGTGCCAGCAGGACTAAGCCAACAATACAATCTGGATTGGCTCTACTTGGTGACGCACACATTACCACAAACTGCAATAACTCTGCATTAAGGCAGACATAATATTATTAACATGTAATAGTTATACTTAGATCGTCCTGTCTTTTGGGACAGTTCGGGAGCAAGTCTATACTACAGAAATATGGTCAGAAACAATTACATTATCTGAATAGGATACTCACTTTTGAAACTTCAAATTCATGCTGCGCTTCACCCAGATGTTCTTGTATATGTTGGTGACATTGTCAAACATAGATCATCATTCAAATCAAGTAGTTTGAAGACTATCCAAAACATACCTTGGGCGGAGGGAGTGAAAGAGCAGCTGCTCCACATTCGGGGCTGTGTCACAAAATTCCCCAAGGGGCAAAGGAAAAAATACAGGGAAATCCCCGTGACTGCAGAGGGGTTTTCGGTGAGCTGGCGACCTGGGCCGTTTTCCAGGCGACTTTTAGACCTGGGGTAATAATTTAAGCGACCTGGCGACTTTTGCAGAAAATAGATTATAGGATAAAGGGTCTAAATAAACGACCTTGCGACCTGGGGGTCTTAATTTCGTCGACTTTCCGACCTGAGGGGGGACCCCTCTGCACCCCATCCCTCTTTTGGGCTATCAAACGAGGGTATATTGAGAAATACCCCCATTATGAAAGGCCAGATGTTGAATTTTTGAGGTTAAAATTTTTTTTCTTTCTTAAATTGCCGTAATCCAAGTTATCGGAATAAAACAGGTTGTTGTACCTGGACAATGCTAGTATTGCTACACAACACTATATCATATTTAGACGACACGTTCAGCAGTTTACAGTATTGTCCTGTTGAGATTAAAAAAGAAAAGAAGAGAGTCTGTGTTTAGATAACCTCCATACAATGAATATAACAGTACCCAGGTGCAACCAGGAAACCAAAAACAACCATTTGCGGCCAGCCGTACAGGTGAGTAAGAGGTTATAAAATTATTCTGGTGGCACTATAATCACAGCTTATGGCTATCATGATTAATTTGGTAAGAGAATAGATAACCACATTGAGCTCTGTTGAGATAATGGTCAATTGTCTTCATAAAATAGTTACAGCCTTTATTTCCTTTCTATTGTAAAATGAGATTGGCACAGCTAACCAATGTGAATGAAATCGATTTAATACATATATATATATATATATATATATATATATATATATATATATATATATATATATATATATATATAAATCGTCGGCGCCCACTGTGGCCAGTGATTGGTCGATGATTGGCCATTGATTAGCTGTTGGCAGCTCAAGAGAATGTGTGTAGAATAATGCTAGGTCACTTCTCTTATGCACTGTCTACCATTTTACAATTAGAGAATAGAACACAACTGCCAGGGCACGGAGTGGTGAAATTATGAACTAACACAATGAACACAATGAAAATCAAACGGATGGACACAGTCTCAGGCCCCGACTCTATAACAGTAGAGTCTTGGCAAACTCATATAAAAAAACTTGTTTGACAAACTTGTCTTCAGGAGTTGATCAATCAGATGCTGTGCACCAGTTCCTGTGCACAGCCTGACAGGAAGTAACAATCAAAATAAAGCAGTTTCACCAGTCCCATGTGGAGCCCTTGTGATGGAGAAAGGTACTGGTTGATTGAGTTTAAGGTGGGCATGGCCTCAACATGATATGCTAGTGTACTCTGGTGAGTACTAGTGGAACTAATTATTATAAGGAATGTATGAATTGGACTTGTGAAGATGTCGCATTAGTAGTTCTTGAAAACCTTTTGGTTCTCCAATGATCTCCATAAGTCACGATACACATCATACATAATTATATGTATTAGCTGTGTATCAAATGCTCAAACCCAAATGCTAATTTCAGGATTTCAGAAAAAAACTATGTTATGTGGGATTTCCTGAGCTGGAAAGCAAGACTTGTACTTTTTATTTCATAATTCCACCACTACTTGTCTTCATAGCGGTGTCCACCCACTTGTATAGTATTAAGAGGCACATGCACCAGGATAAGTGAGTGATCATTTTCTTATCTACTGGGGTGGATGGGGGGGGGGGGAGGGGGTGTGGCGACCCCTTGACTGGGGCGGGGGTAAAAAATTATGACCCCTCTTGAGGGGGGGGGGGTTAAAATGAATTGCTTCAATGAAACATTTGTCGGAATACTACCTGGCTCTTGATCACAATTGATCAATTGCCTGGGTATTCTACTTAACCTCTCCTATCTTACATTTTGACCTAAAGGTGTGCATAGAGTCAGCAGGAGGCAGCGAGAGACAGGATTAAAGAGAGATCGGAGTAGTATTGTATGTATCGGAACGGGACTATAGTTAAGTACTGTTTATTACTCAATCGACCTGCAGCCAATCAGAGGCCTCCCTTTTGGCGGGAAATTCAAAAGCAGCCAATGAGAGGCCTCCCTTTTGGCGGGAAATTCAAATAGGTCACGTGACCGGAAGTGACCTACTTCCGGTCACGTGACCTTTGGGCGGGAAATTCAAATAGGTCACGTGACCGGAAGTGACCTACTTAAGAGGGTCACGTGACCACCATGTTGGCGGGAAATTCAAATAGGTCACGTGACGGGAAGTGACCTACTTAAGGGGGTCACGTGACTACTAGGTTGGCTTTCAAAATAAGTCACTTGAGATTTTGATGGATAAATAAATTTAAAAAAAGAAAAAAAAAGCAAGCTGAAAAAGCTTGCTAAAAAATAATTTAAAAATGCGGCTCTTTTTTTCTAGGAGGGGGGGAGAGGGGCACTCTGGGGGGCACTCTTTAAGATGCATGGGGGGGGAGGGGGGGAGGGGGGGAGGGGCAGGGTTTTTTAAGAGTGAGACTCGCTTCTCTGCCCTCTCTAAAAGAGAGGGCAGAGAGGCGAGTCTACTTACAATGAAAGGTATCATGATCGCGTTTATGATGATGTGCATCTCTTGCTGGCTAGACTTTCAAGCAAATTTGCTAAAGTCCAGCCCGTTATTGAATGTCCGGCCTAGCCTGACCCTCAGTAGAACAGTCCTTGACCCATCTATTATAGTCTAGCAGCGCCTGACCCTTGTATGAGAGTAGTATTGGCGACATTGGCTGACTCTGATATTTACCTGTGTGTACGGAGAGAGGAGAGGGTTCACAGCCACAGCTCTCTTAAGGCAAAGCTTGCGCTTATAGAGCACTACTAGTGGAGGTCTGGATAAGGAAGCTATGGCGGTTGTCTTCAAAAAAAATAAAAAATAGCCATGGCACATGTCGATGTCGCTTAATTATGCTCATATCTCATGTCGATTTTAAGAATTGCTCATGTCACCTGTCACTATGTTTTTCAAGCTTCATGTCAAATGTCACTAGACCTCATGTCGAATGTCGATTCTAAGAAACAGATATGTCACCATCTCGAATTTAGCGGTCCACATTGCCGCTGCTGCTGCTGCTGCTGCTGCTGCTGCTGCTGATTTGCTGTTGCTGCTGCTGTCGGTGCTGCTGCTTGTGCTGCTCGTGCAGCTGCTGCAGCTGCTGACAGCTGCTGCTGCTTGTACTGCTCGTGCAGCTGCTGCAGTTGCTGACGATGTCACGGATGCTGTTGACAGATGCTGCTGCTTGTGCTACTCGTGCAGCAGCTGCTGCTGCTGCTGCTGCTGACGATGTCACGGATGCTGCTGACAGATGCTGCTGCTTGTGCTGCTTGTACAGCTGCTGCAGCAGCTGCTGCTTGTGCTGATCGTGCTGCTGCTGCTGACGATGTCACGGATGCTGCTGACAGATGCTGCTGCTTGTGCTGCACGAGACCGAGTAGCCGCTATTACTAATGCTACTAATACTAGTATGAGAAAATACATTTAGTCAGTCGACTAAATCAAGGAGGTTTTCTGACTTCAGTGGATCGTTTAGCCATCGGCCACAGGCAAAACTTGAAACCATTTTATACATGGGACAATTGGCAGAGTCGAAACATGTTGGTACGATGGGGTCGATCATGTTCATCATCAGTTCAGGCAAAGGAAGTGTGTCGACAGCACGCGAAAACTTCATGTCCGGATGTTTCAACACAACACTTTTTATCACACTCACACAGCTGCTTTGAAGAGTGAATCCTTGACCAAACTTGAGCTTTTCCAACACAGCTTTGGCCTCCTTCTGTGCAGTAAGGGATCTCTCTTTCGGGGTCATCGCAGTGCTGGCTAGCATGTCCTCAAAGTCTTTAACATAATGTTCCAACGGGCTACAAATGATGTACTCCAGATCATCGTCCGCATATGTCGTCTCCTCGCACCATACTTCTTTTGTTTCGAATTCCGTCATTTTCTGAACAATCTCCTCGTGAGTGCGTTGCATATATCGAAGCTTCTTCAAAGACCAGATAACTTGTATGCCGAACGCTGAAAAACCTGAAGGAATTTCACCACTACAGTCACGCCAACTATACGGAGCTAAGAAAAATAGCTCCAACAAAATTTTCTCCCTCTGTCCAAATGAAACTACTTCCGTTCCGATGAAGTTGAAGCATGCTTCTATCCATTGCTCCTTGGTGACGTCCTTCCAATGTTTCTTTACCTCACATGCATCATAGGGCACTGTTTCTCTTCTTGCTTCTAGTGGGAGTTGCTTTTTCTTTCTTGGACTCATTTGGAGAGTTTCGATGCTCTGTAGCGTCGACACTTCGATAAGAAAAGAAGCTGTAAAGGTAGAAATAACCCTCATAACATGCTGAGCGAGCGTGGAGTGGACGATGCTATGATGATGAAGGGCGAGTCGAGAAAGTGTGATGAGTGAGAGCAGCGTTTCACTCCTTATGTACCCTGTCCTAGATAATCCTCTTAAACAGCTGAAAAGACTCTCTCAGTACAGAGTCTCTACTCAATTAAGTGATCTGTTAAGTAAGTTTTCACATGCTACTTGACTACTGCAGGGGGGTTTAGACTTAAGCAGCTTAGTGCACACACGTGTCTGTTAGAAAGCTACCTGCACACCTGCCTTCCTTTTTCACTAGTATTTACCCCTTGCCGACTAATAAGGCACCTATACACGTGTCAGCCTCCTTATATACGTCATTCTTCCTCTCGAGAGGAAGAAGCGTGTCTCTTCGTTTTTTTGTTTAAGAAGTGAGGGTCTTTAAGATCACGTGCCTGGAAGCGACTTGATGAAGCAAGTGACTAGAAGCGACGACGTCACATGCTTTTAATGAGGTGATCAGCTGTGACTGGCGGCGGCGGCGGCGGTGGCAGCGGCGGTGGTGCTGGTGGTGGTGGTAGTAGACGTTACTGTGGTCAAAGGTGATATGGTTTTTTTCCAACAGAAATCAGAGCTTTTATACAGAGGGAGTTTAATCCTATTTCCAACAGCACCCCAGCTGTCCAGCAGCCGCTCCGCTCCGTAAGAGCTTCTTAAGAGCTTAGATGACGAGGGGCGTGTCATCATCATCTTTGGTGGCCAGCTGAAAATGGTGTTTTTTCTTTATCCATTAGCCTTACCTCCTACTCCCTACCTGAGGACGACTCTCTCCCCCTTTAGCATTCATTGTAACAAACGTCAGAGGTCAGGTGAAAATCTGATTTTCATGCACAGCCTTAGTCAGCTGTCACTCCTATTGAACTAGCTAGCCGCCGCCGGCCGGTCTACTCACCCCAGCTGTCCAGCAGCCGCTCCGCTCCGTAAGAGCTTCTTAAGAGCTTAGATGCCGAGGGGTATGTCATCGCCATCTGTGGTGGCCAGCTGAAAATGGTGTTTTTTTTCCTTATCCATTAGCCTTACCTCCTACCCCCTACCTGAGGACAACTCTCTCCCCCTTTGGCATTCATTGTAACAAACGTCAGAGGTCAGGTGAAAATCGGATTTTCATGCACAGCCTTAGTCAGCTGTCACCCCTATTGAACTAGCCGGCCGCCGCCGGCCAGTCTACTCACCACGGCAGGAGGCGGTGATTTTTTTTTGTTTTACACTTAAGTCGCTCACCACATGCACACGACTCTACTCACAGACAGACACCCCCGTCTTAGGGGGTCCTGCTTCACACTACACGCCTCCTGTAGTTTTTTTGTATACACACTCTAAGCTCATGACTGCTTAATCCTTTATACAGCTAATGCGCGTTGAATTAGTACAGTCGGTACACCGCCCGCTCATGGCAGTCCATCTCTCAAAAAAAAAGAGGGAGGGGGGAAAGAGATCCAGCTGAAAACGTCATGACTTATGTCTTTTGTTTCTCTTTGGGAATGTCCGCCGGTCAGCTGGCGGCAGCAACTGCTTAATCCTTTATACAGCTAACGCACGTTGAATTGCTGAACAAGGCAGTAAGTAGCTTAGCTCGTGTCAGTCGATCTCTCAAAGGGGAGGGGGAAAGGGATCCAGCTGAAAACGTCATGCCTTATGACTTTTTGTTTCTCTTTGTGAATGGTCACCGGTCAGCCGGCGGCAGCTGAAGAGAGCTGTAAGTAGCTTAGCTCTAGAAGCGAGAAGGAGTATATAAGAGGCCTGGAAACACCCGTTCACTCACTCAGTCTTTTGCTGCTCTCTACAGGCACCACCATGAGCAAAACACAACAACTACTGTCGTCCAAGGATCTAATCGAGTTCAAGAACAAGAAGAATACGCAGAACGGTGATCGTTTACTGTCAGCGTCTCCTCTTGCTACTGAAATTGAGACTACCGCCGCAACCGCTTGGTCTTATCACCCTCCCGCTGTAGCGAGCGCACACAGCAGTAGTAGCGACGTTGTTACACTCGCGACGGTTGTTGCTGCTGAGCACGCTGCTGCTGCTACTGCTGCGCCTGCTGCGGCTGCTAGTGATCCTCGTGCTGCTAGTGCTGCTGCTACTGCTGCTGCTGCTGCTGTTGCTGCTGCCGCGCCTGTTACTGCTGTGCCTGCTGCTGCTGCTGCTGCTGCTGCTGCCGCGCCTGTTACTGCTGCGCTTGCTGAGGCGGCTGTGCTTGCTGCTGCTGTGCCTGCTACTGCTGCGCCTGCTACTGCTGCACTTGCTAGCGCTGCGCTTGCTCCTGCTGCTGCTGCTGCTGCTGCTGCTGCTGCTACTGCTGCTGCTGCTACACCTCTTGCTGCGACTACCGCTACTAGTACTGACACGCAGTACGTTGCACAGAACCTCTCCACCGCTTCATCAACCGACGCCATCAACGCTGCTCGCGCTGAGACTTACAGCTATTCGGACACTCAGCCCCAGCAGCGCGTAGTAGACATACATGTCCTAAAGCAACAGGGTGAAACAGAGAACGACGCTGACGACGAGGCGTACGAGGAACCCGAAGGGTCACGGGCGCACAGTCCGTTTTTCGACCTCATTTCCACTGGTAGTGCGTCCGGTCCGTGGCGACTGCCCTCACCAATACCTTACGAAGTCATGTGGTTGCCCTGTTCCGACAACGAGTCGTCTGATACCAGCGCAGACGCTGCTCCTGTTATTGGTTCTGCTGCAGTAGTACCTGTATCATCATACTTCAAAGCAGAGCCGTTAGGATACTTGTCAGACGCTATGCTACTGAAAATAAGTGGTAAGTTGCCGACATCAGATTACATACGGTTAGGTTCATTCCTTGAAGTGAACTTGAAGGATATGGGATATCTCAGTTGTGAGACAAGTGTCATAACTCAAGCTAGAGAAATGTTCACTACTTGGTACCAGAAAAGTTGTACTAGTAGGTGGAAGGACCTAGCCGCCGCCTTGGAAGAATCTTACCGTATGGACCTCATCAAATTCTCACGTGAGTACATGGACAAGCATGACATGTGGGATGGCTTAGAGAGTGGAGACATGGAGTGGAAAGTGCAGAAATATTTCTCTCTTTTAGCTGAGCTCTGCCCTAGAGACTGGAAGACCATAGGGATCTACTTAGGGTTGACTTCTCATGAAGTAACTTCCATCTCTCAACCTGTGCCTTCTGACAGGACTGTGAAGAACCCTGTCTATGAAGTGCTGAAAGCTTGGAAGTACAACGAGACGTCTGAGCCTATGGCTCTGATGAAAGTGTTGGAAGACTACATGGGACGCGGCGACGTCGCAATGTATGTTCAAGGGTTGTATGCAGCTGTACCCAAAGAAATAAAAGTGAGCTGTGACACTCCAGTGTTGACGACTCTCGTCTGATCCCTGCAGTAAGATGGACATCTGTTGAAATCGATCCTACACTACAGACGTCTTTCACTATGCTAATAGCATCGTGTGGTAAGAGGCGTCTAGTATTCGAAGTGATAAACAACGTTTATTTTTTTAATATTTGGTAAATAAGTGAAAAAACAAAAAAAAGAAAAACATGCCGCAGGACGTTTGCGAAAAGTGTTTCAAAATTTTTAAAAGACCGTACAATCACGAGTGACCCGTAGAAAAATGAAGAACGATACCTAAGTTTTGCCCTCTATGCAGCGATGTCGGCTAGCGTCGCATACGACTTTCCGGGGTAGGAGGGGCAGCGTACGTCAGAGAATCCGACGCAGATTCCGACCCCTTGTTAGACCGAGTTTAAAATCACATAAACGAGAACGCCAAAGTCATCGAGAAAGCTGTGCTAGAAGTTTACCGACCAACCTTAGCGAAGTTACATGTAGCGATAGGTGAAGCTCTCCTGCTAGAGGAAGCGACATTCACCCCTTCTCCAGGCGGCTTCGCTGCAGCTCACACCAGACAACCGTTAGTTCAACTGAAGAAGCGGCTTCTGAGATACATCCGTCAAGCTCCAGTCGTACGCTTCAACTCGGAGAGTTACGACTTGAACCTGATCAAAAAATACGCCTTCACTCGTTATTTGCCTCCGGAGACCGAAGAAACCAACAATTCAGCGTCATAAAGAGAAGCAATCAATAGTTGACGTAGTAGTCAACTTTTTTAGCACTTGGTTACAGCTACGCGAATTATTTGCGAGCTTTCACTACAAACGAAGAGAAAGGTTGCTTTACTTACGAATGGATGACGTATACCAAGAAACTAGTAAACAAAAAACCCCTGCCACCGAGATCGACTTTTGACAGCGAACTGACGGGCGTCAAAATGGCCGAAATCCGACTACGCCACATGTCAGAAAGTTTAGTATGACAAGAAGAAGCAAACTATGACAGATTACTTGATCCACTACAACAACGAAGACGTCAAATCTTTCATAGAAGCTTTTTGAAAAAATCACGCTATTTTTTTCCAACATAGCAGCATTGTCATGTTGAAAGACGCCATCTCTCTCGCCAGTTTGACTTTACAAGACCTCTTCCAAAAACCCTATAAGCTGTGTTCACAACGTTCCCTCCGTTCGACGCCGTCCTCCACGCTCTGATCAAAGAAAATGTAGTCAGTGGTCCTTCCATCATCTTCCATAGATTTCACGAGAAAGAGTGTATAGGTGTCTTATAAGTCGGCAGAGGGTGAATACTAGTGAAAAAAGGAAGGCGCGTGTGCAAGTAGCTTTTTCTAACAGACATGTGTGTGAACTAAGCTGCTTAAGTCTAAACCCACCTGCGGTAGAAGCTCTGTACTTAGAGAGTCTTTTCAGCCGTTTAAGAGGCTTATCTAGGACAGGGTACATAAGGAGTGAAACGCCGCTGTCACCAGTCACACTTTCTCCACCCGCCCTTCATCTTCGTAGCATCGTCCACTCTACGCTCGCTCAGCACGTTACGATGGTTAGTTCTGCTATTTTCTTTGTTTATGAAAGTGTTGACGCTACAGAGCATCGAAACCCTCTCGAAATGAGTCCAAGAAAGAAAAAGCAACTCCCACTTGAAGCAAGAAGAGAAACGGTGCCCTATGATGCATGTGAGGTAAAGAAACATTGGAAGGACGTCACCAAGGAGCAATGGATAGAAGCATGCTTCAACTTCATCGGAACAGTAGTTTCATTTGGACAGAGGGAGAAGATTTTGTTAGAGCTATTTTTCTTAGCTCCGTATACTTGGCCTGACTGTGGTGAAATTCCTTCAAGTTTGTCAGTCTTCGCCATACAAGTTATCAACTCCTTGAAGGAGCTTCGATATATGCAAGGCACTCAGGAGGAGATTGTCAGGAAAATGACGGAATTCGAAACAGGCGAAGACACAATATGGTGCGAGGAGACGACATATGCGGACGATGATCTGGAGTCCATCATTTGTAGTCCGTTGGAACATTATGTTAAAGACTTTGAGGACATGCTAGACAGCACTGAGATGAACCCGAAAGAGAGATCCCTTACTGCACAGAAAGAGGCCAAAGCTGTGTTGGAAAAGCACAAGTTTGGTCAAGGATTCACTCTTCAAAGCAGCTGTGTGAGTGTGATAAAAAGTCTTGTGTTGAAACATTCAGACATGAAGTTTTCGCGTGCTGTCGACACACTTCCTTTGCCTGAACTGATGATGAACATGATCGACCCTATGGTACCAACACGTTTCGACTCTGCCAATTGTCCCATGTATAAAATGGTTTCAAGTTTTGCCCGTGGCCGATGGCTAAACGATCCACTGAAGTCAGAAAACCTCCTTGATTTAATCAATTGACTAAATGTATTTTCTCATACTAGTATTAGTAGCATTAGTAATAGCGGCATCCGTGACATCGTCAGCAGCAGCAGCAGCAGCTGCACAAGCAAAAGACAAACGCCGTAGTCTCCTCATCCAGACCTCCGCTAGTAGCGCTCTATAAGCGCAAGCAGTGGCTGTGAACCCCCTCCTCCCGCCGTACACACGGGTAAATATCAGAGTCGGCCAATGTCGCCAATACTACTCTCATACAAGGGTCAGGCGCTGCTGACCTATAATAGATGAGTCAAGGACTATTCTACTGAGGGTCAGGCTACGCCGGAAATTCAATAACAAGCTGGACTTTGGCAAATTTGCTTGAAAGTCTGGCCAGCAAGAGTCCGGCATACTCTCCCAAGAGTTCAGCATTGCCAGACTATGGCATGAGGATTCCGCATGGTCAGACTTTCAAAAGCAAGTTTGCCAAACTCCAGCTTTTTATTGAATGTCCGGCGCAGCCTGACCCTCACTAGAATAGCCCTTGACCCATCTATTATAGGCCAGCCGTGCCTGACCTTTGTCTGAAGGTAGAATTAGCGCTATTGGGTGCCTCTGATGTTTGCCTGTGTGTAGTCAAACCTCGCCTGAGAGAGACATACTTCAGAAAGAAAAGAAAGCGGCGTGAGAAGGTGACGGGATCCCAAGTGTCAACCCTAAGACTTACATTTGCTACGATCAAATCAGCGGCACCGGTGAAAGAAAATCTCAAAAAAAAGTGTACAGAAGTAGTCGTCTTCTTAAATGTTTTCGAAAACGAAAAACTCTCCTTGCGGTAAATATAAATTTCAAAAGTGGTACGAACCAAAAATGGCCACTTACACCATAGAGAAAGATGACGTGCGCTACTTGTATTATAAGCGTCGCGTGCATTCTAACGGTGTGACAACGAGTCCTTTAAAATATGAAAAAGTGTGTTATTGATTGATTGAGCGCATCTTTTCAAAAATAGAGTGTTATTAGAATTGAAAAAAAAGAAAATAAAAAAATAAAATAAAATTATTGTTGTGTTTATTTTCATACGTCTTCTTTTATTAGTAAGTAAAACAAATATAACAATTAACTAGCGTGTCCTCTTAAAGTGACACTTCCTCCGGTCGCTGCTGAATCGTCTAATTAAGGTATGTGTCGTCGTCACTTCTAGTCACGTGACTCATCAGGTCACTTCCGGTCGCGTGATCCTAAAATCGATCACTTCCTAAACAAAATTAAATTAAGAGGCACATTTCTTCATGACCCAACCAATCAGAGGTCTCCATTTGACCAGAAGTAGGCCCCTCATTTGCATAAATGGGTCACTTCCGGTGTACCAGCCAATCAGAAGCCTCTAACTAAGTCAAAGTCACTTGACGTCACTTCCGGTATGCCCTTATATGTACATGTGAAGGTCACATGACGTCACTTCCGGTATGCCCTTATATGGGCGTGTGACGTCACATGACGTCACTTCCGGTATGCCCTTATATGGGCGTGTGACGTCACTTCCGGTCAAATGGAAGCCTCTGATTGGCTGAGTCATGACCTTGACCTCTAACTAGGTCAAGGTCACGTGACGTCACTTCCGGTATGCCCTTATATGGGCATGTGACGTCACTTCCGGTCAAATGGAGGCCTCTGATTGGCTGCATGTCGATTGAGTAATAAACAGTACTTAACTATAGTCCCGTTCCGATACATACTATACTACTGATCGGGAACCTACAATTGCTAAAGCTATAGTCAAGGAGATGGTTGCACAGATTGGGATGTTGCACTTCCTGCTTCTTACCCTCATAGTGGTGGGTGCCTTCAGTGCAGACCCCCTCACAGGGAACCAGGCCCTGGAGGGGGCCGCCATGGAGGAGGCAGCTCAGCACTGTGGGGATGTGTGTACACTGAGTCCCGACCGTGTGGTGTGTGAAGGACCAAATGTGACAGAAATACCTTCAGATTGTCCCCCTAACATCAACTCCATCTTCTTCAAGAACACTGGTGTGAGAACGATCCCTGACGGGGCATTTGACAAGTACACTAGCCTAACTGTGATTGCTTTTACAGGCAATGCCATACAGAGTATAACTAAAGGTGCATTTCGTGGCCTACTAAATCTTGAAACACTGTACCTTATTGGCAATGAATTGACAGACATGAGCTCTACAGATGAACCATTTGAAGATTTGTCTTCACTCAAAGAGGTGATGATGGATCACAACAAATTTACCGTTTTCCCCTTACATCGGTTTGCCAATGCACACAGCTTGGAGAAGTTTAACGTAAAAAGGAACCAGATCAGTGACATGGGGCCTGAAATAAACTTCGCCCTACAGAACTTAACAGAGATTGATCTGTATTCAAACAATCTAACATCTGTGAATGCATCCATGTTTCACCATATACCAAACATTGCAAACCTTCATTTGGGTTCTAACAAAATATCAGTCATCGATAATGGACGTGCCTTCATGGATATGCCATCACTACAGAAGTTGGACATCGGGGATAACCCCCTCCACTGTGACTGTCAGGCACTGTGGATGCCAGAGGCTAAGGAGGCAGGTGCGAGCTGGGCCATGGCGTGGGACACAGGTGCCCCGAGGTGTGGATCACCACCGTGGATGAAGTTCGAGGACATCACGGACCTGTACCCTCGGGACCTGACGTGTGAACCCCCTGTCATAACGCCAATCACATCAACCAACATCACCCGCACCAGCAACACCCCACTCACACTCACGGTAACTTAAGTGAAAATATTAAAGTTAAGGCCAAACAAACAAATAAGTTGTGTACCAGTAACAGGATTTGTTTGTGATTTCATGATCATGATTTCATGATCATAATATACAGCAACCAGTATCTGTCCAATTAAGCCGTTATCAGTTCAGTTTTTGCCGTACAAAGAATGTCCTCAATTATTATGTCTCAAAGGATGCTGATTATAATAGCTGAAGGCCATTAGGTACACCCTTTTTTCCATCCATGATAACCTACACCAAGGAAATTTTAATTAAAAAAAGATTAGCGTCAGGCCCAAATGTAAAGAGGGGGTAGGGTTACTGGAACACAATTGTCTTATTTGTTTGGCCTAAAGAGATGGAGATCTCATGTTTATGGAAAAATATGGTTGTATATTTAGATGAAAATGTCATATATTATAGAGTGTGAAAAAATGTTTCACGAGATCCTAATGGACTACTGGAAACTCTAAATCTTTTGCAGCCGACAATAAAGAAACAGTCGATATTGAATTGAATCTAAAATTTGAACAGGATTTTATTTTAAATATAATGGATACTAATTATGTTTTCTGCTTCTTGACCAAAGCCTTCCAGTCTCGGTAGATGTGATATGGAATTCAACTGTTTTGCCTATTTAGCATGACCCATAGATGCGTCTTTGATTCTAGGCGACTATGGACAGTGGATTACCCTACAGTACATGGGTGGCCCCAGATGGCAAGTCTGCAAATGACATGGGCAGAGGATTACCAGTTGCCAAGTCCGATATAAAGGTAAAGATGGCAGAATACTTTGTCACAGTGTGCCCGCTTTGATGGTGCAGGATGCTTATGAGGATGAATCTTTTCTGGTGCCTTCGCAAAAATATCCTGCACATATGGGGGATGAAGTGACAAAGTGACTAGACGCCGCCTATATTACCAGGAAGGTTTTTCTCTTTTTGCAAAGAATTTGTTTAGGCAGTTCGTTGAACAGAATGCGTTTCTGGGGAGGTTTAGCGAACTTCCTGGGCAGTAGCGAGTTCGTTTGGGCAGTTCGTTGAAAAGTCGTAAGCTATGCTTTTATATAGTGTTTCTAAACCAGTTTTGGCGAGTTCGTTAGAAGAGAAAAAGGAAATTCGCTGGCCATATTCAGTTCGCTGTATCCAAAAATGGTCTTTCCAAAGGGTGAGTTAGGAAGACCTCAGTACCAGCCCCTAAGTTATGGATCCGGGAATAAAATATTAATGAAGCACTATATGGTGATCATTTTAATGAAATAATGCATTCTTTATCCCAATGTACTGTACTCAAAGTTTGAAAAATAAAAGTATATGGCTATGTCTCATGAGCGCAATGCATATGGATTTTTGGTTTTACCTCACTAATACCTGGTCCTGTGTTAACACACTGCATCTTTGCTTGCTGTATTGTGTCCTATCATATGCAGAAGGGTTGGGGCAAGCTGGAAATGTATAGTTTTCCCCACTTTCATGTGCTATTTTCCTCTCCAGAGCTCCAATTATACCCAAAACGTCGTGAAAAACACTGTTTCTCTGCATTTGCAGCCCAATATAACTGAAGTACATGCTACATGGGCACATTTTTCATGCTTTTCTAGCATGTCATATAGTAAAGCAACAACGTACCAAGTTACGTCAAGATTGAAGCATTATTTCTCCTGTCATGGGCAAATAAAGAAATCTGAAAAAATTTCCTGTCCCTTACCACATGACGTAGTATGTGTATAAAGCCCTCCCACCTCACCCAAACAAAACAAAATCATGACAAATCAGCTTAATTGTATAGTATGATATCCACACTATATCATTACACCGCCTTGCCATAATAGGAACAAGGTAGCAGGTGTAAATTTCTCTTCACACCTCAGAAATCTATTTTCCTGTCTCTTACCACGTAAAGTATACCGCCACAGACCACATTGAAATACACCTGTTTAAGCATATTTGCATTACACATAATGTAGGCATACTGTTCACCTAGTTCTACACCAAAAACAAAGATCAGATGTCCTACCTTTCTCCGGCTGTGTAGACTTTAAAGCGTGTGATGAAGGAAAATTTCCTGTCCCTTACCGTCTCTCCAGACGGCGACACTGTCCTGTTATTGCGTTGCGGCGTCGCCCTCTGTACTCTATTTTTGGAACTGACGCAGCTCCGCTGATACCCGTGCTTCTACCAGCGAGAACGCCGGTCACAGTCAACGCAAGACACCGGTAAGTGAGGACGCGCACCGCTGTTGGCCCTTTAAATTACCCAAATTTCATCATTCCGTGGCACATTTCCTCTCTCTATACCCTGTGACAGTAAGGTAAGGTAGTAATATACATGCTGTACGTTGTATTATGTATCCCACCGTCCCGTACTTTGGTTTAACTAGGAGGAAACACTTTTATTTCCTCGTTGACCGGCAGTTTCTCTGTGGTAAGAGACAGGATGACTACAGTAAAATTCCACTGCATATGAGAGGAAATGTGTCACTCGTGTTGAATAGACGCATGCCATATACCTCATCCAACTATGTCAGATTCAGTGCTTGTTGTGTAAAAAAAATTAGAAAAAGAAAGGTTATTTTCTCTGTGTACTAGGTGGTAAGGTGCATCACATGGCACGGTGGATCAAAATACCAAACATTGAAACAGCCCCTGACCCCCTTTTGAACTCTGAATTTCAATGGTAAAAGCATGCCACTGTGTTGCCCTGTCCCCGTACTTACTCCCTGTGCAATTTTTTTACCCCCCACCCCCCTCCCTGTCCCCCCCACGAGCGGTAAGGGACAGGAATGGTAAGGCACCAAAACTTAAATCCGGCCCTACCATACCACCACCCCACTCAGAACCGATTCAAAACACATCTCTCTCCTCCCCCTGTCCCCACTCTCTCTTCCTGCACCCAAAAAATCACTTTACCCCCGCTTCTCACCAAATTTTGGCACTTTTTGGAAAATTGTGTATGGTCACCAAAAAATTGAAACAGCCCCTGACCCCCTTTTGAACTCTGAATTTCAATGGTAAAAGCATGCCACTGTGTTGCCCTGTCCCCGTACTTACTCCCTGTGCAATTTTTTTACCCCCCACCCCCCTCCCTGTCCCCCCCACGAGCGGTAAGGGACAGGAATGGTAAGGCACCAAAACTTAAATCCGGCCCTACCATACCACCACCCCACTCAGAACCGATTCAAAACACATCTCTCTCCTCCCCCTGTCCCCACTCTCTCTTCCTGCACCCAAAAAATCACTTTACCCCCGCTTCTCACCAAATTTTGGCACTTTTTGGAAAATTGTGTATGGTCACCAAAAAATTGAAACAGCCCCTGACCCCCTTTTGAACTCTGAATTTCAATGGTAAAAGCATGCCACTGTGTTGCCCTGTCCCCGTACTTACTCCCTGTGCAATTTTTTTACCCCCCACCCCCCTCCCTGTCCCCCCAACGAGCGGTAAGGGACAGGAATGGTAAGGCACCAAAACTTAAATCCGGCCCTACCATACCACCACCCCACTCAGAACCGATTCAAAACACATCTCTCTCCTCCCCCTGTCCCCACTCTCTCTTCCTGCACCCAAAAAATCACTTTACCCCCGCTTCTCACCAAATTTTGGCACTTTTTGGAAAATTGTGTATGGGTCACCAAAAATTGAAACAGCCCCTGACCCCCTTTTGAACCCGGAATTTCAATGGTAAAAGCATGCCACTGTGTTGCCCTGTCCCCGTACTTACTCCCTGTGCAATTTTTTTACCCCCCACCCCCCTCCCTGTCCCCCCAACGAGCGGTAAGGGACAGGAATGGTAAGGCACCAAAACTTAAATCCGGCCCTACCATACCACCACCCCACTCAGAACCGATTCAAAACACATCTCTCTCCTCCCCCTGTCCCCACTCTCTCTTCCTGCACCCAAAAAATCACTTTACCCCCGCTTCTCACCAAATTTTGGCACTTTTTGGAAAATTGTGTATGGGTCACCAAAAATTGAAACAGCCCCTGACCCCCTTTTGAACTCTGAATTTCAATGGTAAAAGCATGCCACTGTGTTGCCCTGTCCCCGTACTTACTCCCTGTGCAATTTTTTTACCCCCCACCCCCCTCCCTGTCCCCCCCACGAGCGGTAAGGGACAGAAATGGTAAGGCACCAAAACTTAAATCCGGCCCTACCATACCACCACCCCACTCAGAACCGATTTAAAAACACATCTCTCTCCTCCCCCTGTCCCCACTCTCTCTTCCTGCACCCAAAAAATCACTTTACCCCGGCTTCTCACCAAATTTTGGCACTTTTTGGAAAATTGTGTATGGGTCACCAAAAATTGAAACAGCCCCTGACCCCCTTTAGAACCCGGAATTTCAATGGTAAAAGCATGCTACTCTGTTGCCCTGTCCCCGTACTTACTCCCTGTGCAATTTTTTTACCCCCCACCCCCCTCCCTGTCCCCCCCACGAGCGGTAAGGGACAGAAATGGTAAGGCACCAAAACTGACTTGTAACCAACTAATCATGTATTGTTTTTGCTGTTGTAGAAAATGCCGAAAGCAAAAGAAAAGAAGAAGCACGTGGAGCGTGTCCAGCTCCCCTTCCCAACACCGATTGTGTTGCCCGACTTCCCGGCCGGGGAAGTTGGACGCAAAGCCCTAGAAGAGTGGGTCGATGAAAGGCGGGAACACGTAAAGAACATGACCAAGAAGGACAAACAGACTTACACGGCGGGACGGAAGAGACTGAATGTAAGGAACGCGTACAAGAATGCCATGAACCATCCGGAAAATGGTGAGGCAAACCGGAAGGCGTCCCGATTGAAGACAGCTGTGAGTACTTCTCAAAATCTTCCTTTATTCTTCACATAGAATTACACAGAACGTCATCTTCTTCCAATACACACACTATATTATGTATATATTTTACTGCATTACATGCATACACTGTAAATCAGCTTTCAACACTTGTAATTGACTCCGAAGATTTTTTTGTTAAATACATAGCAATACATCATTATGTACTTTTTGTTGACAGCGTAACCGTCCTAAAGAAGGTTCCAAGTCGCATACAAGACAGAAACTACTTAACAAATTAAACAAGCAGGACAGAGCGGCCGAAAAGAGGAACCAAGCGTCAGGGGAGCGGCAGAGCCGGTCGGCAACAAGAAGTGTGGGAACGCACTCGCCGTCCACGTCCACGTCCGCCACACCCCTGCCGGACCAGAAGAAGAGAACAAGTAAAAGGAAGCAGCCCACTCCCACCCGCCTCCTTCTTCTGACCGACAGCTTACCGCGGCACGGAGTGTTCGGTCATGATAGACCGGAGAATGTGCCATGTGAAAACCTGAGTGGTAAGGGTTATTTTATTAACAAATTCTACTTTACACCACTATTGTGTACTATGGAGTAACACACTCTGGACAACGTACATGTAGCAAACATGTACATCTGTAGATCTATCAATGTGGAAATTATTCATTTTACTCTTGAGATGGTTCGCGGCGAGATTTAAAATCGGGTTTCTCTTTTCTCCGCGTTGTCCAATGCACAGTGATTTTGCTGTGTGATGAACTGAAGTGCCGTATTCAGTGTCCATCATGTTTCACATCATAACTTTTATTCCCAGAGCCAGAGAGTGAAGGCCCCTTGTCGACACCTCCCAGGAGGTCCCCTAGGAAGAAAGCCAGATGCCGGTCTCCCGACCAGTCACCACCTCCGAGGAGGTCCCCTAGGAAGAAAGCCAGATGCCGGTCTCCCGACCAGTCACCACCTCCGAGCAGGTCCTCACGTGAGCAAACAACACGGCTCTCGCCCGAGCAGTCTGCGTGTGGAAGCCCTCCCAGATGTAAGTTTCATATAGAGTAAAAAAAACAAACCATTTCATTATTTTATAAGTTACAATGGAAAGGGAAAAAAACTGTCACTCATCTGGTCTATATGTGGAATGGCCTTGTCTCCCTCACATTTTATTGCTGTTTTTATCCTGCTCTCATACATATGCTTTTTGCTGTTGTGTGTGTTGCAGCGAAGCGGTTCAAGAAGAACGCGACGCCGCGGGTCGATTTGAAGAACGCGGGGGAGTCGAGCGATGCATCGACGGAAGAGAGCGACGTGGACGAGGAGCCGATTTCAAGTCGGTGAGTAGTACTGTAGATATAGGATGTTACCTTTTACAGTTTGTTGTTCAATTAACCTTCTTGAAAGATAAATTCCAATGTAACAAAGAAAATGGCACATGTATTGATTAAGAATTTAATGATGTACTTTCAACTAACATTCACACTATATAATGTTTGAACAGTAGGAAGACTACACGCTGCACATCATCACAATTTTATCTTGTTCTTGTTATACATGTACTAACTTGTTCCCAGTTCGAATATAATAACAAAACCATTTATTCCAGTCTACGTCCCAGGAACGAAAAGTTCTCCTTCTATGTTATATCGTCACAAAGTGAGGATGATTCGAGTGAGGAAAGCAGCGACGATGAGGACCTTATGATACAGGAAGTTGTGTTATCGGTCATCAGAAAAGCTCAGAGTTTTCCGGAATCATAGATGTTATAACTAATCAACACTAATGCTAATACTATACTAACAATCTGTGATTAAATTTTAGCCTCGTTAACCCTTCTAACACCTTGGTCGTCATGATGCATGTATGCAGCGCTGGCGAGTCACTCGTCGGGGCTGCATGCATGCATCATGACGAGTATTGTCTGTTTTTTATGACATCCGTGCTATGAGGACTAACTGTAGACCTATAGATCTATAGATGCATGTCACTATAAATGTGCCTGTTCATGTACATATCACTGACAACATGTAGAAATATCTGTCTCATCTGTGTTAAGGGTCTTAGGGTTCTTTATATTATAACCGTTCTATATCTATGCACGTAGGTCATCATGATGCATGTATGCAGCGCTGACGAGTCACTCGTTGGGGCTGCATTCATGCATCATGACGACAATTGTCATGATTTATATTCACATTATAGATGCACAGTACTTTGCTCAATTTGTTACTGCACTTTAATTTGGTGTATATATATTGTACTTAAGTATATCTCTGTGATTTTTACATCCGTGTTTCACATTTTACAAATTCATTTAATGACTAATCATAACACAGTTTTTAACCTTTTTGTCTATATGCCAGTAAAGTGATAATCGTATTGATATGGGTGTATTAAAGTATACAGATAATAGTGTATTAAAGGACACTGATAATTTTATCTCCATTGAGGCATTAACATTGTGTACATGAATGATTTGATTTGAAGGGGAAGGGCAATAAAAGTTTTGCAGTTTGACATAACATTGACTTCATAGTTTTTCCCTTTTAATCTGCATTATATAGTACAAACAAATTCCCTGTTTATTATAATCTACAGCCGCCAGCTGTCGTATGATGAAATCGCTGAGTATGTTGACGAGCTGGAACGCAACATGGACCGGACCATGGATCAAGAGCCCCAGACTGACGACCCGACTGTGACGTCAGAGGACAGTCCGGCCTCCCTTACCAAGGAGACCGTTCTGTCCTCTCCGGTCCCTTCAGTCGAGAGTTCAGCTTCCCCTATTGTGGAGGCTGAGTTCTCGACTGTCGCGGCCAACGTCACACTGACCGACCACACCCCTGACATCCAGACTGACGACCCGACTGTGACGTCAGAGGACAGTCCGGCCTCCCTTACCAATGAGACCGTTCTGTCCTCTCCGGTCCCTTCAGTCGAGAGTTCAGCTTCCCCTATTGTGGAGGCTGAGTTCTCGACTGTCGCGGCCAACGTCACACTGACCGACCACACCCCTGACATCCAGACTGACGACCCGACTGTGACGTCAGAGGACAGTCCGGCCTCCCTTACCAAGGAGACCGTTCTGTCCTCTCCGGTCCCTTCAGTCGAGAGTTCAGCTTCCCCTATTGTGGAGGCTGAGTTCTCGACTGTCGCGGCCAACGTCACACTGACCGACCACACCCCTGACATCCAGACTGACGACCCGACTGTGACGTCAGAGGACAGTCCGGCCTCCCTTACCAAGGAGACCGTTCTGTCCTCTCCGGTCCCTTCAGTCGAGAGTTCAGCTTCCCCTATTGTGGAGGCTGAGTTCTCGACTGTCGCGGCCAACGTCACACTGACCGACCACACCCCTGACATCCAGACTGACGACCCGACTGTGACGTCAGAGGACAGTCCGGCCTCCCTTACCAAGGAGACCGTTCTGTCCTCTCCGGTCCCTTCAGTCGAGAGTTCAGCTTCCCCTATTGTGGAGGCTGAGTTCTCGACTGTCGCGGCCAACGTCACACTGACCGACCACACCCCTGACATCCAGACTGACGACCCGACTGTGACGTCAGAGGACAGTCCGGCCTCCCTTACCAAGGAGACCGTTCTGTCCTCTCCGGTCCCTTCAGTCGAGAGTTCAGCTTCCCCTATTGTGGAGGCTGAGTTCTCGACTGTCGCGGCCAACGTCACACTGACCGACCACACCCCTGACATCCAGACTGACGACCCGACTACCCTGACGTCTGAGGACAGTTTGGCCCCCCAACACGGGGAGACCGAACTGTCCTCTGTGGTGGAACCAGTGCCAATTTCAGTCTCCCACAATGAGGAGACTGATGTTGGTACTGGTGAGACCGACGCCAACCCGACTGACGACCCGACTACCCTGACGTCTGAGGACAGTTTGGCCCCCCCACACGGGGAGACCGAACTGTCCTCTGTGGTGGAACCAGTGCCAATTTCAGTCTCCCACAATGAGGAGACTGATGTTGGTACTGGTGAGACCGACGCCAACCCGACTGACGACCCGACTACCCTGACGTCTGAGGACAGTTTGGCCCCCCCACACGGGGAGACCGAACTGTCCTCTGTGGTGGAACCAGTGCCAATTTCAGTCTCCCACAATGAGGAGACTGATGTTGGTACTGGTGAGACCGACGCCAACCCGACTGACGACCCGACTACCCTGACGTCTGAGGACAGTTTGGCCCCCCCACACGGGGAGACCGAACTGTCCTCTGTGGTGGAACCAGTGCCAATTTCAGTCTCCCACAATGAGGAGACTGATGTTGGTACTGGTGAGACCGACGCCAACCCGACTGACGACCCGACTACCCTGACGTCTGAGGACAGTTTGGCCCCCCCACACGGGGAGACCGAACTGTCCTCTGTGGTGGAACCAGTGCCAATTTCAGTCTCCCACAATGAGGAGACTGATGTTGGTACTGGTGAGACCGACGCCAACCCGACTGACGACCCGACTACCCTGACGTCTGAGGACAGTTTGGCCCCCCCACACAGGGAGACCGAACTGTCCTCTGTGGTGGAACCAGTGCCAATTTCAGTCTCCCACAATGAGGAGACTGATGTTGGTACTGGTGAGACCGACGCCAACCCGACTGACGACCCGACTACCCTGACGTCTGAGGACAGTTTGGCCCCCCCACACGGGGAGACCGAACTGTCCTCTGTGGTGGAACCAGTGCCAATTTCAGTCTCCCACAATGAGGAGACTGATGTTGGTACTGGTGAGACCGACGCCAACCCGACTGACGACCCGACTACCCTGACGTCTGAGGACAGTTTGGCCCCCCCACACGGGGAGACCGAACTGTCCTCTGTGGTGGAACCAGTGCCAATTTCAGTCTCCCACAATGAGGAGACTGATGTTGGTACTGGTGAGACCGACGCCAACCCGACTGACGACCCGACTACCCCCACTGACGACTCTGCCTGGGATACGGACATGGACATATTACTGCCTGACATGACCCAGAACACTACCGACTTGAATATCAGCAAGCTGACACTGGCTGATATTTCCGACTGTGAATGGGACACAGACATTAAACCGGAGACGCCACCCTACACAGTACCAGACAGTGAGTGGGACACCGAGATGACACAACCACCCCTCCCCTCCCCAACTGTACCGACTGTCCCTGACAATGGCGACGCTGACCTACCGACCGTGACGGACAACACCGAGTCCCCCCTCCCCTCCCCAACTGTACCGACTGTCCCTGACAATGGCGACGCTGACCTACCGACCGTGACGGACAACACCGAGTCACCCCTCCCCTCCCCAACTGTACCGACTGTCCCTGACAATGGCGACGCTGACCTACCGACCGTGACGGACAACACCGAGTCCCCCCTCCCCTCCCCAACTGTACCGACTGTCCCTGACAATGGCGACGCTGACCTACCGACCGTGACGGACAACACCGAGTCCCCCCTCCCCTCCCCAACTGTACCGACTGTCCCTGACAATGGCGACGCTGACCTACCGACCGTGACGGACAAAACAGAGACTACTCCCATGACCAGTACCCCTTCTGACGGACCCATGACCTTCAGTCACACTGTGCTGAATACCCCTGACGCAACCAAGACAGCCCCCCCGACAAGTACGCCAATAAAAGGCTCAATAGCCAATGTGACCTTCAGTGACACTACCCTGGGCACACAATTGACTGGGACTGCGACAAGTGAGGAGAAAGAAGAAGAGAATGACGGCAGTGACGATGACGCTAGAGACGATGACGGCAGAGACGATGACGCTAGAGACGATGACGGCAGAGACGATGACGCTAGAGACGATGACGGCAGAGACGATGACGCTAGAGACGATGACGCTAGAGACGATGACGGCAGAGACGATGACGCTAGAGACGATGACGCTAGAGACAATGACGCTAGAGACGATGACGGCAGAGACAATGACGCTAGAGACGATGACGGCAGTGACGATGACGCTAGAGACGATGACGCTAGAGACGATGACGGCAGTGACGATGACGCTAGAGACGATGACGGCAGTGACGATGACGGCAGTGACGATGACAGTAGTGACGATGACAGTAGTGACGATGACAGTAGTGACAAGGAAGGAGAAGTGTGGCCAGACCGCACCCCTGTACTGGACAGTCAGGGAGAATGGGTGGACTGCTCTTCCGAGAGTACTGGTCACACTTCCGCCTGACCACGACAGCACAGAAATGACATACAACCGATTGACGACACTGACAAAGAGACTGACGACATAACACAAGACACTGACAGAGGATTAACCCGGAGACAACAAGGACCATCCACTCGATCACGAAACCTGGCGAGGAGAGAGACCACCGACAGAACCGCTGAGTGTGAGTTCCCGAGCCACTGGGTGGTACGGGAAGACCACCGTCTTTGGGCAGATGGGCCAGAGAACCCCCCTAGCCCCTCCGCGCCACATCAGGAGGAAGTGCCCTACATTGCCAACCAGGAGGATCCCTCTGAAGCAGAAAACCCACCTGCCCCAGGCAAGTTATAATTATAGTTCAACTTAATATAATTCTGGCGTTGTATACATAATAGTTCTGTTGTATATATATTGCAATACCATAAAAATATGAAAAAGGTATCCATATTTGTACGTGTAACTTATAGACATCCATATAAATACCGTATGCTATGGTAAGAACATTTTACACAGGACTGATTATAATGCACATATTTTAATATACACATTGTATGTCATGCAAAGCAAATGTAATTTTCCTGAAAAACCAAACTTTCTGGTAAGAACAAAATATTAAACAACATACATGTTTATTATAATATCACAGACACTCGAGGGCAGGCTGGCAGGAAGTGCTTCAAAGTAAGCGCGAAGAAGTTGAGCGCGGGGCGCGACAGTGGCTCGGACCCGGACTACACCCCAAAACCAAGACGTAAGTAATTCCTGCATGCACTGTTAGAACCACTGTGATATAGAACTCATAATAACACTTTTACCCGTGGTAAGGGACAGGACATGAAATTGGTACGGCCCCTAATTATCTGGAGTAAGAGAAATACCAAAGAATATATTGACTGTAATACCCTGATACATTGATCAGTGTTCTACGTGAAGTGAAAAAAAAGTGACAGTTATTCTTTTTTAACCTGATCTACCCGGTAAGGGAGAGGGGAAATACAAAATCAAGTGATCGTATAATGAAAAACCAGGAATAAAAGGTTGCAATGTTGTTGTAGCATATCATATGGCCCTGTGCTGTGTTAGGGGTTCCATCCCCATCCGAAAAAAGTAAGAATTACCTAGTTCAGAGCAGTATGATGTCCGGTAAGGGACAGGAGCAGCAAGATAAATAGCCAGAATAAAGTACTACAGCAAGTCAAAAACCGTTTGCACACATGACCAGGCACCCTTTTTCACCACTTCTTGCATAATACCCAAAAAAAAACAGAAAGTAACATCAGCCTCAAACATTTCTGTGCGGTAAGGGACACAAAAATTAGCATGTAGTGTAACATGCATTAACAGTGAAAAAAGAAGAAGATTTCAACATCAGTATGTCATATGGGACTGTATTACCAGTTAATACTTGTTTGTAAAAGAAAACACATGGTGTCGTCACTCTTTTAGCCGGTAAGGGACAGGAAAGTGAAATATCATGCTCAGAATTCAGTGTTGATGGAATCAAGAAAATCTTTTTTTTTACCCCCTACCCCATTTCACACTGGCTACCATCTCAATGCCAAAGTTAGCAAAAATCATTTAATAAAGAGACAGTACTAGCCGGTAAGGGACAGATTAGCCGGAGAAATGACTTAGTTCATAATTTATGCAGGGGGAAAAAAATTAAAAGCAATTTGCTTGAAGGAGATGGCTTGTCAAATAGGGAGGTTTTGCATAGCAGCTGAAAGTGTTTACTCAGCAACTCTAGAACACACTGTTCTGTGTGGTAAGGTACAGGAAAGTTATATGTCACGAAAGAATGGGGTATTTGGGGGAGAAAAGAAGAAAGAAGACAGTGTTATGGCATAACATATATATATATCTCTGTTCCGCCAAATATTCCAATTCACGATCAAATATCATTTATGAGCTATACCGCACAGAGACCGTTGTAAGGGTGGTAAGAGACAGGAGATATAATGATTCAGGCTTCATTTAGCACTGGGAAAAGCTGAAGAGGAAAATGTAGAAGTATATCCTAGCATTTGAAACCCATATTTAACTGTGAGATGAAATAAAATCACCACTTCACGTCCTTGCCTTGCTTCAGTGGGCGATAAGGGACAGGATACATGGTAAGGGACAGGAAAACAATAAATAGCTTGATGATGAAGTGCTTTCGACGAAGAAGTGAAAGTCAGAAGTGCCACATGTTACCCCACCTGACTCAGGCTTTCATATAATGTATAGAAATGCCCTCAACTCAGTATATATGTAACAGTCCAATGGCCGGTAAGGGACAGTACCAAAAGCTAATTTATAGTGTTTGTTGTACAGTACACAGTAAAATAAAGTAGGTTAATGTTACACAGTGCTCTGTGTCACGCCACCTAACAGGAGTGGCAATACTAAAGTTTTTTTGATACCGAGAACAGAAATACAGGCGGTAAGGGACAGGAAATTAAAACTTTATTGTCTCTTTTCCAGGCTCTGCCAGAGTGAAGAAGCCGCCGGACTTACGTAAGGCTGCAGCAACACCAGATGACGACCCTGCTATACCAAACGATGACCCGAACGAGAACCCACAGGACGGCGCAGTTGCCCCACTCCCAGATCCCGCTGCCATCTTTGACCAGAATGTGTCGAGGGAGGCTCTCAAAGCTCTGTTGTTTCTTGGTGTAAGAAAAGCAAACCAGACAACCGAAAGAATCGAGTTCATGGAGGACTTGGTTGAATTCAAGGAGACTTTGAGATGCAGTCCCCTTTGGCTGAAGAAAGAGATGATGAAGCAACGACATGGGAAGAAGAAACACGGCAAAAAGTCCAGGATAGCTAGAGCCATTCAACTGTGCCGGAATAGTGTATATCCAGCCCCGTCTCAGAAGAAGATCACCAGTCGACGCAGAATGGCCGAGGCCAAGGTGAAAGCGGTGGATGAGTTCCTACGCCGGCCCGATAACTGCTACACGCTTCCAGACAAGAAGCATTATCGGAAAGACGGTGGAATGTTCATCCCTGTTGTGGCCCTGGTTGACTGCCTCCGTAACTTACACCGGAAGTTTGTCACCGAGACTGCAATCACCATGTCATTCTCGACGTTCTGCAAGGCACGAGACAGGAGAACCATCAAGTCTTCCATCTTCCTCAAGAGATCGGTTTGTCTGTGCAAGCCACATGCCAACATGAAGCTGATGTTGGAAGTTGTGCCTGGCTTGCCCAACTCAACAAGAGAACTGGTCGAATTGAGTGAGGACGCTCTGAACGCAGGTCTTGCTTCCATCAAGGACAACCAGAGTGTCAAGTACAAGACCTGGTTCAAGAGCACAGTGAAGTTTGTGAAAGAGGACCAACCTGACCGGAATGTCTACCACACGGAATTGTTGAAGAAATGTATCAGTGGAGAATCCTTCAAGAAGCAGTTAGTAGACGCGATGCCAGAGTTCCGCGAGCACTGCCGCCGGGTACACGAACAGTACGAGGCGGTACGTTTGCTAAAGGCCACCTTACCACCAGACCACGCGATCTGCCATATGGACTACGCGGAGAACTGGCCCACGTCCTTCTTCCAGGAAATCCAAGCTGCTTTCTTCGGCAAAGACCAGATCACCCTTCATCCAATGGTTGTGTACACAAAGCTGCAAGAGATCTTGAAACACAAGTGCTACGTTGGTGTGAGTGAGGTAACAGACCACAAGTTTCCCTCCACTCTAGCATTTTTGACTCAAGTGATTGAGCATATCAAGCAGACTGTACCTGACCTGAAACATCTCCACTTGGTGACGGACTCCCCGAGCTCCCAGTACAGGAACCGCTTCGCGTGTGACATGCTGGTGAGGGCAGCAGAGAAGTTTGGGATCCGGATCACCTGGAATTGGTTGGAGGCTGGACACGGAAAGGGGCCTTGTGACGGTGTCGGTGGAGCGCTCAAGGGACTAGCTGACCGAGTCGTGAAACAGTGTGGAGCGATTCAGACTGCAAGCGAGTTTGTTGAGCAGCTCACGCCAGCGACCAACAAGGTTACACTCATACAAAGTACAAGACAAGAGATCAAGGCGTGCGAAAGTTTAGTGGATGATTGGCGCTCCCGTCCGGTTGAGGGCATTCTCCAGTACCACCAAGCCACCTTTGTGAACAACGAACTGTTCCTGCGACCAACTTCATGCTACAAGGAATGTTGCTTCTCTGAGGATGGCGACTTGGTTCCGAGTGCGGAATGTGAGGGTTGGACGAGAGCCAAGTTCGGCCCTCGTCCCAAACCGAGTGTTTCGCGAACCAAGAAGAAACCGAAGGACAAGGCTACAACACCAGTGGAAGCCGAGGCGGAAGTGGAAGCTGAGCCACAGATTGAGGCGCAGGCTACAACACCAGTCCAAGCTGAGGTGGGGGCTGAGCCACAGATTGAGGCGCAGCCTGGCCCCACACCCAAGCCAAAAGCTAATCCGAAAGCTAAGTCCAGACGGAGAAGGGAAGCAACTCCTGAACCATCTTCTGATGCTGATGACTCTGACTCTGACTCTGAGCCTGACTACGAACAGTGTGAACTGCCGGAACACGTGACGCCCCGTACTCTGAGGAAGAGAGCCCCAGTGCAACCTGTGTACGCAGACTCTTACCCCGACTCTGAAGTGGAGGACGGAGTAGGAGGCAATGAAGCTGGAATTGACGAAGGGCTGTTCAGCAGTGACGAAGAGTTAGGGGACGCGGCAGAGAGGATCCATCTTCGAACCCGTGTTCGCGCACGACGAAAATTCACCAGAAGGATGAACCAAATCCAGAAAGCTGTGGCACCAATGCCGGCACCAAGAGCAACAGTATCGGGGGCAGCGTGTTCTGCGGGTGATGTGAAGGAGCCTGACTGTGAGCACGGACAGGAGACACCCAAAGAACGAGCTAGAACCGAGAAACTCAATGCCAGAGCTAAAGACCAGGCCAGCAGAAGGAGAAAAGGTGAACTGGTGAATGAGTGTGTCGAAGACCAGAGTGAGAGTACGGATGACGAAGAGTGGCCTCTGCAGTGGGAGATGTCGGTAGCAGAGTTCCTGAGGCGGTACCAGGATAGTGCGTGAGCCAGCACTGTAAAACGAGCTCTACACGGACAATCCCATGATATCGGACTAAGATAAGACTTCAGATATCTTTTCATTCATGTTTTTTTATTTTAATGTAGCCCATTATGCTGCTGTACCCAGTACTATTTTAAATGAATAGTATTTTACACATCAGCAGGGTGGACTATATCAAAGTAAGGGCAGGGTGTATTGATATGTGAGGTTTTATAGCATGCTAACAAGATTAATGAGGTTATGAGGTGTAATGTAAACTAAATGTCACAGTGGGGGGAAGAAAGATGAAATTCATTCAAAATTATAACTCTAAATTCAACATCTATCAGGTAAGTAGGATTTAATAAATTTATATTCGGTTTTGGCTTCATAGGTAACATTTGTATGTAAAGATGCACTGTGACATGCCGACTGTATAGCAAGGAAAGGTTATACTACATGTATTGGAAGTAGAAAGTTGTATTCTACCCTTGACCCTAGTATTTCGCTCGTTTCCTGTCCCTTACCACATGAAATCAAGGTGAGATACTGCGTATCCGGACTGAAAGTTAAATACTGTTGTGCCAAGGGGAGAAGAAATGTGTTGTATTGTCACCTGAAAGCGTACAGCTTTACATTGCGTATTTTGGTGCTGTCCCTGACCACGAGTTTTCCTGTCCCTTACCACCGGGTGAGGTTTCAGTGGGGAGTGTGTGAGACAAAGCTGACTGCATGTGATGTATGTACAATCGGTTTGTGGTTGTAGTAGACATGTCAGAGCTCAGTTTAGAGTAGATAAGGTGCATGAAACATGTACTTGGGTCATGCTGTGGCTGTAATATTCCAAAAAGTGTGTGAGATTTCCCGTTTCCGAGTTTCCGGGAGGTCAGAAGGGAGGCAAAGTAGGGTGTGGTGGGGTGCTGCATGGGTGGAATGGGTGGGAGAGAGTGTCTACATGATGGAAAGTGTGAAAAAATGGGGTGGAAACATGTATTTCTGACGTAGAGAAGGGCTGGGAAGGAGTGTGTGCTTTTCGGTGTTCATGTGTATTTTGGTCCTGTCCCTTACCACCGGGTGAGGTTTCAGTTGGGAGTGTGTGAGACAAAGCTGACTGCATGTGATGTATGTACAATCGGTTTGTGGTTGTAGTAGACATGTTAGAGGTCAGTTTAGAGTAGATAAGGTGCATGAAACATGTACTTGGGTCATGCTGTGGCTGTAATATTCCAAAAAGTGTGTGAGATTTCCCGTTTCCGAGTTTCCGGGAGGTCAGAAGGGAGGCAAAGTAGGGTGTTCTGGGGTGCTGCATGGGTGGAATGGGTGGGAGAGAGTGTCCACATGATGGAAAGTGTGAAAAAATGGGGTGGAAAGATGTATTTCTGACGTAGAGAAGGGCTGGGAAGGAGTGTGTGCTTTTCGGTGTTTATGTGTATTTTGGTCCTGTCCCTTACCACCGGGTGAGGTTTCAGTGGGGAGTGTGTGAGACAAAGCTGACTGCATGTGATGTATGTACAATCGGTTTGTGGTTGTAGTAGACATGTTAGAGGTCAGTTTAGAGTAGATAAGGTGCATGAAACATGTACTTGGGTCATGCTGTGGCTGTAATATTCCAAAAAGTGTGTGAGATTTCCCGTTTCCGAGTTTCCGGGAGGTCAGAAGGGAGGCAAAGTAGGGTGTGGTGGGGTGCTGCATGGGTGGAATGGGTGGGAGAGAGTGTCTACATGATGGAAAGTGTGAAAAAATGGGGTGGAAACATGTATTTCTGACGTAGAGAAGGGCTGGGAAGGAGTGTGTGCTTTTCGGTGTTCATGTGTATTTTGGTCCTGTCCCTTACCACCGGGTGAGGTTTCAGTGGGGAGTGTGTGAGACAAAGCTGACTGCATGTGATGTATGTACAATCGGTTTGTGGTTGTAGTAGACATGTTAGAGGTCAGTTTAGAGTAGATAAGGTGCATGAAACATGTACTTGGGTCATGCTGTGGCTGTAATATTCCAAAAAGTGTGTGAGATTTCCCGTTTCCGAGTTTCCGGGAGGTCAGAATGGAGGCAAAGTAGGGTGTTGTGGGGTGCTGCATGGGTGGAATGGGTGGGAGAGAGTGTCCACATGATGGAAAGTGTGAAAAAATGGGGTGGAAAGATGTATTTCTGACGTAGAGAAGGGCTGGGAAGGAGTGTGTGCTTTTCGGTGTTTATGTGTATTTTGGTCCTGTCCCTTACCACCGGGTGAGGTTTCAGTGGGGAGTGTGTGAGACAAAGCTGACTGCATGTGATGTATGTACAATCGGTTTGTGGTTGTAGTAGACATGTTAGAGGTCAGTTTAGAGTAGATAAGGTGCATGAAACATGTACTTGGGTCATGCTGTGGCTGTAATATTCCAAAAAGTGTGTGAGATTTCCCGTTTCCGAGTTTCCGGGAGGTCAGAAGGGAGGCAAAGTAGGGTGTGGTGGGGTGCTGCATGGGTGGAATGGGTGGGAGAGAGTGTCTACTTGATGGAAAGTGTGAAAAAATGGGGTGGAAAGATGTATTTCTGACGTAGAGAAGGGCTGGGAAGGAGTGTGTGCTTTTCGGTGTTTATGTGTATTTTGGTCCTGTCCCTTACCACCGGGTGAGGTTTCAGTTGGGAGTGTGTGAGACAAAGCTGACTGCATGTGATGTATGTACAATCGGTTTGTGGTTGTAGTAGACATGTCAGAGGTCAGTTTAGAGTAGATAAGGTGCATGAAACATGTACTTGGGTCATGCTGTGGCTGTAATATTCCAAAAAGTGTGTGAGATTTCCCGTTTCCGAGTTTCCGGGAGGTCAGAAGGGAGGCAAAGTAGGGTGTTCTGGGGTGCTGCATGGGTGGAATGGGTGGGAGAGAGTGTCTACTTGATGGAAAGTGTGAAAAAATGGGGTGGAAAGATGTATTTCTGACGTAGAGAAGGGCTGGGAAGGAGTGTGTGCTTTTCGGTGTTTATGTGTATTTTGGTCCTGTCCCTTACCACCGGGTGAGGTTTCAGTTGGGAGTGTGTGAGACAAAGCTGACTGCATGTGATGTATGTACAATCGGTTTGTGGTTGTAGTAGACATGTCAGAGGTCAGTTTAGAGTAGATAAGGTGCATGAAACATGTACTTGGGTCATGCTGTGGCTGTAATATTCCAAAAAGTGTGTGAGATTTCCCGTTTCCGAGTTTCCGGGAGGTCAGAAGGGAGGCAAAGTAGGGTGTTCTGGGGTGCTGCATGGGTGGAATGGGTGGGAGAGAGTGTCTACTTGATGGAAAGTGTGAAAAAATGGGGTGGAAAGATGTATTTCTGACGTAGAGAAGGGCTGGGAAGGAGTGTGTGCTTTTCGGTGTTTATGTGTATTTTGGTCCTGTCCCTTACCACGTATACTATTTCCTTTAGCGTCCTTGCACACAGCAATGTGGCTTTTTTACAATAATTTTTTTAGCTTCTTCCTACATGTCACAAGTATGTCTAGTGTATGCACCATGTAAAGTGTGTTATATCCTTTGTTATATGACATGTTTATGGGTAAGTATGACATTAATGTAACATGTCACTATATGCATGAGGTATTTTTTTACTGTATTTCTCAATTACATATTACCTAGAGAAAGGAGTAACACTGTATACATGTAGTGTTGAGAATAAAATACTTTTATTACATTTTTGTTACTATATACATGCTGCTTTGGTGCTGTTTCTTCTCCTGTAGTCTTGTCTCCTGTTCCTTACCACGTACTTCCTGTCTCTTACCACTTCAAGGTGTAGGAAAAGCGAAATAAGTGGCATACCACTGCCCTAAGAAAGAAAAAATGGAACGCTATGTTGTACAGAAGGGTTGGAACTACCTATATCACTGCAATATGTCCTGCTGTAGTGCATGGGGTACATGGGAAAAATCTCGGAAAATTTGATACCAAATTTGCTGAAAAAAAGTGAAAAATCCGTTTTTGGGGTACCTGAGATGGGGGATGGGGGGTGGAGATAAAGGAAAGTGGTATACTTTACCTGTTTCACGTGGTACAGGGGTCAAATTGTGCTATTTTCACCTTTGTATGACAAAAAACAGTTAGTTTTTAAAGGAAATTACCTTTTCCTGGTAAGAGACAGGAAAATACACGAGCGGTACGAGTTTCGCGCTACACAGGATCGACCCCAGGCATATTTAAATGATAAAACCTAGCTGGAGGGGTGACATAACACATGTACTTTGCCCCCTAACTTTATTTAGGCCATTGGAAGATATTTTTGTGCCACCCCCTGCACCCCCATATGCATTGCGCTCATGAGACATAGCCATATACTAAATAAAATGGGAGGAAAAAAATATTTTCTCACAAATTCTTTACATAGTCATTAGACAAACTCGTTGTGCAATATATAAATGTTCGTAGGTTGTTCTCTGGTCCGTAGCAACTACCTGGGTAGGGGTAAATATACTACACTATACCATGTATGACACACTCGTCACAGTATTTGTTATGTCAGCGATTTTACTACAGAACCGGAAGTGTTATGCCCATGTGCAGGTCACTATATAAACCCCTTGTCCCCTGTACTTTTTCACACTGTAAACATGGCAGCTGTACCAGTAGCAGGTGATATGTCAGAGGGCTCCTCAGAAGAGGATGTGTTCATGCCAAGGCAGTATAGGGGCCGCATCCATCCGTTTATGGAGTTTACGGAGGAAGCTTTCCGGCGTAGATACCGTATCTCCAAGGCGATAGGCCGCCGCCTCGTAGATGACATTACAAATTACATCGACGTCATAGGAGAAGGCCAAGGCGGGGGGGTGCCAATAGAAGACCGGGTAAGTTGAAATAATTGTTTAAAAACAAATGTCAATGATTATAAAAAATGGTTTTACATTGCATGGATACGATCCTCATAATAGAAATATATTGTGTTAGACTTAATATAGAACACAGGTTTATTATAATGGTCTCCAGTATTTAGGTATGGTATGTACATTATATATTAGTTATTCAACAAAGTAGGGTGGGCCGTGTGACCTTCTCTAATTTTTATGTTCCAGCTCTGTCTTGCAATACGGTACTTTGCCACCGGCTCCAACTTTAGTCTCGTAGCTGATTATCAGGGGGTGAGCATTCCTACGGTGTCGCGGTCGGTGTCGCAAGTATCTGATTACTTTTACGAAAACTCGTTCAAGTACATTCATTGGCCCGAAATGGATGAGGAAAAAGAGGCTATTGCGGCAAGATTTCTCCAAGACTACGGCAAGCCCCGAGTGCTTGGGTGCATTGATGGGTCTCACATCGCCATCAGGAAACCCCACGACAATGAGGCTGCCTATGTCAATAGGAAGGGATTTCACTCGATAAACGTTATGGTATGATATATAAAGACTACAACCGTATTGCTTTAATAATTATCATTTGTAAAATTTAGCTACTCTTCATAAAATATTGCATTCCTAGGCCACAGTGGGTATATATATACTCCTACTGTGGGGAAATTAAAAAGAAAGTCACTCATGTTTTATAAACTGTGTGGCATTCGAATCTCATGGAACAACGATTTTGCTTTCAGTTCGTTGGAGACTCTCTGATGAGGATCACGCATATAGACCCGTCTTTCCCCGGGTCCGTCCATGATGGTTATGTCTACAATGCGAGCTCAGTGCGAAGAGCCGCTGACGACAATGCCCTGGATCCTTACTTCCTCCTGGGGGATGGGGGGTAAATAGCAATTTTTTCCACATTTATTCTTTGATAAATAAATAAATTGAAATTAAATAATGACAAAAGTCCAGCGAAAAAATTTCCAGACTAACGGTGAATGGCATTATACGTAGATATTTTGTACCCATATTAAGAAAGAAACTGCTTTACTATATTTAGATAGCCTAACTAATTATTATTATTTTCTTTTTCATGAAGGTACGGATGCAAGCCCACACTCTTCACCCCTATTGACGATCCCACGACAGTGGCGCAGGAAGACTACAACGATTGGCAAAGAGTGACAAGGAGTATCATTGAACGGTTAATAGGGCACTACAAGCAGAGGTGGAGGTGAGTTTCAATATGCGCCGAACATCATTAATGTAATTATACTTAGTAGGTGTGGGGTAAATAATGTTTATTATATTCCTATAAATTTGCCTTTCACCCATGCTCCACTCGCAATAACTAAACTATATAGCAAAGTACTCTAACTGTATGTACATGGTCTTCTTTAACTAATTGTAAGGAATAAAACAATTTTCTTCTTATGTATATATTACTGGTACATTGCCAGAAAAAAACCTTTCCACTGATATGTTTATACTTTATTCCACAGGGTGACAGATAACCACGGAGGTTATATGTTTCATAAGCCAGACAAATGTGCGCGCATCATTATCGCGTGTGCCTGCCTGCACAACTTGTGCGAGCAGGCGGCACTTCCGGTTGAGGTAGACGGTGACGAGGACGGGTTCCATCTCCAAAATCCTGACTTCCAGGAGGACGAGGGGGATGATGTAGCGGATGCGGACAACTTACCTGGCCGCCGTGACCTTTACGTCCTCAACCACTTCTAAGCCACGGTTATGAGGACAGCCACTGCATATACCGCTGTATGGCCACTTATAGCGTTTGATAGTAAACATGCATGTAGCTGTCTAATTGAATGAATTAATAACTAGATATTATCCTTGGCATATTGTAATATAATACTGTACAAAATGTGACTCCAACCTTATGCCGTACTGAAATGTTTAAATAAAAAATTTAATTCCTATATATTTTCCTTGTGCTCAATTGATGGGTTTCATCGACGGTGAATATAAGATATTACGCTATTTCATTACACATAATATAAGTGTGTCAGTGGGGGGGTGCAATAGAGAACTTTATTTTTTCCTCTTTCAAATACCACGCTCAGTAACAAATACATACCCATAATATGAACAAAAATATGGCGAGGTGTGCTGACATACAGTCTGGGTAGAAAATTTATACTTTTTCCCCTGGAATAAGATACCAAAAACCAAAAGTTGATTTCAGTCCCTAAGATAAACATTACGAGTGCATGCAATATGGTTTCAAAATTAATGTTCGTATATAGTGCAACCATTTATAAAGGCACATTACGTAAAGGTTTGGGGAAAAAAGCTACTGCATGGGGCCCTTTTGTAATTTAGCCAAAGAATAAGGTCTGATAAGGATGTTATTAACCATTACCATTTTATATTTGGATACTTATATGGTGGTCAAAAAAGATTTGTCATATCAATTAAGGGTGATGTTTCTGTTGTATAATGACACCAATTTAAAAAAAAAAAAAATTTGCTTGTGAAACATGTCCACCGAATACACTACTTGGCAATGTACATCCCAAGAAAATCCACTGTATTACCGTTATTGCATGAATTGGATAAAAAAACAATTTTCTACCTATAAAACTACTCCCACCCACCCTTACCCAAACTACCAGTATATCCCCACGACGCGTGAATGAAATGTAGCCCACACTTGAAGAAATAAAATATTAGCCTTTCGGACCAAAATAATCCCCTTACAACGCATGTGTTGTCCCCCTCCACAACCGGTTATAATAGTTCCTTTACATTAACCAGCAAGACCCACAAAATGACATCCGTTACAAACTACATATTGACCCATAAGTAATAAAGCAAGGAACAATAGTAACTTTAAGCTGAAGCCAATTTTATTAACGGCACCCCGTACTACATGTCATAGTAAATGCATATATAACACCCCGTAAACTTAATAAGTATTCAATCCTCCAGTAATAGCCAGGTGATATTTAGATATATGCGCTGTGTTATCGTTGATCATTTACTCAGAATCAGATTTCATGTCTTTGCGGATGGTGCTGTAATCCATAAGAGACGAGGGGTTCCAGCATCCTTTGACAGGCTGTATAGTCCCAGCAGGAGGCCTAGAATGGACCAGGGGTGTACCACACACTGCGGGTATGCCTGTGGTGGGAAAACCATGAATTAATTTTTACGTTCATAAAATGGAGACTGGTGAAAACAGGTAGGGTCACTGCACCACACCTTAATTTAACCCGGACCGCAGCGTGTTTAACATAGTTATTTCAAATTATTCACACTATTAATATAGCTAGGTGCACAAGTTTTTTTCAAATTAATTGGTACTTTGTGCTCTGTTCAGATGTATAGCCTTCTTTGTACCCTCATTTAACTAAATTATGTGTAATGAAAATTTTATTTAAACCTGTCCCGTTATTTCCTTAAGGGTTTATAGTCTACAATAATTTTTGATAATAACATAAATTGCCTCACCTGTCACAGCCTCGGGTCCCAAATAGTTGAGAGCCTCCTCCTCGTCCACATCGAGTTCCATGTATGAAGGAACAGGGGGAGCTCCGGTCTTGCTTCGCTCAAACATGTACTTCCTGTACTGAATACCACAGAGAAAAACATTGAGTTTGGAAAAATACTTTAGGTTAAAACAAATTTCCCAACATTGATTTAAAGTTGTGGCAGATGGTAGTAATGAGAGGGATTGATTGTTACGTTAGGGGTGTTTATTAGTACACCCTACAAAATTCTCCACTGCAGATCATACACCTATTTACCAAAACAGCGCTATAAGTAAAACATTCCAACCTGCTATATTAGGAGCATAAGTGGTAGGTGTAGAGAGTTTATTTCCGTAATACATAACCTTGCAACACGGGAATGGGATTTATTTTTTCAAGTACAATATTTAGCAGCGACAAGGTCGTTACAAAATCGTTACATAATCGCTTAATGGGAACCGAGTGTAGGAGGGTGAAGGGGTAAGATTTTCAGGGTGAAAAAAAAAATCTGTTTAATGCAAATATTTACATAAGAACAGATCACGTTTATTGTGCTTTTAACATATGTTGCTTTAAAGTCCCAGTACCTTTTCCTTGCTCTCTGAGCAGAATTTCCCCAGCTTTATTTCACATTCCTCCGCGCTCCTTACCACCGTGCTGTAGCGGTTCACATAATCTGTAAATGGTAGCAATATATTTATATCTACACAAAGAACTGAAATAACTTTATATAATGCTTCAAAGGCAATTTAACAAACCAGTATTAATAGCTTTGAAAACAGAAGATTACTTGAGATACATAATTGATACACATTAAAAGGATACTCATGTAGTACCATATCACTTGCTTGTCATTCAAATCTAGTTGATAAATGGAATCACTATGTAAATGTAGAATTTTAGGTACATTCCCATGTTGACAAAATTCCTCACCCGCCACTTTCTGCCATGTTTTCTTCTTTATTCTGACACTTTGAGATGGGGTGGAGAATGAACCTTTCAGCAATTTCCTCTGGGCATTTGCCCCTCTGGCGAGGGCACACCTCTCCGCCATATTCCAATTTTTAGCCCTTTTCCTCTTACCGGTGGGTACACCATCGTCATGTTCTGTAATTGACTTCTTACTCGCTTTCTCCACCTTCAACTTTGCCTCCGTGCGCCGACTGCGCCGGGAACCCTTTCGCTGCAAATTTCCATATGACAGAGTGGAAGTTCAAAAATATTTAATACCCAGCGCTAGCGCACCAAGCGCTGGGAGTCACTAGTCTATTCTTAGGGTAGGTGGGTAAACAATCAATCAAAGTGGCCAAATGGCATTCATCTCACCTCTGTTGGTAACCTCTGTATGAAAACCCCCAGCCGCAAACACTATGTACCAAAAGGTACAGTACAGCATAGTGCAAGTGGTAGAGGTATATGGTAGGAATGTAGTCAAGTTCTTTAATAAATCCTTAGCAAGGCCATGTGCTAACAGAAATTGATTGTTTCACCACATACCAACACACTGGGACAATGACTGTTTTCGGCCTCACGGCCCGTGAAGCTCGCCATGTGTTGGCTAGTTGAAAAGGAGAGAACCACACTAAATCCCACATTATCCCCAAATGCAGTATACCATGTGTGGGTAAAGCAATATACTTAACAATAAAACACAACCTTGAAAGACTGTTCTACTAACCGGCATTTCCTGTAAGCTCGGACCTGTGTACGGTATGGTAAGGTGTGCTCCCACCAAGTGGCTGTAGTGTTGTGGCCGGTTGTAGCGAACTTGCGTAAGAAGCATGCGCAGTACAAACCGGAAACCACTGCAGTAACCATATGGTATCGAAGCCTTTTCTCCAGATCAACGAGAAGGCAGCGAAAATGCCGACCCCTTTAAGGCCGCTTTAAATAAAACACTCTCATTCAACACTATAACGGGGAAAGCTGCTCATTTATGTAATTCGCCAATCCAAATCATTCCGTTCTCAAACTGGGAACTCATTTAGAAAATATAAGATGTGATAGGTTGTGCGTTTGTCAATCCTAAGTATGGTTAAATATTTTTTTCTATAAATAAGTATCATATCACACATCACCATTAAACGTCACTGTTTAAGACAATAACTACACAAACCAGCCAAATAGAGCTATCCTCCTATACAAATACGCTATTCCCCTATTTACTGCATACTGCTATATTAAGGGTGTAACGCTATCATCATCACATACAGGTGAAATTAACATTTTAATATTGCTTTTGAAAGATGATGATAAACACCCAAGCTAAAGCACTATTTACACGGATATGCTTAATAATACATGGATGCAGTGTGATAAAACCTTTATTATGACCAAGGTGAAGCTGGGTGAAAAAATCATGCTCTATAGTCCCACAGTAATTTAATAGTAGGTGCTACTAGCTGGTGTTTCCCACCATTCCACATACCCATATCACTCTCCCTGCTCCAGTTTGTATAGTATAATAGCAGTGTCTGGATAAACAGCAATACCTCTTTCTCATTTCAGCCGGTCAATAACAGGAGCTGTACAGAAGGCATACCCTGTTGCATTTGGCATTAAATTTGCAACACAATCTATTATTACTGCAGCCTTAATAACAAGGAATAAAACAATTTATCCCCAATACTGGCCCTAATGTGAATGTGCGCCCACCTCCAAAGCTATAAATATGTAAGAGTATGGCACCGCGATACCACATCTCCCCAGCAGTACAACGGGCCCTGGGCCCCGTTGGTAATTATAAAGGTGAACAAAAAGTGTCTTTTTTTTTTTTTTTTGTGGGGGGGGGGGCCAGATTATATTCATTATAAAAAAAGGTGGAACGAGAAAAATTATAAACATTACCGCCGTTTTCCACACCTGTGCAACAGCATGGCTTAAACTGTCTCTATGACAGGGCAAATAAAGGATGCACCTTATGGTGCTGCAGTTGCTGCGCTTAACGAGAGAAAATAACCAATCCACGTACGGTATATAAAAATGTTATTATAGGGATATAAAAATAACCATAATTTAGGGAGTGTTCATTTTTTAACAACAGGGGGGGGTTGGTGAGTTTTCGTTTTGACGCGCAAGTTATTTTGCGCCCCCCCCTTGGGAAGGGCCAAGTTAAAATCTGCCCCCCCCTTGGGAGGAGCTGAGTTATTTTACGCCCCCCCCCTTTCAATTTTTCTGCATCAATTCGCGTTGCATCACTGTGTCACATCAGTGCTACCTAGAAATGAATTTATACTTGATATAAAGGATATAGGCCTTATTTACAGTGCCTATCCCTATGTTGCTTCATGGCCTTTAAGACAGACTTATTTTGGGGTATATTTTTTCCACTAGTGGGTCGTCTTAAAGGTGGGGTTGTTTTAAGGGAAGGGTTTTATGGTAAATATACTCCTAGAAATGGCCATCAAATATTCAAATTGTAAGTTTTGATTTTGATCTATGGATTTATCAAATTTAGACAAGAATATTAGGGACAAAATATCTATCCAGCTCCCAGGAAATCACAACCATACTCAAAGTGCAGTGCTTCAGAAGGGGATCAGAGTGGCATGTCCATCTCCTAACTGGAACATTTCAGAATCTAGAAGTCAAATGGTGTACTCATGTGCACTTTGAAAGCTTTATAGGAGGGTTGGTGGAATCCTGCATGGATTGTATACAAGTTGACACACAAGTTGACACTTTTGAAACACCTTTTCTCAATACAATTTATTACTGTCCAGTATCATGTTCCATAAATGTCAACATTATGGCTCAATCATTCCTTGTAGGTATTGCTCTCACGGTCAAGTTATAAATGAATGGCCTTGATCCCAGCCGGTGGCCTGGTCAAACAACCGAGCAGTCTAGTCCTAGTTTGAAACGAACAGTTGGTAACAGCCTATCTGGAATGATGAAGTATCCTGGGTACATTTGATGATCACTATTTTAGTCTCCAATATTGTTTTTTTGACTAGGTCATTTTATTGCAATGATATAGCAGCAGATAAAATCTGCCAGAAAAGAAAGGTGTAAAAAGATGAACAGTTGGTAGTCATTTGGGTACAACTGCATAGGTTGATGTATTGAACTACAGGAGTGTGACGCAAACCACACTTGCATTCCATCCAACATTTAATATGCCTACAACGGGTTCCCTTTTTTACACTGAATAATCTGTTTTAGTTGGAATTACTACAAACCATTTTCAATATTAGATAAGCAAACATTTATTTTACAGTCTGATCTGCTCTGTCATACCAGCAAAAACGGTAGACTGGCCTGTTGAAAGTACACATCTTACTGGCAAATGTGGGCCTACAGTACACACACACCAGACATGCAAATTCCGAAGAGGAACAAATCAGAGCCCAGGATTTTTTGGGGGAATGCCACCGCAAGAAAATTTGAAAGCCTATGACTAGCAATGCTATATTCTGATGCACTTTGGCATACAATATATTAAGGCTCAGCTCTAAATTATCTATGATTGGGGCTGGAAACTTGTTTATTGTTTAGGAAAGATTTAGGAAAATTGGAAATCTAGACTTGAAATAGTGCATTCTGCTGCATTTTGGCCAAAATCATATTACAACTCGGATCTGCATTAGTCAGCCTCTATGATTGGAGCCTCATCCTTTTTGAGGAAAGGCTTTGGGAAGATATGACAATCTAGACCTGAAATGGTGCATTCTGTTTCCTTTTGGCCAACTGTATTATGAAGCCTTTTTAGTGGGAAACTTTTGGGAACATTTGAAAATCTAGACCTCAAATGGTGCATTCTGGTGCATTTTGGCCAGAATTATGTCAGAGCTAAGATCTGTACTAGCCTGCCTTTATAATTGGGGACGGAACTTTGCTTTTTGGATGGAAAGGTCTTGGAAAATTTTGAAATTATTGACTTCAAATGGTGCAATCTGATGCATTTTGGCACATCTGGCATGTCTACCCCCCTTAAACCATCACTGAAATAGTTATGTGTTCATTTGCCAATCACATGTCACGGCTTGTACGCGAGTCAGACTCAGCTTTCTTTTGATACCAAACATGCCTATATAGGGTGCGGCTTATACGAGAGTTTTTATTAGTATACTACAGTACCAAAATCGCAATATTCAGAACCCCACTGCGGCTTATATAATTTGTCAAAGTTAGGGGTGCGGCTTATATGCGAGTTAGGCTTATACGCGAGAATTTACGGTAAGGAGGTTTGAGGGTATGCCCCCCCTCCCCCCACCTAAGAAAATTTTGAAAATCCAGAAGGCAAATGGGGAAATTTGATGTATTTTGATCTTGTCTGACACATAAAGGTAGCCAGAGTTCTCATTTGATCTGGACAAATCACAAGAATGACCAATTTGGAGAAAAATGAATCTGAGAAATCTGAGGAGTTTGCCTGCCTGGCACATACTCTCCCCCCACCTCCCTCCAATGAAAATTTTGAAAATCTACATAGTAAAATTGTCAGATTTAACAGCTGCGATACAAAGTGTCGCAAGAAAATGTTATGATTTTCGAGGTAATTTGCTGCATTTTAAGGCATTTCTAGAGAAAAAGTATTCAGCGTCATGTGGCGACAAATCGCACCCCCTCCAAAGGCGTTAAGTTATTTTACGCCCCCCCCCTCAAGAGGGTCAAGTTATTTTACGCCCCCCCCTCGGAAGGGGTCAAGTTATTTTACGCCCCCCCCCTAAACTCACCAACCCCCCCCTGTTGTTAAAAAATGAACACTCCCTTAATTGGAAATAATCATAAGTGCCACACTCTATATAGTCGCATTAAAATAGTATAGAATGTGGGTATGTTCCCGGTGTATGAAATAATAAAATATGACAGAGAAATACTTCCACTACCCGGTACACATTAATTTGTCCATGCTCCTTATTGCAATCATTTATATGTAAACAGTAATTTTTTTTTTATTGGCCCTTATTTTTTCATTATAAGGTATGCTTCCCATAGGTGCGGGCTAAGTTGTTACGGAGTATAATTCTCCTGGTTGATTCTCTATATAAATAATTCGTTACTAAGTATTTGCACCAATGCTTCCATGATAATTTTTTTTTTCAACACTGTTGTACGAGCTCTGTAGGGGTTACTTAATAGATTACCGGTAAATAATTTTTACTTATCTTTATACCCACAAAATTTGGTGGATGGTGTTTGTGTTAAAATATTTTGGCTATTGTGGGTTTTGCCCATTTTTGGGAATACAGTAATGTAGTGATACGTAATATAGACATATATTGCACATATCCAAATTCGTAATAAACACACAAATAATAAGTAACTTTCATAATTTTTATTCAGTAATCCGTAAGGCCGTCTTTCAATACATGGTATGTATGCAATCAACCATTTAGGTAATGGTAACCCGTCATTAACTTGCTTTAATACAATAAAATTACCCAATCCTATAACATACTACTATATGTACTTTCCCACCCTGGGTGTAGATAAATGCTACCATATAATATCTCCATATGTGTTTTTATATCCGTCACAGTTTCAGGAATTAAGATAAGAAATAAGGGTCTGGTGTACTGGACTTCTTAACCAGAAAAAATAATTCCTTGTGGAATTAAAATATAACAGAATTGTGTGGAAATTTGCCTTTTATCATCGTACTTAATTTGCTAATACGTGTGGACTCCCGATGGAACTCAATATATATGGCAGTCTGCTTCTTTCCATAGTACAACAAAACGTGCCAAACTTAATAACTACATAACCGTAATTTCCCTAGATAGCCACGGTGTCTTAATATTAAATGGGCCAAACAAGATTATACTCAACTATAAAAATAATTAGGATAGGTCTGGTTATATAAGGGATAAGTATTTGTAGTTTGAAAGCGATATGTGGTACGTTTTTCTATCCCTCAAATTTACTACAAAATACCACATCTGACGTGAGACGGTGGTACGATAAGCATTCTTGTAAGGTATATTATAGCCGTATATACTATACCCAACCTGTTCAGTTATAACATTTTCAAAAACCCACAGCGTTCTTAACGACGTACATGGAGCTCTATAGGCAGCGAATTTGCAGCGAGTTTTGTAATGATGAACGATTTTACTTTTATTGTAAACAGCACGGTACATGTATGATCCTGCAATTTGCACAAACGAAAAACATAACGCTTACACCTGATATATGACATTATGCTTATGCACTACAGTATGATATTGGAAATAAAGTAGTTCGCTAATGCAGTACCAAGTACTCAGCGGTTTCTAGGACGGCCACGGCCAGCGCCTTTTGCCGGCGGTTTGTTCACAGCCACAGCTCCTACTCCTTGCATGGGCACCACTACCTGTGTGGGTACATGATCCACACCTGCTAGTCCCCCAACAGCAGCCGGAACACCTATAACACATACAGAAGGGAATTAATACGAGTCACATATGGTAATAATGGTGCAAGTGAAAAAATATATTTTTACATTGAGATTTTAAGGATACAACTCCCTGACAGTGTTTTCACCTATAATATACACCAAATATGAGAAAGAGCAGATAATTGAATGAATAATGACTATGAGAAATGCTATAATACTTGTAAAACCAAATTTTAGGGAAAGATTTTTAAAATAATACACATTTTGCAAATCAGTGGGCATTGATTCTTTATAACTTACCGTAATTTTCTTGCACAGGAACCGAGGTTGGGAACATGGGGTTTGGTGGGTACAGTGCTGCAGACGGGCCGGCCACACCGCCAGTCGAGCGGGCAACATTTGAGAAATTTGTGGAATAGACAGTAATGGTGGTATATGAAATTTTTTTCGACAGTATGTGCTACAGAAGCCGTTAGTGGTGATCTCTATCAGTGTAAGCATGGAGACTATAAGAATTATGTACAAATTTTTATCTGAAATTAATATTGGAACTAGGTATAAAATTTCCAATAGGTTTACAATAAATGAGGCGAATTGTGACAAAATAACTTTTAATTTAATGGGTACTACAGCAATACGGAACATACCGCGTACAGCACTTTCCATACTAGCCAACATGCGCGTCTGTGTGTTGTACTGATTTGTTAAAGTAGCCGACAGGCACCCAATCTGCTTGGCCGAGTTGCTTTCAACATGCTCCATTTTCGACGCAGTGTTTTCCAGAGAGCTTGTTATGTTCAGGCACCCTGTACCTAGGTCTGCAGTCGTTGAGTTTAAGGCTATCAAACCGTTGGTAATGGAGGCAACATGACCGCTGGTGGCCGTGCACAGGGACTCGATTTGTTTTTCAGTATTTTCCTGTGCCGTGATTATAGATTTAATATCGGCAGCGTTGGAGGACGTCTTATCAAGGGTCATCAGGGTGTGTACACTCTCCTTAAGTAGAGACCGATTTTCTTCTACACATGTGTCCATAGACGTGTTAAGCGCAGTGTGAGCAGTGGTCAAAGTAGCAGCGATCTCGGTTGTTTTGGCAAAAGTGGTTTCGAGATTGGTAGACATCCCTTTAACCAATTTAAAGGTGTTGTCACTCATTACTTCCTGGTTAACTTTCAGTTCCTTAATCACTACCGTCATGTCGCTCATGTCGTTAATCAAGCTGCCTGAAATGGCTGTGCTTGCTTGGAATGTTTTCTCCAGGTTCTGGGACATGGATAGGACTAATTTAGAAGTGTTTTCACACATTATCTGCTGATTGGACTGGAGCTCTTTGACGATGCACTTCAAATCTGTGACTTCTGTTGCCGTCAGAATCAGCTGTTTCGTTATGTCCAGGTGACAATTGGTTATTTTCCTTTGGTTTTCCGTCAAAAGCTCGATAACGTCTGTGATACGAGTGTCGACGGGGGGTGGAGTAGGGGGCATGAATGAGTGATTGGCGGGTGTCACTTGTACATTTCCCACCCCGGCGGTCGAGGTAGTGGCCGTAGCTGTACATGAAGGGGTGAGGAACGAAGTAGTAGCTATCAGGTTTGGCAGCGGGACCGTGATTGCAGGGGAAGTAGGAGTTGTCGCCGTACTAGCAGGGGTGGAGGTGGCTGCAGGGGTTTGGAAGAAATCTGCAATGCAATACGAACGATTGTAATATTTGATACGGTACTCCCGTTACCCCAAATAATAAAAATTCAATCCAAGCTCATTAGCAATTGCATCAAATTTCAAATAATGTATACTAGGTAGCAAATACATTTGTTAACAAAATATAAAGTTATTCATGCGCAGAATGTTGAGGAAAGATTATGGTAAACCTATAGGTAGTGGACACCGGAGTGTATTTTATATTAGTGTAACACTTACTGTATATAAATGTCGGTCAACGAGTTTGTAGCGAATTCGCTGTAAATTACTGGTATATCTAGGTGTCAAAATGAATCTGTGTGCAGTTGTAAATATATATTAAACATGGTTATGCAGCAAGTAGGTTAGAGTTGGTGCGAGTGCCATGTATTTGTGTAAAACTGTCACCTGCTGTCAAACCAAGTTCTGCATATGGGAAATTGTCTGTTATATTGCTACTGTGAGGGCCAAGGCTTCCTAGGTCCAGGTCGATTGTAGACAAATCATAGACTCCTACTTCGGGCGTAAGACAATCTGTTAAAGTTAAATTCTTTTGTAGTTCAAGGATAAATTCCATGTAGCGTTGATAATCACACCTCATGTTTTCCATTCCGCCAGTGCCGAATGGAATGCTGATACCTGTTTTCGCACACGGACAAACAAACATTATTGGAAATAGTGACATTTTGCAAATAATTTTAATCACATATGCTGTGTCATTCCTGCTTTTAATACAATGCTGTAAGTGGCCAGCAGGAAAGATACTATATGGTGGTGGACAATGCAACTAATCTGAAATGCAGAAAGAGCTAGATGATTTGTACCGGGGAAAATTGAACACTGTAAGTAGGCCATCCCATCCATATTTTTAAAGTAATGTTTGAAAGTCAGACACCTCCACCGTGCTGAAATGTTAACAAAATTGGGCAGAACATGGCATGAACAATTGCAAACCATTACCAGTGTATCGTTATAAAAGTGTACAACTTACTCTGTGGGTTGGTGTCAAAATCGAATTCATTTGGTCCGTCATCATCCGCATCGGCAGCCTCCACGTAAGTTGTGTCCACAGCAAGGGGTGGGGGTGGCTGATTGAACGTCAGTGGTTCTTCCGGCAGTGTGGCGGGAGGTCGAGTTCTCACCCCTCGGAAGAGCCCTTTAGGGGTGTCCGTATGGTTGTTGAGGAATCGGGTGCACGCTAGACGTCTCTCTTCTGCTGTGACAATAACAAAAGAAATAAGTAACAGTTAAGAAATATTTAAAAAAAATTTAATACAGCCTAACCAAGACATATGGGAACAAAATTAAATCTATTGGGAATGCTTACTGACATGGTTTAAATAAATAACAGTAGGAAGTGGGGAGAGTAATCATGTAACATGGAATAAGGGAGTTAAGGCAAAAGGTTTCAAATGATTAATACACGAATAAGTACAGATGAAAAAATCCAAAGGAGTCAGACCCATAACAGGAGTGCTAGCAGGGCAGCCCCGACAAGAAAACATGTATGCACCATACACAGCTTTATCTTCCCTACAAAGTCGCTGGAGGTTCGCTAAACAAAATATATCCACATATAGATAGTGGGGAATAGATAAAATAATTTAGTACAAGGAGGTACAGGGAAAAAGCCAAACCTACCCAGTAGAGGATCCGTCCCGTTCTTGGACAGGGCAGCACGCTCGTTGCTCCGAGCCTTATTATACAGTTTCCTCTTAATATAGGCCTCCACTAGGTCCTGCGCCGTTGTTCGAACCCCTGTAGGGGACGGCTTCAGTGTCTGCTGCAGGTGCCGGTCGAGTACAGATAAATCCTGGATCATGTCCATGCCTGCAATTTATATGACAGTATAGTAAATATTTTACAATACATGTTTAATAAAACCATACCGTATCAGTATATATAATATCATACGGAAACAAAACATAGATTTAAATAACATATTTCAGGAATTGAAGGGAAACATAGGTATAGCAATTAAAAATACAAAACCATATAATGTCAACAAAAATGAACATAACTTATACCTGCGAAAGTAGTAATGTTGTTGTACAGCAGGGCGTAGATCTCTATTGGGGACGGGGGGCAGGGTGGATCCAGACCAAACTCTACGCAGTGTTTCAATAGGTAAATATTCTGTAAAGAATTTAAACAGTACAGAAATAATACATGTAAAACACTACATGTAAGCCCCACCAACAATAGAGCACAGAAAATGGTCCCCTGATATACTGTGTGGCATTTCAGTATTTACTACCACTAATATTAGTGTGATGAGTGTACAATGGAAAAAAAAGTGAAAAGTTTGTAATGCCCGAAGTTTCCTATTACCAGGACTTTATAATGATTTAAAAAAATAAATTATAGGACTAAAATACCAAAATCTATGTGTATGCAGGAGATGACATTAACGTATGAACATGATATGTGTTCATCACATGCTCCTCAATACGTAAAAAGATTGTGTACAAAATGAGTCTTACGTCGGTACGGGCGGCGCTGGTGTATTTTGAGATCTTATCACGTATGCACTTCCTGGTACGGCAATTGTTGCCTGATCCATTAACGGTGGCTGTATGATAAACCATAACTTGGTGAAATAACCACATACACCATATATTACTATAGCCCTTGCATGTACAACATACAAGGAGTTGAAAAATATTCCATTGGGAAATGACTGCTTGGGGTCTTTTGTTTATAAAGCAGGGTACATACCCCGGGTAAATATATAAAATAAACATCCCGTTACCCAGGGTAGATAGTATAATGGAATAATACAAGCGATTTGTATACCCTTAATTATTCATAATAAAGGTGTTATTACCAAGAAAGTGTGAACATGTGTAAAGTTACTCTGTCCCCCCGTCAAGGCTATTTAAACCGATCTAAATAGCATAGAACATTAACAATCCACAGGAAAGAATAGATAAATACAATGTATCACCCTCACTTTCAAAAATAATTTACCAGAATATAACTCACTCATTATATTGTCTGTAGCTTTCTCTTTCTCTTGCTGTTTGGACACCATGTGCGTTTTAAGCAAACCTGCCTGGGGATAGGCAAGCCTCATAAGAATGGACATCTCCTTTGAGGTGAATGCGGGCTTTTTGGTGCTTTTCTTGCTACTCGGTTGATCCTGCGAATCATGTGACGCAACGCTGCTAGATCGCTTCCGGGAGGTTTGGCGAGACTTGTTACCGGTAGTAGAAGGGGCTCCCTCCTTTTTTTTCCTGCCTTTCTCCTTATGTAGTTTCTTGGCCACCTGGCTTCTCTTCTTTGCCTCTTCCCTCTTTCTTTTCTCCGATCGCTCTTTCATTTTTTTCATTCTTGTTTCAGTCTGCTGCTCCCTCTTGGCAACATTTAGTATGGTGCCCTCATTAGCCTTGATGTACGTATTCAGGTAGTTATCACGGGAGGAGGTGCTCTCGGTACCCGAACTGCTGCTCCCTGTTGAGGAATTGAAACTGAGCTTTAGTAAGAGTTAAATTTTATCCACATTAATAAATACCATTGTTATGCTAACCCCATATAAAACCATTGGTATGTGCACAAGCCGCAATTAAAGGAAAAGTAAAACAAATAATTTTGGGAAAAAAACAAAAAATTTAATTATATAGGAGAGAGAAAGGTAAAGTATTACCATGAACTGGTTTGAAAAATATTTACACCAAACTCTGTCATTGCACATGACATGAACATCAAAGAAAAGGCAGCGATTATACAGCGAAATGGGTGGGGTCAAATACAAATATACTTGCAAGATTGGTTATGCGCGCAATTCACCTGCACGTTTTATAAAGAGAATATATACCACATATCCTTGAACAGTATACGTGAAATAAACTAATACCAACTAAATCTGTGTTTGTTTTAAAAAAAAAAAAAATTTGGACCCTACTTGGTAGGGGATAAACATTTTCAACAAAACTCATGTTATCTTTTCCAAATGTTAAAACATAGATATCCGTTGGATATGTAAGTTTCATTTCATGTATGACTAGAGAATACACCAATATATAATTGACTTTGCGGGGAAGTTGGTTTTGAAATATGTTACTATGGGATGGATAGGGGTCAGCACAGCTATTAAAACTAGCAAATTCTCGGAATAAGGTGCGACTTAAAACTTAACATTTGAAATTGTGCTTTATTGGTTACACATGAATTTGTATACACTCCTCCCCACAATAGAAAATGGAATTATTATATTGATGTTCACAAAATACAAAATAAAATAACCAACTGTACGTATTCAATTATAATAAATTTAAATGAATAGCAAATCATATGCCATAAGTATGTGTCAATATAAAAAAGGGGACGAAGGGAGTTATTCTAATTGTTTCAGTCCCTACGTTGTACCGGTTAACAGAATGGGCATTGGTTGAAATATATATAAATTATGGTGAGTAGAGTCTCTGGAGCATGGCGTATTGTCATAACAGTGAGGAATAACCCAATAAAATTTTCTCAACCGCAATAAACAGAAAAGCCTGACCTAAAGAAATTACCGGGTACATATATAAATACTTAGAGTAGCTATGTAGGCCAAACTCAATTACCAAAGAACTAAAGCAATGAAAGGTTCATTTTAAGTGGGTAAAATATATTGGTACTGGGTTCACTATATGTATCTAGTATATTACCTGAGCCGGAGGAAGACGTCCCGGCGGAGCCACTCTCACTGGAGTTACCACTGTCCGAGGACGACTTGCTGGTTTTTTCCTGCGACCCATGACTACCTGCAATTCCCAATAAATATATTGCAATACACACTAAGCAATTCGGTATAAAGTATACCATTGTCTCATAATATGACTTATCACTTTTCGTACAACACAAACTGAAATTATTTTAGTCCCATATTCTAAAGAATAGTGGCAGAGGTAGGCCTAGAGCCGGAGTAAGTCAAGTTCAAGGAATGGGTAAATTATGGTGGTATATCCAATATAAAAAATGAAAGGAAAATCGTCACCGTTAGAACAGTATTAATAAAGACATGCCCACCCAAAAGGGTTAACTTTAATATATGTGACACTTGATGTGTGATATGCCCCACCATACCTGCAGTTGCAATTCAGAAAATCTTTCATTTGTTAACAAACATAATGTGTGTGTATGATAAGAGCCGGTGGGCAGGTCACGGTACATATACTGATACGAACACAACACCGAAATGCACGGTATTATCGCTCACCTATTTAGCGAAAGGGTGGAAGAAAACAAGTGCTCATGGATAATTTCAACATATCAGAGTAGTAAATATAACACCCTGATGTGTATGGACCCTATACCCATCATATATGCTAGAAATTGTAAACTGTCCTACCGTATGGATCCGTAAAACGGCAAAATTCGTGTATCAGCGACAAGGTTTAGCTTCCAGCGAGGTTCTTGGCGTACGTCCACATGTGGTGCTTGCAAGAAGTAGGTCGAATAGGGAGTTCCCCGCTCTTTATATGACGTGGCATGGGATACCCCCCGCTGTCGGAGCGCCACCTAGCGAATTTTTTCCAACGATTCTACAGCGAGGAAGTACTTACACTAGCGAGCGGTGTGGGACTTCCCATAAGCGACCTCGTTTGCAAATAACACACAGCGAGTTCTTTTAGCGATTTAGATTAAATTCTTTGTAAACTCTTTTCGGTACATATTCGGGAAACGCAAAAACGGCGAGACTCCTTTTAGAAATACCCTTTTCGTTACACATCACTTTCCTCGCTGGAATGTTCGCTGGGCCTTTTCGCTGACAAATAAGTTCGCTAAAAAAAGAGAAAAACCTCCCAGTAATCTTAAAAAGAGTTCCTGCAGTCTAAATTAGTTTCCGGGCCTATCCTCCAGATGGCACCACTGTCAGTTGGTAACATTGCTGTATATATTAGGGTCTCTGCCCCCGCACCCCCTTTTGTTTGTTTGTTTGTTTGTTTCTTACTTAATACTTTCCAATGTAAATAGCTGTAGAATCATCTCAGCCAATTAAAACTAAATTTCAAAATTCAAATGTGATTATCTCAGAAGATCGCATAAGAGTTTCATGTCATATTTATGTAGCAAAGGTTATACATAAAAATATTTCACTTTGAGATATATTTCTATTACTTCAGTTAATCAAAGTATGATGAAAAATAAGAGTACACTTGTTTTGCTAAATAACCCATTCAATTTTGAGAAACTGATGAATGTGTTATATTGTTAATATTTGAACGTTTGTTTTTTCATCTTCAGTATGCATATGTGGATGATACGATTGATCACACAAATCTCTCGTCTGTGGTGACAACGCTACACATATTAGGGTATTATGAGATGACTGGACTAGTTAACTTCACCCTGGTGGCTACTAACGCATGGGGCAGCTCTAGCATCACCTTCTTGGTGAATGGGGCCAATGGTGGACCTCCCGTGTGTCTGGCCACCCTCCTCCTCCTGCTGATCTACGCCGTGGTCGGCACTGAGTGGCACCGTTAGTGCTGCCGGTGGTGGACCTCCCGTGTGTACGGCCACCCTCCTCCTCCTGCTGATCTACGCCGTGGTCGGCACTGAGTGGCACCGTGAGTGCTGCCGGTGGTGGACCTCCCGTGTGTACGGCCACCCTCCTCCTCCTGCTGATCTACGCCGTGGTCGGCACTGAGTGGCACCGTGAGTGCTGCCGGTGGTGGACCTCCCGTGTGTACGGCCACCCTCCTCCTCCTGCTGATCTACGCCGTGGTCGGCACTGAGTGGCACCGTGAGTGCTGCCGGTGGTGGACCTCCCGTGTGTCTGGCCACCCTCCTCCTCCTGCTGATCTACGCCGTGGTCGGCACTGAGTGGCACCGTGAGTGCTGCCGGTGGTGGACCTCTGGTGTGTACGGCCACCCTCCTCCTCCTGCTGATCTACGCCGTGGTCGGCACTGAGTGGCACCGTGAGTGCTGCCGGTGGTGGACCTCCCGTGTGTACGGCCACCCTCCTCCTCCTGCTGATCTACGCCGTGGTCGGCACTGAGTGGCACTGTTAGTGCTGCTGGTGGTGGACCTCCCATGTAAAACACCTTTTTCAGCAACTGAAATGTGGTTTCATCTGTCAAACATTTCTCAAAATATTCAAAGTTTACAGAATAATCAGAGCTAACCCATGTTGCTGCTACACTGTTAGAAGTAAGAACTGTAGCTGCACAGTATAACAGGTATTTTTGGTTTCCAGTATTGCATACTGCTACAAACTCATGTACTGTAATCCACAATCTGGAGATCATGGGTTCCCACCTTGGCACAATAGGTAATATGGTTAAAATGTGCATAAACATCTGAATTATACAAATGTACATATATTCAAATATCCCTCGCTAATATTTCTATTTCAATATTAATGGAAAATGATGTCAAATGAGTTAAAGAAATATGGAAAGTAAAACGTATTTCCTATTGTGCAAAGGTGAGACTCGATGCCACAACCTTCTGTGTACGGGTTTTACAGTAGGTGAGTGTACCTGAACTGTAATACTGGAAACCAAAAAATACCTCAGTTTATACTGTAAAGCTACTTGCTGGACCATAAAAAGTTTATGTCAGCGGTTAAACTTACTGTATAGGTGTATTGAGCCTACACTAGAGACCATGTCTAAACTAAATGTTAAGACAGTTGTGAGAGATTGAACTTGATTATCTTTTCTATCACACCTTCTCTGACAGTTGGTGCTCTATTGGCTTATTAATGAAAAACTTCCCGTGTCTATGTAAAGATTTTTCAGCCAAATAAAAAATATCAAAATACAAATATATCTCGCCGTGCAGCTACACTAACTTCTGACAGTGGCTCAGTCTCATGAGTTTGTAACAGTTGAAACGTCTTTGACCGGCGTCGTCTTTGACCGGCGTCGTCTTTGACCGGCGTCGTCTTTGACCGGGTATATAGAAAAGTTCTTTTTTCCATTTTTTTAAAAATATTTTATATGTATATGATGTAATGTACTTGGTGGCACTTCTTATTGCATAATACTTTGGACAGTGCAGCTGTTTAAAGTATTATGCAATAATAATAATAAGCTGTTTAAAGTTTAAGTAAAATACCAAGTGACGTCTTTGACCGGCTGAAGAAAAAAAGCCCAAAAGGGACCCTTAATATGTGCATTAAAATATTTTTTTTAAATTGGGTAAAACAACCATAGACTGTTTATTACATGAAGAAGTTGAAGCTTAAATTTCTTTACTATATACTACTTTTTGCTTCATTTTAATCCCTACCCGGTCAAAGACTACACCGGTCAAAGACGACGCCGGTCAAAGACGACACCCGGTCAAAGACGTTTCAACTGTTACAAACTCATGAGACCGAGCCGTATACTCCACGCTATACTCTGACCTTTTTTTTGGTATTTTGAGGTATTCTAATTACTATTGATAATACTATTAAAGCGTATATATGGCAGTGAATTTAGCCTTTGTATTGTGTTAAAGGGGCATTCTCACCACTCGCACTTAACCACATAGTAAACTAGAACAGTACTAGAATTGTGAGTGGAATTCGCTCGGTGAGAGTGCCACTTTAAGTGCTTTGTAGTTGTACAAGAGAATATAATGTTTCAGAATTTGTTTCAATATTAGATGTTTATAAAACTATGATAAGAGTTAATGAACAATTATCCGTTTTCATTATTTTACTCTTGATGATGAGTAACATGTATGTGGGTGTCTGTTGAATGCAATCTTGAGCCTCTATTAGGGCGGCCTCACTAGGACTGTCATTCATTCAGGCTTGAGCACTGTGATAGTTGTTTGTGGAATTTTTATTTGTCGACAATTTCGTGATATCTGCTTGTATTGATGTTGGTGTTTGTGAAATTCGGAGACTGTGTGATATAATGTAAATATGATATATGATCTTCTTCAGTATCCCCTTGGCTTGGATCAAAAGATTGTGATCAAAATGATCAAACTCAAACTCTCCACCTTATTTATCCCAACTGACCATTAATCACATTTACTCTCTTCTATGTCGTTTGATTGCTCTTGCTGATTGTAATATACTCCTCATCAGAATTATCAGGCAAACATCCTAAAAAAAACACGTTTTCTTTATTTGATTGCCTAGCTATTTCTCAAATGAGGTTGAATATTCTGAAATACAATTAATAAGGTGGAGCTGAATTATCATCTAGAAAGTCATAACAGTGTACACATAAAGTATGTATAAGTAATATTGTATGTGTAAAGGTGACCACTTACATATGAACATGAATATGCACCAGTAACTTGACAGGTATATCTTAAATCATATATCGTGTTAAACTGTTAAAATGGTTCTCCATGTTCATAGATCGAGTCCCACAGGGCGATTCATGCTGGAAAATCTCTGTGAATTGGCAATCTGTTGCAAATTGGGGAGATCTCTCCAAGTCACAATAGATATCACTACAACATGTAGATAAAACTACAAGGAACTGTCGTGAATTCGGCACAGTAAACATCAATATCTTACCCAGTACATACTTAATCAACATTAGTTAAATTAGTAAAATTACCTAACACATAGAACGCAATATACAAAAGCAAACGGCTTCACCTCCCCTCATCTATGAACATGTGGGGTACCCCAAGGCAGTCTTCTTTATCATTCTTAATAAACATTAACAACTTAAACAATTAATGTCTAGAACCATTCTCTTGTCAGCATTAATTGTTGGGCACTAGACCCTTATAAGCCTGTGACAAAGTTGGATATGTACCTCCATGAAGCTCACACGTTTTTTTGATTGATGTATTTTGAAAATCATTTTATGAATAAATACACATTGCAAAATCATTATGCAGACGATACGGTATTGTACATTGAACACACTCCAGAACAAATCATTTCTCCTGTAATAAAATTGGATTAAAACACAAAACAAATTGGTACCTACACAATAAACCTTTCCTAAATGCAAAAAAGACAAAAGCCAAGACATTTAACACAAAAGTTCCACAAAACAGCAAACTCCTGTTTAGCTTAGACTCCAGAACCAACCAGTACAAGTTGCTCCTTCATACGAATATTTAGGTATACCATTTGACAGTAAACTAAAATAATACTTAACATAGTTTCAATGTCTAAAGAGATATCAGACATAAAGTTAATCTTCTAAGACACATAAGGCATAATATAGATGCATCAGCATCCCTCCTCATTATGAAATCTATGCTGCTTCCCATAGTAGATTATGGTTCTCTTCATACACAGTAGCAAAGGACACCACAAGAAATCGATTGCAATTATTGATAAACAAGGGGATGAGGTCAATGTTTTTCGATGCAGACACAGAAAACACTGTTAAATTGCAAAAGAAGGGGAAGGTATTAAATCTTACTGATAGAGCTGGTAAGTTGCTTCATATGGAAGTCTTTGAATCATCTTTCCTTAGCTTTTAGATCTATATCAGGAATATCTGCACAAGAGCCCATGTAAATAGAGTAAAGAAGCATGCCTATAGAAAGCGCCTGGAATTCAGAAGAGCTACCAAATGGAATAGTCTTCATTTCATAGACATACGGGAAATTGATGACCTATAGCATCATCTACTACATGGCTAGATTGCCTTTTTGAGAAATAATTGGAAGATCCGTAGCTATCTATGCTCAGGTACCTGTCAGTGGTCTGTCAGTGGTCTGTCAGCTGTGTGTCAGGGGTCTGTTAGATGTCTGTCAGGGGTCTGACAGACAGCTGACAGAAGGCTGGCAGACATCTGTCAGTTGTATGCCATCAGTTATCTGTCTGTCAGCCGTCTGTAAGCCATCTGTCAGCCTTCTGTCAGCCACCTGTCAGGAACTTAAAATGTCAGCTTAGGTACTGAAAGGCTGCCCCTGTTGTTACACAGGCAACATCTGGGGTTGGTACAGACTCCACAGACACACTGCTGTCCAGCCGGTAGATCTGCTGTCTAGACCCAGTAATTGCTGCTGTAATAGACATGGATCTACAAGGTAGACAGCAGCATTCTGCATCATCATCATTATCATCATCATCACTGCTCCTCAATATCCTATGGCACACCCAGTGACACTGGCTGCATAGGCTAACCACACATATTCTCAGTGATATTCCTCTATCATCGTGATCATTCTCCAAAGACCTTTGCTGACATGCACAGCAACATCTGGCAAAGACTGTGGCCAAATCTCTCCTGAACATGGGCCCACTGAAGCAGTATAGGAAGAAGTTAATAGCAGGGTTCATACAGCTCAGCACGTTGAGCACCTCCCGCAATAGGAACAAGCTGGGTGTCTGCGGGATGTGAGCAAAGTTATTGATGACAAAGTAGAGTGAGGCGGGAGTGGTGAGGAGGAGAAAGGTGAAGCTGACAGTGAGTAACATGAGCGATGTCCTGGGGGTGCTGATGGTCTGTTGCTGATGGGAATGAGTGGAGGAACCAGAGTATGTGGATGACCTGCAGAAATTATCCACAGTATAGAGTTTGGCAATAAGTATGATGTTTGCTATCCAGAGGGCTATCGATGGCAGAAAGCTATACAGTGCAAAGTCCACTATTGTTGTTGCTATTCTGTAAGCTTTTTTGCCTTGTACACAGTATAGATAGCCATCACTTGGCTCATGATAAATGTCAAACAGAAATAAAGTATACACATTGGCTAACATAGCTAGAAGAACAATAACAATGACAATGATAATGGCTGACCGTCGAGTGCAGACTACTTTGGCTTTAAGAGGGAAGCACACCACAAAGAGACGCTCCAGTGTTACAGCTACTATTAACCAAGACCCACAACAGGAGCTGAAATAGTGAGTGAACATCAATGTCTTACACCCTGCCACAGAGGTAATGTCCAGCATTATGTTAAACACCATCTCTAACCATGACCGCGTCAGTCTCTGGACGCACAGACAGACTGTGTCTACCAGCGCTAACGCTGTAAAATAAACACCTGCGTTCAGTCTCTTGAACGATGGTCCAAACATCATAACCACCAGAGTCAGTGAGTTCCCAAGTAAGCCGACTAAGAAGATTGTTGGGGCTGACACATAGATGAGGATCTTTACTTCTTGATTATAATCAGAAGTAATCGGAGGCATGGTAGTCTCGTAGGTTTCATTCCCAGAAGTTGTAGTGGCATTCTTTATGTCCTGTGTGTCCATGAATGAGCTCTTTGACCCATACATTGTGTTTCCTGCTGACTCCATTATGATAACAGTTATGAAGGTCTACGGTGGAAGCAAGTCTTTAAAACTGAAAGGGAAACAAGACACACATTATTAATGGACAACACAACAGAAGCATAGGAACTGATGGTTCCCTGTGCTTCCTGTGGCACAGGTGAGTAAACAGCTTAGCTTAACAGCACAGGCATTCATACATCACACTAGTAGTTATGGTATCATAATTGTTACCCATAAACATACTGCCTCCCTTGAGTCTCCATAACCTTTATTTGACATCATATATCAGTATATTCCTGTTTATCCCTGCATTTTTATATGTTTAAAGTATATTAGGGACATAGGGGATAGTAAATTCAATGTCTCTATAGACTATAGCTGATTGTCAGATGTGGTATTATTGTAGTGGTGGTGGAATATATTTATATTGACATGCAGACTTTTAGGTCCACAAAACCTGTATTTAGTTCACATGTTCCTCACACAAATTCTTGCATTGATGATGATTGACCCCTACCTATTCCATTTCATGACTTACCATAGGGGCTTAAATAAGCACAGGGGTCTCAATTAAGCGCAATAAACACCCGATAAATTAGGTCATTGCAATGCAAAGTTAGGCCATTTTTGTAACTTGAATGAGCGCAGGTCTTGTTTAAGCTCAGGGTAAATGGTACCATCAAAATTTATCAATGCAGGTGTGCTTATCCAGGCCACTACAGCCGATGCTATCCGCACGCCACAGGCGTGCAAATAGCGGTCACTATTCGCACGCCCACAGGGTGCGAATAAGAGGTCTTATTCACACACTAGGGTCTGAATAATAGTTCTTATCCCCACACCATATATAGGGTGTGTAGTACACGTCTTATTGGCACCCTATACTATACTCATGGGCCTATAGGGTGGTGATTGGGGTGTGAATTAGAGCTGTTATTCACACCCCCTAAGGGTGCAAATAATAACCCTTATCCACTCAGGGGAGGGTGTGGATTAGAATCTTTATTCCCACACTGTGTGGGGTGTAAATTAAAGGTGTTATTAGCACCCCTTGTAGGGGCTGTGCGAATAAGAATCCTTATCCACACACTAAGTAGGGTGTGAATAAGAGTTCTTATTCACACACCAGACCCAAACTGTATGGTGTGTGAATAAGAACTCTTATTCACACCCTACCCAGTGTGTGGATAAGGGTTCTTATTTGCACAGCCCCTACATAGGCAGATAGGATGCTAATAACATTTGTTATTCACACCCCACACAGTGTGGGAATAATAATTCTATTTCACACCCTCCCCAGCTTTTCTGGTTTTCGGAAACACAAGCTGATGCTGAGCCAAATATAATTTCAATTGTTTAAAATGAAACCGAGAATGACCGTATCAGATTATAGACATGTACTTAGATTATGATGCACGGGTGCCACTGTGTTTGTTGTAAAAGAGTCAGAGAGAGTTGGTCACTTCTACATTGAGGCACACTATAGTCTTGGGGAGTGGTCAATTTTTAACAATAGGGGGGGGGGGCGTAAAATGAGTGGGGCTCTCTGTAGGGGGGAGATAAAAGTTGACCGCTTTTATGTGAAAAGGTCTGTGTGCTACAATAGCGTGCCGCTGCCTGGGGGGGGGGGAGGGGTTGAAAAATGTTGGGGGGGGGAGGAACCAAAACAAATTTCATCTCATTTGTGCGAAAATCCATCAACCGCTCCCCCCCCCCCCCCATTGTTAAATGAACACTCCCTTAGGCCACCTTAGGGGCCGTTCAAATATTACATAACAGCATAGGGGGGGGGAGGGGGGGTCATGAAGTTTGTTACAAAGTGTAAAGGGGGGAGGGGGGGGTCTAGCCAAGTGTTACATAACAATTTTCAAAAAGAATTATACAAGAAAGATATCTCTGATTTTGGAAAATCCACCACCATCTAACAGCCAGGTCTTAGCATAGCAACATTATGTTTCTCTCACCTCATCCCTGTAATATTATATACACATTTTTGCCCCCCCCCCCCCCCTGCCCTGCCAAAAAAAAAGGTATTGATTTTGTAAAATGGACTTATCTTCGACCCCGATCCGATCTCGGAACATTGGACAGGTTAGAGGAGGCACAACCACAGGTCTCCCCTAATAAGGATAACAATAAACCAGTAATCATATATAGATCACTGGATTACAACCTTTTTTGCAATAAAGAGGTTATATGGTGCGGGGGGACAAGCCAGTTTCACCTGGTTTCAGTTTCTGTAAACAAAAGGGCATGGGAAAATGACAACTATAGCTACCATACATGTCTGCATATAGGTAACCCAAACCTTGACTTTGAGGAAAATCTATAACCTGCACCTGTGGTCTGTTTGACTGCTTTAGTACTTAATTTTTTGTCCATGAATCTGGATGAATCCTAGGAATGGTCATGTGGAACAGAAAAACAGAAATTCTGCAGATCTGTAGAAATTTGGCAGACCATTGGAGATTTTACAGCCTGGCACTCAGAAGTAGTAAATAGCTAGGGACCAATAGCTATTGCTGACCCAGGCCTATAGCAATGTAAATACTGAGAAATTGAAAGGCCTGTATTGAAATTACTGGATATTCACGGATTTATACAGAGAAAATATCCAACTCCATCTTGTCTGTAGAACAGACGCCTCAGAGAGTGACGTCACTTTATTGACCGGAAGTGACATGGACGCTGGTACCCGATAGCATATTTTCCCGCGTTGACAAATAATCACAACAGCCTGAACCCAAAACTATGGGCCATTTGACTCAAGGGCCAGTATTAGGGAGTGTTCATTTATTAGTTACGGGGGGGGGGGCATAACATTTTCAGACCCCTTCTGAGGAGGAGCGTAAAAAATTCTGACCCCCCTTGAGGGGGGCATAAAACATTATGGCCCTTTAAGCAAAAAAGCCCTATGTTACTACTATAGTTCAAAGAAGGGGGGGCGAAAAAGTTTTGACACCTTCGGCGAGGGGGACATACAATCTACAATCTTCCACGCACTCTAGAGTGCGGGGGGGGTAAAAGACTTTTGCATCTCCGCACGAAATCTCACCATCCCCCCCCCCCCCCGTGAATAATAAATGAACACTCCCTTGGTGTCTGTGTGTCGTACCATCCTAGTTTGATTCAACACACAGGGTCCTGTTTCTCCACAAATTTGCAGACCTCCACAAATTTGCGGACGTCCGTAAATACACTCGCCATATATTTATGGAGTTCTGCATATATATAAACAAATGCCAACGCCCATCGATACTGTCTGTTATATTTCCCTAGTGGGGGCTGGGCATTTGCGGGAAAATGAGCATGGCATATGTTCATTGAAATTACAGAGAACAAAGTAATACACATAGGCCTGCTGTCAGACATAGGCCTGCGACTACAACTTATGAAATGATGTGTGTGTGTTTGTGGGGGGGGGGGGGGGTACAGGCCTGTCTTACGTAATTATTGAGGGGGGGTCTGGCATTTTGTTACAGTGTGTTACAAGGGGGGGAGGGGGGGGGTCAAAAAGTGGCCAAAATTGTGTTACGTAATATTTGAATGGCCCCTTATTTTGGCTCCAAATTTTTGGAAGGGCAGGGGCAAAAAAAAGAAAAAAAAAGCTGTCCTACGGGGGGCACCAGATCACAAAATTTCCCGAAGGGCAGAGGCAAAAAAAAAGAAGAAAAAAAGGCATGAAAAATCTCATTTCTGGGTAATCTAGTGAAGATATATTGAGAATTATCCCCATCTGAAAGGCCTCATTCTACCTTTTGCTGGTCAACATGTACTTTTTTTTTTTTTGGTAAAATTCTCAAAAAAATCTCGGCGGCGGATCCGTAATCCAAGTTATCAAAATAAAACGGCCTTAACTTCAAGTTTGTAAAATGTAGAAATGGAAAGTGCCCTAGCAGGTGAACGGCTCTTCTAAGGGCCCTTGACACCACAGGGTAGTTATAGGGGACACCCAGTGATCTATACATGTGAGTAGGCAATGATCCAAAGCACAAATAATAGTATAGTGAGTATTAGATAAGTGGACGATATGAAACCCATTGCCATCCACACCTGCCCCGGGTGATTCAACACCACAGGTGGTTATCCAAACTGCCAAGTGAGACATAACAGTTGTATGTTGTCACTGACAATTCACTCAGTACATTCTGGGTAACTAACCGCTAGTGCTTAATGATATGCATAGATCCTTTGGCCAACCCCATCCCCAAAATACCATAATGATCAACTTACCCCACACCCTATCCCCAATAGCTGGCACTTCTTTACAGGTTCTGAATAGCCAATCCGATCCACCTTGATGTAACCCTCCTCCTGTTCTCTGGGGGCTGATTCAGAACGACTGCCGTATCTGTCGGACCGTCAAATATGTTGCCGATAGTGAAATTTCAACTTGACGTAATGCGGCAATTCAATGTATACCAAGTGGATGGCAAAGTAAATTTATTGTGTATTTCATAAGCCCCGGCTTATACAGGAGATTATACAGTATTTGTTGCTATTACCATACTACATGTATACTATCGGCCAACCTGTTAACTTTATAATTCTCATACAACATGTTGTGAAATACTTTTCACGATTTACCTGATCGTCATCGTCAAACCCGAAATTTATCAGCAGTATATCCCCCGACAGATACAGCAGTCATTCTGAATCAGCCCCCAGGGCTAGGTTACTGCTAAGTACTACTCTAAAATTGAGGGCTATTACTATGAGTGACTCATGCACAACCTGTTCATGGGACCTAGACATTTTAGATTCTTATTCCTCCACACAATGTCAGATCACTCCCCACCTCATCTGCTCCTCTCCCATCCAACTGACTATTATAATGCAATGCACTACTTTCAGGATGCTTCCCACAATGGACTGTGTGAATTGTCAGCAAAAAGATGCATAGGCATAGCTGCACGCTTAAAAATGACTGAGAGAGTGGTTATTTCACCAGGAGGGCGTTTCTGGTGGGGACTTATGGAGTCCATAACTTTTTTCCATAAACCGTAACTTTTTTTCATAAACCATAACTTTTTTATTTCTTCTATTTCTCTTAATTAAGGTTAGAAAGACCACTGTTTTTGTACAGAAAAGTAAGGCCCAGCCTATATGGTCCTCATGGCATGATTTATAACATCATATAAATTCATTTTCATAGCTTTTTTTGGAAAGTCCATAGTCCATAAATTGACTTATGGAGTCCATAACTTTCTTATGGAAGTCCGTAAGTCGTCTCCATACACGAGAAACGCCTTCCAGGGGAGCCTCAGCCTGGACCGTTCTGCACGCTGGCACAGCCCAGACTCTAGGTCATTTATTTGATGGTCTTTCAATATAAAATAGCAATGTAGTATATGTTAATTCCGCAATGTTTTTTTTACTTCCGCGATGTTTGTTTACTTCCGCACCATCGCCATTGTGAAATTACCGAGGGTCACGTGACCCATGGAGCGCGCAGAACGGCTGGAACGTGCAAAACGGCCCAGCGTTATTGCACGCTACCCAATTGGGAACGGCCCTCTCATAGGTATATCATTGACGTAAAAATAATGCAACGAACGCGAACTCGCCAGTGCTGCATTAGTGCATCATCGTGTCTCAATCCAGTAGGGTCAGCATGGTGCTTGAATGCGCCACTCGCGAGTTACTCGGCAAGACGTTAAGGTATTATTCCTTCTTTAAATGACTGTATGTTAACTGAGTGCTTCATGTTTATTTGGTGACACAAATTGACAATGCACAAATACAGTGCTGGCGAGTAACTCGCTGGTGCTGCATTATGCTGACTCTCACGAGTGATGCTTGATGCATGAATACAGCACTGGTGAGTTACATTCATGCATCATGGTGACGAACGGCGTAATGCATTAGTAATAATAGTTTAGCTATAACGTGTTTTCTCAATCAATCTAATGTATTGAAAGCTCGTCTAAAAAACGAACCCCCAATTTCAGAAAATGATTTGTCTGTTATAAAAAAAAGAATCGCCTTATAGTTGGGGTTTATGGTATTTCTTGTCTCAATGTTAAAGGACATAACTTGTTAAATCATTATAAACATATTAATATTAATGATAGATAATTGATTTTTTGTTCAACATTTAATAGCCTATAATCAAATAGAAACTATTTGATTAGATAGGGCTACACTATAATGTATACACTGCATGAATGAGTGCATTTAAGCAAATTAATCTGCCTGTGTTGCATTGATGCATCATGGCGATCCTTCAGGAGTGTCTCAACCCTATGAGGTCGGCATTATATATTTGAATGCATGTATCATTGTTGGGCGCTATTCACCAATCGGCGCAGAACGCCAATCTGCAGTGCGCGGTATACAAACAGATACAAGATTCTAATGAAGTTAGTTGATAGAGATTACGATTATTATACCTTTTCCAATTTAGAGGGATGAATGTAAACAATCCATCAATTATTATGGCGATGTTGTTGTCTTTGAACTAATTGGGGTTCAATTGAATCAACGACTTACAAATTAAACAGCTACTCGCAAATTCCCTGAGATTTGTATTCCGCGCAGATTGGTGCTCTGCGCAGCGTGGATCTTGCGCCATTTGTAAATGGCGCAGCGCAAAATGCCAATATTGGCGTTCTGCGCAAATTGGCGAATAGCGCCCAACATCATAACGACCAAGGCATGATGCATTAAGGCATGATGCCGTCCTTAAAGGGTTAAGAAGTAAGTGAGACATACCTATACGCACCTCCTGCTTAAAGCCTGCTAACAGCCTTGTATACTGAGACACCAATCACCTCTGGTCCTGTCCTCCTGGAGGTTCAGCAGATACTACCTGCTGGCACCACCACACCTATACCCCACCACAGGAACAACGTAGAATGCCCATACCTCTAGGGACCTTGGGACAAACTGAACTAGGTGCCTGGACATTTACATATGTATCTTGTTAAACTATATACCTCGCATAGTCTGAGGCTATGATAAATGTATTTCAACTCGATTTTAATTATGGTTTTACCATTCCATGTATTAGGGCTCTATATTGCCGAAAGCCCCAACCCCTTTTTTTTAACCGATAATAAAAATCGAATCAATTTTAAGATTTGGCTGAAAATAAAATGTAATCTTAATATTAAGAGTACACACATTGGGGAAAACAAATGCATCTAAGAATATGCGAGGTATGTAAATGTCCAGGCACCCGGTTTAATTCGTTGCTTCATGCAATGTCACCCCGACCCTCTAGCCCTACTGCATGGCTTAAATGTCAGCAGTTCAACTGAGTGTCACAACTGATAACTTTAGTTAGCTGGTGATTTATATAACCCATGTAGATAGAAAGGTCTCTATTTCTGTAACGTTCACATTTACCAGACAAACCACTGCTATATGTGATCCAGGGCGTCCTTTCGCAGGCAAGGAGACAGGCAGGGAGGCAGACAGGCAGGCAGACAGACAGACATGAGCGAGACAGGGGCGAGGCAGACATGGAGAAAGGCGGGGAGACAGGTGGGGAGACAGGCAGGGAGACAGGCAGGGAGGGAAACGGACAGGCATGCAGGGAGGCAGGCAGGGATACAGGCAGGAAGACAGGCAGGAAGACAGGCAGGCAGGGAAAAGGATAATAATCGAATACATTTTTCTTCCACTATTTTAGAAAATTAAAAGTGTTCTGCTGTATATCCCTACTGCCTATGTATTGTCTTGCCCCCTTGACTCTGCCTTTCTCCTTCTCTCACTTTCTCTCTGTCCTCCCATCATTTCATCATTTTCCCTGCCACCCGGTCTATCACCATCTCTCCTCCACCTCCGCTTCCATGTACCCTGTATCTCTCTCACTCGCTCCCCGTCCTCTCCCCTCTCTCTCCCTCACTCATTGTTATTCAGATCGAATTCCTAAATTCTGAGAATTCACCAACTCTCTGCATACATCTGGCAATACACTACAGCTAGAGAGTGTATATATATTATAGGTTATTGACCAGATCAGCACAGCTATTGTTACAAGTTCAGCTAAGCCTCGAACACTCCAGGCCCATTACTGGGCCTAGACGCATGTACATATCTAATAAAAATGATCTGGAATCCCGGATCATTTTTAATGAGGAGTGTGGGTTTGAATCCCACCATTGCACAATAGGTATTACGTTTTATAAGATCTGTATTTAATCAATTTGAAACATAAATATCACCAATACTGACATATTTATATTACATAGGAAATATGTTACCAGATAATTTAGTTCAATTCAGGTGTTTTGTGCAGATTTCAACAATAATACTAATTGAGCCAGAGTGGGGTTTGAACCCACACTCTCATGTTTGCTGATACTACTATTACTAGTGGGCATATACAGTAAAGCTGAGTTTGTGATCCAGTGCAGGTACATATGTTTAATTACTCTCCCAGACTGTAAACGTATACAGTCAGGGCCTGAGACTGGGGAGTGCTATGCTACAGACCGCAGCTAATAATGTTTTTTTGTATTCGATTCCAACGGCATTATATTGTTAACATGTTTACTCAGCTGTCACCTAATATTGTGAAAAATCTATACGAGAGTATCTAGATCAATCATATCTAAGTGGACAATGAACAAATTGTTTATCTTTTATATGTACATTTTGTACTGCAAACATTGTATGTATGTATCATGGCACAGGTTTGTATGGTGAATAAATAGCCTACCATCTGGCAGCATGCAATTATGGTCAGGTGTATATATACACCTGACCATAATTGCATGCTATATATATATAGCCCTTCAAAGATGGCTTAGTGCATCATGAGCGCTGCACTCCTGCATCATGCCAACCCAAATTGATGGGGCTGGCATGATGCACAGATGCAGTCTGAGTTGCCATCGATGAATTGGTGCATCATGAGGTCAAATGATGATTTATCTCAGCCTATCATTTATTTAAATGATAAAACCTTTCTCAAGGCTTGAATTTCTCAGGAAATAGCCCTGGACACCCCTACCTCTCCGCCTCTTTCGGAAGTGTCTGGTATCATGGTCTTATGCCAAAAGAATGATGAAAATCTAGCAACTCTTAGACCAAGAGATCGACCCACCTTAATGCACTGTACCTTTGTCATCTGAATGCTCGCTTGGTGAGTAACATACTGATGTCACATTCATGCCTATCAGGTATCAGGTTGATACACTCCAAAGGGTGGGCATGATGCACCAATATAGTGCCTGCTAAAGTTCCCAGCCGGTGCTACCAGTTATAGGCACATTCATGACAATGTTGGCAAATACTGTCATGAAAGCAGGGTGTTCTCTTTTTATCCTTTTCCCCAGATCAATGACCCATGTTTATACTCCCCGAGTGAGCATCCTGTGTGGATGGATGCAAATTCCATAGTCCAGAACTGTGTTGACATGCATATGGTTCACAATCATCTCTTTTTGATACAATTTCCAACATTGATTGTTGCTCCTGGTACAGTATAATACGGCTCTCTCGTTGAATCTTCTCATTCGAGGAACTCACAGTTTTCTTCATTACCAATGTTTGGTGGTTGTAATTGATATTCCAGAAAACAATAAGACTTTACTTAATGATTAACCCTTGGTAAGCTGGTGAGTTTTTGTATATAGCTAAGAGGTGAAGTAAATTTGTCAATATTATCTATCATTAAATCACAAACATCATCAAGTGATTTATACACGAATTTTTCAGATACTTCATCACAAAATTCATTCACAGAAGGAGCATCACGAGACCCACCCCTAGAACAGTCAGTAATAGGTCTAATATTGACCCCCTTATCTATCCCATCCCTCTTTTTCTCAACAGCACCGAGGGCATGAACGCACTGAGGTGTATCCACACACTCAAGGATCTTACCATCTCGTATTTCATTCAGCAATCTCTTTGACATAAACTGCTTATTTCCTTCACGAAGGATGGATGAATAATTCTCATTATCATACACACAATTGCATTCCGGGTTGATAATATGAAAACCAAAAGAAGCACCTTCCAGCATGTATAACCAATTCATATCAATCCCGCCCCACATAAAACATTCACAAAACACTCTGCATGGTTTCATAGTAATGGGAGACCCGTCTAGGGTATAACTACAGGAGCAGTGTCCCATATAGCATTGCTTACCCACATCAAATTGAATACATCGTGGACCCATAGACTCATACATTGCTACACTTATAGTACAGTCCACACTGCCTCCAGTATCTGGCCATCCGCCAACATGTATACTAGTAACATTTAAATCCACTATGTTAGATTCAATTACAAGTAAGTCACACTCCACACCCGGTAGTTCGACTGCATACATGCATAATCCTGTTACATCATCACCACTCTCACCTATATACTCAGGCCTCTCAGCAGCGGCTACATTATTATCCCCATTACAACCAACCTGTGAACAATAATTCATTTCAATATTGACTTTGTTATGCTCAGCGTTATACACAGGGGGAATAATAATGCTAGGGGTACTTTCAACAGGTGAGGGGGCGTCCTATGCCGAATACATACGGACATTGGTACAACTACCAGACTTGTGTGTGGGATCACCACACTTTTGGCAGATGTGGCCAAAAATGCAAGTCTTTGAATCGCACCCCGCCCCATTAAACCTGTTACAGGCCATCACCCTGCCATGCTCGTCTATACGAATCCCATCACTATTCTTCATGGGGAAGTACTGGCCCTGATAGGTCATCTGACCCTGGTTGTATCCCTGGCCCCCTGAATAGCCCTGACCCGGGCTACCCCTGCCTCTGGCATACCCCTGGCCTCTACCTCTACCTCTCGGAGGTTGGGACTGCTCCCAGTGCATTTCTTTTACTTTTTTCAAGCTGTCAGTATCGAAATACTGTTTGGTCAAAAGATCATTCCCAAAACCAAATTCTGAGATCCCACTACCATGCACACACTCCTCCTGGAGGTCAGCGTCATAACCCGCAAACTGATGTTTGTCATAAAGACCACTAGACGCCTTGAAAGACATGAAGCCTAAATGACGTAGAAAATTCTTTAACTCATCTAAAGAGCAGAAAGTGCCCTCATCAATCCCAACACACACCCAATTTAAAGAAACATACATAAGCTCTTCAAAAAGGAGAGACCTGGGCTCACGGCCTCTGGTGTAGCGCTTCAAGTCGAATTTTTTCTTGACCTTAGTCAACCTCTCACTAGAACTGTCTCTACCTTCAGGGAAGTTGTACTTGGGGGTTGATGTGCGGGGTTGATGTCCAGGGCTGGACTCCCTGGAGCGCGGGGGTGTCCGCGGCGGCGTCTTTGTCCCCGGCGGCGTCTTTGTCTCTGGTTTGGCGCCCTTCTTGACACGTGACGTAATGCGTCCCCGTATTTTTTCCTCCAGGCTCTCCACCCGATCCTGGTTCTCCTGGGCTGCATTAAGCTCCTCCAGGTACTCCATGTACTCAGACCTAGAGGGGAACTTATCTTCTGGTAACATCTGGGCCAAACTGGCATTCAGCTCCTCCTCCGTTGCAGCGGCAATCTGGTCGGCGGATAACTTCTCAGCGTCAATCCTCTTACTCCTCCTGGGCTTTAAAGGAGCGTGTCCTTCCACAGGCACCTCCTTACAATTCCTGCCTCTTGGGGGAATATGATCGTTACCACATCGGTAGCACCAAGCATCAGCCATGATGCCAAATTCAAATCTCAACCCACAGCCGTTACAGCGTGTCTACCCTGTAGAACACCTGAGGATGCGTCCTCCTGCTGCAAAGTTTTGAAACGGACTGTAACAACACCCAGCCGCGGGCTGACCACGTACACAGCGCGCCCCCAGGTGAGTAGACTGAGTACTAACCACCGGATAACATAGGCGGGGCGCGGGAGAAGTAACTACGTATATACACATATAAACCCTGGCGTCTTTATATAGATAATCAATAATATGCAATACCCATCTATTAAAGAGCCATCATGCACGTGAATGTTGCTCACCGACGACTTCTGCTGGCTGTGCTGCTGTTACCAGGAATTATGCCCTCGGATCCGCCCTCGGTCGCCCTCGCCTCGGATAACTTCTCCAGATGCTCTTTCACACCAGACACCATCTTCGCCAATCAGTACAAGCCCCTCTCGATACGAGCTATCATGCCCTGACAATATCAAATCATGTATTAGGGGCTCCTCTGATTTCAACAAGATAGAAATCGATCATTGGAAGGTAAAATATATGAAATAGTTTTACTCATTTTACAACTACAAGTCTGTAATATCAATCCGGCACAGAGAAGAGATTTACCTTGTTCATTGAGGGGCGTTAATGGTTAAGCTAACAGGTAAGTTACCATAGATTTAGTCAATTATTCATGAGCACTTCAACTCAAGTTCAAGGTAGAATCTTTAGAATCTACACTTTAAAACCGCCCGATTCAAGCCCAGAATCACGGGCCTCGGTCAGCTCTGAATGTTACAGGGGCAGCAAGCTTTATGCCTTTAAACGTGCTTGAGTTTTCAATGTCAGGTTCCAGATTGGTTGCCATTTGGTGAACTCAATAGACAACTTTTCCTATACACATGTCCGGGGAGAACACGTGAAAATTTACTTATAGAGGCCTTAAATAATTAAGGTTACCACCAGGTCTTGTTTCAATGGGTAGTCATGTCCAGAAGAAATACTATTCCGGTGAAACTGCTCTGATTGGATCCGCTCATAGGGGAGTGGTCATTATTAGCAACATATTGGTGGGTTTGGGGAGGGGATTTTTTTAAATATTGACTCCTCTACAGGAGTAGAAGGATTATAAAAATCAAAAATAAAGACGGGTTTAAAAATGTGGGGATTTACCAGCTGCAGTAACTGTTGGTGTATCCTGGAATTAAATATTTCACAAATGAGTTATATTCTAACTTTCTAGCAAAGGAGGGGGCGATGAGAATTCACATGGGCACGCAAAGAAAGTTTGAACCCCTCCCGGTGGGTAGAAATCGGGGCGCACATCCCCCTTTTGAATCATGGTAAAGGTGGGAGTTTTCAAAACAGGTGAAATTGTCCCCCCTCCCCAAGAAGGGTTGAAATTGTCCTTCTCCCCTCCCCCCGGCCAAGGGGGCAAAATTAGCTTGCAGATTTGGGTGAATGAGGGAAGGTCACATAGACTGCGAGAGTAAGGCCAGAAGGACCGACATCGCGGCCTGTGCCTCAACATTTGCAAATTCTGAATATATGTGATAATAGAAAAAGTAAAAAAGACGGTATTGGGGGGGGGGGGAAGAGATATTACATACAGGGATCCAACGGGAAAATATTTGTTCTGAAATTCGGTAGGTGATGACATGGGGTACATGTATATACTTTATCTCGCTGGTGATGAGAAACCATTCCATGTTTTAAGTGGCCTAAGTGACAGTCTAGTCTGTCTAGAGCAATTGGACGTTAAACCACCCAAACAAACAAAAATAGCGCATCAAAGTAAAAAATGCATGGTTTATCGATATTGATCAACTAGTTGTCAACACATATTCACCGTTCTGTGCGCATTGAGTTGTCACCCCTGCCCCCCCCCCCCTGCCAAGCCCCTGCATTGTATGATGCTAGTATCCTATAGGCGCCTATAGTGGTATATATTTTACACCAATGCAATAATTCTCTTGTCTTCACTGCAGAATTCTTGGGGTGCATTACGTAACAACTGGCACCCATAGTGACAACTGTTATCAGGGAGTATCTTGCCATTATCAGATCAAGCAATGGCCGCGTAAGGGGTCCCGCTAGTCAGGATTATCCTATATACATATAACAGATCAATCATGCCTAGCCACGTTAACTCTTTTAAGGGTGCATGATACTATAATGCAGTTTTCCCATCTGGCGACACGATACAGCCCTAACAAGTAGCCCACTAGAGCTACATCCATGCATCATACTGACCCTTCAGGAGAGTATCAACCCCATAGGATTGGTATGATGTATGAATGCAGCACTGGCAAGTCACTCGCCAGTGCTACATGCATGCGTCATGGCTACATATTATGTATGTTATATTAAAACAGTATGTTGCCCTTAAAGGCCACAGAGAGAATGATCCGAGTCATAAGGGGAGTCCAGGCTATAAAAAGAGAGCCAGGCCCCCTTTGGCTCACTTTTCGCACTGTCTGACTCCCCCTTCTAATGGCCCTGACTCCTTTTCAATTAGATCAAACAGAGTCTAGGTCAGCTGAGGTGAGTAAATGGTTGCCTGGACTCCCTAAGGGAGTCACAGAAGTAAGCATACAAGACAGAAATAGGGAACACACTAGGTGGCACTACTGTACAAAGACCGTAATGCCATCTAGCACATATGTTTGGAAGCTATCTGACTCTCTTTATAATTAGAGTCAAGGTCAGTAAGTGGTTATGATTAAGCCTGGTAGGTGGTAGCACTATGCTTAAAATGGTATTATTCTGTATGCTCAGATCTCTAGATCCACATAATTTGTGATATTTATAATTATGCTAATACATGTATATCATTGTAGCATCAACATTTAATGTCAGAATTAGATTTCATAAAATAATAATTGTAGCTAACTTAAAACTGCAGCATAAGCATGATGTATTAGATTTAGACACCCAATTTGTAGAAACATGAGAAAGTTAAATCCAGAAAGGCTCAGATGTTCTTTTATATAAAAACTAATGTGCACTGAGGGATCTTTCTGAGATCCCCCCTCCTTGTGAGACATTGCACCAAAATGATGTAGAAACAGCAGCTAAGGAGACTAAGGAGCAGCTAATGGAATGGTAATATAGAGGGGTAAGGGATAGAAACTACCAATGTACAAAGGGAGTCATGGTTCAATGACTCCCTGTGCCTAGACTCCCTTTCTAAAGGGAGTTGCAGCATGGACCTGGACTCTGTTTGTGGCGGGGAGTCATAAAAGGGAGTCATTTTGGAGGCAAAACCTGGGCTCTCTTAGGGGAGTAACATGACTCACTTTTAAGGGAGTCAGGTACTGACTCCTTTCATCAAGAGAGTCAAAAAGAGAGTCAGAAAAAGGAGTCATTCTGGAGGCAAGCCTGGACTCCCTTTTGACTCTGTTTCTTCTCTCTGTGGGGTTAACCTCGGTTCATGTCATAGAGTCCCTAACATCGCTACAGTAGCTGACGGATAGGTTAGGCTCCACTCTGTCCACCATAAGACACAACACTCTCAGCTAGAGCGCTTTGGCGGCCGCACAGTGCTTAAGATGTGCGGTACTTCTGTTGGTATGATACAGCAATGTATTCTTGGTCAGGCATGTATTCATGCATCATGCCGACTCTTTGGGAGCGTGTGGAACCAGTAGGGTCGTTATGTTGGATACATCACTGGGGAGTTACTCACTAGGATGGCATTCATGCATCATAGCGACATAGTGCATTAAAGCTCTATGCGGCCCTTAAAGGGGCGTCTGTCAGTCTGGATGCCTTACCTCTCCGAGCAGGAACAGGACATTTAACCCTGTAAGGATGGCATGATGCCTCAAACCATCATAACTATTCATCATAACTCTCCACCAGCTGCTGCGGCATTGGTGCATCATGCTGATCATTCAGTGGCGTATCAACCCTGTAGGGTCGGCATGATACATGAAAGCATCACCATCTAGATACTCAGCAGACCTGCATGTATCCATGCCAATCAAACGGCATGAAATCATATTGTTGCCCTGAAAGGGTTACCATGTCCAGGGGTCCTTGATATTGTGGTTTTATATCCATTAATCAAAGTCCAGGATCATTATATGTGTTGTTGTGCCAAATTTCTGTATGCACCATCCGTCTGTATGTACACGTACATCATTTTTCAATGATATAGACTATGACGGTTTATATTCTATATAATGTTACTCAAAACTCAAACATGTGAATAATGAATCAAAAGAATGCGTTTCAAAATAAGTCCATAAACAGGTATCCAATTATACTGTAAATGTATATATTTTCGTGTATACATAATTTATATATCTTTCGCGAATTTGCTAAAAAGTACAATTTTATGTGTATTTGAAGTTGCGGATTTAATAGGAATATGGTGGTATTCGCAGATTTTCATTTCCATAAAATTTGCGCAAATACAATCATACAGTGTGAAATAAACTGTCCTATGGGGGAATACCATGTACTATAATAATCCTGTGTATAGTTATGTTCATCAATTTGCAATTCAATTTCAATTCGCAAGGTTTTTATTCTGCAATTTAAAAACGAAGAAGAAGTATAAATACAATCATCTATGCATATATTATAGTATGTGTTTCCATTGAATCACAGAAGAGTTTAATATTTATAATGATAGCATAATAATATTATTATAACTAACATTCAATTACTTTTGCAAGATGACCTGAATGCAATTAGCAAATGGTGTATTAAGAACCGCCGGACTATAAATGCTGACAAGTCTAAGATCATGTGGGCACATTTGTCGCGCAGAAAACCAGACTTATCTGATTGTGCCGTATTCGTACAAAATAGCCACTTGCAGTGGTAAGCGAGTTTTACTACTTAGGAGTTAACATTGACTACTGCTTAAGTTTTGTCGGCCACGGCAAAAAGATATAAAATGTAGACGTAAAATGTCCCAGCTAAGATATCAGAAAGAAATCTCGTAGGGATTTTTATGCTTATTGGTGTATAAGCAGATGATTAGGCCAACAATGAAATACAGTAGTTTTCTTATTGACGGAGCTGCTGAATGGATACCGCATTGTTTTCAGGTAGTCCAAAATGACTATCTATGGATCTGTGAGAAAATACGAAATCCTACAGATGTAGATATAAATTAATTGCATGAAAAATGTAAGATTGTTGAGTTGGTGGACAGAAGGGAAGTGGTCCTTCTGTCAGTAATGTATAAAAGATCGAGCAATGCAGACTGTATCTATGAATCAACCCGAGAGTTGAGGAGCTCGAGTAAAATTAAGCTGAAAGTAAAGAGACCACAATGTGAAGCGTACAGACGCAGCCCCTTTACAGAGGTGTGTGCGTCTGGAATGAGTTGACGGCATCTCAGCATCATAAATTGAACCGTGCTGCTTTTTTAGCTAGTCTTGAGTGATTACTCCTTGCATTGTGTTTAGTGCTGTATGGTGTCTTCAGAGTCGTATGTGATTGATTACACTACATAAAATCATTCTGTTCTGTTTCTGACATTTTTCTAGGGCTGTCATCAGGTTTATTCGTAAATGTACAGACTAGTTATTATGTGGAAATATTGTAATCAGAACAAATTAAGCAATAACTGAATACTGTGATGTAGAAAATGTGTTTTTTATTTCATCTTACTAGTGTTTAGAAAAAGATGAACGAATGTCACAAATTGTTGAAATATGTAGAAACTCGGCTGTGCAGTATTGCACTGTATATTATTTATACGATTACATAATTGAGTCGAGATATCTGGGCTGATCTGTCTTGTAACGCCCCCCCCCCCCTCATGGAACGGTCTGGTTTATCCCACACGTGACACACTCTGACTACATTTTCAAACTTGTATTGTCTATTTGAATTGTTAGATGAAAATGTATTTACAACATTGGCATATATATGAATAACGTATTGTAATATGACTATATTGAGCCAATAAAAACATTTGAAACTGAACTGAACTGAACTGAACCATTGATTTCAACATCTCCATACCAAGACTGAATCATGATGACTAACTGATAGCCGATCATTTTGAGGGGGTGGGTGGTTGGATGAGAGGCGAGATGATACCAACAAAATATATGTTGAATGATTAGAGCACGGCCAATAACAATAAACGAAGAAAACATAACAAAACGGTATTGAATTACCTGTATAATGTTATAGATAGACGGCAGATATTGTTTTTTTTTAAACTCAAACCCGTATCTGACTTTGCCACCGTTGACCCCTGGAGCCCTATCATGCACCCAAGGTCACTCACACCACCTGTAGCATGCAACCCCCCCCCCCCCCCCCCCACACACACACAGACACCCCCGACCCCACCTTCACCGTGCCGGGCACTTAACCCTGTGATGACAGAGTAATAAAAGTTACTATGCTGCTGTCTCTTTTTCTGTCTCTACCTCTGTCCCCACATTTGCCTCTGTCTTATATATCTTTCCCAGCCTCTATATCTGTCCCTGCGTCTGTCACTGTCTCTGTCTCTGCTCCTGTCCTTGTCCCTAACTCTGCCTCTGTCTCCGTCGCTGCATCTATCTCTGTCTCCTATTCTGCCTGTGCTTCTGTGCGTGTCTCTGCCTCTGTTTCTGTCCCAGCCTCCCTCTCTATCCCTGTCCTTGTCCCTTCACCTGTCTCTGTCTCTGTCTCTGTCCCTGGACCTGTGTTTATCTCTGTCTATGACTATGTCCCTTCATCAGTCCCTGCATCTATCCCTGCATCAACATCTGTCTCTGTCCCTATCTATACCTTTGTTTGTGCCTGTCTATATCTATGTCTGATTGACCCTGTCCCTATCTGTTTGTCCGTCCCTGTGTACCTGTACACCTGTTGGTGCCTGCCATGCAGGTGGTGCCCTCTAACAGCGCACCCACACACCCCAATCACACAGCTAACCATTTACCGGCAGCATAATGATTTAATGGCCTGAGAGAGAGTAACTCGCCAGGGTTGTTTCCATGCATCAAACCAACAAAGGGCATGGTACATCAAAACGCGAAGTTGCATTTAATCCTTTAAGGATGGCATAATGCAGTAATGCATCATGTCATTGGTCATGAATGCATCATGAATGCATGTATCATGCCTACCCTTTACCAGTGTCTCAACGCCGTAGGGTCAGCATGATGCTTGAATGCAGTACTGGTGAGTTACGATGGTGCATTATACCAACAATTGCAATCTTTTAATGACATGTCGTCTTTAAATGGTTAAATGGTTAATCATACCACCATCTCCCCCTTCCCCCGTTGTGATGTGCTCTCACCCGTGGAGTGCAACCACAGAGTGGTAGGGACAGTTGGGTTGCTCTGAGCTGATACTGGGATGCACAGATAGGGCTGGGTATAAAGCGCCGGACGGTGAGCGTGTGTGTCAGACACCAGGAGGTTGGAGCAGACTACAGTTAGCACTGAGAGCAGACTACTATAGACTACAGTTAGCACAGAGGTACACCCAGGTTCAACACTGCTATATACATACCCCACATTGGACGTTATTCACACGTACAGAAAGTAAGTTTACACTGCATGAATCTTTACATTTAAGTAAATTAATCCTGCTTAATCTATCTTTTCTATATTTTATAATAACTATGTGTGAACATCACCTCATATTTAATGCCCTCATCATGGGAGAAATCCAAAAGAAAAGCACGCTTTAGGGGTAATTGAGAACAAAACATAACCCAATCAAGAGAGACCAGGAAAATATACCTTTATCAAGAAATATATGATAGGAATCATAAGGCCCTAAAAGCGTGCCACCTTTCCTCAAAAATTGCCATTACAAGGAAACGTGTTCACACATAGTGCCGGAAGGGGAGGGGGGGAGGCATTAAGGGTAATTTGTAGTTATAGAATGTCTTGAAATAGACAGAGAAAAATAGTTAGTTCATCTCAGATAATAGAACAAAAACAATCTCTTCATCTCTAACATTACATGTACAGGTGATCACAATCGGTGTTTAGTAACCATCAACATATAACGGGCAGCATAGTGATTTTATCCCCTCTGCCAATTTACTCTTTTCGGCATCCCATTTAAATTCAACCCTAGTGAGTAACTCGCCAGTGTTGTATCTATGTATACCATATCAGCCCTAATTTTCAATAGTGTCGGCATGATGCACCAATTCAGTGCTGGCAAGTTACTCGCAGGTTTTGCATTGGTTAGATCATGACACTAAATAAACATGGACCTGTTGCCATCCTTAAAGGGTTGAACGGTGGGAGGGGCAGATGTTTCTGAGATCAGGGACACAAAATACTGGTAGTACCAGTAAAATAGATATGAGTTTGGTAACCAGTATAACATGGTCTGAAAAACGACGGTCGGTAGGTCGTATTTTCCTCTTTTTAAAAAAAAACTTAAAGTAGAATGTAAAATCTATAGATGACACTTTTCAGGACCCATTTTTAGAGCTTTTAAGTTTTATATGACCCAAGATATAAAAAAACACACAATATTTTGAAACTTCAAAAAAGAAAAGGTTTGGCCCAGCAGGCTGGTAGTACCACTGGTAGTACAGACAGTCTGCAGTCCAGTATACACCCATGCAGCTCCCTTTCTGCTCCCTTCGGCCTGTCTGCCTCTCTCCCACTATCTACTTCTATCTCACTCTGTCTCTGTCCCTGTCTCTTTTTTCCTTTGTCCCCTTGTCTTGCCCTGTCCCTCCATATGTCATCCATGTTTGTTCATCGGGTTCCACCCCGCCCGCTCTCTATTTGGTTACCATAAGCTGGGACTCCACTACCCCATTTTTGACATCAGATCGGACCTATTCTCACAAATTGGACCCAAACCGATGTAAACATAAACAAACCCTAACATCTGATCAAACATGTCACCATGATCTAACATATTTACTTTTGTGAGAATCGACGAGAAAATTGGTTAGTGGAGCCCCAGCAATACTCTCCACAACTCACAGAGGTGGGACGTTAGGATTCAGTGACCCCCATGGATCATCACTTTCCACATAAAACTTGCAGTGAACTGGGCCTCCATCAAAAACCCATCAGACTAACTACCCCTTCCCCCTGCCCTCTCACCCACATATCGACAACCTACCTATGCATTGCTATGCGGGTGATGCTGCTATCAGTATAGATGCCTATCCCAGCTAATTCTCATAATTGACACAAAATGGTCCTCCTGCCAGTTCTCCTGCAGGTGTTACATTATGATGAGCCTTCCACCCTCCTGTACCCAGAACAATAACGTTCAGTAAGCGGTGTGAGTTATGGGGGCAGATCTGTAAGTGGTTATAATAGTGTGTTTAATTGAGGCTATATAACTGGTAGATAAGAGGCCAGATCAATGTACCTGTTGTTATAATAGGTGCATGGGCAGGTGTATTGTCGGGAGTGGTCAATTGTGGCGGTGGGTTGTGGGTGGTGGGTTGGGAAATGGGGATGGTAAATACAGTATACTGCTAACATAAAGTGGTATCTCATCACTGTGCATGTTACAGAAATAACGGTATTGTATTAGCAATATAATCATAATTATTTTCTTTTTCCCTCTTTTTAAAATATTCTTTTGCAAATTTTAATTTAAAAAAAGAAGAAGATTGACAGATATTGGCATATATTTCAGTAGCCTACTTGGTGATGAGAATCCTTTCTCTCTCTTTTTTGATTGGCCTAATGAAATCTTTTTCTCTTGTTTTATTTTTCAGAGTCAGGCCTGTACCATGAACGTGCTGGCCGTGTTGGCCGTGGTCGGCCTGTGCACCTGTACTCAGGCTTCACCCACACTGCACAGGGGTAGGCATACTCTATTGGTTATAAACATTCTCCCTTTGTCTTAAATATATAACAAAGAGTATCAATTGGTCTGTGATAATATTGTATATTTATATATGTGATTGTCAGTATTCAACGTTTGCCCTCACCTATTTATAAAGCTTGAATCTTAAGACAGTTACCAGTTCGGCGTCAGAGCTCAGGGCTCATAGTTGTGTGTGTGTGCAGGGTCTTAAAGATAAAAGCCCCTATCCCCCCTCCCCCAATTGTCCACAGGTTCAGGGATCCTAAGAAAATTACAGATGGTTCCTTGGATAGTATAGTATCCATTGCGCAAAAGGTTATATATTTTCCTCATTTTTCACATTTTCGGGAAGAAACCAGTTAAACCATAATTATATTATCCACCAGATTGTTTAATAAAAACCATGAATATTTGAGGTAGCTATACTAAGGAACAATGATAAGAATAAAAAATTGAAAAGGTCTTGTTGGTTTATTTTATTTATCTAGGAGAGAATACATGTAGGCTTCGATAAAACTAGTCATTACCCACATTAACGTGTGATTAGATTCCTGATGCATAGGACATTGGTATACAGGCCTACATGTTCCATTTGTACACGGATCTTCATATCTGCTATGTACTGCAAGTACAATTTATCTCTTCATAGAGAGACATTAGTCTCAACCAAATAGCTGATACTGTGTAAGTCACTCCCCATGTATCATTAGGCTCTATGACATGAACAAATAGCCTAATCTAGTGCATTACCCAGTAGCTCATGCAACTGCGCGTAGCACTTTGGATCTGAGGGTTGGCAGTTCAAGTCTCACTTGGAATATGTCAACATTTACCAATATGTACTTTTTGTTTTACTGTATGAATACGTACAAAAATCGGGGTTAATACCTATTTCAATATAGCTTTGTGAGACGTGAATGAGCCTTAATGTTTTGACATTGATAATCCTTGTCAAATTACGTAGTCCAGACCCCAAATTAACGTAGATTTACGTCTGAAATACGTAGCTGGGTGGTGATCATTTGGTGAGGATTTGCTAGTTCTTTGCGAGTGGGTGATAACCGGGTAACATACTTAATAACCCCTTGGCTGCTTGTAGTCACGTGTGTATGGTCACAGTGCGAAAACTACCATGGTTACTTGTAGTCGTATGTGCAGGGGGGGGGGGGGTGCTTATGCTACCATGTTTACTTTTAATCGTGTTACTAATGTTAATATTACCATGGTTAGCCTATTTATAGTGGTGGTACTAATGTTACCATGGCTACTTGTAATGGTACATGCTGCTATTACCATGGTTAATTGTTATGGTACATGCTGATATTACCATGGTTACTTGTAATGGTACATGCTGATAATTACCATGGTTCCTTGCAGTGAAGCGTGCCGGGTCATGGTGCGACTTGATGGCGGACACACAGGGATGGTTCATCTGTAAAGACCACGTCAAACCCTGGTGTGTGGCACCGGTACTACACTGTAACAGTAAACCTGACTGTGCTGATGGGTCGGATGAACACGGCTGTAGCAGTAAGTACTTCAACATAATACTTTAAGTATTGAAACTTAATAATATCATGCTTTTTTAATATTATTGTTTTTCGCGTATTGTATGAATGTATACCCCGCTAGGTATAGCATATTGATGTGATGAATTTGTAAACTTAACCATAATTTATTATCATATAATTGGTAAGCTGAAAGAACTACACCAAATCTTCAAAGATTGTCTGTATTCACTTTTAACAATTGTGGAAGGCAAAAAAATACTCATCCTACCTAAAATAAAAACTCTACACTTAGGGTAACCCGCCCAGCATACAACCACTTTTCCGACTGGTATATAGATTTTTACCAACAGGGAGGATGAAATTCCGCGCGGAGTGCACACTTTTTATTTTGCCTCCCCCCTAGAGGAGTGAACATTATTTACCTCCCCCCAGTCAAGGGCGTCGAGATTCAACATTGACATGCAATTTCGCTTTTAATTATTCTAGATTTAAAAATTCATTCTTTATTTAGTTAATCTCTGGATTTAAAAAAATTGGTATAATTCCCTGCAGAGGAGGCGCCGCCTGCAAAGCACCGGAGTGAGAAGACGATGTGTCCCGGATGTACCAGCATGCAGCGGGAAATCCTGCAGCTCCACAACGACCTAAGGGGGGAGGAGAACGCGGGCAACATGAACGAACTGGTAAGTAATAGATAGACTATGGTTATGAGAGGCTAACTCAAAATAACGACAGTAAACTGGCTGGCATCCTTAACGGGTGCCTGCCACTCTACAGTACCGTAAAACCCCTCCTTTAATACGACCTCACCTTTAAGACGACCCCCCTGTATGTGAAAAAATTTACAATAGTTTCCTCTTTAATCCTATGTAAGAAAACCCCACCTTTAAGACGACCCCCTAGCTGGGGAAAATAAATCCCAAAATCAGGCCGTCTTAAAGGCGGGGTTTTACGTTAGTTATTATCGAGATTTATAGGTGCAGGTGTGCTTATTGGGTGGCTTATTCAAGCCACTGAGGTATCAGCTACACTTGTGCTGGCTTATTAATATCATTCTCTCACCAACTATATTCATTATCCAGCTCTAACAGGGCTGAGCATAGGGGAGCCAAAATTAAAGAGATAAAAGTGACCATTATTAGATGAATACTACATGGCTAATACGCCATCATAGGGGTTGGTTATCGAAGAACATCCCATGTACAGGTTTATCCACATTCTAAACCATTGATACCATAGTTGTAACATTCTATTTAAAAAATCAGCTTAATTTGACAATGGTATAAAAATGACTCAGTCTCACCAAATCGATACAAGTTGAAACTCTATATGACCGGTGGTTGTCTGCCGATTATATTTATAATAACCACCGGTCATACACAACTGCCGGTCATATAGTTTAAACCTATACCAATTTGTTGAGACACAGCCATAATTCAACAGCCTGTTTAAAAGACCGTTCTTGCCTCGATGACGCAGCAATGGAGCCCCAAGGTGGCAGCTCACGCTCAGGCCTGGGCCGAGAAGTGCCGTGAGCCTCGTTTTGGGGAGAGCCCGCACGGGATGATGGACCCTGACCTTGGACAGAACGTCGGTCTGTATGATGTTTGTTTAATTAGTTGAATTTGAAAGCCAGATAGTCAGAGGAATCTAGCATTCAATACAATATTACAATATTTATTACAAATTACCAACATATATTTATCCAGCTCCCTGCCTTCTAGTTGTGGTATACATCATTTAGTTGTTTATATTATTGATTTGCATCCATCACATATCCTCATGAAGCACTATTTTCCTGGTACGTGATGCAAAATTCTGCCTTTTGATTGGTATACAGCACTAGAAAGCATACCACACTAAGGGCCATTTTTCACCAGCCGATTTGGACGTAATATCAGCAGGAACGTCGGCAGGTACATTGGCAGGTCAGGTCGGTAAAAAACGCTGCATACTACACATGCTTCTGGTCGCGATTAAGTACTACATCCCCAGGTAACAAAAAACGCTTTCCAAACGTTTGCAAATGTTTTGGAGGAAAACATTTTTCATACAAATCTATTGAAAACGTTTGCATCCAAACGTTTTCGAAACGTTTGCAACGTTTTCTTGTTAGCTGGGTCGGCAGAAAGCGTTGGCAGAGCCGTCGGCAGAGTTTCCCACGGAGGGTGAGGCTCTACTTGCCGATATCACGTCCATATCGAGTAATGGAAAATAGGCTTTGGGGCGGTAGGGAAAAACATACCACACCCCCGGGTGGTGCGTTTTCCCTTTCCTGTTCGGTTGTGAAATATATGGTTATCTTGCAGGCCGCACATACTGGACGGGGAAGCTGACCACTGAAGGGTTCCTGCGCATTGTGCGCATGTGGTATGATGAGAAGGGCGGCTACCACTACAGCACCGACTCCTGCACTGGGGCTGCCTGCGGACACTACAAGGCTGTGCGTTAAGTTTTTTGAAATACAATGTTACATGTTTACCAGCTGTTAATTATGCTTAATAGTCAGGGCCCATTTTCAGGAAATCAAAATTGTTAAGGCATTAAGGAGCAGTGGGGGTGCAATCAAGGAGGGGGGGGGGGGTCGTGGCCACGGTAGGAAGGTGGGAGGTCATAGGGCCTGACATAGTAGGGGTTCATATACTGCAGGGACTATAGGTTAGAGTGATGCTGACAACTTTTATGAATGTGCACGTGGAGATAGAATGCCCACTCTTGGAAGTCCCATGTTGAAATAGGATTTAAACAGTAGCACAGTTAACTGGAAACACTTATCGCAGGTTAAGGCCCCCGCTGCCCCTATTTATAGGGCTGAGTACCTGTCCCGACTCCACTTCGAATGTTGCTGGAGGGGGACCGATATTTGCACCTGTAAGCAATGTTGACAGAGTTACTATTCTCCAAATTATACACTTTGACATGAGAATACAGCGTCTTGTTCTCAGAAGTATTCATTGAGAATGGAAGATGTTGACAATACAGTGATTGGAATTCATGATGGCCATTTTTCCAGTTTTCTGTCAAAGCAAGGCATATTTTATGGATACTAATATCAAAAATTCAAAATGGCTTTCATATTTTTTGGCAGGGTTGTACTCCTAAGAGTCTGAAGCTGAGTATGGAATTACAAAAGGTCCATTTTCTACACTCAAGTTAACTATAAACATGACGTAAAATACATATTTTCGTGGTTTTTAACTGCTTTGAGAACATTATAAGGGTCTAAATCAGCTTCAGCAGGTCTGAAAACATATAATTTGACACCAAGATTAAGCTGAATGACCAACTACATCCATTTCTATAGGAGGAAACAAGCTTGGAAATGTGATTCAGGCAGCCATCTTGAAAATGGCCGCCATCTTAGATTTTGAAATATCAAATGATACAGATATGAAAGATGACCCACTGAGGACAAAGCATATTCAATTTCATGACCATACCATGTTTTGCACTAGGCTATTAGGCCCTATACCCTATATCTGCTGACATCTGCAGGTTTCAAGCCAAAAATGGCAGCAATTTTGTTTTTGACTTTTTCGGCCAGATAACGTCGAGATATGAAATGTTTATGGCAGATTTGGATTCAGCACACCCAAATTATCCTATTCCAACTCTAAAAACAATTCTACTGCAAAATGCCTTAATGACGCTTTTTATAAGGCCTCTTTTCCAGAAAATGCTCATGACTATAATTAGATGAAGCGCCGTATCCAATGCCCTCCCCCATTGAATACAATGTGGCCGTATTCAGCTTTGTTGGATACCGGCTATTTTTGAGATTCCGACCAGAGATGGTATTAATGAAGTATAATAACCCCAAGCATAAAGATCTCTTATTTATCACAAGCAACAATTGAAGAGTTTCGTTGCAAAACGCAACAAATCCATTTTATGAGTTTTGAGATAATAGTGTATTTTCAATTTTGACAAATGATAAATGTTCCAAAATAAAATACCTAGAAATCGATTTTTGAAATCCTTGGATTTATTGCGTTTTTTTGCAAAACACAATAAATCCAAAATCATTTTTTCTGCATATGTCCATAAAATCTATGATGGCCATTTTATTTTATTTTTATTTTTTTCTTGGTATAGTGGGACATACATGAAACACCAACAAGTAGCTTTTAAAAATCCTTGCATAATTTTTCCTTGATTTAGAAATAGGATTTAATTTGCTCAATTTAGTTTTTTTGCAAAACCCAATAAATCCAAAAGCAGTTTTTTTGCAAAACGCAATAAATCCACAAAAATCATAAAACATATAAAATTGTATTTTTATTTTCAAATAATGCTATTAACAATATAGACCAAGATTGTATTCAATAAAGCCTTATTAAGACCGTAAACATAAAAGAATAAACAGTCCTACATACAAAAACAATCTTTGGTGAGGTGGATTTATTGCGTTTTGGAAAAAAACTGCTTTTGGATTTATTGCGTTTTGCAAAAAAACTGAATTTTCGACAGGCCCTATCTACTAAATAAATGTACTTTTTCAAAGAAAAATTTCACAATTTTTTCAATTTACCCTACTCAATACCCCTGACCTGTTTTCTTCTGATTTTCTATTTTGGCGCTTATTGCGTTTTGGAACCAAACTCTTCAATTGTTTGCATAAGCTTTCTCAGATATGTATATTTTCTATTAATCAATTAATGCACAACATACACTGAGTTTTGTACGGGAACTGACCGACACCCGGGTTGCCAAAGGCGGATAGTCTTGTCATTAAGAAGCAATGAACACAATAAACCTATTTTATTTTAATTTTTGATTTTTAATTTTACAAAACTTGATACTAACAGATGGTGTCTTCGTACGCACGTGAGCTGGGCTGCGGCTTCCACCACTGTAAGCGGCAGCAGGACGGGATGTCAGTAGAGTTCACCAACATGGTGTGCGACTACAGACCCTGGTAACACACACTTCTTTTCACAATACATGAATAACCTTGACAATAACCTTGATAATTACCTTGGCAATAACCTTGACAATAACCTTGATAATAACACATTAACCCCATGCCCAAAATTTGTGTATTTCTTTAATGTAAAATATTTTTGTTACAATAGCACGCCCCCCCCCCTTTTTTTGAATCCTACATCTGTCCCTGAATTATTGTATTCCGATATCATTAGATTTGATAATAAGTGATTTTCATTAATTTGTGGTGGATCATTTGTGGATTTCAATACCACTATACCTTGTTCACCTACTTAAATCTGCACATGCCTTTTAAAGGGGCATTCCCACCACTCGCACTTACCACATAGCAGACTAGAACAGTACTAGAATTGTGAGTGGAAAACGCTCGGTGAGAATGCCACTTTGAATCTTGTTTTAATAGAGCGCCTGCCCAGGGTATAATAGTCTCCAAACCTTTCTCAAGCACTAGTGCATTATCGTGCTAATACTTACTTTATTCCCTTCCTCTCTCTCTGTTTGCCATCAGGCCTAACTGGAAGGTGTGGAAGATGTCCCCCCACCAGCCCTTCATAGAAGGCCCCCGCTGCAGTCAGTGTCAACCAGGCCTAAAGTGTAGGCACAACCTCTGTGGTAAGTGTCAACGAGGCCTAAAGTGTGTCATCTATTCCTATGGTGTAAAAACAACCTGTGTGGTAAGTGTCAACCAGGCTTAAAATGTAGGAACAACCTCTGTGGTGAGTGTCAACCAGGCCTAAAGTGTGTCATCTAGTCCTATGGTGTAAAAACAACCTGTGTGGTAAGTGTCAACCAGGCTTAAAATGTAGGAACAACCTCTGCGCTGAGTGTCAACCAGGCCTAAAGTGTGTCATCTAGTCCTATGGTGTAAAAACAACCTGTGTGGTAAGTGTCAACCAGGCTTAAAATGTAGGAACAACCTCTGTGGTGAGTGTCAACCAGGCCTAAAGTGTGTCATCTAGTCCTATGGTGTAAAAACAACCTGTGTGGTAAGTGTCAATCAGGCTTAAAATGTAGGAACAACCTCTGTGGTGAGTGTCAACCAGGCCTAAAGTGTGTCAACAAGACCTACAGTGAAGGGACAACCTATGTGGAGGGTTACAGGGAGGAATACATACAGATCAAATAAAAACTAGCTCTAGCCCCTCTAAGGGATGCATAGTGAGTGAACATTTCATGAACATTGTCGTCATTAACCGTTGCTGTTAACATGGTGAGTCTATTTCTCAAGGCTGAATTCCTGCACCATGCCGACTTGGTAGGATCGACATGATGCTTGGATACAGGACAACCAAGTTACCCACCAGGGTTGCATTCCTTCATCATCATGATAAAGGGCGTTATGCAGTAAAGCCCTATAGGTCAAATCCCACAACGCGAGAGAGGGTCAGAAAATGTTGTGAATTGGTCTTATTGCTGATTTTGGACCCTATATTGGCTAAGATAGGCCAAAATCGGTGAAGAAGTGTTGCCTTTGTCTTGTGATTTGAGAAATCACAAGGATCAAAAGAGTTAGATATTTTCCCCGAGAAGGCCTAGAAAATGTTGCTTATTGGAATTTGTCAAGGTTTCTTGCTACATGGTAATGGTCGTATCACTGATTAATCATTACCCAAATCCCACATGCTCCATATATTCAAGGGTTTTGCTCTGCAATTTATAGTGTTTAGCTATGTATCTATATATAAATTGTTAGATCCAGAGGGGCCAATAGTATAATTGCATCAGCTTCCCTCACTGTTTGAATATCAAAGTCCTTTCTGTTGTGAATTCATTCCCTACATGACCCAAATCACAACACTCTCCCTGTCCAAATCATACCAATACAGCCCAATACACAACACTTTGCATGTCTAGATTTGCTACAGTGGGATTTAGGGCAGCCCAGTTACGCAGTAGAAGTGTTGTGATTTGCAATATCTGCAACAGTTCCCCCTTGTGATTATCTCAATATGCAACACTTTTAAGGACCATTTTTCGCGTTGTGGGATTTGACCTTATGCAGTCACTAAATGGTTAATTAAGTGTGCCATTAGGGAGTCATGCAGGTTGACTTCTTTATGACAATCGGTCAATACATCAGGATAATTTCAGGCGGACAAAATCGGAAATTAATGTTGAATTAGATTTGCCTTAATAAAACAAGACATTCTCTGGGGTAGAACTATTCTCTGTTATCACGATGTGTCCTCAATTCTATTTTTCTTCTTCAGCTTAAGGGAGAAGTGGACTTACCTCATCTAGACGTGAAACCAGCATTATCGTCTTAATCCTTTAAAGGCCATATAGTGTATTTGATGGAGAGTTACTCATCAGGGCTTCATTCAAGCATCATGCAGACCATTATACTCTTGCCATAGTTACATTCATGCATTATTAAGAACATACGAGGTTGATACACTCATAAGGGTCAGCATGTTTTGTAGATGATTGACGTGTTTCTCGCCGGGTTTTCTTTAACTAGTTAACTCACTCTGATGCACTCATAGGGCGTCATGATGCACTCAGGGAGTGTTAATTTATTAATTACAGAGGGGACAGAAATCAAAAGGGGACATAAATTGTAATGCCCCTCCTCAGGAGGGGTCAAAATTGTTCACACCCTCCCCCCTCTCTAACAAACAAATGAACACTTCCTAATGCAGCCCCCGTGAGTTAGTCACCGGTGCATCATGGCGACAAGTGCACCTAGCATCTGATGTCACGAGACAGTAGTCATCACAATATCTATTCCAAAAACACCAGGGTAATTCTAGCCATAGTCTATGTGAACCAAGTGTGTGCCTTCTATATTTTCTTGTTGACAAATGAGAGTATATAAACACATAAAACAACACTGAAACTCTAATTGATCGGTGTTTTCTTTATGTATACCATACAAACAAACTTGTCCGATCGTGAAGCTGATTATGTCTGTGCTTCCACACATCATGTCTTGTGTTTCAGACTAGTTTTAACTAATCAGTAATAATATCTTTGTGAGCTATTTGTAATAAACATACAATTTTTCAGAGTGCTTTTTGTCTTGTTCAACTTGTTATATCCAAAGATTGGAAGCAATTATCATACTGTTCCCCCCACCCTAAGCCTCTTCTTCTACTATCTTAGCTGATATAAAACAACACCCCCTCCGACGTGATGTAAATTATGAATGGCCCCAGTCAAGCCTCCCGTCAATGATCTCTTTTTTTTAAAGTGTTTTATTGGGTAAAAGATGTCAAATACAAAAGTAGATGAATCATCCTAGCTTAGGCGCATTGCCTTGCTTCCGCTAGGTCCCCTATCATTCAATAGTGTATCACAGATTCAATATGCATATGGTTATGGCGTCACAGTTTCCAAGGTATGAACAGACACGGGGTACATCATTTATCACAGTCAATAAGGTTACGATCAAAATGATGAGATGAGATGAGATGAGGGGCGGGGGGTGTAGCTTGTAGTACAGAGATGGGGGCATTCTTCATATATAAGTGTTAAAATATTCTTACATGAAACAGTGAGGGTAGTCTCTCTTTATCACAATTTTAAACTCAGCCAGGCTGTCTATAATAGTATAACATGGTTTTAATAAGTTCCAACGTATTATGGCTCTGCAAAAGCAGCTTCTCAGCACAATTGGTTTTAGAGACCGAGGAACTTTAAGCCTAATACCTTGGTTGTGTCTAGTGGGTAGATTCCTGTCGTCAACAAGTTTGTGTTGACTTTTCAGGGTAAAAGCATAGAATAAGAGATGAATGTCTCTTCTAGTATTAAGGAACATACATTTGCTGTTTTCATGTAGTTGTACAGTGTTATAAAGAGGATTAGCCTCTAATTTAACTCTATATACTGTCCTTAGAGCCTTATTTTGTAGGTATTGTAATTCGTTAGTTTCTCCTACGTTACCCCTGTCCCATATATAGTCGACGTAATCAAAGGAAGGCAAGGTCATAGTCTTGTACATGGTTAAGGCAGTGGGCGTGTCCACATACATTCTGGCTGGAGCTGCCTGTATAACCTTGTTCCTAATATTATTTACAGTATTGGCTCTATGTTGTACAAATTTCATTTCAGGGTCTAGAGTGAGCCCCAGATAAGTAAAATTATATACCCTTTCCAGGTTAGCACCATTCAGCATAAAGACAGGGCTTTTCCGTTGAAAATTGTTAAAATACATCCATTTTGTCTTTTTCTCGTTCACAGTGAGAGAGTTATTTATGCACCATTTAGATATAAGGTTAATAGCAGTTTGCATTTTTAGCAGGCAACACAAGGAAATTACCGCGTCGTCAGCGTATAAAGTGATATTAAAATTGTAAATTTTTGGTAAAGAGTTTATATAAATTGAGAAAAGCACTGGACCCAATACAAAGCCTTGAGGAACACCATACGTTATAGTTTTTTTCAGTTGATAACACATTATTAGCAAAAGTTTTCTGAGTTCTAAGGTGGAGGTAGCTTTTGAACCATTTTATGGAATTTTCGTTAAGTCCAAACAGGGATAATTTAATAATTTAGAGTATTTAAAGTCCACTCTCATCCATATAAGTCTATAACCGGTTACAAATGATTTTTTCTAAAATTTTACCTAGTAGGGGTAATAGGCTGATGGGCCTAAGATCTCCCACCTCAAAAGAATTTGCCTTTTTAGGAAGAGGGACAACAGTACCTGCTAGCGAATATTACGCTACTGGTAATATATAAGTTTTATTGATATAATAATATAAGGAAGACAAGAGACATTAGTGTGGTGGAAAATAGCACTAACTAAGCCCTTTAATTTTATTATCACAGCAATAACAATTACACCAAGTCAATAAATGTAGTCACACTCATTTTTCATAGGTGACATATGCCAGGCTCACAAGGCCTATGTGAAATAACACATGCTTATAAAGGGGAGAATCCACCCCTGCATCGCAATAACACAAGACCAATCAGTGCCTAGACAGGTCTAAACAGACACAGAAAGCTAACAATGTTACAATAAATATCAACAGGAATAAATATTTACACAATAATATGAATAAATATCGCAATGTCATAAATATCACACATATCATAAATATCACAAATATCATAAATACCCAACCCATAAAAATTTGAAAAAGTGTGAAACTTGGGTGACGACCCTTTCTGGAGGAGTCTATCAGGCCGACTGATGACCGTTGCTGCAGGGTGGGTTTATATAGTGCACCGTCATCAATAGGAACGTGGCCTAACAACATGACCTCATGATGTCATGGGTGGGGCTAATGTCATGCGACGGAAAGATGAACTAACTCCCAGGGCGTCGCTGGCACCCTGTAGAGGGGAACACAAACAACTCGCGAGCTGGTGGCAAACAGCTCCCTCCTCCAGGGTTTATACGTGCATAGGTCTATGCTGGGTATAACGTCCTCAATTTGTACCTTGATTTTCTCCCATAGTTTGATTGGTAAAAATTCATGATAGGCCCAATTATTATAAAAATACCACTATTTTTATGATCTGATGACAACTTTTTCTTGTACTGCCAAAACATTGATTTTCTTGTTATCTGCCCATAGTAGGCTAATAGCTGACCAATTTATACAAAGGTGTTTGAATAAATAACTGTGCAAGGATCATTAAAAAAGTCCCCCGCCCCACCACAAAACGAAAAGTCTGATTAGATATCACCATACTGAAAGGCTGCCCCTGTTGTTACACAGGCTGCATCTGTGGGTGGTACAGACTCAATAGACACACTGCTGTCCAGCCTATAGATCTGCTGTCTGGACCCAGTCCCAGCTGCTGTATTGGACATGTCTCTACAAGGTAAACAGCAGGATTTTGTATCATCATCAACGCTCCCAGAGGTTCTAGCCAAATCATTGCCACCACCAGGCTTCTGTTGACAAGCACAGCAACATTTTTTGAAGATAATCACCAAGTCTTTTCTGAATAATGGCCCACTGAGACAGTACAAGAAGAAATTGATGGCCGGGTTTATAGAACTCAATACTGTGAGAACCTCCCGCACAAGAATAATAGTTGGCGTATGGGGGATTTGGTCGAAGGCATTGAGGATATAGTAGAGAGATGTGGGGGTGGTGAGGAGGAGAAAGGTGAAGCTGACGGTGAGTAACATGAGCGACATCCTTGGGGTACTGATTATCTTCTGCTGGGAGCTGATGGATGACCCAGAATATGTAGACGATCTTCGGAAATCATCATTGGTGACGAGTTTGGTGATTAGTATGATGTTTGCTATCCAGAGTGCTATCGATGGCAGAAAGCTATACAGGGCAAAGTCCACTACAGTTGTTGCTATTGTATATGATTTTTTCCATTGTAAACAATAAAGATATCCATCGTGTGGCTCATAATAAATATCAAATAGAAAGAGAGTATACACATTAGCTAACATTGCAAGATGTATAATTACAAGGACAACAATAATAGCGAACCGTCGAGTACAGACTACTTTGGCTTTAAGTGGGAAGCACACCACAAAGAGCCGCTCCAGTGTTACAGCCACTATCAACCAGGACCCACAACAGGAGCTGAAATAGTGAGTGAACATCAGCATCTTGCAACCTGCCACAGAGACCACATCAAGCAAAATATTTAACTTTAACTCAAACCAATCCCGAGTCAGTCTCTGGACACACAGACACACAGTGTCAGCCAGTGCTAATGCTGAGAAATAAACACCTGTGTTTAGTTTCTGAAATGATGGCCCGAACATCATAACAATCAGAGTCAGAGAGTTCCCCAGTAAACCAACAATGAATATAATTGGTGCAGACACATAGATTAGCATTCTTACTGTTTGGTCCATATCAACAATATCTGGCAGATTTGTTGTGCTGTAGGTTGTATTCCCAACCGTTGTTGAGGCAGCTGTAATATTCTGTCCCTCTGTGTTATTTGCTCCATAGAATGGACTTCCTGTTGACTCCATGATGACAGAAGGCATATCATCTGCTAGTTACTCTTCCAGGCTGAATAGGAAAAAGTAATTAGGTACTATATGGTGCTAGCCTAACCTCTTTGTCTATTGTATAACATAATATAACCATCAAAGGACAGAAGATTGCTTTAAGTTTACAACCAAGAAACTTGTAGCACTGCATCATGACAACCATGCTTATAATAACATGTCTCAATACTAGTAGGATCATCACTCTTGGAACACTTTAAGTGGCGTTAAGTTCAGTAATGCCATGTAAGTGTCACTGAAAGGTCATAATATCATTAAGTACCATTCACTCAAATTGAATATGCTTAAAATGTTCCTTAAAGGATAAAGTGTTCTTTTAAGAATATTTAATTAACTTGAATACAGACATTCATGCAGTGATGGTGTCTGAGTATGGAGACCAGGAGTTACTTACTCTTAGATCCCTGATTTCAGCAACACCGGACAGAAGAGCATACGTCTGTTCAGCCTCGTGCTTTGGTAGACAGTCGGTCTTCTATAACAACTGCTGTAAAAACTGCTGTAAAAACAACTTGCAGTTCTGGGACCTGCGCAGAACCACCCCCACCCCCACACACACACACCTACCCCCGGGTTTAGACCCAGACAGGCAATTACTCCATGCGTAGTGAAAGAGTGATATCAACATAATTTCCTTTCTTCTCAATTTGTTAGTTATTTTTCCTTTCTGCTCCCTTCCCCCCTATTATCCCTCCCCCCTCCCCATCCCTCCCTCCGTCCATTCCTCTCTGCAATCCTATCAACCTTGCGTGCCCCTCCCTGCCAAACTCAATGCCCCCGTCACTCCCATCCTCCTCCCCCCATCCCCCTCTCTCTCCCTCCTGTCCTCCTACCCCCACCATTGCTGCCTCTACATGTTTCACCCTCCTCCCCCCCGCCCATCCTCCTACCTCCCTCCCACCCTCCCTCCCCTGTAGTCTCTCGGTGTTCACCTTTTGTTTCTTGTGATAATATAAAATATTATATAAAGAAGTAAGTATCAGCTGACCTGTGGTTGTAAATTACAAGTATTGGACTCAGTAAATATGTTCCTTGAGGCAGTGATTAGCTTTATCTCATGGTCAACTACCGCTGTTTGTCGTCAAGAACACCTACAGATAACAAAGTACCGATTTCTGTGATGTGCAATTCCACCCAACTTTCCGTCCATATGAGAAATCGTAGTGTGAATATTGCTTTTAAAGTTATTTTCAATCTCTCAATGTACCATATGAAAAAGTTTGGATGCAAAACAACATAAGCGCCATTTTACAAATGGGAACAAAAATCTTACAAAAATGTAGATTAGGGATAGTGAAATATAATCCTCAAACTACTTTTCCAAAATTTATCATTTTTCATCTCATTGGGACCTACCTAGTGTACACTCAGTTACCAATGTACAATAATTGACCTCAGGGTGTCCTTACAAAAAGCACTATAATTATGCTTCAATTCTTGAATGGGGTTTTGCATCCCAACTCTTTATAAATACAAACAGTTGCCTGATAGAAGCTATACTATAATGCATATTACTCACAGCCAAAAATAATTTTCTCATTTTCAGAAAATATTTCTTGTTTTAAGTAAAATAAACTTAAAACAAGTTTGTCCATAGGATAACAAAATTTTACTTGACAGCATGGTTGAGTTTAATATACTTAGACTAAGAAAAACAAACAAGAAAAACAAACAAGAAAGAAATTCTTAAATCAAGTATTTTATACTTGAATCAAGATGATATTTCCTGACATATTTCTCAAAATAAGAAAATCTTTCTTACGGAATGGACCTTTTTTCTAGAAAACCTTTTTCTTAAGTAAGTTTTAATTTTTATTTCGAGCAAATAAACAAGATCAATTGATGTTCTTGCCTGGGAAATGAGTATGATTATATTTAATCTTAGTCTTAGAAAGAAAGGATTGATGCCAGAGCATCAGAAAGAGGTTCATCAGATTAAATGCAGCTTTTTGTAGCTACTAGAAGATTAAGCAAACAGACCTTATTCAAAGTCATTTCACTTCATGTAATGGGACAGGTTATCCTTCCCTTTATTTAAATGATATTATCAAGCAAATGGTGTCTCTTATCATTTCCCCCTATAGTTATTATAGTTTATTCACTGGAACAAGAGTTCTTACATCAAATTAATCCATAACAATTTTCCCCTTTTCCCACATATTTTTTCCCTCTTCTCTTTCTTTGGGACTTAATTGGAGGCAGAAATGTATACCCTGTTTGATAAGAAAGTTGTCGTATTGCATAGTGGTGGCCTCTTGTGGCACAACATGTAACTAATGTTCTATAATTTAAGAAAATAATTCTTATTTAGTAGTCTGTATACTTGATCCCTATGGAACCTAACTGAAATCACATTCCACACCTATAAAATTCCCAAATTATAGAAGGAATTTGCTGAAGGCATTAAGCATGGTCATAACAATCACATAATAGAGTATACTTGCATATTTTTTTGCCCTAATTGACACTTTGGACACATGGTTTCAGGTATATTCTTAACTGAGCAGATTTTCAAGACAGAGCAATCTTAAATCTAGAAATAGAACTTTCTTATTTCAGGAATGCAAGATATAATCTTGTTGGGTGCACAAATGACCAGTTTTAAGAAAATTCCTAAAGAAAAATAAACTTGAATACTTGTTCCTAGAAGAATACTAGAAAAATATAAGATATTTTTGTTAGCTTCCCCTTTCTGAAAACAAAATAAACGTAAAAACTCAGAATGAGTTTATTCCTTAAATCGAGAAAATTTAATCTTGATTCTAGTATTTTCTTGGGGTAAGAAAATTATTTTTGGCTGTGGCTGGAATAGCACATACTCCATAATCATCCATAGTGTGCAAATCAGTACTGGATATATATGAGGGAAAACCTTGGAGCTGTAGAATATAGCGCAGCCGCAGAGATAATCCCAGTAGGCACAAAACATGGAATCAACATTGATAAATGGTTGTCAATGTTGATTCAATGTTGATACAGTGTTGACTCAACGTTGAAGTGAATTTTGTGCCCACTGGGATATACCATATTCTACAGCTCCAAGGAGGTTTTCTCAATTATACTCCGTTCCACATTGACAATGGATTGCCAATATTAACGAAATTACATGATTTTCGAAATTAGTTTTCATTGGGATAATGTGGGGGTTGAACCAACACATCTGTACCAATTGTACTGATACCTAATTGAGATAAAATAACTTGTAATAAGCGTCATATGTGTAACTGGCTGGTGTAATGTTTAGCATTCAGAACTATATATCACAAGGTCATGGGCTCAAATCACCAGACTGCTGAAGTTTTCTTTTGTTCAATCATATAATTCATGAAATAAATACACATTTGCAAACTCAAAGATAAAAGTTATTCGTATTTTTCTTAGTCACTAGATATGTAAAGTTAATTTTGACCCTTTAAGGGCCGCAAGTGATTTAATGTGTTATGCCCTTGATCGTTATGATGCATGAACTGCATTCATGCATTCATGCATCATAACGACCCTTCAGGAGTGTTCCAACCTCATTAGTTCGGCATGAGTGTAACTCAGCAGCGCTGCATTCGTGCATCATCGTGGTAAAGGACATAATGCATTAAAGCACAATGTGGTCCCTAACTGGTTAAATGATTTATAGGATGATAAATTATTGTTGAAATATAACAGCTACATACTTTCTTCTGTTTGAGCCATCTCGTTGGCACACAATGACCCCATAAGAGTCACTGTAGACATATTTATTGTTCCTTATAACGATTGAGAACTAATAAACCTGCTGTGCAGAAAAAAAACTGACACTCGAGCACTTTCCAAGACCTCGTAAAGTACTCAGTGTGAAAGGCGTCTCACATATTTCAGCTGGTACTGACATGCTTTTCTGATCAATGTGTTAATTCTTCCTTCACTATGTTTCCTTTCTGCACAATAATAGTATATCGATTATGAGTATGTTCCTTTCAGATATCAGCCGAAACTTCTTATTTTTTTGGGGGGGAGGGCGGACCTTTACAAATAACTCAAGAAGCAACAAAAATAGGAAGTCACACTTGAAATAAGAAAATAGTTATGACGAGTACCAAATATATTCATCGTTTCTTAATTGTATGATCCTTTAGTATATAGGCAGTGGAGCAGTCAATAAACTTTTTTTTTTATCATTTAAGCATAATGACGAAATACCACATAGAAGCACGCGGAGAACAACATTCAACCATGCATGAGTTGACACCTACACCAAAATGTTCCCTTGGGGCAATTGACCACAATTACCCATACAGACAGAATTATCTTCTAACCTGATTCTGACCCTCTTTTTACCTTCCTATTGCCAAAACGTTTCTGACGTTGTAATAAGTGACACGTACAGAGTGTATATCAATAATCTAAAATAAGGTAAAATCATTGAATAAATATTATTTTCTCATGGGGGGGGAAACTTTTATATTTTTGTATTTCTGACCCATAAAAGAAATTCAATCAAAGCAAAGACTAACGCTCATCGATCCATCAAGAGGTAATTTTCTTATAGAGTAGAGTAGTAGAGTAATATTTAATAGCACTACTAAACAAGAAACATCAACAGATGATCCAGTCAAACACGCTATATGATTAATGCTCTTTCAAATGGCTGCCATTTTGGATTGATAAATAATAATGCATTTGTAGGGGCATGATATTACATATTAATCTCATACACGGTATTTCCGGGTAACGTCTGTTTACTCGGCTTCTCCACCTGGAGCTAGTGCACACAGTTCCCGGGAGAGGGCACAAGTCCTCTTCAGGTAACCGTGTGCCGCTCTCAGGTGGGCGGCCGACCCACCCACCTGGCCACGTGATCTAAGAGCCGGTGTTATATAAGACCCGTGTGTTCACCTGGAACGGCAGTCAGTGCAGGCCCGACTGACGAGAGACTTCACATGTCCAACCGTGCGGACAGAGTTGTATGCTAAGAGTTGTATACTGACCGTTTCCTCTATTTATAGAGAAACCTGATTTACCTGTGTGTATTAATTCTACACTGATCGTTCCCTAGCAAAGGAACTAGAGTTGTTATTCTTGTGAATAAAGACAGATATATTCTCGCACCTGGAAACTGCCGTGATCGTTGTTCTTTAATCTAGAGTTAACTACGAACCACCACACTGGTGCCGTGACCAGTAGCAGTAAAGGTAGCAGAACAAGGTAATTGTTCGGGAATATGTTCGGGTTATACTGAACAGGAAGTCCTTTAGTGGACAGACAGTCCTTTAGTGGACAGACAATGGCTACCGGTGGTAGCCTGGGTGGCTCTGGCTCAGAGCTGAGTGAAGGGGAGTTGGAATCAACTCGTCTGGAGGTGCCAGGGTTTGACCCTGTGGAAGGCTTGAAGCCAGGACAAAAGAAGAGGAAAGTGCAGGATCTTTCCTGGGTAGAACCCTATGTAGGGGATGAGAAATTCCAAAGGAAATATGACGAGCGATTGGCTCGGGAAGAGGATGACCTCTACTGGGAGAATGTCCGTTTGGACAAGCAGTCAATGGAAGACCAATATGCTGCATTGACTGAGGAATTGACATCCCTGGTGAAGGAAAGGGATGAGATCCTCTCCGAGAATCAGAAAGTAAAGGGGTCTCTCATTGAAGAGAGGGAACGGTTGATAGAAGACAACCGGTATATGAAAAAGAAGGTTGCTCATGAATCGCATGAATTTCAAAAGATTCAAGCAAAAATTGCTGAGAACCAGAAGGAGAATGAACACTCCGAATCTCTTAAGGAGAGGTATGAGAGGGAGTTGAAAAAATACTCTAGAGAATGGTATGCCCTGAAGAAGGGGACAGAAGAGCTCGAGAAGGGCAGAGACCAGTTGGTCAAGGATAACGAATCCACCAGGATACAAATCCTGGAAGAAACGGAAGAGTTAGAAAGGAAACGGAAAGCTGAGGTGGAGGCTGTCTGTTCCCTGGAAGCCAGGAAAACTCTCCTGCGGGGTGAATTGTCGAAGGCAATAGAACAACAGGGGGAGGAACAGGTTCCAGCTGCCAGGCCGGAAGCTGTTCTGGACAGTACTCTTACTGCTAGTAAGATGGATGCATTGCCTCAATTCGATCCATTTATTAATGATAATGGATTGAGGAATGTGGAAGACTCTGTGTATAAAAACAGAGGGAAGGATTCAAGGAGAGTGAATGTCACCGGGCGCTCTCTTGAACGGGAACCAGTTAATCGTGCCAGTATTGGTCAGGTTAACAGGGAAATGTCTCCAGAGGAGGAAGTGTCTCGACATTATAAAAATAAATTTCGAGATGAAGTGGTGAACCATAGTTATGGCTCATTAAACCCCTTTTCGGGAGATGACCCGGCTCTATATGGGAACCCGGGAGGTTATGACAGCAAGGGTAATTATAAGTATTGCCCTGATGCAACTTATTCATATCCACCTCCGGCCACTGAAACACACTCGGGAGTCAATAAAGACCCTGAGAATAGGCCGAGGGGTAGTTTGAATAAGGGGTCCCAGCAGGAAAAAAAGGGAAGGTCAAACCCGGTGCATAAAAACACTGAGGGATTGTCCGGTTATCAAGGCCCACGCTTTGATGAGGGTACAGAATCGGAATCAGATAAATCTTCTGACGATATACCCAAGAGAAAGGTTCCTTTGAACCGGCGGGTCACAATGACCCCGGCGGAGCACCGATTACATAATCGAGACCCCGCCATAGGTAATTTGGGACTAGATTGCTCCAGCCGAGGTCAAGACGGTACAGACTTACTGGCTTGGAGTAGACGCATGTCGGGTCAATTAGTGCATTCTAATTATGCCGCTAAGAGAACTGCACGCGTGACTAAGCCTTACAGGGGTTTACGACCCTGGAAGGAAGAATATCAATCACTTTTAGATGATTGTAAGTACAATTGCTGGAACAAGGAGGAATCCTTGGGAGCTTTTGTGATATGGTTGAATGACGGCCCGGGTAAGATAGTGGTTGAAGAATGGAGGGACACTTACGGGCCGGAGGCTACATACGACCAGCTGGAAGTATTAGCTTGTTATACCTTTGGGAAAATGGTGACAGTAGATCACTGGACTCTGTTTCAGAGAAGAACGCAGAAACCAAAGGAATCTGCTAAATTTTTTGGGCTAGAATTGCAGCGATTATTGCGGCAGGCTAGGCCAGAGTGGAGTAGGGATGCTGAATATTACATAGAATCCCTATTTGTAAGATTTATTAGTGGATTGAGTGATCCTGAACATGCTAAAGTTTGTGGTAGAGCTTGGGAAGCTGGGTCTTCCCTAGCGGATTTGTTCATGGCGATTGATCAACATGACAAGAAGAAGATACTGTTGGCTGGTATGATACCCGCTAATAGGGGACAGCGCGTCTCTGGAATTGAACATTCCTTAGATGGAGACGATTCTTCCGCGGAAGAATCTGAAGGGGAGGAGAGAGTAGACGCCCTGAAATTCAAGGGTCGACAGAAATCTAGCTCAACCCCAGCTTCCGGGAAGCTTCCTAGTAACAAAGGTTATTCGGAAACTACCCGGAAACCCGACACTCGGGAACCTCAGACTGATTCCAGTCAGAAAACCCAGACCCCGGAGACGACCACTCCGGATAAAACAAATGCGTCAGGAAACTCATTAAATACCTTAATGGAGTCCATGATTAAACGCATGAACGAGGTGTTTGATAATCAAACCCGGCGCCGCCCTAGGGTCGATCGTAACACTGTCCAGTGTTACAGGTGTCAAGTCAAAGGGCACTTTGCATCTGAATGCAAAGCAGAGAAACCTGTTTTAAGAAGTGAGGTTTCGGGAAATTAGAGGGGGTTACCGAGGATGGCAGGACGGTAACCCCTGAGGAAATATGTCAGATTATCACCGACGTTGGCGGTGAAGATTCATTAGCAGTGAATGCGTCCAGCAAGAAGGGAGATGGGACCGTACATCCCGGAAACCATGAGGCTGGGGAGACTGGTACAACAGGCGCCCAGGGGTGCGCGTATGGGAAACCTAGTGCCAGTTTAGAGGAGTCAATAACCAAAGAGTTGGTTAAGGTTGGAGGAACCAGGCTTCCCCCGGGTCATCCTTGTCTGGAACACCTGAAAGGATGTGGATTCGACCTGGGCACTGATAGTGACCTTCACCGGTTTACTAGGAATCCCTCAGTAACTGATGGGAAGAGGTGGTACGTTTCCTGTTCTGTACAAGGAAAGACTGGGGAATTTCTTATGGATACTGGAGCTAGCCACTCCATGGTCTCTAAGAGATTCATCAGCTTATTGCCGAATATGTGTGAGAACCTCACAATGAGGGTAAACGCATGTACGGCCGATGGTACCAGAATGAGGACATTTGGACGGACTTTTCTGATAATCTCTGTGGCCGGGAAAGAATTTGTTTGGGCCCCGACCATAGCTGAGATTGAAGATGATGGTATTCTTGGTTTGGATTTTGCGGCGCTTTTCGGTGCGACTTTGAATCCGAAAAGTGGGAAGTTGAAAATTGAATACCCGTATGATATGACCATACTCTGTAAGTTGAGAGTGATAAGTAGTGTCGCTAGTGTGGCACAGACTGTGAAGATTCCCCCGGGAATGACCTGTGACGTGTTAGTCAGTTCAGGGAGGCTAATCCAGAGAGGATTAGCGGTAATTGAGCCGGATATGGCTGTATTATCCCAGAAGGGATTGGAATCTGCGGATACCCTAGTAGGGAATTCCAGATGGACAGTGACACCCATTTCCAACCCCGGAAACTCCACAGTATATCTTGAGAAAGGCACTGAAGTTGGGAAAGTGATACTTGCGGAGGCAGTCACCGGTAGCCACCAAGACCTGAGGTTAGAAGAAGGAGGGGAAGAGGAATTGCATGAAGAGTTAACTAAGTTGTTAACAGGATCGTCCATAACGGATGAGAATGATCAGGAAGCCCTAAAGGCTATGCTGAAGAGATGCAGGCAAGCTTTTGCGGCCCCAGGGGAACCCCTGGGGAGAACCAATAAGGTATTGCATGAAATTAAAACCGGGGATAACCCCGCTTTTAAGATTCCTTATAGGAGGCTACCCCTCAAGAAGAAGCTAGTAGCTGAGGAAGAGATAGCGAAAATGCTGAAGGATAATGTTGTTGTTCCCAGCATGAGTCCTTGGTCCTCCCCTGTGTGTATGGTAACCAAGAAGGATGGTAGTATACGGTTCTGTATCGATTACCGGAAACTGAATGGGGTGACTAAAAAGAACTCCTATCCTCTTCCTAGGATAGATGAGACGATTGATTCCCTGGGAGGGAATGAATGGTTCTGTACCCTGGATTTACAGTCCGGGTATTGGCAAGTAGGCATGAAGCCTGAAGATATGGAGAAAACCGCGTTTTCCAGCCATATCGGGTTATTTGAATATAAGGTAATGCCGTTCGGGTTATGTAACGCGCCGGCCACCTTTGAAGCCATGATGGAGACACTGTTAAGTGATTTATTATGGCGGAAATGTCTAGTTTACTTGGATGACGTAATTGTGTTTGGAAAAACCTTTGCGGGCTGTCTTAGTAATCTGGAGGAAGTCTTAAACCGAATCATGTCTAACGGTCTCAAATTGAAACCAAAGAAATGTAATCTGTTTAAGAAGGATATTAACTACCTAGGGCGGATTATTTCCACCGAGGGGGTTAAGGCTGATCCGGAAAAGATCAGGAGTGTAACTGAATGGGAAGTGCCCAGGGGTCCTAAAGATGTGCGGTCCTTTTTAGGATTCTGTTCATATTATAGGGATTTCCTGCCGGGATATTCCCGGGTAGCCTATCCGATCCAGTGTTTGTCACACTGGACACCCGGAAATAGGAAGGAAGAGTTCCCCTGGGGGAAGGAACAGGACACGGCTTTCTTAGCAATAAAAAAGTTGTTTGTCGAGACCCCGGTGTTAAAGTATCCCACCCCGGATGGTCATTTTGTATTGGATACAGATGCTAGTAATGAGAGCATTGGGGCAGCCCTCAGTCAAGTCCAAGGCGGAGTGGAGGTTCCCATTGCTTTTGCTAGTAATACTATGAGTAAGACTCAGCAAAATTATTGTACCACCAAAAGGGAATTGTTGGCTGTGATAGTGTATACTAAAAAGTTCAAACATTTCCTTTGGGGGTCTGATTTTACGCTAAGAACAGATCATTCCTCTTTGAGATGGTTATTAAATTTCAAAGATGCGGAGGGAATGATTGGACGTTGGCTAGCACACCTTTCCGAGTTCGGTTTGGAGCAAAGTCAGATCCAGCATAGAGCTGGAGTGAAGCATATAAATGCTGATGCACTTTCCCGACGTCCTATCAGGAAGTGTGAAAACACCAACTGTGATGACTGTGGTCAGCATCAGGCTGTCATAGCCGGAGCAAGGATACCCTTCGAGATCAAGGGAACTGGGGTTCTGGAGTGGTCCATGGGAACCATCCGGAAGTTCCAGGAAAAAGATCCTAACCGTAGCCGGTTGTTGGTATTGTTACCTAGGAAGATACGGCCCCCGCGGCCTGAGATTTCCCTGGAGAATCGGGAAATGAGAAGACTAATAGCTCAATGGGCAGAGCTAGAGGTCCAGGGCGGAATCATCTACCGGTGGAAGATTAATTCATCCGGCAGGAGAGTCCGGCAAGTGGTAATACCTTCCGGTATGCGGAGGGATGTTATGTATTATTGCCATGGACACCTGACCAGTGGACATTTCGGAAAAAAGCGTTCCCTGGAACGTCTGAAAAGGAGATATTACTGGCCAGGGATGAGTAGTGATCTATTAAGATGGATTGCTACTTGCCCGGATTGTTGTAAAAACAAACCTGGGCCTGGGATGGGCAAAATGCCTTTGTCCCAGGAGTTGTTTGGAGTAAGATTTGCGCGAGTCGCAATAGATATAATCAGTGGGTTTAAAACTACCCCTGAGGGTAATACTTGTATGATGGTCGTCACTGATTATTATACCAAGTATACGAGAGTGTTTCCATTAGCGGATCACAAGGCGGCAACCTGTGCAAAAGCTTTTGTTAAAGGTTGGGTATTGCATCTTGGGGTTCCCCTAATGATGCATAGTGACCAAGGTCGGGAATTTGAATCTGATCTTTGGCAGGAAATGTGTCACCGATTGGCGATTTGTAAGACAAGAACAAATCCCTACCGGCCACAAAGTGATGGAATGGTTGAGAGATTCAATCGTACATTGATTCAGGTGTTAAAATCCCTGGTGAATGATAAAATGGACGACTGGGATGAGCAGTGTGATTATGTATGTCATGCATATAATAGCACTGTCCATTCTAGTACCTCCTGTTCCCCGAATCTGTTAGTTTTCGGGGAGGATTTGATAATGCCCGCTGACCTGGTATTTGGGGTGGTAGGAATGAACCCGGAAACCCCCTGCCATGTTATGTTTGTGGAGTCATTAAGAGATCAATTCAAATATGCTTATGAATTGGTGAGAACTGAACTACAGAAGAATGCCACCTGGCAGAAGACCGGCTATGATCTAGGCCTTAAGCCGCGACGATTCAAAGTTGGTGATCAGGTAGTAAGATTACATGAGCCGTTATCGACTCTGAAACTTGCTAGTAATTGGGACGGGCCCTTTGTGGTTACCCGTATAGTAAGTGACAGTACTGTAGTGATCCGTTCATTACAGGGGAAGATGTATAAATCTAATGTAGCTCGACTAAGAGAGTGGAAGGGGAGAGATTTGTCCCTGGACTCGTATGAGTTGGAGGTTGATACTTTGATAGAGGAAAGTGAACAGCGGAAATTAGTAAAGGAACCTCCCTGGAAACGCGGAAGGCCGCGGAAGGAGGTTTCCCGGAAACTAATGGTGCATAAGCCCGTCATCCCAAAAAGATCCGGGAAGAAGGCGGCTAATAAAGTCTCGCTGGCTGAAGGGAAAAGGACCCGGAAGAGTGTGGTTAAGGCTAAATCCACTCTGGAAAAAGCGTGTCCTAGAACCAGGTCTAATGTTATGCCTAAAAACATAAGACGCAGTCCCCGGTTACTAGCTAGGGACGGTATAACCTAAGCCGGTACACAACGAGTGTGGTGTCCTGTAATCTTGTTAAATATTTAAATGTTGTAATCAGTTATGTGTGGAAGTAAGTACGGTCGGAATGATCGTGATAGTCCCCCTGTCAAGGATCCCATGGGTGATGGACGGATAATCCGGTGAATGTGCTTTATTATGCCATTCATATATATTTCATTGATACTCTCAACGAGTTGACAGAGCATAAGGATTAACACGTGGAATGAGGGTACCTGTTTACAATTGAACGCGCGGGTGACCTGGTTCCAAGGAACTGGGTCACGGGACGCGCGGGGTTGCGCATGCGCGGTGGCGCGCTGTATATAAGGCACGCGGCTCGGCGGGAATCGCCAGTTGGGGTTGAGAGGAGGTCCAGAGCAGACGTGAGGGCTCGGACACGACCATTCTTGCAGTGGGGAGGTGGACCCCCTATAATCCATCAATAACACTTTTCTTGAGTGTGACAAACATGTCTTCCGAGACAGACCACCAACAGGTGGACCCTCTTGGGGAGGGCGACTCCGCTAGCGGAGGGAATGTGGTTGATAATCAACCTGACCTCTTGGACCAGGAATCTATGGATTTCCTGGGACAAGAGGGGATAATGGACGTCGACGCTGACTCTCAGTCACCGCTACGCCCTGCTAATGTCGCCGCCAATTACTTGGAAGGGCTAGACATTGAAGCCATCAGCCCCGCTGACGGTCAAGCTGATACCAGCGAAGCTGAGTATCAGGATCCAGGTCCGTTGTACCATGGAGAACCGCCGGTGGACGTTAAAAAACCCCGCCCGGCAGTGCCCACACTAGCAGGCTTCATGTCCAATTACGATGGACGTGAAGTGGACCTGCACGAGGACGTGCTACGACTCACGGCGGAGGGAGCTCCCCGCCGGATTGACCCGCTAACAAGGCAGGCGATATTGCTCTTCCTACTAGTGGAAGAGCAGGAAGAGTTGCCCCCGGACTGGTTTGTGTACTGGGAGGCACTCCAAAAAGGACTACTCGTATGCTACTGCTTACGAAGAGCTGTCTTCGATTTACATATCGCAGACATAAAGCGGTTAATGCCAGCACTCCCAATTCTGTCCCTAGACCCGAATTGTGGAGTTGCCGGGATGTTGTTGACAGGCGTCAACAGGTACCGGGCACGTATCGGGAAACTCCGTGAACCGAAAACCCGGAAGGAGTACGAAATTGCTGCCGCTTGTACGCAGGGAGTAGTCTCGTACATCCTGGATGTAGCCACTATAGAGGCCTACATGGATGCTCACAACCTCAAACGGAATATTGCCATATCTTGTTTGGTTGATGAGGCGGTTCGTACAGTACGAACCAGATCTTCCAGTGCGGAAGAGAAGGCGCGAATAAAAGCGCTGAAAGCCACACCTAGGGGGCGCGGCAGTAAAGGTGAGAGGGGGGCCTCGAACCGGTCGAGCTCGGCCGACAGTAATCAGTCGGACGAGTTTGTCCAGGAGAGAGGACGTCAATCTCGCCGGAACGAGAAGGCAAGGCTAGCTAACTTGCCGGATTCTGTGTTAGCAGAAGGATTACCGGAACAACCTTCCGGGGAACAGCCCGTCATTCCACGGGCTGAGGAGGTTACGGATGAGGCTATGGACATTAACGAAGCCAATACTCCGGCACCCTCTACCACGGGAGTCACCATCCCCACCCCGGCCCTTGTGGCAGATATGACCGCCGCAGCGGGTGCTGCGGCCGCCGTTGCGGCTGCGCTGGTAATCAACCCAGCTCGTCTCAGCCCTCTCCGTAGTCCGGCTCATTCGGATGCGGAGGAGGGAGAGGTTCCGGCTAACGCTGAAGAACCAGGAAACGACCCGGAGGACCCCATCCCGCCTAATGACGTGATGAGGCGAGTCTGGCAGAACGCGAATAATAAGTTCCGCGTGTTTATTCCCAATTCGTGGGAACAGTGTCCAATTGGCCCTACCAATTTTGGATGTCCACTCGCGACCAACTGTAAAGGTCAGAGTGACGATGAGGATTGGATCCGGAATACACCCCGGGACCGTCCTCCGTCTGCTTTTTATCAGCAGTGGCTAGATCAACTCAGGATCCTGCCGGAAACTTACTACAGTAAGGAGCAGAAAGAAAAGCTTCTTTTTGCGAGCACCCGTTGGTATAATCAACGGGAAAGAAATTGGTGCCCATTTGCCACGTGTGTAAACACGATAGGCACCGACAGAATTGTGTTTGTAACAAAGCAACGGTTCCTGCGACACCTCTGTGAGAATCACATGCACCACTGTGTGGTGTACCACTGTGATATTACAGTAGGTAGAGAGTCACAACTGTGCAACGGGTGTCTAGAACCCCGTAGAGGTGAGCTCATGCGCCACATGAAGGATTGCCATAATATGGGAATCAGTGTAGCTCACAATCATGTGAATGCGCTACATGATGCCGTCTGTGACCAGTACAAGTCACTAACGGACGATCAGAAGGCTAAAATCCGGCCGGCAACTCCCTTTTTCTGCGAAGTCGCAGATGGGAAGTTCAAAGCTAGGATAGCCAGAGTGGACGGACGCAACAAGTTCGCCATGAATGACGAGGAGTATACGGTGTTATGCACTACCCGTACTGCTCGGAGAGGCGGCGGTAATTTCCGCCAGCCGGAAACCCGGGGTGGTTCCCGGGGAAAGAGCCGGTCTGCCCGAGACCGCTCTCGGTCTCCTGCGGTCTCTCCCGGACCAAAACGGAGACATGCCGGATCCACTTTGGAGGAACTCGATAATTCCTATTATGGGAATTATCAGGCCCCGGAAGGTCGCGAATACTATCGCGAGTATCCAGACCCGCTGTATACAGACCGGAAAGATCGGAAACGTGATTCCGGTGGACATACGGCGGCGGCTACCAACCTGGAGTACCGTACTAGACGTCTGAGCAGTTCAGACAGTGCCACCAGTCAACCTGACTGTGGAGGTGCCGGGCCTAAGGAAAGCCCGGCTACCAGAACAAAGGCTTCCCTGCCTTTGACGTACCATCTGGGGACAACTGCAAAACCTACCCCCAGGGACGTCCGGTCTCCCACCACCCCAACCCGGGATATGCAGAGTTTGACCGTGAAAACTGAGCCCAAAACACTGATCTCAGTAGTAACTCCTCGGGGCATAACTGTCCCGAAGACTGCAGCGGCTGTGAAAGCACCGCGAGTGGATGTAAAACCCGTGATTCCTGTAAACCAGGAGCCGGTTGTCATCCAGCCAGTCGCGGGAACCTCCCGCACGGAAACTACCGGTGGCGTAAAATTAAAATACGTCCCGATAGTTAACTACTTCTCTCGGGAAGAGAAGGCGAGCTGCGAGGTGGGACAGAGAATTGTTACAGAATTCCAGGAGTCCCAACGACAGCTAGCGGTGGAATACAACACCAAGATGTTAGGCCTGTTTACGCATGGTCTAAAGATTGCCCATAGGGAGGAGAAAGCATTGGTCGCTGCCGGCAATGCTGACTACTTGGCTAAAAAGTCAAGGGAAGCTGCTACAGGCCAGAAGAATGCTGAGGCCGCAGCAGGTTTCGTTCGTCAGGAGAACGAGAAGTTAACCAAACGGTTGCAAGATATGAACGTAAAATTTTACGGGGTGTTTGGCGTGACTCTCGATACCTGGGATGGCACGGCTGAGCACGCGCTTGCCTTAATGAGGGCGAGAGATGAACCATTAGGTTAAACACTAACAGAAGGTTCAGAGTCTATTTCTAATTTTTTTAGAAATAGAGGAGGAAATTATGATAGTTTCCGGATAGATTAATTGTTCTTTCAGTTAATCAGACGTCATAATTTTTTTATGATGGGGTTTCCCTTCTCAAGGGAAGGAGGGGCATCTTTTTAGATGCATATGGACCAACGCGGGGGGAACCTTCCGTGGAAGCTCTGGACTTACCTAACTACTCAACTCTCAACTATAGCCGACCCGATGGGGAAACAGGACTCCACCGGGAAGCTAATAATACGTTACCATGATGTGTCCCTGATACTATTATGCTGTGTTATAAACTGTTCCCGTCCAAGGATTACGTGTCAAACAGACAATGCTCGTGGTTCCAGTTCTACTTATATATATCATGAACATTCCTGGAGCTAGGATTACGTGTTAAACGGACAGTACTCGTGGTTTCCAGCCGGATTATAGTTATATATGTCATGATCATTACTGGAGCGAGGACGGGATACTTAGCGAGCTGTGTACATATGAACTTACCTTCGGGTGATATTTATCCAAGAAACAGTATTAAGAAGAGGAGAGCACCTTACTCATTCGTCTATTAGAAGCGGAGAGCACCTTGTCCACAACTAGATCACCAGTAAGCTATATTTAATTGTAAGGGTTTCCGGGTACACTGCCAGGTTACTCATTAAAACGTTTTTAATATATAAATAAGTCATTATTATGTGATACATATCACCTCAGGTGTTCTAATATGGTGTTCTCATACTTACCATATGAATCGGGTTTTCATAATATGCTATATTATGAAGATTGTATGATCTGATAAACTAGGAAACGTGGCTACCCGTAATGTTTATATGAAGTCGTTAAGACTATGTGTAGATGCTAATTGTACCGTAAGGTATTGTCGTGTGTGTTGACTCTGTTGTATGTTGCGAGAGGTATTAATATTTCCGGTTATATAATCGGATTACCCGGCTTAAAACAAAGGCTGTGGTTATTGTTATCCATTGTGTGAATGTTTTCATTAAATCACAAATCAATGTAAGACGCTGGTGGTTGTGAGTCCTTATCAGGACTGGTTTTTAATAACTTTTCTGTTAAACTTAAATATATACACACCCCACGCACATTTTTTTAATAACCGAGTAAGGAAACTTCATAAGGAAGTCATATCGAAATGTGTCAAGCCATTCGATTGTATGTATGATATTATATTCACTTGTCATAAAACATACCTAAATCATCCATTATGGTTGCTATTACAGTGTAATGCCATATTTATATTGAGTTTGATGATCTCGCTTGTGTAGTATGTCGTGATAATATGTTTACGCCCCTAGTTACTGTATAGACAATAACTGTAAAGTCGTTGGTCTAAAGTGTTTTCTATAAACTAGGAAAACTGTATATATATTCGTTACCACCTAGTTTTGTCTAGGGGGGGTAGTGTAGGGGCATGATATTACATATTAATCTCATACATGGTATTTCCGGGTAACGTCTGTTTACTCGGCTTCTCCACCTGGAGCTAGTGCACACAGTTCCCGGGAGAGGGCGCAGGTCCTCTTCAGGTAACCGTGTGCCGCTCTCAGGTGGGCGGCCGACCCACCCACCTGGCCACGTGATCTAAGAGCCGGTGTTATATAAGACCCGTGTGTTTACCTGGAACGGCAGTCAGTGCAGGCCCGACTGACGAGAGACTTCACATGTCCAACCGTGCGGACAGAGTTGTATGCTAAGAGTTGTATACTGACCGTTTACTCTATTTATAGAGAAACCTGATTTACCTGTGTGTATTAATTCTACACTGATCGTTCCCTAGCAAAGGAACTAGAGTTGTTATTCTTGTGAATAAAGACAGATATATTCTCGCACCTGGAAACTGCCGTGATCGTTGTTCTTTAACCTAGAGTTAACTACGAACCACCACACATTTCTTATAATTATGACTATCAGCAATAAGATAAGCGTGTTTTTTTTTTCAATTGTTCAATATCACACGTCAGTATGTCAGCATATGTAATACAACTGACGGGGTGAAATGATAATCCGAAGGACATTGTCAAAAAATGCTAAATTTTGAACATTTCACCTTCATCTTTGAATTCATGAACATTTCTTGGAAACTAGACTAGATATGATGTCCTATGAGGTCTCATTTAACTGCAACGAGACACTAGCTTAGGAGTTATATACACTCTCAATTGTTAAATTATGATGACATGAAAAGGAATACGAATTATCATGTATAATGTCGCCATCTTGTTTGGAAGCCAATTCGGACTTCGTATTTTCGGCGTTTATCGCTGACAGCCTATCCTCCATGGCTTTCAGCTCCATTTTATGTTGCAAAATCACCTGTTCACGTTCAATTGAAGGCGAACCCGGCTCCTCACTCTTGCGCAAATCAAAATCAGAGTCCCCGGTATCGTCCAGAGTTTCTTTCGACCTGGTTGGAATGGTGCATTGATGACATGCCGCCTTCCTATGGTCGTACACAAAGGCTCAGCTCTTACAGGGCTGCATTGCTGCAAAAATTTCACAATAATATCTTTGAACAAAGCGAACAGTAAGCTGGCCAACCTTTCTGGGCGGCGCTCTGGCAGAAACAGCGCTGGTATCCAGCGTACACAAACACGACGCTGTAGCATAGCGACAGTCAACCTAGGCGGCGCCCCTTACCGGGTAACAGATCCAGTTTGGCACGAGAATATACTCGCCAATAGAGGAAACAAGGTTAGCTCGTTTCCAACCATTTACATGTAACAACATCAGCATGTATTGATCTCATTGCTTGAATTCATGTAACTGTATTTTGAAAATCACCACATGAATGAAATAAATTTATAAATTCAAAATTGAAAGTTAAAGTAGTTTTGAAACTCCCCCTTATCATGCAATTAGCAAAATAGGGTGCCGTATGCTATGGTGATTACACTTGGAAAAAGGAGTGAAAATCTCAAGCTCTCGCCTTTTTAGAATGGTTATTGCGATGGCAACAGAATTCACATTTTTCAAATATTTATTTCTTACGAGAATGTTCATATTCTATGCTCTCTTGGCTTCAAATAGAGATACAAAACGTCTTGCATGTACCATTTGGTCATTGGATAATGGTCACTCATATAAACTGATAACGGATGTACATGAAGATTTACCCGTTACCTATTATTCGTGCCTGATGCTATAGTTACAATATTTCCCATAGACCTCAAAACAATAATGTCTACCAATTGTTCAAAGTTAGCTAACTGCAGGGTTCCAGAACAACCCAATGTCTAATGCATAGACATTCCACTATAATGTATCAGACACATAGAAGGATGTGTATTTAATGTTGGCGTAACTTTAATTAATTGCCACTTGAGGTAGTATTACAGTAATGTGGAATAAAGCATGCTGTGCAATTAGTATAGTATGTATCGGAACGGGACTATAGTTAACTACTGTTTATTACTCAATCGACCTGCAGCCAATCAGAAGCCTCCATTTGACCGGAAGTGACGTCACATGCCCATATAAGGGCATACCGGAAGTGACGTCACGTGACCTTGACCTAGTTAGAGGTCAAGGTCATGACGCAGCCAATCAGAGGCTTCCATTTGACCGGAAGTGACGTCACACGTCCATATAAGGGCATACCGGAAGTGACGTCATGTGACCTTCACATGTCCATATAAGGGCATACCGGAAGTGACGTCACGTGACCTTGACTTAGTTAGAGGCTTCTGATTGGCTGGTACACCGGAAGTGACCCATTATGCAAATGAGGGACTACTTCCGGTCAAATGGAGACCCCTGATTGGTTGGGTCATGAAGAAATGTGTCTCTTAATTTTTTTTGTTTAGGAAGTGATCGACTTTAGGATCACGTGACCGGAAGTGACTTGATGAGTCACGTGACTAGAAGTGACGACGACACATGCTTTAATTAGGCGATCAGCAGCGACTGGAGGAAGTGTCACTTTAAGAGGACACGCTAGTTTATTGTTATAATTTTTTTACTTACTAATAAAAGAAGACGTATGAAAATAAAACACAACAATAATTTTATTTATTTTTTTATTTTCTTTTTTTCAATTCTAATAAACACGCTATTTTTGAAAAGATGCGCTCAATCAATCAATAACACACTTTTTTTCATATTTTTAAAGGACTTGTTGTCACACCGTTAGAATGCACGCGACGCTTATAATACAAGTAGCGCACGTCATCTTTCTCTATGGTGTAAGTGTCCATTTTTGGTTCGTACCACTTTGAAATTTCTATTTACCGCAAGGAGAGTTTTTCGCTTGCGAAAACATCTAAGAAGACGACTGGTTCTTTAGGGTTTTGTTACTTCTGTACACTTTTTGCACGCCATCTCTTTTTTTGGGATTTTCTTTCACTGGTGCTGCTGACTCGATCGTAGCAAATGTAAGTCTTAGGGTTGAGACTTAGGATCTCGTCACCTTCCTACGCCGTTTACATAAGCCTCGAAGTTCTCAGATCGTGAAGGTAACGTCTCTCACAACATCCACCGGGCGGCGGACACCATTTTCGCACTTTTTTCCGTTTTATCTTCACGAAAAGCTCTAAGTGATCGTCACACACCGATGTCGGAATCTGCTTTCGTTTCTTTCTGAAGTATGTCTCTCTCAGGCGAGGTTTGACTACACAGAGGCAAATATCAGAGGCACCCAATAGCGCTAATTCTACTCTCAGACAAGGGTCAGGCACTGCTGGACTATAATAGATGGGTCAAGGGTTATTCTAGTGAGGGTCAGGCTACGCCTGACATTCAATAACAAGCTGGACTTTGGCAAACTTGCTTGAAAGTCTGACCATGCGGGATCCTCATGCCATAGTCTGGCAATGCTGAACTCTTGGGAGAGTATGCTGGACTCTTGCTGACCAGACTTTCAAGCAAATTTGCCAAAGTCCAGCTTGTTATTGAATGTCCGGCGTAGCCTGACCCTCAGTAGAATAGTCCTTGACTCATCTATTATAGTCCAGCAGCGCCTGACCCTTGTATGAGAGTAGTATTGGCGACATTGGCCGACTCTGATATTTACCCGTGTGTACGGTGGGAGGAGGGGGTTCACAGCTACAGCTTGCGCTTATAGAGCGCTACTAGCGGAGGTCTGGATGAGGAGACTACGGCGTTTGTCTTAAAAAAAAATAGCCATAGCACATGTCGATGTCGCTTAATTATGCTCATATCTCATGGCGATTTTAAGAATTGCTCATATCACCTGTCACTATGTTTTTCAAGCTTCATGTCAAATGTCACTAGGTCTCATGTCGAATGTCGATGCTAAGAAACAGACATGACGTCATCTCGAATTTAGCGGTCTACACTACCGCTGCTGCTGCTGCTGCTGCTTGTGCAGCTCGTGCAGCTGCTGCAGCTGCTGACAGCTGCAGCTGCTGTAGTTGCTGACGCTGTCACGGATGCTGTTGACAGATGCTGCTGCTTGTGCTGCGCGTGCAGCCGCTGCTGCGGCTGCTGACATTGTCACGGATTCCGCTGACAGATGCTACTGCTTGTGCTGCTTGCGCTGCTCGTGCAGCTGCTGCAGCTGCTGACGATGTCACGGATACTGTTGACAGATGTGGCTGCTTGTGCTGCTTGTGCAGCTGCTGCTGCTGCTGACGATGTCACGGATGCTGCTGACAGATGCTGCTGCTTGTGCTGCACGAGACTGAGTAGCCGCTATTACTAATGCTACTAATACTAGTATGAGAAAATACATTTAGTCAGTTGATTAAATCAAGGAGGTTTTCTGACTTCAGTGGATCGTTTAGCCATCGGCCACGGGCAAAACTTGAAACCATTTTATACATGGGACAATTGGCAGAGTCGAAACGTGTTGGTACGATGGGGTCGATCATGTTCATCATCAGTTCAGGCAAAGGAAGTGTGTCGACAGCACGCGAAAACTTCATGTCTGAATGTTTCAACACAAGACTTTTTATCACACTCACACAGCTGCTTTGAAGAGTGAATCCTTGACCAAACTTGTGCTTTTCCAACACAGCTTTGGCCTCTTTCTGTGCAGTAAGGGATCTCTCTTTCGGGTTCATCTCAGTGCTGTCTAGCATGTCCTCAAAGTCTTTAACATAATGTTCCAACGGGCTACAAATGATGGACTCCAGATCATCGTCCGCATATGTCGTCTCCTCGCACCATATTGTGTCTTCGCCTGTTTCGAATTCCGTCATTTTCTTGACAATCTCCTCCTGAGTGCCTTGCATATATCGAAGCTCCTTCAAGGAGTTGATAACTTGTATGGCGAAGACTGACAAACTTGAAGGAATTTCACCACAGTCAGGCCAAGTATACGGAGCTAAGAAAAATAGCTCTAACAAAATCTTCTCCCTCTGTCCAAATGAAACTACTGTTCCGATGAAGTTGAAGCATGCTTCTATCCATTGCTCCTTGGTGACGTCCTTCCAATGTTTCTTTACCTCACATGCATCATAGGGCACTGTTTCTCTTCTTGCTTCAAGTGGGAGTTGCTTTTTCTTTCTTGGACTCATTTCGAGAGGGTTTCGATGCTCTGTAGCGTCAACACTTTCATAAATAAAGAAAATAGCAGAACTAATCATCGTAACGTGCTGAGCGAGCGTAGAGTGGACGATGCTACGAAGATGAAGGGCGGGTGGAGAAAGTGTGACTGGTGAGAGCGGCGTTTCACTCCTTATGTACCCTGTCCTAGATAAGCCTCTTAAACGGCTGAAAAGACTCTCTCAGTACAGAGCTTCTACCGCAGGTGGGTTTAGACTTAAGCAGCTTAGTTCACACACGTGTCTGTTAGAAAAGCTACTTGCACACCTGCCTTCCCTTTTCACTAGTATTCACCCTCTGCCGACTTATAAGACACCTATACACTCCTTCTCGTGAAATCTATGGAAGATGATGGAAGGACCACCGACTAGATTTTCTTTGATCAGAGCGTGGAGGACGGCGTCGAAGGGAGGGAACGTTGTGAACACAGCTTATAGGTTTTGGAAGAGGACTTGTAAAGTCAAACTGGCGAGAGAGATCTCGTCTTTCAACATGACAATGCTGCGATCTTGGAAAAAATTAGCGTGATTTTTTCAAAAGCTTAATGAAAAGTTTGACGTCTTCGTTGTTGTAGTGGATCAAGTAATCTCTCATAGTTTGCATCTTCTTGTCGTACTAAACTTTCTGACATGTGGCGTAGTCGGATTTCGGCCATTTTGACGCCCGTCAGTTCGCTGTCAAAAGCCGATCTCGGTGGCAGGGTTCTGTTTACCAGTTTCTTGGTATACGTCATCCATTCGTAAGGAAAGCGACTTTTCTCTTCGTTTCTGGTGAAAGCTCGCAAATAATTCGCGTAGCTGTAACCAAGTGCCAAATAGTTGACTACTATGTCCAAGAAAACTGTGTGTAAACCGTCAAGTATTGATTGCTTCTCTTTATGACGCTGAATTGTTGGTTTCTTCGGTCTCCGGAGGCAAAGAACGAGTGAAGGCGTATTTTTGATCAGGTTCAAGTCGTAACGCTCCGTGTTGAAGCTCACGACTGGAGCTTGACGGATGTATCTCAGAAGCTGCTTCTTCAGTTGAACTAACGGTTGTCTGGTGTGAGCTGCAGCGAAGCCGCCTGGAGAAGGGGTGAATGTCGCTTCTTCTAGCAGGAGAGCTTCACCTATCGCCACATGTAACTTCGCTAACGTTGGTCGGTAAAGTTCTAGCACAGCTTTCTCGATGACTTTGGCGTTCTCGTTTATGTGATTTTAAACTCGGTCTAACAAGGGGTCGGAATCTGCGTCGGATTCTCTGAGGTACACCGTCCCCTCCTACCCTAGAAAGTCGGATGTGACGCTAGCCGACAAAGGGACGTGATCCTACAGCAGGGACACGTGTTCAGTCGACGGTTCTCTGCACGGTCTGAAGAAAGCTTCGAAATCGAAGGTAATGTTGTAAGGGTAGATTCTGGAATGTCCGTCGGGAGGAAAAGTTTCACGTGTGGCAGCGGGACAGAACTGACGTAACAAATTTGAAGCGCGCTTGCTGGTGTTGTATAAGTGAAAGGAAATGTGGCGGAAGACGCAGAGGTTGTCCTTGTTGGGAAAATCTAACACAAGGCTTCTCTTTCCAACTCGACCGTCCTGCCTGTTCCTACCGCCTATGGGAAAACCTCCAGGTCCCATGTAAACGCAAATGTTCAAAATTAGTAGGAAAAAGAGCGCACCGCTTGGTGTCAGCGTCGCAAAGTTTCCGTACTTCTTCGCAAGCGACGGTGTTTTCCATCTTTGAGAGGAGCTCTTCCAAAGTTTCTGAATTAGTTATAGTAGGGAGCGGTTGTAATGAGAGTTGCGTTGTTCTGGGAGACGTGAAAGTAGCGCAGTATGTTCTTGTCTTCTCTGTGTTGTAAGAGTAAGCCTACCGAGAAACTCACTTTTTATCATTGTGTGAAGCGGATTGCGACGCATAGTATCTACAGCGTCACTCAACTCGCCGGTTGGTAGTTTGACGTTTGTTACACTCACGCGAGTCCCGTGCATCCTGACACTCGTTCGTATTGCAGGCCAATTCGCCTTGAACGTTTCCTCACCGTTCGGTACAGCGCATGTACGTGGAGGGATAGTCACCTCGTCCAGAGATTCGCGTCGACAGGTGATCTTTTCAGCAATCGACATCGCCGCATAGAGGGCAAAACTTAGGTATTGTTCTTCATTTTTCTACGGGTCACTCGTGATTGTACGGTCTTTTAAAAATTTTGAAACACTTTTCGCAAACGTCCTGCGTCATGTTTTTCTTTTTTTTTGTTTTTTCACTTATTTACCAATTATTAAAAAAAATAAAACGTTATTTATCACTTCGAATACTAGACACCTCTTACCACACGATACTATTAGCATTGTGAAAGGTGACTGTAGTCTAGGATCGAATTCAACAGATGACCATCTTACTGCAGGGATCAGACAAGAGTGGTCAACACTGGAGTGTCACAGCTCACTTTTATGTCTTTGGGTACAGCTGCATACAACCCTTGAACATACATTGCGACGTCGCTGCGACCCATGTCGTCTTGCAACACTTTCATCAGAGCCATAGGCTCAGACGTCTCGTTGTACTTCCAAGCTCTCAGCACTTCATAGACAGGGTTCTTCACAGTCCTGTCAGAAGGCACAGGTTGAGAGATGAAAGCTATTTCATGAGAAGTCAACCCTAAGTAGATCCCTATGGTCTTCCAGTCTCTAGGGCAGAGCTCAGCTAAAAGAGAGAAATATTTCTGCACTTTCCACTCCATGTCTCCACTCTCTAAGCCATCCCACATGTCATGTTTGTCCATGTACTCACGTGAGAATTTGATGAGGTCCATACGGTAAGATTCTTCCAAGGCGGCGGCTAGGTCCTTCCACTTAGTAGTACAACTTTTCTGGTACCAAGTAGTGAACATTTCTCTAGCTTGAGTTATGACACTTGTCTCACAACTGAGATATCCCATATCCTTCAAGTTCACTTCAAGGTATGAACCTAACCGTATGTAATCTGATGTCGGCAACTTACTACTTATTTTCAGTAGCATAGCGTCTGACAAGTATCCTAACGGCTCTGCTTTGAAGTATGATGATACAGGTACTACTGCAGCACAACCAATAACAGGAGCAGCGTCTGCGCTGGTATCCGACGACTCGTTGTCGGAACAGGGCAACCACACGACTTCGTAAGGTATTGGTGAGGGCAGTCGCCACGGACCGGACGCGCTACCAGTGGAAATGAGGTCGAAAAACGGACTGTGCGCCCGTAGCCCTTCGGGTTCCTCGTACGCCTCGTCGTCAGCGTCGTTCTCTGTCTCACCCTGTTGCTTTAGGGCATGTATGTCTACTACGCGCTGCTGGGGCTGAGTGTCCGAATAGCTGTAAGTCTCAGCGCGAGCGGCGTTGATGGCGTCGGTTGATGTAGCGGTGGAGAGGTTCTGTGCAACGTGCTGCGTGTCAGTACTAGTAGCGGCAGTCGCAGCAAGAGGTGTAGCAGCAGCAGCAGCAGCAGGTGCAGCAGTAGCAGGCGCAGCAGTAGCAGGCACAGCAGCAGCAAGCGCAGCAGCCTCAGCAGGCGCAGCAGTAGCAGGCGCAGCAGCAGCAGCAGCAGCAGCAGCACTAGCAGCACGAAGATCACTAGCAGCCGCAGCAGGCGCAGCAGTAGCAGCAGCAGCAGCGTGCTTAGCAGTAACAACCGTCGCGAGTGTAACAACGTCGCTACCACGACGACTACTACTACCACTACTACTGCTGCGTGCGCTCGCTACAGCGGGAGGGTGATAAGACCAAGCAGTTGCGGCGGTAGTCTCAATTTCAGTAGCAAGAGGAGACGCTGACGCTAAACGATCACCGTTCTGCGTACTCTTCTTGTTCTTGAACTCGATTAGATCTTTGGACGACACTAGTTGTTGTGTTTTGCTCATGGTGGTGACTGTAGAGAGCAGCAAAAGACTGAGTGAGTGAATGGGTGTTTCCAGACCCCTTATATACTCCTTCTCGCTTCTAGAGCTAAGCTACTTACGGCTCTGTTCAGCTGCCGCCGGCTGACCAGCGGCCATTCACAAAGAGAAACAAAAAGACTTAAGGTATGACGTTTTCAGCTGGATCCCTTTCCCCCTCCCCTTTGAGAGATCGACTGACATGAGCTAAGCTACTTACTGCCTTGTTCAGCAATTCAACGTGCGTTAGCTGTATAAAGGATTAAGCAGTTGCTGCCGCCGGCTGACCGGCGGACATTCACAAAGAGAAACAAAAGACATAAGTCATGACGTTTTCAGCTGGATCTCTTTCTCCCCTTTTTTGAGAGATCGACTGCCATGAGTGGGCGGTGTACCGACTGTGCTAATTCAACGCGCATTAGCTGTATAAAGGATTAAGCAGTCATGAGCTTAGAGTGTGTATACAAAAAAACTACAGGAGGCGTGTGGTGTGAAGCAGGACCCCCTAAGACGGGTGTGTCTGTCTGTGAGTAGAGTCGTGTGCATGTGGTGAGCGACTTAAGTGTAAAACAAAAAAAATCACCGCCTCCTGCCGTGGTGAGTAGACCGGCCGGCGGCGGCCGGCTAGTTCAATAGGGGTGACAGCTGACTAAGGCTGTGCATGAAAATCCGATTTTCACCTGACCTCTGACGTTTGTTACAATGAATGCTAAAGGGGGAGAGAGTCGTCCTCAGGTAGGGGGTAGGAGGTAAAGCTATGGATAAGGAAAAAACACCATTTTCAGCTAGCTTCCACAGATGGCGATGACATACCCCTCGTCATCTAAGCTCTTAAGAAGCTCTTAAGGAGCGGAGCAGCTGCTAGACAGCTGGGGTGCTGTTGGAAATAGGATTAAACTCCCTCTGTATAAAAGCTCTGATTTCTGTTGGAAAAAAACCATATCAACTCTGACCACAGTAACGTATACTACCACCACCACCAGCACCACCGCTGCCGCCACTGCCACCGCCGCCAGTCACAGCTGATCGCCTCATTAAAACATGTGACGTCGTCACTTCTAGTCACATGCTTCATCAAGTCGCTTCCAGTCGCGTGATCCTAAAGACTCTCACTTCCTAAACAAAAAAAAACGAAGAGACACGCTTCTTCCTCTCGAGAGGAAGAAGCGTGTCTCTCGATTGAAATCTTTTTCTTTTCTTTTTTTCTTAAAAGAGACAAACGCCCCTTAGAGTGCCCCCCCACCCCCCTAGAGTGCCCCCCTCCCCCCTCCCCCCCTCCCCCCCCCCACTCGCCCCATGCATCCTAAAAGCGCCCCCCTCCCCATGCATCTTAAAGAAGCCCCCCTCCCCTTCCCTCCCCTCCCCTCCCCTCCCCCCCCTTTATAAACTCTAAAGAACGCTTCTACCTAGTTCAATAAGTCACTTCCAGTCGCTCGTAAAACAATAAAAAATGAAAAAAAAACAAAAACTTATATCGTAGTGTTTTTTATTAGTTTACCGAAAAAAATAAGAGACTCGCCTCCTTCTCCTCCTCCTCCTCCTCCTCCTCCTCCTCCTCCTCCAAAAAAAAAAAAAAGATATCACATTTTAAAGCGCGTGACCCCTTAAAGACGCTCATCTCTTTATTAAGTCGCGTGACGTCACTTCTTCTTCTTCCGGTCACGTGATCAATCAGGTCACTTCCGGTCACGTGATCCTCAATGAGGTCACTCACTTCCGGTTGGCCATTAGGTCATGTGACGTCACTTCCGGTCACGTGACTCATCAGGTCACTTCCGGTCACGTGATCCTAAAGTAGGTCATATGACCTCACTTCCGGTCCCCTAAGTAGGTCATATGACGTCACTTCCGGTCCATAAGTAGGTCATATGACGTCACTTCCGGTCACGTGACCAAATGGCGGCCTCTGATTGGCTAACTAGGTCACGTGACGTCACCACTAATCCCCTAAGTAGGTCACTTCCGGTCACGTGACCAAATGGAGGCCTCTGATTGGCTGCAGGTCGATTGAGTAATAAACAGTACTTAACTATAGTCCCGTTCCGATACATACAATACTACTTGTGCAATATCTGTGCCCTTTGGTTCATAATTCCGCCGTTATGAGTCAGGTCAGTGGTGTTAAACTCCTCCGAAACCGTGCCAACTATATCCCATAGTGCTGCCCCCTAGACTCGGATAGTGTAACTACTGCTGTTCTGCATACTCACCCACTAGTAGTACTAGGGACTCCAGAGACCGCTGGGTGAGCCCCTGTACACAGTGCACACTGCAGGACAGCATTGTGGTGCAGCTCCGTGTCACAGACACTGTTATGAAACTCCCCTCCTAAGGGGTGACATTTTAATTATTACTGTTAGGTTATCACTCAGGAATGTAGTCAAGAGAAAGGCCTATCCAGCCATACCTATGATAAGTGACTGCAGCTAAGAGACGTTACCAATTTTATTGGTGATAATTTATGATAGTTTTATCAAAAAACAGGGTAAACCCTATGAAGTTATAAATCCTGGAGGTTCCTTTTGGGCTTGTGATATCATCCAATATGTTTCTATATGATGTTAAAAAATGGAAGCAATGAGAAGATGCTCTCACCTGTTCCCAGACCATAACATTATGATAATTATGATTGGGTCATTAAGGCAATTGGTTCACTTTCTACTCACACCCACTGAGGTGATTGGGTAATCATGTTAACACAGTCTGTAAATCACAGCCTATCCTTTCCAGTACTCCAAATGCCCTTCAAGCCCCTTACATAAAACTACCTCCCAAATACCAGCCCCACTCAATCATGACCCAAACACCCTCCCCTACCAATAGGTCGAGTTACATATACTTGATTATTCTATTTATATCGGAGGTAAGGTGGGCAAACAGACTACTGGAGTGTGACCACTAGGTAGGGTGACTCTAAATCAACCAGTTATGTATGGATATAGGTGACCATACATGTATCATGAGATACACATGAATACATACATTTAAAATATCATATTGTAAGGTGAAATATATGTATCACTATAAACTGGGGATAATTAAAAATAGATTTTAATGTAATGACCCTAGTGTGTGGCTATCATGGTGAGGTTACCTGACCACGTGTAGGCTGTGTTTGCCCACACTGTGACGTAGTAGACCTGTATATGTAACTCGACCTATATCAACTGCCCCCAGACTAACTCCAACTGTTATATAGAGAATGTACTAGGGGAACTTGGTGGATTTTATTGACACATATTTGATGATTGTCTGGGTTCTATGATAGATATTAAGAAAGATTCAAAAGATTTGGATTACATTTCTCACATTCTACACCATAGAAGAAAAAGAATTGATCACAAATTATTGACAACTTTCTCTTCTGTGTTGCAAAATATAGAAAACATACAATTAAATTATTTTGTGTTTTTCCCCTAAATCGGTCATGGCTCATTGGTTTCACATTATGACTACTAATTTTTATGGATTGATTATGTCACAGATAATCTCCTCTAAGCATCTGAGAAGTTTGATTGGGATATTATTGGTCAATTTTTCATAAAGTTTAAAAACTTAAAAAAAAAGGGGATTGTACAATACACGGCCATAGCTAAGGGTGTCCTATCTTCAAATGTCAATACCGTATTCGACGTAATAAGCGCCCTGGGCACTTATAAAATTGTTTTTATGTTAGTTTTAGTACTTAAGAGTTTAATTGTCTCCAAAATCGTGAAATTTTAGCCTTTGTTCTAGTCTATAAAAAGCCCCAAAAGGGGGGGGGGACGCTTATTAGGGGGAGGGCGCTTATTACGTCGAATACTATGATAATAAAAGCTAACACTATGAGGTATTGATTTATTTTGCTTCTATCACATCATCATACATCAAACTAATATAATCCCAAGTGATTTAAAGATATTGTTGGTAGAATAGAATTGACCGAACCCTTCCGTATACCTTTAATTTTAAAGCCCCCGCAATGTCTTTATGAAAGACGATTTAATTCACAGCATTAAGCAGATTTATGAGAAACCATTGCCTAGTTACCGCACCCTCTGACTACCTGAGGTGGACCTGAGAGGTACTTGAGTCTGCTTCAGGTAGATTCAGACCAGTGCTTACCAGATAGACACCCCCTTACACTGACTAATGTCACACAATATCTGAGGCTGTTAGTTGTACCACGGTTAGACCACATATATTACACAGGCATTGGTATGTTGAGATCACTCAGTTGTGGAAGCGAACTTACTCTGTTGTATATGCCTTTAGCTCTTCCTTAACCAGATCATTTTTGGGTGTTTTTTGACTATAGATGATGGCATGAGCATTCCAAAACTTTTGGAATTGTGTGAATATTCAAACTAAAAGTGGAGTAGTGATACTATAAACTAAGGATGTTGACTTTAAACAGCAGTACCCTAATTTTCTATATCTATTTAAATAAGCAAGATATGGCAAGATATGTTGTAGCTTTTTTTTTAGGTATTTTCAGATTTTGTAAGTGGAATGGTCATGACGGCCATATTTGATGTGGTTACCATGGCAACCAATAATTCACAAAATCACTATTTCTAGGATATCTGTTGCTATGGCAACAGATATTTTGATCAAAAATACACCAAAAATGATGGGAAATATTAGTACCATCTTTTTAATCATGAAAAACTCTCTAAAGTAGGTTTTCACAAAAAACTGCCTGACGAAGATGCTTTAACAGCATCGAAACGTAGCCACCTAATCCTCATCTCCCTCCACCACCTCGATGTAACAAAAACCCTCAAATAAATGCCAACAAATCCAATTGGAAACTACTAGTCCGTTTCTTTTGTGATAAATTTTTACCTGAAAAATCGATTAAATATGGGCCAAAATCGGGTTGATTGTCCCTCAAGTTAGCAAGCCAACCATATGAAGGGAAATACTACAAGAGACAAATGGTTTGGGATCCCTAGATACTATATACCAAATATTACGAATCCACAAAATCTAAGCTTTGAAGCAATTTTCGAGAAGATGGCAGGGGCTCAAAATCGGCCAAAAATCGGCCAAAAATTCGCCAAAAGGCGCGATCGGTAAAGGAAGATTTAGAGTAGGACCAACATTTCACAAAAGTTGAAAATCTGTATTATGTTACACATTAATATTACTAGCAGGGAAAGTAGCAGTTAAAGCACAGGCACAGCTCTTTAGTCATCAAATTGGGCTCAGTTACGAGTACAAGACAAGTGTAATCTGCCATGACCGATCGCGAGTGACCATAGAGGGTTGATAGATTCCCAGAGGCTAAGAAAGATGCATTAATATATAGCCATCGTAAGAGAGGTATTAAAAAGATAATTGTGAACTGTATGCATGTCAACACAGTCCTGGACCTCGGTATTTGCATCCATCTGCACAGAATGCTCACTGGAAGAGTATAAACACGGGGCATTGATCCGGAGAAAGGAGTAAAAGAGCCCATGCAGCTTTCATGAAATGTTTACCAAGACAGGTACTCAACCTTCGATGGTGTTTTCTAGGTGTACCTATAGCGAGTATTCTGTTGGTGCATGGGGCTGCCTCTATCTGAGTGTATCAGGCTTGCAGGAACGAATGTGGCACTGAAAGCGAAACAAAATATGACAAATGCTTTACTCAAAAGGACTACCCAGTAAACGTCTTGGATGAAAACCCTTTTCGTATAAACCTATAGAAAACGTTATAAGGACGTTTGCAACCGTTTGCAACGGTTTTTTGTTTGTTTGCTGGGTAGCCCTCAGGAAGGCAGTACGGGAGGCAGGCAGGGAGGTAGTCAGGTAGGCACGCCAGGAGGCAGGCAGGTAGGGAGGGAGAATTAGGGATAGTAAAATTGGTGACGCTGTTACATAATTGCATGGGCTTCGCTGGTTAAGAGTATACGAACAAGGAACATTTTCTCACAAGCAACTTTAGATAACGGCAATAATGGCATATCTCTGCTTTCACAGAAGTCTTTGCCTATGCCTAATACTTGGAATTTATTACCAGAAATCAGAGGGCTTATCTAAGGAGATTTCTTTTCTTATACTTTACCCTGGCTACCATATGATAAAGTTCTCTAATAATAATATTGACAGCATTGTATTGTGTGCTTTCGGAGATGAGAGTCTCTGGGTAGATAAACAAGGATGGAGGGGAGGAGAGGGAGGGAGGGAGGGAGAGAGTGAGGGAGGGAGGGAGGGAGGGAGGGAGGGAGAGAGGGAGGGAGGGAGGGAGGGAGGGAAAAAGAGAGGTAGGGAGGGAGGGAAGTAGGGAGGGAAGTAGCAAGCGAGGGAGCGAGGGGGTGAGGGAGCGAGGGAGGGAGGGAGCGAGGGGTGGAAAGGAAAAGAGAGAGGAGGGTGTGAGGAAAAGGAGCGTAGGGAGACAAGGGGGGAGGCAGTGAGGGATGGAGGGAGGGATGCAGGCAGGGAGGGAGGGAGGTGGGAGGCACGGAGGTAAGGGACAGAGGGGTAAGGTAGAGGAGGTGCTCCGTAAACAGGTAAAGGAAGGGAGGGAGAGAAGGGGGGCAAGGCGTAGAGTGGGGGAAGGGAGGTAGTGGGTGTGTGTGTCTTTGTGGCGAGGGTCGATGGGGGGGGGGACTGTGTCGTTGTGGTAGCTGCACAGGTGTTTGTGACATCAAGGGTATCAGGAGGTGCTTAACGCCTTGTGGATCCGGGTAGTGTCTGCTGAACCCCCGAGCAGATAGGACCGAACTTAGTGCATTGGTGCGGCAGCTGTAAGTACTAGTAACTGTTATACCGCAGTCACAGGTATTTATCAAGTATATTGGTGTGCATGGTCAAGGCTGATCACAAGTCACAGACGAGTGTAACCGTGCACTCCAATATACTGAATACAAAGCTGTGGCTGTGGTTTAAATGGATTGGCCACTACTAATAACTTGTTTTGTATTTATTTTATACATGGCCATATCATTTAGGCTTCTGGCTAGTTGTGGTATAATCAATATTTAATGGTAGCACACCCAGATTAGTCAAAGGGGGTATTGGTGATTTTATGTTGTTAGTTTCAGACAAAATAGCAACGTGATATTTTGAAATGACTATTATTGTCTAACTTTTTGAATTACTGTAGAGTGTCGGCGAGTTCCTCATCACAGCTGGATTTATACACTATGGCGACAAATGCTATATTGTATTAAATATGATAAAATACAATGTGGTAAGCTTTACATGGTACGAATTGGAGTAAGGGACAATGTGTTGTGAGAATGAAGGAGGAGGTAGGGGGTCAAAACAAGTACAGGTTAGCTGCAACAGGAGCTGTGAGATCGATTTAAACATGAATTCTATAGTTGTCCCCTTAGTGTGTTTTCGAACTAATTTGTAATACAAAACATAACAACAATCTATAACCATTTACTTTTGATACTTTTGATACATAATGTTTGCTTGTTTTTTTCTTTTTAGGCTGAAGGAGTACCCTCCACAGTGGTGGTGGTAGCTCGATGATTTTGAAAAAAGGTCACTAATTCTGATTTCTGGGACAAAAAGACCCCCCTACATGTTGTGATCATGGAGTCTGCAGGAGGGGTATTCTATGAGCCAAATAACACAGGGATGCCAAATAACACAACCATTGCTAAAACTACAGACAAAACCACAACTCTGCCAAATACTGTTGATTTAGACCAAACTGTAAAAATGCTAATCTATGTATCAGCCCCAACAATCTTCATCATTGGCCTTGTGGGGAACTCTCTGACTCTGGTGGTTATGATGCTTGGGCCATCGTTCCAGAGACTGAACACAGGTGTTTATTTCTCGGCATTAGCGCTGGTAGACACAGTTTGTTTGTGTGTCCAGAGACTTACACGGTCCTGGTTGGAGATGGTGTTTAACATCATGCTGGACATTACCTCTGTGGCAGGTTGTAGGACTTTGATGTTCACTCACTATTTCAGCTCCTGTTGTGGGTCCTGGTTAATAGTGGCTGTAACACTGGAGCGTCTCTTTGTGGTATGCTTCCCTCTTAAAGCCAAAGTAGTTTGCACTCGACGGTCAGCCATTATCATTGTCATTGTTATTGTACTTCTAGCTATGTTAGCCAATGTGTATACTTTATTTCTGTTTGACATTTATTATGAACCAAGTGATGGCTATCTATACTGTGTACAAGGTAAAGAAGCTTACAGAATAGCAACAACAATAGTGGACTTTGCACTGTATAGCTTTCTGCCATCGATAGCCCTCTGGATAGCAAACATCATACTTATTGCCAAACTCTATACTGGGGATGCTTTCCGTAGGTCATCCACATACTCTGGTGCCTCCACTCATTCCCATCAGCGACAGACCAGCAGCACCCCCAGGACGTCCCTCATGTTACTGACCATCAGCTTCACCTTCCTCCTCCTCACCACTCCCGCCTCACTCTACTTTGTCATCCAAAACTTTGCTCACATCCCGCAGACACCCACCTTGTTCCTGGTGCGGGAGGTGCTCAATGTGCTGAGCTGTATGAACCCCGCTATTAACTTCTTCCTGTACTGCTTCAGTGGGCCCATGTTCAGGAGAGACTTGGCCACAATCTTTGTCAGATGTTGCTGTGTGTGCCGACAAAGGCCATTGGAAAATGATGATGATTATGGTAGACAAGGATCATTAAGAAGATGTTTAATCAGTCTCTGCAGCCACAGTCAGTGTGTGTGCAGAAGGACCACATGGAGTGATGCTGATGTTGCTGATGATAATGATACAGCATGCTGCTGTCTACCTTGTAGAGGCATGTCCAATACAGCAGCTGGGACTGGGTCCAGACAGCAGATCTATCGGCTGGACAGCAGTGTGTCTATTGAGTCTGTACCACCCACAGATGCAGCCTGTGTAACAACAGGGGCAGCTTTTCGGTATGGTAATTGTTAGGTTTTGTCAATGAATCAGCCCATTTACACAAGTTTGCATTTGTGTTTTCAAAGGTTGAATTAATGTGGATGGTGATGACCATTCAATGCCTATAGCGATATAGTATAGTGGGTCCCCTGATTTTATGGCTCTCCTCAGTGGTACCTGTATAATGTCAGCAGGGCTTTTCAGTAAAATGACCCTCCATAATATCCCTCTTAGGTACTCAACACAATCTACGTATACAACACCTGGTGTCAAAAATTGGAACTACCTAAACCCATGATATTTGCAGATTTCTCCCACTTATATACCATGATATTCCTTTATCTGCCATCCAAGTGTCACACCTTGGTATTATACACATTCTGATCACTATATTTCCTATCTGCCATGCCCATAGGCACATACAGTGAATAGATAAAAGACTATTCTGAATAATTCAGCATAATTTCATTTTACCCGTGACCCTCTATTTTCTTGTTTTCAACATGTTCCTAAGGATCATCTAAATGCATGCCTACATTTTTATTGAGATAATAAAAATATTCTTGGGAGATTTTTATATGTGTCAAATAATGCAGAAAAATATGATTTTCTCATGAACACCCCCCAAAAGGGCAACAAATCCTGTGACATATGACTTTTTTTTTTTTTTGTTGAGTTGCATATGCATCAGGCAAACATCCCTAAGAGTCATTAAGAAAAATTGTTGTTCGATCTACAATCAGTTAGATTATGTTGAGTACCTTTAACAAGATATTCTGTGCACCCTATTCAAAGGGTAATTAGCCAATTTATTAGAACGCATGTGGATCAACAAGGGAAAAGGGACCTCCGCGGGGGATTTTTAGTACCAACTTTGGCCACCAGGGGGCTTTATATAGCCAACAATGTTCAAAAATATCATAAAAATTGTTCTATACTACTTTTTGATGGAGAATACAATAAGCTACTTTAAAAAATTCCAACTTTAGTGAAAACCTTCCATATTTGGAAGTTAAAAAGAACGTTTTTGGGCCTAAATTGATATTTTTGCACTTCTTGGTTGCCATGGAAACATAAGTTTCATTCTAAATTGAGTTTTTCAATAAATTAATGATTACAGGCCCCACAAAGATTTCTATGCTGAAAACGGAATGTAAATCCCATTTTAAGATCAAAAGCTGTGACCAAATGTTTGAAAAAGTTTGGATATTTGGGAATTTTCATAATTATGCTAATTAGATAGAGATATCTCTAAATCAAAGTAAGATAGAGCTTATTGGCATTTGAGATTGGACAGTGCCCACACATATTCAAGGAGCCAGTTCTCAAAAACTAGAAGTGGTACCTGCTAATGAAATATATCACTGGAAAGCTGATGACCTCAATTCTATTATTGAGTTTAACCTTTGGAGGACCCTTTTCCCTCGACTGTCCACGCATATTTCCAAAAGACTGATGGCTGACAGACAGACAGCTGACAGACAGCTGACATACAGTTGACAGACAGCTTACAGATAGCTAACAGATGGCTGACAGATACACAGCTGACACACAGCTGACACACAGCTGAAACACAGCTGACACACAGCTGACACACAGCTGACACACAGCTGATAAATGACTGAAAGACACCATAGGTTACCCAGCACCTATCCTATTTGTTATTTGTGCTGTGTCATTCAATTTTTAAGGACCTCAATATACCAGGGAACGTTTCAATATAGGTAGAAATATCCTCCTTCAATAGTTACTAATCATATTGTTCCAGTCTGAAGATTCTTATGTTTAAGTGTAATAACAATCTTGTCCACAGATGAATGTCCAGAAGAAGTCTCTGACTGCTCTACTGCTCTAAGAGAGTGGCAGCTCTGCATAGTTCTTGTCTTGTATTGTTCCTTCTTCTTGCTGATGTGTATTGATAGCATCTCAAACAATTTTGTGAATTTCTAGCGTGTTGAATTTCTCTTTTTCTTTAAGATATAGAAAAGTAGATTGCCTCCGGCAAAGTATCCAGCTATTCATTACCCCTGACCAGTAGTTCAATGTGTAAAAACACACCTAAAAACAGAATTCTATAGTGTTGAGTTCATGTAATGGAAGACTTTCCTTGCACTTGTGGCAGCAGAGATCTTAGTGCTGCTACTCTGAGGTTTGCAACGGGAAAACAGTATTATTTTCAAACAATTTATGATCAGTTATCTTCCACTGACGATTTATCAACTAAACTTGGCAGGTGAACAGAGGAGTTCTCTGTGAACAATTTAGACGAAAAACATGGTTAGAGTCATGGGCTCATGGTTGGAATGAAAAAGTTATGAATTTACCCCCAAAAAATTCCATTTCCTTAACTATAGAACCTATGGGCACTCAGACATCTAATAAAGCTGTCCATGTAGTGATGTGAATTAAGTAGGCTTATACGTGAAGTTTTACGGTAATAACCCTGGCGCTTATATCCTCGATATACCCGCAGGGTTTACACAAGACAGGCACTTATTAGAGGTTATTTCAGTACTGGAAGTATGCACATCCAAAAGAATTTAGTGTGTGGCAGAATGCCTTCATAAAGCCCCGGCCACACCTACGTGATTTCGTCCGACCCGACGTGATCCGACCCAACCCGACCCAACAGTCGTAAGAGTTTGGTAAGCACAACTCTATCAGACCGGCCAGGTAAAATACATCCGATTGTCGGGTCTGGTTGGGTCGGATCGGCTCAAAACAGCCTAGTGTGGCCGGGGCTTAAGGTGCCTCTGTGTTGTGTCTGGCAGCATACCTGCAGGGGGTGCCTTCGTGCTTGGTGTGGCAGAATGCCTGCAGGGGGCGCCTCTGTGCTGGGTGTGGCAGAATGCCTGCATGAGGCGCCTATGTGCTTGGTGTGGCAGAATGCCTGCATGAGGCACTGTCATGTGCTCAGAAGGCTCCCGTCCCTCAAAGGCTCCTCCTGGGAAGCCAGCCTATAGCCTGACTGAATGCTATGCCCACGCACCCATGACCGTTAGCGTCAGAAAGAGTAATGTCAGAAAGAATAATGTCCCCAAATTCATACAAATCATGCCTATATAGCTAAGAACAAAATGTAAATTATGGAGACATCTAATACATAATTATATAGACCTAGTTGCTGAAAAGCAGACTCCCAGATCACAGGCATCTTCTGGTACTGGCGTCTTTCCAGACTGTTACAGCGCCTCTGTGCTGGGTATGGCAGAATGCCTGCATGAGGCACTTTTGTGCTTGGTGTGGCAGAATACCTGCATGAGGCGCCTTTATGTCTGTGTATGGCAGAATGTCTGCAGGGGGTGCCTCTTTGCTGGGTGGGGCAGAATGCTTGCATGAGGCGCCTTTATGCTTGGTGTGGCAGAATGCCTGCATGAGGCACTTTTGTGCTTGGTGTGGCAGAATACCTGCATGAGGCGCCTTTATGTCTGTGTATGGCAGAATGTCTGCAGGGGGTGCCTCTTTGCTGGGTGTGGCAGAATACCTGCATGAGGCGCCTTTGTGCTTGGTGTTGCAGAATGCCTGCAGGGGGGGCCTCTGTGCTGGGAGTGCCAGAATGCCTACATGAGGCACCTTTGTGCTCGGTATGGCAGAATGCTTGCATGGGGCGCCTTTGTGCTTAGTGTGGCAGAATGCCTGCAGGGGGCGTGTTAAGCCCTTATCCTACAAGATTTCTCTAATCCTACAAAAACATTTAAGTTTTGTAGTGTAAGGGCTGTCAGTCAGGGCCTTATCCTACAAAATTTGCCCTTATCCTAGAAAACATCTGTCAGGCCCTTATCCTACAAAATTGCCCTTATCCTACAAAATATATAGTTTTGTAGGATAAGGGCTGTCAGTCAGGCCCTTATCCAACAAAACTGCCCTTATCCTACAAAAATGTCCTTGATGCTTTAATTCATTTGTCACCAGGTCTAGCTGAGGTGAGCTGCCTCCCCCTCCCCCAGGTACCAACCAGTGATAGACATCCTATAGTACCTACCTGCCTCCCCCTCCCCCAGGTACCAACCAGTGATAGACATCCTATAGTACCTACCTGCCTCCCCCTATCCCAGGTACCAACCAGTGATAGACATCCTATAGAACCTACCTGCCTCCCCCTATCCCAGGTACCCCCCCACCCCCCACCAACCCCTCGACCCACCCACCCACCCACCCACCACCGCACCTAAGCAGCAGGTAGGTTGTTGTCACGTGGACTGAGTTCAGGTACACACAGGGAGTAGAAGGAGAAGTAGCAGCATAGTGTAGGTACATCCACAGCCACATCTACGTTACATCTCCCCAAACACTGCTACACACTGTGATAACATCTGGCTCTATTCCAGGACTTTTTAAAATCTCTGAACTCACTCTGAGAATTGTTCTGTATTTGTGGACATTGGCTACTCTAGTAGCTGGAGTATTACATGTACATACTGAAAACACTGGCACCACACTAGCATCTCTCATCTGTGATGGATTACCTTCTTCTATTGATTTAGTGACCCGAAGTTAGTGACAACCCTGGGACTACTATATACACATTCAATTTCTGGAATTTATCCCTGTCCATTCTACAATTAGCTTAGGTCAATGTAATACAACATTGACCATCTAGAGGTACTTTACTATACGCGCCCAAGTGCCCATAGTACTCTATAAGTACCCATTGGATCATTCTGCATGCCCTGATGAATGCAGCCCTACCTGTTATCATGTCATATGGGTAACCTTACATGTTGACAATCCCCCCCCCCCCCCCGGAGTGTGCTCATGTTCAGGGTGAGGAGCTGTGTGGAGTTTGGTGACATCAGGAGGTGACTACACACGGTGACACACTGTTAGAAGTGAAGGTAGCTGAACAGTAGAGTCTATCCTAGCCATACATTCTATCCTGCGGTATCAGTATACATGGGCAGTAGAACCTACTTTTGGTAAAGTACTCATATCTGTGGTTTACAGTATAAAGTGGCGTACTTTTGGATTTACTATTGACAGTGTGAGGCACACAACACACCAAGGCGCAGGTCTCGGTACCCCTCCAGCAGCAGTCGCAGTGGAGCCGAGGCGGGTACTCAGTCCTATACATGTATATAGGGGCGCTAGGGCTTTAACCCTGCAGTATTAAGAGCCGGCTTAATAGTGACCAATAACTAATCTTCTACGTGGACACATAAAACAGCAGCATCAGCAATTTTGAGTGCCCTTCCCCCTGGTCATTGTAACGGTGTGGATACAGTGGAAACCAAGGACTGCCTGTAGGAGGTGGAGTGTCTTAAACCCCCAAGTCCTCTATAAAGGCCCAGAGTGCCGGTCCTCGCTTAGCTCCGACTGTTACTGGAGAGGCAGTTACAGCGTTTCAGCTTTAGTTTAAGGATGCCGTGTGAGAAGCTGAGGATGACCCTGTCAGTGCTGCTGCTGTGGGGCATGGCAGCCATCGGTACGGTTAATGCACAGGTACGTGGTCATACCTTTTTCTCTCTTTTTTTTTTATGCCTTATTACCTTTTTTGTTGCTTTTTTTTTCAAGTTACGGGCTCATAATATGTCAATATTTCGATCATAATTATGTAATTTACATCATCAATATATGAAAAAAGAATAAACCAAGGGTCACTATTCATCAACATTTTCTGAGTGTCATTTTTGGAGTTTTTCACCCAAATACCTTCAACCAAGGTTAACTTTCTAGGAATATTCATTTAACCTGGTAACATTATGGAAGTGAAAAAAACCCACATAGTCCCTTTGCCCTCGTTTATACCCCATGGCAACTCCCCCTCTATGAACCTAGAAAGTCACGGTCTACTTACTCCCCTGTCATGTGAGCCCACACCTTCAGATAGAACACTGGTCTATGTAAGTATATGCTCAGGAGTGTTCCGAACTAGAAACAAGACACTCTGTATCTCTTACAATTAGCAATCATAATTCACAAGTGAATCAATCTCCTTTCCTTGAGAGATTTTAGCTTAGTATTGTAGTGTAACTGGGCTGTATTCAGTAGTATGGGATTTGGACCAAGTCTGACTTTGTATGAGATTCTTTAGGCTTTATTTTGGAGCAGTTGCAGCCTTTTTACTTGCAATTGGTCCTTTTTTAGGACGGTATGTCCTAAAAGCAACATTTGTAGTGATTATGCACTGCACGGATGCAGCCCTGGCGAGTAACTCACCGATGCTGTATTGATGCATCATGCAAACCCTTCAGGAGTGTACCGGTACCATATATGGTTGGCATGATGCATGAATGCAGCACTTGGAAGTTAGCCCCAGCTTGGCTATAATATTGTATGGCAGAGAATACTGGTCCCCACGCCACTCGTACACTTGATGGAAGGACAGGAAGATGTTGGACTTAAACTCTGAGGATGGCGCGTACTCTACATAACCACAGAACTGCACTTACGTCATGATGCATGGATCTGGCTAATTTAATACAGTTAGGTAATTCATCCAGGGGTCACCAATGGGGAAAGTACCACTGTGTACAGCTAAAGTCTCAAAACATCACGTCTAGAAATAGATGCATCAAAGGACAAATACATGTGGCGTAGAATTAACGTCAACACACGCTGAAAGTATCCGCACAAATATTATGGTTGACATTAACCCCCTGCTCCATCTCATGGCATTACCTTTTACACTTTAGTTACATTGGTCTTTGCTGGTCTCACCAGTGTTGTATCTACACATTTATTTGTGCCTTTACTATATTCGTATCTATGAGAACTATAGGACATACCGTGTACGTGGCATGGAGATAGGAATCAGCATTACACTGCAAACAGTCTCAAACATCTTGGATATTTACAGCTGAATATGATTAAAATAAACAGATGATAATATATACACATGATAATGAAAGTCAATACAATTCAAACAATTATGAAACATCAGAAAATCAGTATTCACAAAAGTGACATGTCTGTATAGACAAACTCCACGCCTATGAAATACAAATATACATGTGTATCATACTTCTCAAACATATTGGTTATGTTGAATAGGATACAATAGTCAGATGATATACAATATGATATCGTCTAATACAATGTCAAATCAGTCCAGTCCATGCAAAAGTCAGATCTAGGAGGTCATCCAGCCATAATATCGTACATGTAGGCCTATAGGCATAGTCTGGAAGGGGTTGCCACCAATCAATATACTCACCTTTTCCATTTGCACTGACACTGTAACAAGACCTACCATTGTCTTTCCCGTTTAACCCGTTAAGGGCCGCATGGTGCTTTCATGCACTTTGATCATTATCGTCATGATGCATGAATGCAGATTTTGGAGTTCTTAACCCGTTAGGGTTGCATTCAACCATCAGACCGACACTTTGGGTTGCTGCACTCCAAAAGGGTTGGCACGACGCATTCACTGGCAACCAGACTAACCAGGGCTACACTCATGCATCATCCCAACAAATGAAATGGTGCATCAAATCACTATGCGGCCCTTAGAGGGTTAAAGCAGTAAATGTCACATCCATATGCCCGGTCATCAGAAGGTCACGACACCAAGCACACCCAGTCACCGCCCGCTGCAGTCTGCTTTGATGACATGAATAATATGTATTAATGTCAAGCTGTACCAGAAAATTCCCACCTGACCCCCCCCCCTCCTTTCCACAAAGGGTGTGCAAACCGGTGTATGATGCTCTGCAGTATACAGATTGCGTTGTTTCTTCTAATGTGTAGTAGATTGCATATAGAAGGTGATCCAGCACAGTAGTCGGGTCAGAAAGTAGGCCGGGCATAGAGCTGTAATGCGAATATACCAAAGAGGACCGTGGCATCTATCCCACTTGTTCGGTCGTCACCTATAGGTGCCTGGTACGGCTGGTATCCCCCGACATCTTAACGCAAGGATCCACACTGACAGAGCCACCTCGGCCTGGATTATGTCCAAATTGTTTGAGAGAATTGCTTCTTGTTCATTCTATGTTACGGTAGTGATGTCATCAACTGAATATATTACATATCTAATTTAGCATAGAAGGAACAAAATGCTATATAATGACTTCATTCTGTTCAGCTAGAGACCAAGCAACATGTAATTACAGTAGTTTGCTTAAAGTAGTTAAAGTGGTTAAATGAGTCCTGCTTGCAGGGGTAAAGAAGACACGGATGCTTATTGCTAGGCAATATCTGGGCTAATGTATATAGAATGTATCTAGAATTCATGATATATACCTACCTTAGCATTGACTAATCATGAACAATATGTTAGAAATAACTTCATTCTGTAAATTTACAGTTAGAGGTACTGTTGCTATGCAGAAATAACACAGTCTGTGGCTAGGCAATATATGGGCCAATACATATATAGATGTACATGTTACGATATAATTGCCTTAGTATATTGCAAGATTAGCTATATACCATCCAACTGTAATGTAACTTATTTGGCTCTGTTACTATAGATAAGTAGCAAAATATGCCTGGTGCGAGGCAACCGTTAGAAATACAGAAAGATAAATCTCACCACAAGATGGGGGGGGGGAGGTATTGTTAGAAAATTGATAGCTCTATTTTCTAAAGAGCCAGAGCTCCCCTAAGCTTTAATAACACTGATTAACTTAATTGGCCTAAAAATAGCTCAAATAGTTCAAATAAAAAGCACCCTTTTTTATCCATAGTTTCCACTTAAAAAGTACCATAATCCCACGAGATCTAGCAAATGTGACAATTGCCCCCCCTCACTATATAGCATATAACCTGGGAAGCAGGTGGTTTTTTTCTGAAGCATCCCCTGGGGGATCGGAGGGGGGCAGACTCTCAGACTGTACCAAGCACACAGAGAAAAGAAACAGCGTCTAAAGGGAGTACAGGTTCAGATCATGTTAAAGTACTAAGCGGTAATTAAAGCGTTGAACACAGCTATAGCGTGTGTTTAGTCAAATTGGCACACATAGGCACAGGTCGATAAAGTAATAAGTCAAGGGAAATCAACATAACTACATCATAGAAACAACACCACTAAGTGATAAAATACACATAATTCAAGGCAGGCCTAGCCCGCGGAAATTGACCAGAGAGATCGCAATGTCACTTGCTGTATGTTGTGATCGGTTAAATAAATTGTAAATGAGAGAGATGTGAAAACTTGAATTGTAAATTAAAAGGTGATTGTGTATACATGCATAGAAAGACAAGCGAGTATAACTATCTTTCCCTGCCTATTATGTTCACATGGCCTGTTGGGGACAAAATGGCCGCTATACTTAAATGCTCAACAACAACACTGAGATGACAATGGATACTGTTCATGTGTTTTTCTGTTTGAGTTATGGTAACATTTTTTACACCGACCAATTCACATTATCTATTGTTACCATCCATGCTACAGTGTGCTCCGTAACCCAGCTGTAGCATGTATATATTTAAATGGTGGCCTTGTTTATGAAAGGGTGTTAGTCTGTTACATCCACACCGACCCAACTACATTAAAGCATTATGAGAGCCCTGCATGAGCGAGCCCCCATGTTCCCTGTCGATTTATATAGAAGTACCCATGTCCTATGTCACTATATGCCGCAAAATGCCCACGCCCCCTCTTGATGTTATGAGTCTCAACGCGTATCATGCTGTCCTTAAAGGGTTAAATGGTGACGTTCCTACTAGTTGCAGTAGCTAGAACTACACAGGCGCCCAGGGCTCTGTTAACACTTTAAGGACAGAATGCTGCCTAAAAGCAACTTACACGTCATGATACACTAATGCAGTTCTGGTGAGTAGCTCGACAGCATCATGCCAACGCTTCGGGAGTGTATCAAACTGATGGGGTCGACATAATGGATCAATTCAGCACTGCCGAGTTACTCGCCAGCGCTGCATTTATGCGCTAATCATGACAACAAGGGCATGTATGCATCATGACGACAAAGGGCATGGTGTATTAAAGCACTATGCTGCCCCGTAAAGGGTTGAACCTGACCCTCATTAATTTGTACCAGTGTCTGGTACGTCGCCTTAACCCTTTAAAAGAAAGCGTACTTCTTTAATACCTCAATATCATTTTGTCAGCATGCTGGATGAATGTAGCACCGACGCATAACTCGGTATTGCTTCATTCCTGCATCATGCCGATGTTTGGGTAGATACACTCCCGAAGAGATATGCAGTGCTAGTGAACGACTCGCCAGCGCTGTGTTGATGTATCATGACGACAACTTGACATGAAACATTGAGGCATCATGTGGTCCTTAAAGGGTTAACACAACAGGACCTGACACGTGGATACCTTCCCCTCCAGTATTCCTGCTACACGTGGGTGTCGTGCGACTTGTGTCGTGCGACTCGTATCGTATAAATACAGAGCATCATTACAAGTGGCATAATCACCGAGCGTACCTCACTTATACAATTCTAGAACTGTTCTAGTTTACTATAATTATGGCTAAGGGCGAGTGGGTCACGGTACTGTTTGTGAAAAAAATCCACTTGTCGGCCTAGATCTCAGATTTAACAACGGAGGAGTATAATACCTTCCTTTCTTTGTCCGTTAGAGGTGGTGTATGAAACCTAGTCTCAGGTGACGTCATGGTCAACCATTGTGTATGACTAGCACCACTAGAAAACTAAATTATAACAAGACTGCTCGAAATGTACATATATGATGTTCCATGATTTTCTCCTTGTGTTACAATGATGCTTGTTTATCATAAAACTTGCGAGGTGACTGTACCGAATGTATGTATACGAGAGATACAAGAGCTGGGACGATCACTAGATCAGCGCACCAATATGGTGAAAGCCTCGCGCTGTGATTGTAATACCGAGGTAAATAAAAAAAAAAATTTTAAAAGAAATTGAAGAATGTGATGTGATAATGATGTCAGCTGCGCGGTAACCTCTATCATGCCTCACTGCTTAATAACAACTTAATTACACAAGTCATTACCAGATAACGGGGGACTTGGCATCTTCTCTTGTAAGAAATGGGAGCGTGTGTTATATTCCTGGTTCACATTCCCATCTTCTATATAGAGAACTTTGGGGCATCTTTGGGTCTGTATGCTACAATCATCTATGCCATCTGTGACCTCCTTACAGAAAACGATTTATTTAGGGCAGGTAAAGTTATATTTATGGAGATATAAACACAGCCATTTTCTTCATTTTATCCCTAAAGGGGTGCCTCCACCAAAGACCGTCCATCCGTCCGTCCATCAAATCCGTCCAAAAAAGCAGTTTTTGACCAAAAACTGGACGGATTTGATGGACGGATGGACCAAAAGCACTTCCACCAAGGTCCGTCCGTCCATCCGTCCATCAAATCCGTCCAGTTCTTGGTCAAAAACTGGACGGATTGATGGACCGAATGGCCGGACGGATTCCGTCCATCAATCCGTCCATCAATCCATCCATTCCGTCCATCACAGATGACCCAAAATGACCAAAAAAGGGACGGATTCTGTAGAAAAATGGACGGACGGAAATATCTAAAAATTTTTGATATTCCCGTCCGTCCATTCTGTCCATTCTGTCCATCAATCCGTCCAGTTTGAGGTGAAAAACTGGACGGATTGGTAAATAACTTGACGGATTGATGGATGGATTGGCCTGACGGATTCCGTCCATCAATCCGTCCACCAATCCGTCCATTTTCATACCACAAACTGGACGGATTTGATGGACGGATGGACGGACGGGCCTTGGTGGAAGTGCTTTTGGTCCATCCGTCCATCAAATCCGTCCAGTTTGTGGTCTAAAACTGCTGTTTTGGTTGGATTTTATGGAAGGACGGATGGACAGTCTTTGGTGGAGGCACCCCTTAACACATCAAAGGAAAAATGTATTTTTCTAAAATCTTTTTTTTATGGTGGCCGGTCAAAGATGGTACCCAGTCAAAGATGGCACCCAGTCAAAGACGTTCACATTGGCCCGATGTCATGAGACACAGCCTTATAAACTCATTGTACTGCAGTCGAAAGTATCAAGAATGAGACACGAATCTCTACACTGATTCCTGGCTCATCGGAATGACTCACATATGGATATCCAGAATTTGTTTCATATTGCTATTAAAATTGGAGAAAAATACTAGGGTCGGCCCATTTTGAAGTCCTGGTTGGGTTGCCTTAAACACACAAATTTCATATATTTGGCCTGATGACTGCTGTAGATTTACCCGCTGATGTTATAATTACCCAAGCTGCAGTATTTCAGAAGAAAAAACAGCAAGCAAAAAAAAGAAAGGTTACACAAGATCTTTTAAACCCCCACCCGCTCTATAAATAGGACTGGGTCGGGGCTGAGTACCTGTCCCGGCCCCACTCCCACTGCTGCTGTAGGGGTCCCGAGATTTGGGCCTCAACACTTTTGTCAGATAATTATAGCCATCTAACCATTTAATGGCTGTACAGTGCTTTGATGCATTATGCCTTTAACCTCAAGATGCATGAGCAACTCACCAGTGCTGCGTTTAATAACAAACTGTCAACATCAATATGACCTTGGCCAGGCTGCATTTATGCATCATGACGACAAAGAGCAAAATGTATGAATGCAATATGTTGCCCTTAAAGGGTTAGCTTAACTGAATGATGGATAGCATACACATTAATGTTGCGGCCAATTTAACTGCCATAACTGCATGTCGTATATCAGACATTTATAGTCAATAGCATTCATGTTACTGTCAGAAGTACTGTAGGTTTGATTTGTTACATATGTATTTAGCAACAACATGAAAGGTTCATATTGATACAGGTGCACGTGTATAAAGAACATGACACATGCACGTAAAGTGACCTTTTTATGTAAGTGCTGCCTGGGAGTGTACGGTGACAGGTACTGTGGGTGGGGTTAGATTAAAGTATAACTTAAAACAGCATGTGTCATGGCATGACTACTCATGTCATGTTCAGGCCCGATATTGCACTCTAATAATATGGCGATATAGTTGGCAGTAAAAAAGTTCAAAACTCAAACTCAACGGGGGGACCGCCCAATCATAACTGAAATGAGAGAGCGTGGTTGTGGGTATTGTTGGTGAGGCGGTCAGTCATCATTTTTCAATAACTTTCATTATGTACAATAGAAATGCATCCATGTTAGATGAGTAGCCGGCCATCGGAACAAGAACCTTAGTTTAGGAATTTGATTAATGGATGGACATTAGTGAGAACCTGGCAATGCTGGCATCTCCTCGATTAGCCAATTTGGAGGTGATCGGTAGGCTATCGGCAGACAATCGGCAGGTAGACCCACAACAATTACACTACACAGAGTGCACTTACCAGTGGGTTTTTTTGGCTCTCCCTGCCGATTGCCGCCGATCACCTCCAAATCTGCTAATGAAAAATGGCCCTTAGAATGTTCCCTTTGGATGATAGGTTGGCTATTCATTTCCAAAATTAATCAAAGGAATTCTAGGCAAACCACTCTGACATTTCAATACGGCATGTATACTTGTTATGGTCAATCACTGCCAGGTTTGGTTTTGGTATTGGTCATAAGTTGTAGGAATATAAACGGTCTAAGCAGATTATGCACAATCTTTATAAATAGACAGCTTTGCGTTGCACCTAGACTCCCAAAACACAAGACACGATGTACTTTATTACAAGCGCTCTTTGGCTTAGTTTTTTTTAACCACAAGTGATTTGGATCTACATCTAATGAATATAAAAATGGTCCTGATTTAAAAAGGATGATTGTATGTGCTTAGTACAAACAGTGGTGTCGCTTGGATCTCTGTGCTGCCGTCTCTGGTGGTCGCTGTGTAATATTATATATATACTGTTCTTACATATGTAAGAAGTCTATATGTTGTCTTTGCTTTAACAGTCTCTAATGGCATGATCAAGTCATATGGAGGGGGGGGGGTACACCTGTTTAAATGAGGAAGTATAAAGTGTATGATGTGTAGGAATCAAAACAAAAAAAAAACGGTAAAGAAAAGACAGATGATTCAACTCATATGCCAAATGCTCCGGTACACCTGCATTAATGCATTCCTGCCTACCTCACTGCCTGCCTCCTTCCCTCCCTCCCCCTCCCTCCCTCCCTCCCTCCCTCCCTCCCTCCCTCCCTCTCCGCTGCCTTCTGCTTATCTGAAAATGCTTGTTTGATCAGGCGAGTACAATGGGTTGTTTTATTGAGGATCATAATAAGTATATTTGGTATTATGAATACTGTGAAAAAGTAGTTTATCTTTGAATCAGGCCGCAGACACTGTAGTATAGTCCTTTCCGTCCGGAAGAGGACAACCAGTATAGTAGCATCGTACTATTGATCCAGAGATTAACCCATATAGAGAAGCACAGTACTTTAATGCGCCATTCCCTTTGTCATCATGATGCATAAAATGCAGTCCTGACAAATAGCTCGTCAGCGGTGCATTCATCCATGCATCATGGGGTTGACATACTTCTGAACGGTCAGCATGATGCGAGATACTACATGACTCTGCATTGGTGCATCATGACGATTAATGTTGCTCTATGGCATCATGCTGTGCCGAAGGGGCTGGGGACGGTTTTCTTGAGAATCCAAATCTTTTTCTGTGCCAAGTTTGTGATGGGATTTTGCTTTAAATTCCCTCCGTAAACCTGGCACAGGAAAGGATCCTTTATAATGCTACCCCCTGTCTTTATGTTATAGAGTCAGGCAAGGGGGGGGGGGGAGAACGCCGCAACAAGGACACCTGGTGGTGAAATTGTGAACTAAAGGGCACACGTTTTGATCTCCAGCCCAGCATACCCTAAGGAAATCCAAATTACAGTAATATTACAGCATGTGGCTATGAATCAATGTTACAACAACATTAAATACACTCTCCCCTTTGTGTCTGATACATTCTAAAGGAATGTATGTGCATGAGAAAGGAGAACTCAACCAGTTCAGTTGACATTGTGTTTTTTCTGAGATCAGTAATTATCTAACTTTGAGCAGGTGATACACATTGTTGTGTTGAAGTCTATTGAACCGGTTATAAACATAATGGATCATGATACATGATATATCCTCTAGAGAACACTGGAGACCCTGTCCTTGTGGGTGAACAAAAGGTTTTCATCAACTACTAAATGGCATATTTCACAAGTACAATCAATACTGTTCCTATTTGACCACTTCCCCTAGTACTCACTAGATGGCACCTCTGAGTTTTCCACTGCAGCGGGGCTGACATCCATGGTTTGACATGTTAGTTCATAATTCTGTCACTATGTGGCAACTACACAGCGTTTTTCCCCCCTTGGGTCAGGCTACAGGCCTAGTTTCAGAGTTGTCCACTAGATGTCAGGACCGGGCCAGCTTCTAGTTAGTTCCTACCACCACATCCAGGGGAAGGGTCAATTATCATTCAGATACATAACTCATTTCTCTTTTCCCTTGAATTTCAGGGTCACCACTCAATGTCAAACATGACGATGACGTCCAACACGACTACAATGAACCATGCGGGTATGACGAACTCTACGTCCAGCCCAGGAAACAGTACTATGCAGCATGGTGGTATGAACACTACTGCAGCTACTGGTAGTATGGACCACGGCAGTATGGGTTCTGGTACTATGTCAGGAGGCCATGGGGCTATGATGCCTCCAACTGATACCTCAGGTAGGCTTCTGCATATAGACAAAGAATATTTTACTCAAGTTTTCGTGAAATTTAAAGTAAGTTTGTCCTAAAAAAATCATTCTCCTTGAAATGTAACCTACCAAAAACGTAGGGTCGGCCCTGTTTTGATAGGGTCGGTCGGGTGACCTGAAACAAACCTTTTTTTGTTTAGACCTTAACATTTAATAGACCTCATTTCAAAGTCTCCCACATTTGGAGTAAAACTTTGGGGTCATTTCACTCTCACTCTCAGCCTCTTGTTTCTCATGCATTTTGGGACTTGTAATATCAGTATAGACTTATATAGTGAAGTTGGACAGACCACTACAATTTAGTCAATTAAGCCAAAATACCTTAAGTCAGGCCTACCTCTAGGTTTTTAACATTTTACCAAAAATGTCCCCCCAAACCCGGGACCCTAGATTGGTCACGGCGCTGCGCTTGCAACATTTTGGGTCACCCAAGCAATCTCCTGCCAAATCTCACTCTTCAAATGACTTTCCAAACCTTACGATGTCAGACATTAAGACTCTGTCCTCTCTGCAGGCACGATGGACCATGGAGGTACAGCTAACACTGTTAACCCTGGAGGTGGACACGGTACAGGACACAACATGGCACCGGGTACCACGGTGTCTGATGGGACATCTACTGGTGGGCACGGGTCCGGGCACAGCGCGGGTGGGGCAGGGGGAGGCTCCTCCACATCTGGACACTACGTAAGTATTCAAGCTGGTACCACCTCTACCTCTGTTCCCGAACGTGATCGCTAGCACCAAAATACCACAATACTATATCCATAGAAATTACCTTTTATTTTTTTATGAAATACAGCCCTCCCATTGACTTAACCAAAGAACGCCGTATTTCACACCCCCTACTTTCTACTTTCCTTTTCAGGGTTTCTTCCATGTAACGTTCAACACTGTGATTCTTTTTGAACAATGGGTGACGAGCACCTGGCAAGGTGGGTTTTACAAACATGTTTGTCATTAAATGTCCATACTTATGACCAGGCACATGAAAAGGGGTAACCAGGGGGGAATTAATAATTAAAGTTTGTGTCATGATCTTTGAAATGAGATATCAGCAGCTAAGGTAATCCTGGTAGTTATGTTGGAATCCTTTCTCGAATATGAGTTGTTACTCATAACCGAAAATGATAAATACACAGAGAGATGAAACAGAGTCAAAAGGGAGTCCATGCAGGCTTGCCAGAATGAGTCCTTTTTCTGACTCTCTTTTTGACTGATGAAAGGAATCGGTACCTGACTCCCTTAAAAGGGAGTTCTGTGACTCCCTTAAGAGGGCCCAGGTTTTCCCTCCAAAATGAATCCCTATCACAAACAGAGTCCAGGTCGATGCTGCAACTCCCTTCAGAAAGGGAGTCTAGGCACAGGGATTCCCTACCCCTCTATATATCCATTCCGATAGCTGTCTCCCTAGCTGCTCTTTCTACATTATATTGGTGCAATGCCTCACAAGGAGGAGGGATCTCAGAAAGATCGCTCAGTGCACATTAGTCATTATATAAAAGAATATCTGAGCTTTTGTGATTTAACGATCTCATATTTCTACAAATTGGGTGTCTACATCTAATACATCATGCTGATGCTACAGTTTTAAGTTAATTGTACATTATTTCATGAAATGTAATTCTGACATGAAATCTTGATGTTACATTGATATACATGTATTAGCATGGTAATTATCAATATCATAAATTACGCGGATCTAGAGATTTGAGCATACAGAATAATACCATTTTTACGTATAGTGCTACCACCTAGCAGGCTTAATCATAACCAACTGTTTGACTCCCTTATGCATTCACTGACTCTTTGGGGGGGGGGAGTAGGAGACCTTGACTCTGATTATAAAGAGAGTCAGGTGGCTTTTAAACATAATTATGTGCTAGATGGCATTACAGTCATTGTACAGTAGGGCCACCTAGTGTGTTTCCTATTTCTGTCTTGTACACTTACTTCTGTGTTCCATTTAGAAAAACATAGAATGGTTGCCATGGCACCCACAAAGTGTGATATGTACCAATTTCTCAAACGATTTTGTGACTTTGAACTGTGCCATCTAAAATGATACATCAAGTAATAGTGGACTCTTGGCGAGTCCAGCAATGGAATACTTCCAGTTAGCAGGCTACTCAGTGCTGCCACCTGATATCCTTGGTCAACACTAAATAATCAAACCCCACCAGAATTTAAAATATTAGTTAAAATTGGAGTCTTGCACATATTAAGACTCTTGTGAGAAAAAATGGAAGATTGTGACAGGGAAAGGGTTATACAATTATCCGAGATATAAATGAAGAAAATATAGGTTTTAGTGTGCCAGCTTGTATATCAGCTTTAAGGAGATAGTCGTTATTAAAATTGTTCATGTATACACATGACATCTTTCCAGGTCTATTGGGTTCATGTATCGGGATCGTGGTGGCTACAGTGTTATACGAAGGACTAAAGGTCTTTAGGTCCTACTTACTGAAGAAAATGAGGAACACCAAGGACATCAAACCATCTATAGCGTAAGTACCACTATGTTACTGTACTGTCCCCAAGAGAAATATACTTCTCTGTGTGTCAAAGTGTCAAAAAAGAAAAGGGCCGCCATTCCATAGATTCACAACAGTAGTATCCAGCATTATCAAGTCTGTTTTACCAAATAATTACAGATTTGTGACAGACAAATTCTTTTTTTCATTTCATATCAGTCCCTGCTGAGCAACTGGTATGGGATATGGTGCTTTGCTTGAAACAGAAAGAAAGATTTAGAACCTGCCTTTTTTTTATCATAATCATTCACAACGCATTAAGTGATCCTTATATTAGTCCTTTTGTACTACATGTACAGTGGAAAATGATCTTTAGTCATTGATGTTACCATAGCGGCTGCTCGAACAGCACTTTTGAGAGGCACTCTTAATTATTATCTTTAATGGGACATATTATGTGTAGGCAATATTTAATATTGCTTACACATATAGTGGATACATCATAAATCAAATAAATAAGTTTTGTTAAGGCAACAAATAAAATTAAAATCCCTATTTCATGCAAAATAATAATAAAGGCAATATTGAATAACGATTGTAACACATATTTGTGTTTATACCACAGCGGGCACGGAGAACAAAGCATTTCACACCTCTTGTATACTGTCATGAACCTATTTAGATTCATGATACTGTATACAGCTAGTGGCATAAAGTAGTTATAGGACTAGTACCAATCTGTAGGGGTATTCAGTGAAGGAAGGCTCCTTCACTGTATTTTGCATACAGATTGGTACACGTCCTATAACTACTACATGTATCATAAATCACCAAAAACTTTTGTCATTGGAATAAAAATCCAGTTTCTCCCCTCATTTCAGTCAGAAGGTGTGTAGCTGTGGTCACATGGTGCAGACCCTGTTACACGTGGTACAGACGCTCGGCTCCTACCTCATCATGTTGGTCTTCATGACGTTTAACCTCTGGTTGTGTCTCGCCGTCACCATAGGCTTCGGGCTCGGCTACTTTATCTTTAGGTGGGACCAGGGACATGAGTCCACCGACTCCAACGATCATTGTATGTAGCAAACTATACCCTGCAGACTCAAGAATTACACAAGTTAGCATATCTTGTGAATTTCTCGGGAAAAGCACAAGATGCATGTACACAAGATAGACACAGGGATTCCTAGTGACATGTTCAATGATGATGTGTATTTCCTGAGTTTTGCTTGTGCAAATAACATGTACTTTCCGGGTTTCACTTGTTCAAAAGCCAAGAAATTCCAGGGATGTGGCGCTTGTGACATATTGACCAGTGATGTATTTGTAACACTGCATGCATTTAAGATGCCTTAGACTAGTTAGAGGAACACTGCAAGCGACTCTAACTGCAGTAAAACCATGATATTGCCAAGGAAAGGTCATAACGGCATTTAAGTGGCTTTAAGTGGCATTAAATCAAAATAAATGTGCTTCAAGTGTTCATCCAAGAATATTTTGATTTACTTAAATTTAAACATTCATACAGTGTAAATAATGAAAACCCTGTATGGTACATTCATGCATCACTGGTGAGTAACTCACCAGTGATGCATTCATGATATGCTGCTTTTAAGGGTTAAGGGTGAAATAATTGTTTTAACCTTGTACAGTATTGGATATGGTGTCTGTGTGTGGGACCAAGGCCAGGCTATTTTGGCTTTGATTTAATCTAATGACAAATATTGGTACTGTTAGTGCCTTAATTGTCCCGAATTTGCAATACTTATGTGACATGTGATATTAACCTATGGTATATTTGAGTGGGTAAAGAACTGGGGAGTGGGACCAGGGTGTCAATCCGCATTGGTTTACAGTGGAGGGCTAACCATTGAGTAGACCTACAGAAAGTAATTCCATGTATATGTGTTGCAGAAAGGGTTGTTGTCGAATGTTTATTAGGGTATATGCCAACTGAGTCAACTAAGTGAATTCTGATCGGCTTTTTAATCCCTAAAAGGAATGACAACTATATTTGTTATTCAAAGCCCCACTGCCAAACCTTCAATGATGAATATTATTAAAATCATATATTATCATAGCACTTATATACTTGTATTTTGCAATATTGTGTTAGAATTTGAGTCAGAATTTACAAATTAAAAATGTTATCATTGTATAACTTAGCTTGTTGTACAGTGGTTATATAATTATTGCATGATGTATTCGTTTGTCTGCATATTTCAAATAACTGCATATATAGTGAGAGTTTCGTTGCAAAACGCAACAAATCCATTCCATAATTACAGCATGTAGTGATTTCTCTAAGGCTACCATATTGGCAATTATAGTGCCTCAGATATAATGTGCACACCAGAGAGGACCTAAAGACATGAAAAATACAATTTTGACAAAAAATTGTTTCAAAATTGCATTTACCTATTCCTGCCCTACATCTTTGTAAAAGATTGGAGTCATTTTTCAAATGGCGCTTATTGCGTTTTGGAACCAAACTCTTCAATATGGACACAGATTTCCAGAGCCACAATATGTCGATTTTAGAACTTTTAGGAGCCCGATTTGTGAGAATAGCACCGATTTGACAAAAGCGGCTAGTGGAGTATCAGCTTAAACATGAATTCTAAGGCATCTTGACACCCTTTAAAAGGGCTAAACAAGACTGCAAAGGTTTAAGGTTTGTGTGTCAGAATGTGATATCATAACAGCATTTAATGTACTAAGACTTGGAATACATGTAATGAGCTACCAAACACTACATTTTTAAGTGTAAAGTGCCTGGGATATCTTTGATATTTCCATTTACTGCCATTTTTTTTAGTATAATCCACTTTGTCTATACTATCAAGCTTGTGGTGTGGTCGTTTGCCTTCGATTTGTATCGTGGGGTTCTTGGTAAACCTTTTAATGGACTAATAGAGAAAGACATTGTACGATACACACAAGAATTCTATTACGGTTTATAATCTCATGTCAAGTCAGTTATTACCATGGGTACCTGATTTGTTATAACTGAGGTATCGTTATTTATTCTATGATGGCCTCTCGGCCAGCACAAGGTCTTTGAATGTATGCACTATACGATGTGTTTTCCCACCTGCACTATTTCAGAATGAGGCTGACAACCGGCGAATAAAAACATCAAAACACATACCATTCTCAGTGTAGTCGATCAAGAATCAATTAACCGGGTTCTGCTTTTAGTTGTGCAACGCGTATATTCATACATCCTGCTTACAATCAGCCAAGGACAATTGTTGTTTGGGAATAGTGCATACACAACAACAGTGAGGTTGAACCCGGGTTCAGGACCGATGTTAGTTACCTAGGTCTGAAATTAGGCTTTTCAATGATATAACATTTGATCTAGACAATTATAACAAGGAACCGATGGTCAAATTTAAGTATCGGGCCAGGCAAGATGCAGGAGAACTGGTTTGGACGCAGTTTCTATGTCCAGAATTTTAAGGCAAGAAAGGTGGGTTTCCCAACCCTACCGACCACTCTGGAGCAAAGTTCAGTGCGATGTGGTTCTAAAATCAGTGGTTTATGGCAGTCCCCATATGCAGAATGTGCCCATCGGGCCAGGCAAGAAGGGTCAGCCACTAGAATGCAAGAGAACTGGTCTCACAGTCTCTATAGCCCAAAATCCACGGCGGCAGGAAGCTGCGTTAAAACGGTATCGCACCTCTGCCGCCACTATTTCGCCACTATTTCGCCCTGCCGCCCCTTTTTCGCGTCTGTGCCGCCAAAGTCCACGGCGGTACAGGGGCGAAATTGGCGCGGCAGGGCGAAATAGTGGCGAAATAGCGGCGGCAGAGGCGCGATACCGTTTTAACGCAGCTTCCTGCCGCCGTGGACTTTGGGCTTATGTCCAGAATTTGAGCTTGAGTTAAAGGCAAGAAGGGTAGGTTTCCCGTCCCTACTGACCGCTTTGGAGCAAAGTTCAGGGCGATTTGGTTTTAAAATCATTGGTTTTTTTGTCCATAATTTGTTTTAAAATCATCGGTTTTTGTCCACGTGCAAAAGGTGAGCATCGGGTCAGGTAAGAGGAGACAGCCAAATGGTTGCAAAAAAACTGATTTTGACGCCGTTCTACTTCTTTAATTCAAGCAAATTGAGCATAATCTTAATGCAAGAAGGGTAGGTTTACCAACCTGACCGACCACTCTGGAGCAAAGTTCAGGGCCATTTGGTTCTAAAATCAGTGGTTTTTGGCGGGCTCCATGTGCAAAAGTTAAGGATCGGGCCAGACAAGAAGGGTCAGGAACTTGGTAAGAAGGTGCAAGTTAAAAAACAGACATTCATCACGTACCTCTAAAAAACACACACACGTGGAATTAGAACTAGTTGTTAGTTACTCTCGTTCCCAAATCCTTCCGAAGGAAGGCTCTGGTAACTGCCAAATGTTGGGATTTTGCTGGGTCTGGGCAACCCCTGCTGGTAGCTTGGAACCAGCGAACAGGAACAGGAAATGGAACCAGAAAGGCTGATGGTAAAACTACCTAAAACTACCATCATACATTCTGGTTCCACTTCCTGTTCCTGTTCACTGGTTCCAGCCTACCAGCAGGGGTTGCCCAGACCCAGCAAAATCCCAAGTTCAAGGTCATTTGGCTGTCCCCAGAGCCTTCCTTCGGAAGGATTTGGGAACGAGAGTAGTTGTTAGTATGCACATCTTCCAATAATATGTCACAGAACCATGAAACAGACAATTTCTTCCCCATTGGCGCCACCTGTATGTTAATACCTACACTACTAACTGGTGGGTCTACTCATTCTGATACAGACATGGACTCCCTCTCTTGGATATCAAACTTTCCAGCAGAGGCATCACCCTCCTAACACATTAGTGGTCTAGATTCTAAACGCACTTGGATACTTTTTCACACGTTGGCAACATGTGCCTAAACATGGCCGAAGCCTACAGAGAGGGGCTCCTCAGTTGGCACTATCTCACTACAGAATAGTCTCTGTTATAATTCCGGTGGCGCCATCTTTGGTGGCAAGTACAATGTCTTGGCAAAATATCAACATGTCACTCAGTATCTTACTAGGGCAGTACTAGAAAACTGCATCGGTAGAGTTCCCACTTTTAGGTAGAGAAGATTTCCAGACATCGGGTTTGTATCTTTTCCAAGTCAATAATTTGGCTATTCTCAGCACAATTCATAGTCCACCAGTGAACGTAAGAGGAATATTTCAGGTTATACATAAAGCAAAAGAAAACATACTGGCAAATCTTACATGGACCCAGGTGACAGAAGGGCCAGCCGAATCTGGTGTACATATAATCTGTAAATCTAGACCCAATAAAAACTGTCAAAAATATATCATGGCCGATTGCTCTCTCCTTGAAAGAAACGTGATACCCACAGACGATTCCACCTTCAGAAACACATTGCTTCCATTCAGTAATGTCTGCCTTCACATATTTCATGAAATAAAAATGCAGGTAAAAAAGCAGACGACATTTTACAGAGGACGCTGTCCCAGAATGCTCTTCCAAGCTGCATTCTCCATCATACATCAGTACAGTCCGTGCTAGACATACACCATAACTCTCCAAGCACATAAAGACTAAAGTGGTGATTCCACTGAGAAAACCCTACATTTTGACCACACTCGACTGTTCCAAAGTGTCCGCTCTAATGCATTTTGTCTGTGAATTCTTTTGTCAGTGACTTTGGCCAGTAGAAGACGGATAGATATGGGTCTAAGGTATTTGAATTGGTTAAGTACCCACCTTTAGGCAATAAAGAGAATATTTCCAGACATCAGAGAATTTTGAAATTGATAAAACTTTATTAATTTTGAACAAGAAGTGCGGGTGGATGGCAAATAAATCAGTACAGAGAAACCCGGAGTCTGAGTCTGTCGTACTACAATAAATCATCTTTGTGTTATGTTCTAAATTGTGCACGAAATGACGATTGTATTGGTTCTGGTCTCGACCAAAGTAAGAGAAAATACCAGTCAATATCACTGACCCTGCTCAATTAGTTTAGCCAATGAAATTCAATGTCTAATTCATATCATTTAGCTATCAAACTGACATAATTATATCTGTGATTTAAAGTGCACAGTATTACATTATTTCGATCCATTTGGATCTGACTGATGCATGACACTGGTTGAATACTTTTCTTGAATACATTTATCAGAGCCCCAGTTTTAGGACACACCTCAGCAATTACCACACCTACCTGGATAATTTTATTCTGGGTTTTACATTCGGTCAAGCAAGGGGCCAACCAAGCTGAACAGAAAACGTTATACAACATTTTATAACGTTTCTCTAAGGCTCCTTACTATGGCAAAACGTTATCTAACGTTTATAACGTTATTTTGACGTTTTTTTTGTTAGTTGGGACGATCATCTTATCGTCAGTCACTGCATTTGAGGGACATTGAATAATCAGTTAAATCCACTGAACATTAGGCAGGCTGGCTGACATTTTAATACATATTTGGCTGGCGCTCTTTTCATCTGTAAGTTCCTAAAGTGTTTTTCAAGGAAAGAGATGTCAATGAACCGAGGAAAATTATGGCAGAACGGAACGCAGCTTGTCTAACATGACTTCTGGTTGTGGAGCAAACACCTGTTGGTGTCCTTAGTGCAGGTGTTTCTGCAACTTTCTAAGTATTAATTACCACAAGAAGCTGACAGGTCCATATGCAATGTGGCTTCCGTCATAGATTACCACTGGGAAGAAACTAAAAGAAAGAAAATTTGTCATTTCTATTTCCCATTGTCATTCATTGATTCATTGATTCATTGATTCATTCATTCATTCATTCATTCATTCAATAGCGTAGGTTATAAACTACGCAAGTATACACATAATTATATTATGGAGATAGCAACTTTAAAAAAAGATTGACCAAAGTACATTGAGACCAGATATATTATATAGAAGTATTTCCTTTTCACTAGTAACATGCAAAGTGAAAAATACATACTTCTATATTCAGTTAAATGTTTGTTTATCGTTAGATTACCGTCGAATTAATGTTGAGATAATTGAGAAAATTCTGGAATGTGTACTCGACAAGAAACATGTGGAACCCTACAGACCCCTCCCCCCATTTTGACACGTCCCTTCAGCAATAGGGACCTTTAGCAAACCCGACGTAGCTCATTAAACGCAGACGTAGTAGTGCTAAAGGGATAGGGTACGTCTGCGTTTAATGAGCTTTTACGTGGTTGCTAAAGGTCCCTAATGTCTGCCTCTACGTATACGTGTGTCATCTGAAAAGGTGCAGATAGAAAAGCAGACAACATTCTTCAAACTACATCTCCCAGAGTTCTCTTCCCCGCTGCATTCTCCACCGTACAGCAGCACAGTATGTGCCAGCCATCTGCCATAACTCTCCAAGCACATTCCTTAAAGTGGTGATTCCACTGATAAAACCCCAACTGGAGGTGTTTGTAGTTTCAGCTCCTTTTGCTGATCACTGAAATAGAAATAATGAACATAAGGAAATCCCAATTGTCATCAACCACTGTTGGATAATGAATACCGATTCTCTAATTCCATTGATTCTGGCCTCCACCATATTTATGTGACATAATTATTAAGCACCTTTAGCAAACCTGACGTAGCTCATTAAACGCAGACGTAGTAGTGCTAAAGAGATAGGCTACGTCTGCGTTTAATGAGCTTTTACGTGGTTGCTAAAGGTCCCTAATATTGTACTGGGATAGGGGACCTTAGTGTCTCCTTAGGGAGTGCTCATTTTTTAACAACAGGGGGGGGTGGTGAGATTTCGCGTGCAGCGTGCGAAATTTTTTCACCCCCCCGCTAGAGGGGTCGAAATTTTTTACCCCCCCCCCCCGGCAGGCCGAAAATCGCGCGCGTTCGCGCCCCTTTGTAGCATAGTAACGCGCGGGCTTTTCCCCTCAAAACAGGTTGAATTTTTTTCACCCCCCCAAGAGGGGTCCGAATTTTTTACCCCCCCCCAAATCCACCACCCCCCCCTTGTTGTTAAAAAATGAGCACTCCCTTATAGTAATAGGGTTTGTCTCTTTAGCCAGTATATTTAATTGACGCAAAACATTCAGCCTTGATAAACCATGCTTGACAGGCCTAGCTCACCACAGTGCACGGACAAACGTTCTGAGCATGTTTTATCTTAATCTCACTAATCTTAAGTCTTTTAATTAATAATACTCAACAAATATAGATGACTCCACTGTATGTCTTCTCTGGCTCACAACATTTACCACGACACAGTTCATGTGTAATATTAAAAATGTATTAAAAAATGTTTAAAAAATCTAAGATTATATTAATATTTTTTCCAAGACCTACTTGACCTATTTACCATGCTACGTTGACCTATGTAGAAGAGCCTTAATTGTTGACTAAAATATCATGAAGGGCTCTGACCTCGGCTCTGTCCCCCAACCCCCGTTTTTCTATTCCTTTCCCCTTCTTTAGTGATGGCGGACCCCCAGTTAAATACCATTTCAAGATTTAAAAAAAGAAGGAATTACACATGAACTGTGTTATGGTAAATGTTGGAAGTCAGAGTAAAACCGCATATATATATATATATATATATATATATATATATATATATATATATATGGTTGGGTACGAGTTCCTTGTTCCCGCTATTGGTCAGGTCATTCGCGCGCGCCGGACGTCTGTTACCCGGTTAGGAGCGCCCCCTATGTTATGTATCTAGGCGGAGTGTGTGCATTGGTTACCGCTGTTATTTATGCCAGAGCGCCGCCCAGAGAGGTGGGACAGCTCGCAGCTCGCTTGCTTTGTGTCATATTTACCGTGGTTAGTTAATTAATTATTTTGCAAACATGCAGCCCTGCAGGAGCTGTGCCTTTGTGTATGATCACCGTAAATCGGCATGTCCTCAATGTTCTACACCCACACATACTAAAGGTGGGTTAGACGAGGAGGAAGACGAAGCATTCGAGTTACGCAAGGCTGAGGAGCCAGGATCGCCAGCAATGGATAGGGATCAGAACGTGTCCTTACAGCTTAAACTAGCTGAGGAGACTGCCCGTCTGTAACAAAGGATTCACCGGTATTCATGTTAAAGGTATCAGGGGTCTTGGTCCCACTCACCTACCCGGTACTTAATAATTATTTAAAGCAATTGTTAGCAACTATTAATATGGATGTAAAAGGGGCCGGCTGCCATTCTTTAAGGCGTTCTGGAGCTGCTTTTTTACATAGTTGTGGTATTCCTCTGGAGGACATTAGACAGACTGGTGATTGGGCTAGTCTCACTGCTTTAATTTATCTGGCCAAGCCGCTATCCTCTAGAATTAATTTGGACAGGATGGTAGTTGATGCTATATGTAAAAAGTAATACATATATGTTATAGTGATGTATAGTTTGTAATTCTGGGTGTTGGCAGGTTTAATCCAGCCCAAGTCCATATAATGTATTGTGCTTTATTCACTATCAGAATTACCTTGATACCAATGGTTGGGTACGAGTTCCTTGTTCCCGCTATTGGTCAGGTCATTCGCGCGCGCCGGACGTCTGTTACCCGGTTAGGAGCGCCCCCTATGTTATGTATCTAGGCGGAGTGTGTACATTGGTTACCGCTGTTGTTTATGCCAGAGCGCCGCCCAGAGAGGTGGGACAGCTCGCAGCTCGCTTGCTTTGTGTCATATTTACCGTGGTTAGTTAATTAATTTTTTTTTTCTTTTTCTCAATTGGCTTATGTCGAGTCAATATATATCTAATAAATAGGCAGGTTTAATCCAGCCCAAGTCCATATAATGTATTGTGCTTTATTCACTATCAGAATTACCTTGATACCAATATATATATATATATGTATATGTATATACATATTTCCACACAATAGGTGTCTGTGCTATCCAAACCACTTGCCAGTGTCCCACAAAGGTTAATAATCTATTCATTATGAATATATTCAATCAAACTTAGTTTTAGACTAGAATGTTGATGCTGTATTGAAAAAAAGTAATAGGGAATGTTGGATTTCTAACACATTTAGTCCACTTATCATAGTAGAAGCTTCACAAAAGTCTGGTCTAGAACTAGGCTGCCAACTAGTTGAACCAGATGGAACTTTCTAGACAACAGAATTTCACAGTAAAAGAAATAACAGTGCTTTATCATAATGGTTTATGGAGGTTCAATATAAAATCAATTGCACGGACGGTCACTCACCGTAATATTAGGTAACGGTGATGCACCGCTAAATTTAACGGTGGTTCTCTGTATAATCAACGGTAATTTTTAACAGTATAGATTATGCACTGACTGTATATGCGATGAATCATGGGTGAGTTTATTCTTTGCCCCTTAATAACCCATTATACATTTCATCATCACCTGGCTCATATACAGTGCCGATACAAGATGCAAGACATGAGAATGATAGTTCAACAATTTGCCGTCAGGGATGTTTGTGCAATGTTACCCTCCCTCTCCCTTTAGCAGTCATGGACATGCTTTAGTCTTCTTAATCCGCTAGGTGTCAGCAGTACATTATGTGCTAAAACCATGTTATCTTCATTTTGATTATATACATGGCTCTATGCTCCACTAGTTCAAAAGTTCAACTGATAGGAGGCTATCTTAACTGTCCCCACTGGTCTGGGATTGACGTGTGTAAGATACTGTGGCTGTATTCTATTTTGGGCTATACGGCAATAGAAGAGAATACCATAATCATATGGACTGACACAATTATAACCACTTGGTCCTCATATCATCATGAAAGTTTGAAAACAATTTGATCAGTCAACATCATGTCCTTCTGCTTTACTTGGTGGGAAATCTAGTGTCTATATATCCTAAGGTGAGTGTAATGAATCGAAAGATGACCTACTGGTATATGCTAAATGATGCAACATAAAGGGTTACAGCATTTGGAACGCATTGTCTTGATTGTAGATACGTGAACGCCTGGATGGGTAGAATCACTCATAGTGATAATTCCTACACTCATACTCTTGTCGCATTGGATTTATTGATGATTATTATTAGTTAAACTTTGCGGAAATTGCTTGACAATTATATTCATTGTGCTGTGTATTGCGTCTGTTTTAAAATCTGTTTTGTTGCACCTCTAATGAGGGAAATAGAAATATAATACTAAATATACTGATGTGAAGGTTTGTTCTAATGTACGCTAGCCGAGGGCTTATGATTTGAAGAATAGGATATCTCTCTTTAACTGAAGTCTAAAATCGAATACACAGTCATTGCTTTGTAACCTTCCAGATGCCAGCTTGCCGAGCATGAGCTGGCAGCCAATCGAATAGAACTAGTCGGAATATACTGACAGTAAGTGTCATATTATCAGCAATGTACTTACTTTAAAACAGCAACCGATAAGAATCATGCATAATAATTATGAATCACAATGATATTTAACCCTTTAGCTGCCGGCCTTAAAACTGCAATTTGGGCCTAAAGCACCGGCCCTTTGCTATGGGAATATGCAGCTTAACAAGTATGTGCTCCCTGGGATAGTGGCTAAGTAGTAAAATAAGTTGTATTGGTGACATAATTTGTATCTTTCTGACTAGGGGATGTAGTACTCTTATTAAATATTTTTGGATTGATTGAAAAATTCTCATTCTTTGTTTCATAGCAGGAGCTGCAAGTTAGTAGTATTGCTGCCATAGGGCAGCACTGTTGCTGCCCTATGGCAGCAGCGGTTTTTCAGGGGTATTTTAAATGCTGCCCAGAGGCAGCAGCGGCCCTTAAAGGGTTAACCATAGTTTTAGGCAAATTGCACCGTAATATCTTATTTTGTTACACTTCACAACGTATGCTTGCCCCGTGCACATGTTGACATACAGTTGGATATGTTTCTTATATTCATTATATGAATATAACGCTTGGTATATTATACACCATCTTACTATATTGCTTGCCTTATAAACATGTGTTTCTTTAACGACTAAATTCAATTTAACAAAGGACCTTGATTACTTAATTGTCAATATTTAGATTTTGTAAACTTCAATGTAATCAATAAATATAGGGTGCAATTAACATTATTCTCCGCTCATCACATAGAAACGTAATCATGCTCAGAATTCAATATCAAGAGCCATACAATTTCCGGGAGATCATTGATACGCAAATACAATTGTGCGATCTTGAAACTACACTGTAAAAAATTTCCGTTGAAATTACGGAGAATCAATGCTAAATTTGACGGTGTATCACCGTAATTGCGATTTACGGTGAGACACTGTAAAACTAATTACTTTTACATTGAACATCCGTAAACCAGTACAGTGAAACAATGTTTTTTTATTTACGGTGAATCTCACGTTAAAAGTTTGCTCACCAGGTGGCAGCTTTGTTTGATAGAGAGACTTTAGTGGAAGCTATCAACTAAAAACATACATAATTGTGTTAGATTTATAAAGATATCCAACTATCTCATTAATTACACAATCAAAATTGAAGCCTTTGGCATATTAAAGATGAAAAGTATATAATTTCCTTTTTTGAGACCCTGGACACTAGTATGAATACTATAAACACCTATGTTGTGGTAATTAGAATTATACATATTGTCGGAGTTTCTTTGTAACAATCCTAGAGCACCCTTTGCTCAAGGATTGTAATTGTATATTGCTATGAGGCATTCAATTATGCTTCTCAGACCTAATATATATATACAGGCCTGGAATTAAGATGATATTATGAAATATACAACAATGAATCCAGAAACAATTAATATAATCATCATTGAATAGCAGAGAATCATCGTATAATAATGATGAATCACCGTAAAAAATACAACTGGAAAGGCCTGTAAAATTTACGGGGGAAAGCAAAATACGGTGACCGTAAAAAAAACGCGAAACGGTCGGCATTCAGTGATGCCAGTGATTCACTGTAGTTGTTACGGGATATCTTTTACAGTGTATATGTGGACATATACTGAATTGAAATACATTTCATAAATGGCTTTGTTTTCCTTTCAGGACGAAGACAAAGTTCACACTTTAACAGTCAAGATTTAGTACAGACTTTGTTGCATTAAGCAACATCTTGATTGTGTTAACGATGTCAGCAGATGAGGGACTTAGTCTAGTTATTGTACTCACCACAAATGGATTGGATGCACCCTACTGGTGTGAAATCATAAAAAGGCACGTCCCCGAAGTACCAGTATGTGACTTTCGAGCACGTAACAGGGAAGTTTATACAAAGATCCACAGCTATGTCCGTGACGAGTGGGAAGGCCTCTTGTTGAATGACTTCTTAGGACTGAGAGATGAGTCGGATGACAGGCAGGGTATAGCTAGGGACACTGTGCAGAAACGCAATCTTGTTCTGCACAAGGTATTCAAACTTACAGCTGTGCCTTCTTGGGTGACGCCCAGTCCATTCTTTCCCGTTTCCTCTCCTCCGAACCCTGTGCGGCCCAAATCGACCAAGACACCCATCCCACAGCTCATGTCTGCAGCTGATTTGCTGCAGAAAGCATCCAATGGCCTTGCTCTCACTGGTATTCTGTTCACAGACAAGATACAGGACTGCCTAGTACTTAGACATCAAACCTTGCAGGTTTTTCCTGATGTTCAACTGTCCGAACCAGCTCTTAAAGAGTACACAGGGGTTGTCAAACTGTCATCTGAACAGATGGAAAGTCAGTTTCACAATACTCTACAAATTATTGGGTATCAAGCAGCTGCTACATTCTTCGGGGATGGTTGGGGGTTCTTTGAAGAAGCTAACCTCTCCAAATACCCTTACTCTGATCAGGGGGATGGGGTTGCCATCAACAAAACGGTTGTTTTCACCGCAACACCGACAATGACATGCGCCCTGGACTATAGCAATGCCAAGATCTCTAAAGCAGCCACAGCGGAGCTGCGGAGAATGAAGACAAATTTCTATTGGGGGATGGATGATGAGAAAGTTCAGAAAATCTGTGAGAGTTTTTTTCTCAAATTTGGTTCTCATGTTAGCTTTGGCCCGGTGACATTTGGAGAGGTCCGCGTTCATGACGAGCTGTCCTTCAAGTCTAAAGCAAGTGCCATCCCATCCGTCATAGATAGAGGGGCTAGTTTTGAGCAAAGTTTCAAGGGAATCTGGGAGCTTCTTGGTGAGTGGGATGAGATACAGAATGTTGATAAGCTGAGGTACATCTTACATAAGGCTTGGCGGAACATGTTCACATATCCGTCTGATTCCGTCACGTCTCCTGGTGAGAGCAAGATTGATGATCTTGTCAACAAGACAAAGAGGTGGATTGGAGACAGACGCTTACAGTATAATGTGCGGAGGTACCTACAGGAGATGAGAGCAGTCGTCAACCACCCACAAGACGAGGATAGGAACCACAAACACTGGATCAATGTCTTAAAGTATGAAGATTCAGTTTCAGCTTTCTTCTTAGCTGTCACCGAGTGTCGTCTGCCAATTTACAACGTGGAAGCGATTCAGGCCATGATAAGGGAATTGACATCCTTGGAAGGTCAAGGCAACTTTCCCAAAATGCAAGAAATAGTTATATGGCTAGACAGCACAGCTGTCTAATACTGTATAAACGATTGACAACAACAGTAGGTAGGGGCCAGAAATAGCTTACTAGTATGCAAAACTACTGTGGTACCGTCTTGCGAATAGGTCGATACCAGTATTCAGGTAATGTTTATGATTTGGCGTGTACCAGTTAATTGGTACATTTGGTGTGATAATTATACCATGACAGTTAGCCCATGGTAGGGTTCGCAGCCACTTCAGTACCTTAATCACAGAACAATGTTTCTCTTCCCACACCTGATGACTTCCCCTTTTGTATAACCTCAACATTCCATTGGGAGATAAAAAAACCCAGGATGGATAGATCAGTGTCTGGGCTACTACATTATATGTATATTTTTATCAGCAGATTGAACAGACAATTCAGAAATGGATTTTGTTGGGTCCCCATGAAAGCATTTAATAGACCTGTCATGTTCAGTGCATGATGTCTTAATAAATATGCACAGAGAGAAGTAAAGGTGACAACTGTGTCTCCAATGTGGCTCTGATAAAATAGAGAGTCAAACAGCTAATGACTCTGCTTATATGAAGGGTCAACTTGAGGTGACTTTCTACTATCAGTGTCAACTTGAGTTGACTCTCTCTACTATCAGTGTCTATAGCAGAGTCAATAGCTGTTTGACACTCCATTTTTTCCAGAGCCACGTGGGAGACACAGTTGACACCTTTACTTTTCTGTGTGTAAATAATTGTACTTATTATAGCCTCTCTTACGAACGGGTCTGGATCTTGTATATCCCCTTTTTCAGACCCCCTTACTTATTAATGATGTTTTTATCAATGTATATGTCATAATAACCGTGGCTTCCTAGTCGTATTTTCTTGTCAAGTTAGCCACATTCTACTGGTTGTCAGGTACCTATTGTTATATTCCAGTTACATTTGAATTGATGGATCCTTTGCTATATGTGCCTAGACGTATGTATTCATTGATGTTCACTTTGCTAACGTGATTTAACTTAGACAACCATGGTTATAACCTTCCAATATCGGTTTCTATAAAAACACAGGGCAAAATGTGCTGTATAAATGTAGCCATTTGTGTTTGTTTTATAATTATGATGTTGGGCAGTGTATGAGCTTGAAGTGGGTATATCCGATTTCTACCAAAATTCTAAATCCTACATCAATATGTTCCAAATACTGTAACATATATTATTATTGGTTGGGGCACACTAAAATGGCATCCATGGTTACAAAGAGCTCAGAAACCCTCAGACCCTCTAATGGGGTCCAACCATGGGCTTTTCTAGTGTATCTTCAATGGGGGGAATAAAATCGTGCACACCTTTATTCCAAAATGACCATTATAATTATATTGAGCAATAAAATCAAATTTATAATTGATAGTCTCCCGTGGCTACATAAAATCAAATTTGTTAAAATTAAGTGTGACATATGCCAACATTCTGACTGATTATTAGGGAAATTTATTTTTTTGTACCACACATTGGATATACTCACTTCAATGTATAAGTGTTCACTCACCCGATTCGCAATGATAACAATTTCTGTAAGTCAGATTCTAAACAGATGTTCATACACGACCAGGCATTATCACTGTGAACCATTAACACATGGCAAATGCTGTTTTATCTTGGTTAATTATGTTTGCTACAATATGCCCTAAGTATCTACAACTGAACAACTAAACATCAACTTAGGATTGACAATACGGTCTGTATACATGTGACGTTTCATTTTAATTCTGTTGCATACACGTTTTGTATCATTCTGTGTTGTAGCAGAAGCCTGTAAACTCTTAAGCCCATGGAGGGATCTGCAACCCCTAATTGAATTTTTGGAAGACAATTAAACTGTGTATGATCCAAGCAATAAACAATGTCCAAATACCAAAGGCAGTACAGTTTGAGTACATGATCTATATTATTACATGAAGCAGAAAGACGATTTAGGCCAAGAAAAAGATAAAAGGTATGTTTCAGGTAACATAGGAAGAAAGACTATAGGGTGAGTGGGTCGGACATTTATTTTATTTACAATTTTGTTAAACATTAAAGTACTAGCCATCCTCCGTGTAAACCCTAAAAATGACCCAACAAGTGTAAAACTATGAAACTTTGTTCAAAATTGCGCAAGAGAAAGTAGGAACGGCCCTGTTTTGCTTGGGTCGGTCCTGTGACCTGAAGGAAACCTTCTTTTTAAATTGCCTTATTGTCTTTCATTTAGAGAATGATTCTCTATGATTAAGCAAACGGAGATTTGCTCTTCACATACAGTATGGTAAATAAAGCGACACATGAAACTATTGAAATTTACTGAGAATCCTTTTCGTACAGTTTGTTGGACCAGCCCTTTATCTCATACTCCATCTACAAGATTGATTAACAACAGCGGACTGGATACCTAATCAATTGGAACTTAGGAAAGAAATGTACATGAGTCATGAGTTACTACCGTAAATTCCCGCGGATAACCCTCATCTCGCGTATAACCCACACCCTGACCTTAGAGGACTCTCTAACCCGCACCTGGTGTCTAAAGTTTGCGATTCTAGTACTGTTCTATACTTTCAAAAACCCTAGTATTACCCTACCCTAGACTTTGGGAATAAAGGTTTAGTTTGCGTATAACCCGTGGAATGCTCTCAGTAGAGGGGGGGGGGAGCAGGGCGGCTGACAGTATGAGTTATTGAAAGAGTGACCGAGATCAAAGATGTCCCATATCAATGTGATCATAGGCTACCATTGTATGTCTTATCTACATATCATGACGAGAATTTTATTTGAGATAAAGACGAGTCGATTTCACCAGGGGGTCGGAATCAATCACATTCCCACGTGATACACAGTGTGTCAACATAATTAAACCCTTAACGTCGACACAGCGCTTTAAGGCGCTTTGCACTTTAAAGATATTATGCATGAATGCAGCCTTCATAAGTTAGTCTAAAATGATGCAGTGATGAATCTTAATTACCATTATGCTTTCCTAGCAGTAGCATCAGCCTGATGCATCAATGAAATGTCAGCGAGTTATTTTGATGGTTCATCACAAGAAAAATATCTCTTTGAATGCACCGTCCTTATAGGATTGCTGAAACTATGCACAAATACTTGGCCTAGTAAGATATCTAAGATAATGCTTAGAGACATGAGACCTCAAGGCACAATAATCTTCTATATCTCTATGCCATCTGTTCTAGTAGAAGTCCAGTTCTCCAACTCTTTAAGGACCACTTGTCTAAAGCTTCATTCCCATTTGTCATCATGATGCACTACAAGCAAATACTTTGTTGGCACTGTATCAGTACATCATGTAGATGCTGTAAATTCGGCACCATGCATACCTTTAGCACTGAACACGCTTAACCAAGTAGCATCCATATACTGTACCAAAATACCATTGTTCATTATACTGTTCTTCGAGGCCTATTGACCTCGGTACAAATGAACTTGTCAAAGGACACTTATTGATGACGTCACTAGAAGTGGGATTGCTGAGATAAAGGTGCCCTTCAGAACCACACAGATGACATTTAACGGAGGTGAACGATCGGGGAGTGGCTGCATGCCGGGCTGTGTTTGAGTGTTGAGACCCACGTAACATGTAATAGCCTTAAAGGTGCAGATGTCGGTACCCCTCCAGCGACAGTCAAAGTGGAGTCGGGACAGGTACTCAACTCTATGTATAGGGGGGCTGGGGGTTTGATGAGACAACACATTTAGACTGACCATGATTGACTGCCTCTGCAAATAACATGTAAGTAGAAAACTATTTTTTTTGATTATTTGCAGTGGCCTAAGATTGCCCCCAATCTCACTGACCGCAACCCCCATCCAGTGCCATTTATTACCCACTTTCTAATTAGGCTGCAGCTGACTTCAATGTATGCAAATGTTTAGATAAAGCTTTAGCCTACGTGATGACCATGCATTTTCTTGGCTTTGTAGATTATCCAAAGTGGGATCAGAACCGAGATACCTGACTGCTGAAGTTGTGATGTCCAACAGATCAATCGGACGAAATGTCCTACAACCTAAAACGAAGACATGAGGAGGGGTGATAATCCATGGATGCAAAGGTAGTACTTCAGGCTATACCGCCCACGATTCTGACCATGTTGCACACACAGAAAAGTCGGAGTCATTGTCGCTAAAACTACCCTCACCTGAGGGTCAGGAACTGCCTGACTCTCAGATGAGGGTAGTTTTAGCGACAATGACTTTCACTTTTCTGAGGGCGTGAGTAATATGTATTTAACAATAAGAAGGGGATAACAATTGAATGACCTGACCCAGGCTTTCATAATGACGATTAACATGGGTATATCGGGGCAGTATGTTATACTCTGCCTTGCTAGGCCACTGCATTTCAAACTCTTGTTTGTCTTAGTATATAAGGCCAAAAACAGAAAAGGTTTTGTGTCAGGTAACATGGGAAGAAGGTCTAGGGTCGGTAGGTCGGATCATTTTTTTATCTTTTTTCTTTTTCTAATCTGTAAAGACTAGCCAGCCAATAAGTGTATAAATGAGATTTATTCAAAATTGCATAAATCTGCATGTAGCATGCGCCCTTTTGATTTCATCATTTCCGGATTATGAAAATCGCAGTTGGCTCTGTGTAAACCCTAAAATTGACCATAAAAATATGAAAAATATGAAAACTTATTCAAAATTGTATACAAATACGTAGGGTCGGCCCTGTTTTGACAGGATAGGTCATGTGACCTAAAATAAAAGTTTTTTATTTGGCCAAATGTTTTTTCTAAAGTGCGTTTATTAGATAATTAATTACTTTTAAAGCGTAATTACATGGATTTGGCGCATTGCCATTCTTCCACCAAAAACAAGTGGAGCTCGTCCGCTAGTAATGTGGTTTTTATTCACCAGGTGGCGTTCTTAGATCAGAAGTCGGTCACCTTGGTTTTTCACAGTTGGATCTTTGCTTGATTTTCTATACAACTATGGTCTGCTCTCTTTGCCTTCATGCTGACCTTACAATGAAGAGTCCTATGGCAGATTAACTATTAAAATGTTAACACATTCATGTTAAGTACTATTAATGTACACAATTCCTGGTTTGATTTTGTGCCTACAGAACTGAAAATGCTTGTCATGTTTTTTTTTCAGTCTTTAAAGTGGTGCATATAATGTATCATCTGAAATCTTCATTTCAAGCTCTTCAAGTTTTCTTTTTGATTTCTGTATATTCCTCTTTGGTGGACTGGTTTTGGCAGATATTAATTTGTTCAAAGAAGGGGTCAATCCAGACCCCCATGATCCCCCCGGATATTTTCTTTTTTTACAGTTTCCACTAATAGTTGTGTAGGGGTCGGATTCCCTGTGCCTTGGTGATAACCCCTCAATATCACTCGGCTCCCCTCTGTGCCATACCATTCCAGTAATGTACTGAGTGGTCAGATTGTCAGACGGGGAAGTAGCTCAGTTGGTAGAGCAGCAGGTTACGTGATCTGAGGGTCGTTGGTTCGAGTCTCACTTTCTCCAGATGATTTTTCTGCGACCGTTTGATTTACAGACTAAAATAATTGAAAAAGGAAAAAGCCCCTTCTGCCTTCCCGAAAGGGGGGCCCTTCCAAACATCAAACATCAAATATTATTCTGTTAATGCCTTTTGGGGGAAAAAAAGTTTAATTCGCCATTTTTGTTTAAAACCCTTAATAATTGTCTTTACGAGCCGTAAAAACTGGCATGTAGCAAAAACATAATGAAATTATTGAAACATTGAAAACAGTGATAGTGTCGGCCTTTATTAATAAACTATTCATCTCATGAGACCAAATATTAACAATTGGGTTTAAACCATTCTGTGAGTAGAAAGAGGGAAATATTTGCTTAATTGAAAAACAAGTAAATATTGGAATCCATCATTTTTGAAAGAATTCACTGGTGGGACCCTCCTTCTTTGAGTTAGAAAAAAGAATCGAAGATAAAAAATAATGCTTTTTTTTAAGTGTGATTATAGTGGTCCAGAAGGGCCAAATGGATAGAAAAGTGAAAAGTGCAAATCAAAAAGTAACAAGTGCAAATCAAAAAGTGAAAAGTGCAAACCAAAAAGTGAAAAGTGCAAACCAAAAAGTGAAAAGTGAAAATCAAAAAGTGAAAAGTGAAAATCAAAAAGTGGAAACCAAAAAGTAAAATGTGGTTTTAGGTTTGAGGTTTCCACTTTCAGTATCACACTGTCAATCTGTCAACAGGTTGTGACAGGTATCTCTTACCGATTTTCTCACCAAATCGCCGATTTGGGGAGAAAACCGGCAATTTTCCTGAAAATCGACTTTTTCCGATTTTGACCCATTTTCTCGCCAAATCGGCCATTTTCCCTAGAATCGACATTTTTCCATTTTTGACACTTTGTCTCGCCTTATCAGCCATTTTCCTGAATTTGGAAAAGTGAAAAAATGAACTTTTGCAAAAGTGAAAAAAAACTTTTACAAAAGTGAAAAAAAACCACCTTTAACAAAAAAACGGAAAAAAAAGTTTCCTTGTTAGGAAATGAAAAAACTTTTCTGACCCTTCACAATTTTGGGAATTCTGACCATTTTTCTCACCCAATTGGACATTTTCAATTGAATTTTTTCGTTTCTAACCTTTTTTCTCGGCATTTCTGCCAATTTCCCAAAAATCACATTTTGGATTCTGACTACTTTTCTCGCCAAATTGGACATTTTCCTGGAAAATATTGACTTTTTTCATTTCTTCAAAAAATGTCCAATTTGGGGAGAAAAGTAGTCAGAATTTCCAAAAAATTGATTTTTGGGAAATTGGCAGAAATGGCGAGAAAAAAGGTCAGAAATGAAAAAAGTCAATATTTTTCACTTTTCACTTTTTGGTTTGCACTTTTCACTTTTTGGTATGCACTTTTCACTTTTTGATTTCCACTTTCCACTCTTGACTTTTCTATCCATTTGGCCCATCTGGGCCACTGTACATGATACTCTAATAATTCAAGTGAAGGATATCTAGTTATTGATATTTCTTTTGGTTTCCTCACTTAACAGATCCACGAAATGCTTCAGAAAAACGTTGACTGTTGACATGATCGTATTGGACATGGAAACATTTGAAGTCGGGACCTCCCTCCAATCAATGACATCTGCTGTCTGCAATGCAAAAAGAACAAAGTAATCAATCGTCTCCCAGTTCAATATGTAACGTGAATATGGCGAAATACAGCAATAAAGGTTTAGATAGCTTGTACAGGGGAGAGTACTGGACACATGTAATTGATGATAGCCGTCTGGAGAGTCTAGTGCAGATATCTATACCATGTCCTACCATCAATCCACCCAATAGTGTACTGTTGGGTGCCTCAGATAGGTTGGCTTTGTCAGGTATCCGTTTTGTTGGAAATGAAATGAAATTGTGTGACATAGTTCTTAGAGAAGACATTAATATTAGCCCTGCGCCACCATTGCAGCAACAGCAAACCGTTGATGTGAAAACCAGCTCAGAAATCCAAGCAGGGTTATTTACACAATATTGTCAGGGCTTAGGCCTAGGTGTCTCATTGAGTATTGAGAATTCAGGTATTCGGACAGTCACAGAACACGCTTCTACGACAGAGTATTTCTATCGAGGTTTTCACACAGTTGTCCCAACTGCACGTTATGTTCTACATAAACCATCTCTAAGGCTGTCAAAGGGGGTGATAAATGAACTTAAGAAGGTGCTTGCATTGACTCTGAATGATAGCGACTTGGTTGTCATCCAAGCCTCCTGTGAAGGTATTTTTGAACGATTTGGTTCGCATGTTTGCGTTGGTGATGTTCACCTTGGTGGTATATACACATGGGAGTCTCGCTATGAGGGACGGGAAAGTGATGTTTCACATCTCGCTGCTGTCATTGACAGGTCACTACAGTCAGGGGTTGTTGGCTCACCATTTGAAGCACGAGATGTTTCATTTGGTACATCTAGGCGAGGGGGACCTCAAGACGCAACGTCCTTTGATCTCTGGAAATTGGGCCTTGAGACAGACAGAAAATCCTGGTCCGTTATTGATAGAGGTGATGAACTGGTTGGTATATGGGATATTTTGGAAAATCATGGTAGCGAGTTTACTCATGCTAGCAACCTTGCAAAAACATTGCGATTTGCCTTTGGAAGGAAGAACCAATCACCAAGTGAAGGAGAATCATATCCCTCAGTGAGAAACCCAGTGGTGGAACATAATGAGAGCCCCGACAGTGGGCAAAGATCTCCCATAATTCGAGAAGACCATAATGGAAGGCCTACACCAGAAAGAGATGAACCACCTCAGGAAGCTGCAAATGATGCAAATAGCTCCTCATATCATGAGGAAATTAATCAGGAAAGCGCTATAGAAGACAACATTGATGACATGCCTTGGGATGAGCATGAGCAGTCTGAGGTAGAAAAAGCTGATCTTCTGAAGCGCCTTGAATTGGAGGAATATTATCCAGCGAAAATCACACTTGACAAAGTGATGGGAGTTGTATCAACCACAGGTAGAAAGGAGAGGCGTGCACAAGTAGTGTGGGACATATTGGAGAAGTTGATCATGCTCGATCAAAGGGCATATAGCAGTGAAGTTCACCGGTTGGCTCAACCTGATGACACCAGAGAAAGGGAGGAAGAGCCCCTATTTTCTGACATACCAGACTTTGTTGGGAATGCCACTGATCTCAATCCGCTTGATGTGATCCATACAATCTTTCTCTGTTGTGATCTAAAACTGAGGCAAGTACTTGTGCAAAAAATGCTACTGTGTCGGCTAGCCTTTCCCTTCTTGTCCCCTGGCATATTTGATGAAGGTCTCACTTACAACCTCTGGGCAATGAGAGCATCCATTCTTGAGTGGCGGGATAGAGCTGATAAAGCCCAGGAGAGCTCTGCAGTTGATTGTCCTGTTCGTGTTGTTTCGTGCTTGCGTGTGAATTTGCCGAACATCTCAAAGTCAAAACTCTTGAATAGCATAATTTGCGAAGAAACCCAGGACACATTCTTCAATGTTGATTGCACAAACGGAGAAGCAAATAAAGTTTCTTCCCCTGGTCTAGTTGAAGGATCATTTTCTCTTCCAAGTGGAAAGGAAAATGACAGGAATAAGGATGTGACACTCTTCCTGAATCTCCGTGGTGATGCCACAAAGCACCGTCAGCAGGTTGAGCTGTTTAGCCAGATCTCAAATGTAAGCATTGTCTGTGTAGACATTGCCGATCTTGCGGATCAGGATGTTGTGGCTACAATGTCAGATTTGTTTAAACATGGATGTAGACTGGTCATGGTCATGTCGAACAAGCAAGGCTTGCTGAAACAAAGACTTCAGAAGATTCTACAGACATTCAGCTCAAAGATCAGCAGCCAGGCAAGACAGGTCAAAAGAATATTTACCTTTGTCGGAGGGCAACAGAAAAATGTGTCACAACTGAAGAAGGATGTACAAGAAGCAATTGATGAGAGCCTTTTGCAACAGAGAGGTCTCGTTCTCAAAGACCTAGCCCAGATTATGCATCAAGAAAGAGTGCTGATTGATGAAAACCGTAGCGAGTGCCAGGAGGGCAAGGCACTTGCAGATACAGTAATTGCACGCATTAAAGAGATTGGCCCTAACGTAAATAAGTCAACAGTTTTACCATTACAGGGTAAGACTTGGTACGAATGTTGCCGACTCCTTAAAGACAAAAAAAGAACTCACCAAACAGGGGCTGAAGCAGATCACATGCTGGAAGTGGGGAAAATGGAACAACAAATGAAGGAGCAACGACAAGAACAGGATAGATTGATCACCAATCTTACCCCTGTCACGGCAAGCTTCCTGAAAGGTCTGATGCGCACAATTGACACTCCAAAAGTTGACTTTTATATGGAATGGCTGAAGTTGCACCTTGATGAATTCTCCCGCAAAGTGCTACCACCTTTGCAGGAAGAATACAGACAAAAAATGATCCGGATGAATAAGGCAAAAAAGGCAGATAGGTATGATCCAGCACTGCAACGGAAACTGCAAGAAGAAATAAAGCAATGTGGAAGCAAAATTGAAAACGCAGCCTTTGGAATGGAGCACTTCATTCGCGAAATGGGTCAGATATATGAGGCATCAATTGAAAGCGGGAACACTGAACACATCCAATGTTTTAATTCACTTCCACAACTTGCTGCTAAGCTTCTACGAAGGGGACACTCCTTAGAGATTCTTGATGGGGATGCCTCTGGTGTTCCACTTGTATGGTTGAAAGCTGTTTTCAATGAACTTGAACTAATGCTTGGAAAGCAGAAGCTATTCTGCCTTTCTGTTCTTGGCATTCAGAGCTCAGGAAAGTCCACCTTGTTAAACACCATGTTTGGCCTCCAGTTCCCCGTCAGTGCAGGCAGGTGCACCAGGGGAGTCTACATGCAACTTGTGAAGGTCAAACAAGACAGCAATCTGCCATTCAACTATGTGGCTGTCATAGACAGTGAGGGTCTACGTGCACCAGAAATTGGTGATAGGAAGTATGACCATGACAACGAGCTAGCAACATTTGTCATAGGTCTAGGGAATTTGACTATGATGAACCTCAAGGGAGAAAATGTCACAGAGGTAAAAGATATCCTGCAGATTGTTACACATGCCTTCCTGAGGATGATGATGGTGAATGAGAACATTCAGAAAGACAGATCTTGTGTGTTTGTCCATCAAAATGTTGCTGCCATCGATGCTCCTGAGAAAATGATGATCGGGGCACAGAAGTTTGAAGAGGCTCTCGATAAGATGACAGCTGATGCTGCTGCCTTGGAAAAGAAGGCTGACATTCACTCATTCAATCAAGTCATCAAATTTGACAACCAGAAACACATCTGGTATTTCCCGGACTTGTGGCAAGGTATCCCACCAATGGCAGCCGTGAACACAGGATATCATGAGAGTGCCTTGAAATTGAAGTCTAGCATTCTTGACTGCCAAATGAGTGATAGTCAGTGGTTCTACAGCTTCTCGGATATGACAAAATTCATCAAGGATATGTGGTATGGAGTGCTTGCGGATGACTTTGTCTTTGGCTTTCGGAATAGCCTTGTGACACAAGCCTACAATCATCTCGAATACAAATATTCACAGTTGAAGTGGAACCTTCAAACTGCATATTGTGACTGGCTGAACAAAACCAGAATTCGACTTGAAGTAGCTAGCACACGTGAACTGCTGCATTCTCAATATGTGGGAATGTTGAGTGAATCAGTGCCATTTATACGAGCAAAGCAAGAAGAAATTGTGTCAGAGCTAAACAAATTCATAGACACAAATAGTCAAAAGGAATTTATGATATCCTGGCAAAAGGACAAAGCTCTTGCTTTACAATGTGCAGCAGATTCTCTTTGCTTACTGGCCAAGGAGGATATAGGGCGAATTCATGCAGAGCAAGGGGTGAAGCTGTTGAAAAACAACAAGCAGGATCACCACAAGAAGGAACTCCTCAGGAAGGCTGAGAGGCTGGCTGAGGCAGTGAAGGATGAAACGGATGAAAAGATCCTTACTGCGGAGTTTGACACATTGTGGAATGACTGGATTAGCAACATTGCAATCCATGAACAAACGGCAGATGACATGTCAATCAAGGACCAGCTGGTTATCCTCCTGTATGAGCTTTGCCCTGACCAGTTCAATGCTCTTGTCCATGAGCTCGAGAAAAACCCTATGGATAGAGCCCCAAGGAAGGACTGCCTCGAAGGGAGCCTAACCAACTTCAGGCATGAAGATTTGAGTTTGACAATGTGGAACCGTGTGTGGTCTATGATAAAAACAACTGAGTTGGAAAGACTGAAAACATCAGCAATAGCAGTCTTAGACAACATCTTCAGAAGTATCGATAGCTACCTGAGGCAAGTGTCAAAGGGAAGTGATAGGTTCAAATCTCATGACGCAAAAGAGGTCTTGATGATAGTAAAGACGCAACTTAGGCACTTCAACAATGAACCACATCAACCTTTTATGTTCCCATCAAACTTTGAGGTACGCCTGCTTGTTCATGTAGCAAAGCACTCATTGGCAGTGTTCGAAGATGTTCAGAATCACTACGAAAGACTCTACAGCATTACAGCACAGTTGCAAGAGTACAAAAGAACAACCTGGAATCTTTTCCACAATCTTGTGAATCAAACGGGGAAAGAAGTGACTCTCATTGATATGATGTGTGATCTCCTAGAACCCTTACTGGTAAAGCATATCAAAAAAGAGCTTAAACTAGCAGTGGTGGCCGAAGTAGTTCCACACTTCGTCACAAAGCAGAAGCTGATCAAAGCAATTCTGCGTGATCTTGCTGTAAAAGAGAGGTTTGATTTGTATAAGGGATATGTATCTCGAACAAAGTCTTTCACTCTAGACTGGCTTACACTGTACACAGACAAATACATCTTCACCGATACATCCTGGTACATGAACAAGACTACAGCCAGTATGGACAGGCTAATGACTGCGTTAGAACAAAGCATTCAAAGTGCATGCTCAATGTCCTATAGCCAAAAGACGTTTGCAGACTGGGTAAGAAACTTCTCTCTTGCTTTATCGAAAACAGTTGCATTTGCTCCCACAAACCTTCCTCATTTTGTTGATGATCAGGTGGATGACTTCATAAGCATCCAAAAGACCTTTGGGCGACATATCAAAACATTGAAAGACAACGTGCTCAGTTGCTTTCAAAGGGACACGAGTGAGACAATCAAGTGGGACTATGAGACACCATATACACAGATCTGTAATTCCCTCTGGGGTTGTGAAGCACTGTGCCCATTTTGCCATGAGCCATGTGTGAAGTCAGATGCTCAGCATGCTTCCCTTACCGACAACCACCGGTGTGTGCAACATAGACCACAAGGAATTGGGTTTTGGCGTTGGTCAAACACTCAAAAGCTGTGTGTTGAAAGCTGCAGTTACCATGTTCAACATGAAACGCTACAATTTTACTGTCATGGGCTGGACCATCCCTGTGACAAAGATGCAGATGTAGACCCAGCGCGTGCACGCCATCCTTTCAAAGAGTACAAAAAGTACTTCCCAAAATGGGAGATTCCCCCAAGTGCAGACATGGACTCATGTGACTACTGGAAGTGGTACTTTAGCACCTTTAAGGCTGAGATGGCAAAGGCTGGTTCGGCAAAGGAGCCCGATATCCCAGAGTCGTGGTACAATGTCACAAAGGGCAGAGCCATCGAAAGCCTCTTTGTATATGACTAATGGATGTCACATTCACTTTAGATGGCATTTGAATTATACCCACTAGCAATGCCAATATGAATGGAGTCATAGTATCGGAAGATTGACTGTATGAAACGTTTCTTCATCCCTGGAGAACAAAACAATTAAGGCAAGCCTGGGTCTACGAAATTGATAATGTAGATAGACTGAATAAGTAAAGAGGCTTATTTAAGTTCTTTCTCAAACCAGGGGGATGTGGGGGATTATTGGCATCGAGCAAGTGCCTCTGTGCGTCTAGTTCCTGATCAATAAATCGGCTTGATCATAATAATATAACCCTAATATTTACAATTATTTAGGTAAGGTTTGTTTATGTTTACATCCGGGCATCCGCTTTGTTGGAATAAGCCCGATTTCACAACAAATCAGGTAGTGAAGTCCCAGCTGTAGAATTTCGTTATTTGCAGTAGCTACATGAATGTACACTGCAAAAAAGGTGTTTAGATCCTAAACACAATCGTAAACACATTCCTGCCCCGTATTTGTCCACACAATATGTTCCTAAACATATTTAGACCAATAATATGTTTAGCTCAGTGCTTAGAAATGTATGTGTTTAAATCAATTATGATTAGGAGAATTAAGTGTTTAGAACTCAAGAATTTAACATACTATTGTGTTTATCTGTCAAGTGTTTAAGGATAAAAGTGGTGTGTCTAGTGATGTAGATTATTATTATGTTTAGATATTTATATTTAAATAAATGAATAAGTTTTGTTGCCATATAGTGTCTTGAAGAGACTTCTAGCAGCCCCCCCTTAGGGCAATATATGCATCACTATTTCACATAGGCCTCTTCTTAAACATAGACACAACCTTGAGTCAATACAACAGACCTCCAGGGACGATAATGCTTTATCCATTCTTAGAGTTCTTAAAAGAGGTGTCTATACAGCAGATGTATCTTTATTGCAGCATAATCATAGTGATGTAGCATTCAATCTTGAATCCTGAAATTGGTATTATCATCCTCTTGTGTCCCATGCAATTTGAGTTAATTAACTCAGATTTAAGTTCTTTTAGATCCACAAGAACGTTTGAGTGGTTGTAGAAACTACAGTCAACCGCAGAGCTGCCATCTGCTATGTGTTTGATACACTATGATCTTAACACTACATGTTTACATCCTAAACACCAAGTTTTCATACTGTTTGAATACTAAACATCTAAACATATTCAATATAACTGTTTAGGTGTTTAGAATAAAAGCGTTTAATTCCTAAACAGAGGGATTCAAAGACACAAACCTAGTCAAATGTTTAGACTTTAAACATGTTTAGACCTAAATATGTTTAAAACCTAAGCACCTTTTTTGCAGTGTATTGCAGGGATGGGGGTCAAGATGGGGGGTCCCCATGTCGCCTGTCGATTTTAAGAAATGCTCATGTTATTTGTCAGTATCTTTGTATTTCTCCTGTCATTTGTCACTAGGCTCCATGTCGCCTGTCAATTTTAAGAAAAGGCCATGTCCCTTGTCAATATCTTTTAATTTCTCCTGTCATTTGTCACTAGGCCCCATGTTGTCTGTCGATTTCAAGAAAAGGCCATGTCGCCCTGTCGATTTTAGGAGTCTACACCCATAGGGATGTCACACAGCATACAGCGTTAAGTTAGCTGTCTAGTTTAACATTCAACAAACATGGAACCGCCCTGTTCTGTTTTAAGGTGATATTTAATCAAGCGAAATGTCACATGTAGGACATAAACATATGTCAGACGGAGCTGCTTATGTTAATTTAGATGGGTAGGCACAAAACAGATTAAGTCCAAGTGTCCGCCCGTTCTTGTAGCAGTGCTTCATCTATAAATGTATGTACATGTTAATATCTTGTGTTTCTAGCATAACATGTTCTACATGTATATAGTTTTCATTACTAGTATGTAAAAATATGCTCAGTGTAGAAGCTTCACCTGTTCACGTACCAAGGTAAAATGAGAAAACATATTGTTTTCTAATGTGGACACTAATTCGTTTATTTGCCTAATCTAAGTAAACACTGCAATGTAATTCTTGGGTTATCCATTTTTGAAATATTATCATGAAGTGCTTGAATTGGACATTATTGTTAAGATAGGCTGTGTAGTTTGGCTGTAGTAAACGCATATTTGATGATCATGTGTGTATATTCGGTGCATAAGTTACCAGGTTTGTGGATAAATGCTGATCATTATTCATTTCATTTGCACCATCTGCTATACTGGCGTATATGCACAGAAATGTTGCATTCTATCAGATGGTGTGTCCACTATCACACTTTAAACAACTTGCCAACTGAGATTAATACAATTTGAAGTATGAGATAGCTACGTGAATTGATATGTAGAGTAGATGGACGTAGCTTTCTTGTTTAGTATCACAGATATAAGTTATACGTTTTTGAATTTGAATTTTGGAATTCTTGATGTAAGACGTGACATTTGGTGACGATGTTGTGTAACATTGCTGGAGTTTATATATTACGTCTACTGTTGATACGTATACATTACTAATGTCTGCATATATATATATATATATACATATATACATATCCACTATTACCTATGTGTGTATCATAACGTCACTAGAAAAGTGTTCAAGGTATTAGGGGAATCTGAATAAAGGGGCACCGTCAGCTAGATATAGGAATCTGAAATAAAGTTTGTTTTATATAATACTTTGTATATGTTGTATAATTTCTTATTTACATTTGATGATAGCCAAATTGCATGCAACCCTATTCATACTAATCTATGCACCACGTACTGCTAAGATTACATTTCTTTCAGTCAGTTATGATTCTTTTCATTGGTAGATAACTCCCGCTCTACTTTAAGATTACTAGTATGCCGCAGACAAATTGGAAATGTTAATATTAGATTCCGTTAAGTCATTTCTTTCTTAATATTTTCCTCATTAAATTAATCGAAACTTTTGACCAACATGAATCAGTGTTCAATTTTTACTAAATAATGCGGATACATTGCAACTGTATCAGGCTGTTCCCAAAGTTGGACCACAATCTCTGTAGGGGGTGTCTCATGAGATTGTAACAATTGGATAGTCTTTGACTGGGTGACGTCTTTGATGAGCAAGTGTTATAAAGGCAAAAATGAGAGTTATGTAGAAGGAAATACGGGGGCTAAAGTTGATCAATATTTTAGCACTATATATTACTAATTTTATTTCGATTTGGTTATCATAGGCTGACACAATTAGGCATGGTAACACATAATATATGTTCATTTACCATTAGTAACATTATTTTGTTGTGACGTCTTTGACCAGTTAGTAAAACCTTATTTTATCATAGTAAAAGGTATATTTACTAGTTAATTTCTTCATTATGTTTTAGTACGTTTATAGCTCATGATTATCCCTTAAAAATATTTTTTCCCACCCCCCTTACCCCTGTAAAGAATAATATCATTGTGCACTGGTCAAAGACGTCATCTGGTCAAAGACGTCACCCGGTCAAAGACATCACCCGCACGAAGTATCCAATTGTTACGATCTCATGAGACACAGCCTGTAATTCACTGTTTAAGCAGATCAATGATTACGCTGTCTTGTGATTGACATGAGTGTACCAAGGAGGCACTTGAAAGTGCAGCGGCTTCAGACAAATATTGGGCTTTGATTTCATAGACCATTGTCAGGAAAATAGATAAGGTGAGACTGGTAAAGATAACCGCTTGAGCTACTGTGACATTTGACAAGTTCACGCGTATAATGGTTAGACCAGAAAGGGAGAGGTTGTATGTGGGCAATGAGATATGTAAATCCGAGCAACACTTTCAAGGCGCACTGAACCCAGGACCTAACCCTGCCGAGTTTTTTACGCAAATGACGTCGTGGGTTCAGTGCACCTTTGAGGAAAAATGGGTTTATTGATTTACTACATTATAAAGGGTTTTGTAAGGTATAATTATATATCACTTATGTATAGTGTTGATATACCGTAAAACCCGTAAAGTCCGAAATTGACTATGAGATTATTTTGGGATCTGTGACACCCTTCCTGACCCCCAAACCAATCCCTGTTATTCATACCAACGTTTTAGTAGATACATAATCGACGAAACGGAAGAAGAAAGTACCTAAATTAAAGTTATTATGATGATTCAGGCTCCTACCACTTTAACTCATTTTTTAACATATAATTTATCTAAACCCTGTCTATAAGCTGAATGTGAATTTAAGGGGACAGATTCGGTTTCTATTGGAAAAAAAGACAATAACAATTTGGCTTTTAGGCGGCATTTACGGTAGTCGTCTCAGAATTAGTTGTCAATATTGGAACTGATACCATGTGTTGCATCCGGCCATCGAGTCCTCAGAGATGAGCAAACCTGCCAGTGTGGAATACGGTACAGGCACCTCTAATGCAATAACAAGTCACTCGGTCACTTTAGCGTGCAGATCTGTCTATTTAGCAAACCCAACGTACTGTAAATGTTGATATTTTCACGCTGTACATATCTTCGCGATTTTCACAGATTTTAAATATTTGCGAAAATATGTACAGAGCGAATATCTATACTGTATTGAATTACAGTACAAAATCTAGGAAATCCATGAATTTAAATACACGCGAAATTGTGCTTTTTATTTGCAAAATCGTGATAATGTATACTTTCAAAAATGTCTACATTTACAGAAGCTCTTTTAACCCAGATGTATCCTATGCCTTCAACACTGCTATGTCAGCTTTTACGTGGTTGCTAAAGGTCCCTACTCAATGACCAAACATGTTATTACCTCGCCCAGCCCCAAAAGACCGTGGCCTACACCAGTGTATGGCTGTGTCTCACGACCTTGAGCCAATGTTTTTGTCTCTGACCGGGTGCCGTATCTGACCAGGTGCCGTCTCTGACCAGGTGCCGTCTCTGACCAGGTGCCGTCTCTGACCAGGTGCCGTCTCTGACCTGGTGTCAGAAAAAAGTGTTTTTTAAATTTTAACCTATACTCAAATATATAAGGATTTGTAAAAACGTTATGGCAGCTGTTATGTAATTATCATTAGCCTCCTGCTGTTGGTTGAACATAACTAAACTCCCAAAGTGACATCCGGTCAGAGACGGCACCCGGTCAGAGACTGCACCTGGTCAGAGACGGCACCCGGTCAGGGACAAAAATATTGGCTCAAAATCGTGAGACACAGCTGTATACGGAGGCAGTGAGATCGCGGCACCAGTAGGACTATTACCTACGCACTTTCTCTACCCATGCCATCACGGCCGTGTTGTAGCGCGTCTACCATCAAGTTGTTATACATGTATGTGTCCATCATGTTCTCATACATGTGCCGAACATCTTGTCATGCATTCAACCAATAATGAACGGCTATGAAGGCGCGCGTGAGATGTATCGTAGGATATGGGGCACGAGGCACGGGCTGCCTGCCCACGGCCGGCCACTGACGTGGGTACACGGCCTGTGTGCCCTGGTCAAGTGGTTAGCGTGTTCAACTCGCAGTCCTGCTGCCAGTAGACTTGAATATAGGCAGCGTTTCCCTCTCATTGTACCATTGCCACTGTGGCTAAGCGGTAAGTGTGTTCGACTCACATGCCACAGGTCCCCGGTTCGAACCTGGGTGGGGACGTCGTACACAGACCCACAGAGCATGGTCACAGTACTTTTTTTAATATGCATTTATATATGTTAAAATAAAAACTAGGATTATTTTAATGAGTAAATAAGTTAAGTCCAACTGCTACCTTGCTAATAAATAAGAAAAAAATTAAGAAATTGAGTTTCAAAGAAATTATACCAGAAATATGTTTTCTTCTATAACTTGGTAAATAATGGCCCTACGGGGCTGAAAATCTGCCTATAGATTCCTTGTTTCATCCCCTCCTATTACTAGCGCCTAAACGGCGTGGTACGTAGAGCGTTCGACTTGAACTCTCGGGGTACGGTGTTCGAATCGCCATGAAACTGCAGATTTTATGGGTGACGAAATTTCGGAATTGCTCAGTACCACAGGAAGAGTGCCGATATCCACCGGAAGAGTGCTGATATCCACCGGAGGAGTGCCGATATCACTAGATATCAGCACGGGGATATCCCTGAAAAAGCATGATGAGTGGCCCAATCGTGTAATAATACTGTATATATATTCTATGTGGACCCTGGCCTATAAATTCCCATAGAGCAGCTCTGAACGATTGCTCCCTATTCATCTAAAATTAGAGGACAATACCAGATAAAGATTACCCCCCTTTTTTTTTGAGAGTTGGAGAGTCGCCTAAATGTCTGTACAATGCCTATTCGCAAAGAAGGTAGCCCCACAAAGTTACCTGTTGAAACTCCTTTACAGAACCACTTAGTTTAGCTTATTTTCTAAATTATCTTATCGGCCTGTGTGACTAGCTTCTTCAGGGCTAGACATTCTAGTAGTACCGGGTTACCAGGGGGTGGTAGCAGCCAATTGAGGCAATTATGATTTTCCATTCCTGTGACCTACTGTAACTCCCACAGACAAGTGTCTGCTGGCTGCAATTGAGTGGCAACTGAGGGAGGGGAGGCGCTTAGGCTCAGAATGCATAGATTTCCTTGTAGCCTACAGACTAGGGATGTCATTGACATCCAGTTTATGTCGGTGATGATTATTGACATATAGTTGTTTATATTGTATAAGGCTAAGTCTGATGAAATCAATACAATTGGATAGTCTTTGACTAGGTGATGTCTTTGATTGGGTGACATCTTTGAACGGGTGACATCTTTGACCGGGTGACATCTTTGACCAGGTGGCGTCTTTGACCAATGCACAATGATTTGAATTTTTTTAACAGGGGAAGGGGGGTGGGAATTTTTTTTAATGATAACTATGAGGCATAAACATACTAAACATAATACAAAACAGAGCCTTGAGGATAGCATATAAGGTAAGACTTGGCCCAATATATATTGTAAGGTGGCACGCCTAATGTAACCCGTTGTCTACACTGTAAAAAATATCCCGTAAAAATTACGGTGAGTCACTGGCATCACTGAACGCCGACCCTTTCCCGTTTTTTTTACGGGTCACCGTATTTTGCTTTCCCCCATAAATTTTACAGGCCTTTCCCGTTGTATTTTTACGGTGATTCATCATTATTATGCGGTGATTCTCTGCTATTCAATGATGATTATAATTGTTTCTGGATTCATTGTTGTATATTTCATAATATCATCTTAATTCCAGGCCTGTATATATATATTAGGCCTGAGAAGCATAATTGAATGCCTCATAGCAATATACAATTACAATCCATGAGCAAAAGGTACTCTAGGATTGTTACAAAGGAACTCTGACAACAGTCTCAATATGTATAGTTCGAATTACCACAACATGGGTGTTTATACTATTCGTACTAGTGTCCAGGGTCTAAAAAAAGGAAATTATATATTTTTTATCTTTAACATGCCAAAGGCTTTGATTTTGACTGTATAATTAATGAGATATTTGGATATTTTTATATCTAACACAATTATGTATGTGTAACGGGTTGACTATAAGTCTAACGTTATCGTTGTATATCTATTGTATGTTATAAGATGTAACACGGTTCTATTGTGTTTAATAACTATTTTATTCATATAACTAGTGTCGTCGGTTCGTCACATACACCGACTCCTCTAGTTCGGTTATCTAAACGGTAGTGTACCGGTACCACCTTCGGTTACCGTCGGTAGTTGTTACATAATCATTTTACATAACTAAACCTAACAGGTGGCGCTGCTAGTACGGTCACGTGGCTACGCAGCGCTGTATATAAGACGGCTACTTCCCCATTGGAAGTCAGTCAGGTTTGGGACTGTCGTGACATGACCACCCTGTGCTCACGGGCTTAACTCTATGCTATAGGGTTGCCTACTGTATTATATATCTGTTACTGTTCTTGTATAGCTGATGGTTATACCTGGTACTATAATACACCAAGAGTTTCCTATAATAAAGTCGCCGTATATTACAGTCTAATTTACCTTGTCTGGTTTTTGTACTCAAGTGTTACATACGTAGTAAGAGACCAACTACATTGGTGCCGTGACCACTTGATCGAACCGAACTTGATAAGGTATTAAATAGACTTACAGTATATGGACTACCTATACAATTTTGTCAGCTCGTTCAGCGGCAGGACTGAAACCCCTGCTGAGGAACGTGAGGAAGCCGTACAAAATGTACGCTTCTTCACAGGCAAAACAAATAGGGGGGAGAGCCGGGCAGCCTTGGAGCTGCCCGGTGACGACCTCTCCCAAGAAGCAATAGGTGATCCTATTGTGGAGGCTTTTGCCAGAGGTGAGGACGGAGAGCAATCCCCTGTCCCAGGACCCTTTGACATCAGCCCCAGGAGATCGTTGGACTCCCTTTCCACGAATCTTTTCTGTCCTGAGGGTCAGAAAATACCGGGTAGAGAGGCTAAAACTCTCAGCCCTGCTCCCGTCGGTTCCACACCTACGGTAGCGGATCCTTCATTGGATCCAGACACTTCGGTCTTCACTGATGGTGCCACTCCTACACCCGCAGGTGTGGGGAGTGGAGAACTATCAAAGAAGACTGAGGTGGCATCAAAAGCTCCTGGTAAAGTGAACCTGCCAGCAGTAGATGAGCCTTCCAGTTTACCACTGGATGGGGACCTACTGGCTGACATGCGTATCAACACCAGGAAAGCTGAGTTGCACCAGCTCGCGGAAGCCCGGAGGGAACTTGCTTCTATCAACCAAACTAGGAAGATATTCCTAAAGGAGGTTGATGAGAAGAAAAGGTTCCTGCTGGAACTCCAAAGCGAGATGGCTTCACATAAGGTGGAGGTTGACAAACTTTTGCACCAGAGGGTGTCTGGCGAATGTGAGGTTGCAAGCTTAAATACCTTGGGAAAGGATTTGAGCGCGCAGCTCCACTTAGCCAGGCAAGACCTCGCAAGCTTAAGGCAAGTCAATCAGGACCTGAAGACGAAGTCAGAGCAGGTACCACCACCTACCACGGTGGTACCTCCAGTCATACACGTACCCAATGTGTACACGACAGTGACACCTTCAAGTGTCCCGCCGCTAGTACACACCACGGTAACGGGTATGACACCTCAGATGGGGGCTAGCTATCTACAGACTCCGGTCTGTGGTGGCGCCTTTGGAGGCACGGCAACACCTCCAGGGTACACCCACCCATCTACTGGTTCAACGATGTTGAACCAGCAGCAGACCATGGTCTCGGTTCCAGTACCGAAGCCCAGAGCTAGACAGGGCTTAACTCCTGTCCAGCGGGCTAAGTACGACAGGAACCCGGCGATTGAGAAGCTGGGGACAGATATCGTCCCGCGGGACATCGATGAACTGGATGAACGGTATGCTCCTTTCAACTTTGGGGAGACCAAACATCCAGATGCAGCCCGTCAAAAGGCCATCGAGATTCCGCCTTTCACAGGGTCGCCACCCTGGAGAAAGTACAAAGTTCGGTTCAAGGCTATTGTGGAGAGCAATCGCTGGAACAATCAGCAAGCGCTGGTTGCTCTGAAACAGGCACTCTGCAACGGGCCAGGTGAACCAGCCCTTTTGCCTTTGAGAGAGTGAAGATCGAGACATTGAGCTCACTTGAAGAAACGGCTGAATTGGCGATTGGGAAGATTGGTGAGCATGACCCAAGGACTCAATTGCTCAAACGTGTCCAACGCAAGGACGAGCATCTGAGATCCTACGGATTTGCTCTACAGGAACTGATATCCGAGTGTTATCAGGGATGTAGACCTGACACCCCCACTGTCATCCAGGAGTTAACCTCCAGGTTTGTCAATGGAGTCAGGGACACCATTCTCCAGGCATATCTGCGGGAGAAATGGCAGCCGGACTTGTCTCTGGCTGACCTTTTTGACCATGCAGATGTGTATGACACCAAACAGGCTGTTTTTCCTAGTGGAGGAGTGTCGGCAACTCCATCTGTAGCCCCGAAAGGAGCTCAGGTGGTAGAGGCCGCCACGAAACCATCAAAGAAAAAACAGCCCGCCTCTGAGGAGGTGGCGGCAGTAATGCCTGACAGGGACATGGAAAAGATGATTGAGGGTTTGTTGCGGAAGCACTTGGAAAAGAACTCTGCGTCCACTTCTGATTCTGGATCTGGAAAGAGAAGGAAAAAGAAGAAAAAGGACACGAAACCTCAGCCATGTAGACGCTGTCAGAAGATGGGTCATTGGGCTAGCGAATGCAAAGCCCCTGCACCCGTCGCTGCTAAAACCGAAAAGGAGACGGAAAACTGAATGGGGCCCATCCTCTTGGCAAGGATGGCGCCCCCACAGTTAGCCATGCCTGTAAGGGATTAGTAGACGGTGTTAACTCTTCCATGAACCAAGGCCGCGCAGAGGCAGAAGGGTCTGTACAACCTGTAAGCGTCTGGCAAGGCGGGGCTGGCAAGGACGAACAGAATCCGGAGGATTCTGTAGTCGCTGGCTTAGAGGAGTCTTGGTTGGAATCAATTGCCCAGAGCCGTGTGATTCAAGACTCCCCGAGCGACCCATGTTGGGATTATCTCCTGACAAAAGGGGTTGCTATGGATGGAGGGGGAAGCCCGATGCTGACCTCTGAGTGTGTCCCTTTGCGTGGACAGCGTTGGTACCTGAGTCTGGTTATTTCCGGGACGCGTGGTGAATTTTTGGTCGACACGGGTGCATCACACACCTTGGTCGATCGGAAATTCATGGCCCGTCTTTGCAACCAGCCCGAAGCTCCGCTACTGGGAGTAAAGGCTCGGACTGCTACGGGAGATAGTATGCAGACTTATGGCAGAACTGTAAAACCTATGTTGGTCGATGGCAAGACATACTGGATATGTACAACCATCACCGACATCACTGATGATGGCATACTGGGGATGGACTTTGCTGCTCTTTACGGGGTAACAATGAACACCGCAACAGGCCGACTTCAGATTAAACATCCTTATAAACAATCCGTACAGTGCGTTTTAAGGAATGGTTCTTCTGTGGCGTCAGTGGCACAAGACACAAAGTTGGCAGCAGGACATGTATCAGATGTCCTAGTCAGCTGCGTGGGAGTGCAGGCCAAACGGCCGGGAATGTTTGAACCGGAAGATCAAAAGCTCTCTGAGTTAGGTCTTGCTGGCTATCATACTTACCTGGCCAACGCTCGTTGGGGGGTGATACCGATTTGTAACTCGAGTAGTAGAGAAATCACTCTACGAAAGGGGACGCCTATTGGTAACACTACGCGAGCATATGGGGTAGACTCACTAACTACGGACTTTGTGGAAGTAGGTGTGGTGGCGGGAGACTCTTCCCACGAAGAGGCTCTAGCTAAAGCCAACCTACCAAAACATTTAAGGTCCCTGTTGTGTGAGTCACACCTCACAACCCTAGAGAGCGAAATGGTGGCACATGAGCTGTCGGAGTTATCTGACGCCTTTGCGCAACCAGGAGATCCTCTAGGGCGTACCAATACGGTACAACACCGGGTTGACACTGGGGACGCGCTTCCCAGTAGAATCCCCGACCGTCGGTTACCCATGGCTAAAAAAAGTGCTATGGAGGCTGAGGTAGAAAAGATGTTGGATGAAGATGTGATTCAACCTAGCGAGAGTCCATGGTCAAGTCCTGTGGTGATGGTCACCAAGAAGGATGGTTCCTGTCGATTTTGCATAGACTATAGGAAGTTGAACGGACTCACTAGGAAGAATGCATATCCTCTACCTCGGATAGATGAATGTGTGGAATCTCTGGGTGGGGCGAAATGGTTCTGTACACTAGATTTACAATCTGGTTATTGGCAGATCGGCATGGACCCCCGGGACCGAGAAAAAACCGCTTTTTCTACCCATATGGGACTATTTGAGTTCAACGTCATGCCATTTGGGCTATGCAATGCCCCGGCAACCTTTGAGGCAATGATGGAAACCATGTTACGGGGTTTACTTTGGAAAAAGTGCCTAGTATACTTGGACGACATCATCGTCTTCGGTGGTTCTGTGGAGGAAACTCTACAGAACCTCCAAGCTGTGCTGAAACGCATCTTATCATATGGTCTGAAATTGAAACCTTCAAAGTGCAAGCTTTTTAGGAAATCAGTTGAATACCTAGGTAGAATTGTTTCTGAACATGGCATCATGGCTGATCCTCATAAGATCGAAGTGGTACAGAACTGGCCTCGTCCGATGGACACGAAGGAGATACGCTCTTTCATCGGGTTTTGTTCATACTACAGAGATTTTATACCTGGATTCTCGAGAGTCGCAGCTCCCTTACAAGAGCTGATGATTGGAGAGAAGAAGGCTAAGGCTAAAATAGTCTGGTCTCCAGCCGCAGAACAGTCTTTCAGTGAGTTAAAGAGACTCTTCTTAGAAACACCTGTTTTGCACTACCCTGCACCTGTTGGTAAGTTCATCTTGGACACTGATGCTTCTAATACAAGTATTGGTGCTGCCTTGTCGCAGATCCAGGATGGGCGAGAAGTGCCGCTGGCATTTTTGTCCAACAGTCTAAGCAAAACACAACGTAACTACTGCACAACCAAGCGTGAACTCTTGGCAGTGATGGTTTACACAAAGAAGTACAGACATTTCCTATATGGTGGGAATTATCTCGTACGGACAGATCATTCATCTCTGCAGTGGCTCCTTAACTTCAAGGACGCTGAGGGGATGATGGGTAGATGGTTGAACCACCTCTCTGAGTTTGGCATGACGAATGAGCATATCATACACAGGAGTGGAGTAGATCATGTGAATGCGGACAGCTTGTCCCGCTATCCTATCCGGAACTGTCACAGTGTAGACTGCCGAGACTGTGGGTCTCACAATGCAGTGATTGCGTCTGTGGGTGCGAAAGTTCCTAACTAGACGTTAAATCACTTGAAGGATGAGCAGCTTGCAGATCCGGCTATTTCGAGGGTGTACTCCTTGAAGTTGTTGGGCCTGTCCAAGCCTGTTCGCCCCGCACTTTCGCTGGAATGTAAAGAAGTTAGACAACTGTTAGCGCAGTGGGATAATCTTTTTATACGGAACAGTGTATTGTGCCGCTGGAGGGTGCAACCTGGCAGGAAGAGAACAGCTCAATCTGTAGTGCCTTTGTCACTCAGACTACAGTTGCTCAATTACTGTCATGGCCACCGAACTTCAGCACACTTTGGCAGACAACGAACTGAGGCAAAGATTAAGAGTAGATATTACTGGCCTGGTATGACTTTGGACATATGGCGTTGGGTGAAACAATGTCCCCAATGCTGTTTATCAAAGCCTGGGCCTGGTATCGGTAAACTACCTCTAAGTCAAGAGCTATTCGGTGTTCGATTTGCCCGGATCGCTGTTGATATCATTAGTGGTTTCAACACGACCCCCCGTGGGAATACCTGTATGATGGTGGTACAGGACTACTATACCAAGTATGTCCAAGTATATCCGTTGGTAAATCATACAGCTGTTACCTGCGCAGAAGCACTTTTCGAGAATTGGATCCTCACGTGGGGAGGTCCTTTAATGCTTCACTCCGACCAGGGTCGCGAGTTTGAATCTCGACTGTGGGCAGAACTGTGTAGTAAAATACACATCTGCAAGACGCATACGAACCCCTATCGACCTCAGTCTGACGGTATGGTGGAACGTTTCAATCGGACGTTGATCCAATGTCTCACGACAATGGTTAATGAGCACCGGGATGATTGGGATGAGCACGCTCGCTATATCTCCCATGCTTACAATGCTACCGAAAATGCGTCGAGGGGCTGTACGCCTAATATGCTCGTAATGGGTGAAGACATAGTCATGCCAAGTGACATGGTCTATGGCGTGCAGGGACACCAGCTCGAGCAACCCTGCACAGTGATGTTTGTTGAATCACTCCGACAATCATTACGCGAGTCCTATGGAGTAGTGAGGGACAACTTGGAAAGATCTGCTAGTTTGCAGAAGGTGGGCTATGACACGGGCCTTAAACTCCGCCAATTCAAGGTTGGGGATAAGGTCGCGAGATTTAGCACACCTAACTCCAAAGTCAAGACCCTGTACTCCTGGGATGGGCCGCATACGGTTACTATGGTGGTGAGTGAAACTACTGTAGTAATACGTTTGCAAAAAGGGACTCTCACTAAATCACATGTGGCTAGACTCCGACCTTGGTATGGAGTTCCATATATAGATGACGGTGAAGATTCCCTCGGTGCTGGTCGAGTACCAGCACCAACCGACCCTGAGCTACCGAAGATACCGAAGGCAGGACCAACGGTCATACCGTCGGTACCGACGGTAGCACGGAGAAGGGGTCGTCCTAGGAAATTACCGATTGAACCGCAGTCGTGTGTTACCAAGCCCAAGCGCGGTAGGCCTCGTAAAAAAGGGTCAGCTGTGCGTAAAGGACTAACCGTGGACACCGGTAAACAAAGCAAAGTGACACCTCCGGTTTCATCATTGCTGGACATACCGGTACAAGGTCTACACAGGAGTACACGTGTCAGAGAGCGAGATAAAATTGTGTAAACATTTTTTTCTTACCTTGTTGACGACATTTAGCTGCTGGCTTCATTAAATTTCCATGGACAGTTCCGTACTGGGCCGGTGGTCATTGGCCCGGTACTCGATCACCAAAACACAACGAGAAGAGAAGGGTTATCCGGTGTGGTTATCCGTTGGAGGTAGAAAAGCACGTGTTCAGGGCGGGTGGCTGGCTTTGCCGATTAATTCTAAGTATGGGATTAGTTTTGACCACATATTGCTTAGTAACATGCTGCTGTGTATGTCCTCTAACGCCGGTACATCATTCCCGGGTTATCCTGTGGCTCGGCCACGAAAATGTAAACAACAAGTGAGTGTTCCCACCGTCGGATATGCCAGGCGTGGGAAGGGCGCTGCCCGCGTCACCTGATCGATTTCTCCCGCCAAATGAGCCGTGAGAAATTGGGTCACCCCGGCGCGTCTTGGAGACGCGACCCCTGATTGGCTGAGAAGCCGGTCAAGGGGCGGGGTCACGGGAGACGGGTGGGGTATATAATCCCCACACGCAGCCAGGCTTCTTCAGATCAGCACGTTTGCCCGTAGGGTAACGTGTTGATCAGTGGTGCCTAGGTCTGCCCGGCAGTACCTACACTATTGTTTACTTGCTGTCATACTAAAGGCTCGGGTGAGTGAACCGTGAGGTTCACCTACGCCTGAGCTAGCGGTATGATGGCCCGTGTAGATGGCAAATGCACGGCCCCGGAGAAGGCTGAAGTCTCCGACAGGGAAGACCGGGTTCTCGAGTCTGACACGGAAATGGACACCACCAGTGCTCCAACCGTCGGTACAGGCTCGGCTTCGGTACCAGCAGAACCTAACCCTGAGGGGTCGGGTGATGTTGTTCCGAAAACAGAACCTGGTCAGGGTGGTAGTAATACCAACCAGGAGGAGAACCCTGCTGGGGGATCTTCTCCGAAGCCCGACGGTGTAGTGACAACTGAACCGGCGGTCCCTGATGGTGATTCATCAGACGGGTCCACGGTTCGTGTCAAGACCAAACGGAAGCGGAGACCAAAGAGGAGGATTGTATCTTCCCCTGAAACTCCTGCTACCGAAGAGGTCGCACCTACTGAGGCAGATAGGCTCAAAGCTATTGCTGATAGAGTGTCCAAGGCGGAAGCCGAAGGATGGTCTGTCGCAGAGAGCAGGGCCAATCGCCGCCTCCGCGCCAAGGCAGCGCACGTTCGTTTGACCCTGAGTCTCGATGACGATGACCGGAAGAACCTGAGCCTTGCTGACCTAGTTCAGGAAAATGGCAAAATGGCTCTTCCGCCTCCTCATACGACAGAAGGTTCGGATGACGAAGACTGGCTGACCGGTGACTCCCACCCCATTGACTGGTACCTAGTGTACATCAGAGCAGTGTTGGAAGGGAAGAAACCGAATGTCAACAAGTCATGCCGCTCCAAGCTGAAATATGCTTGGAGGAACTACGTGCCAGGGGATCCCTGCCCGTATGTTCGCTGTCAGCGCCTGAAAGGGACTGCTACAGCAGCAAAGCGGTGGCCAAACCTGCTCAAGTTTGCCCGTCATTTAGTAGAAAAGCACATGAATGTGCGTCCCTACTTGTACTGTATGAGTGGGAGTTCATCGACCTCCTGCCCTGAGTACAGTGACGGCGAGCTATTCCGTTGCCAACGGAGGGCAGATTTGGTGAGGCATCTTTGCGACAATAAGGGCGTTCACAAGCGCACTATTAGTCGTGGAGTTGAGGCAGCACTGAAGGTCTGGGGGTGCCACAAACGTGTAGGTAATCTACACTATAAGTGGCGTACCAACAGACTTAAACAGTGGAACTACCTCACGGAAGCTGACTGGGAGAGATTGTGTAAGGGCGCCAAGTGCGAACAAACCGATCTCGGGCCAGATACAGAAATTCCGATGCCCACTGTAAGAAAGGATACCCCTCCTAAGAAGAAAGATCTGAAAAGGGGCCGCCAGTCATCCAAGGATGATACCAAAGGTGGGCGTGACCGTTCCCGCAGTGAACCTGCGAAGAAACGGGCCGCCACAGCCACGGTAACATCCGAGGTCGACAGTAGCCAAACCGTCGGTACCATCACGGTGTCTTCGGTTGCATTGCCCCCTGTTGCTGACCAACTGCCCCGGCAGGAGAGACAGAAACTGGGTGATGCACTGGCTATTGTTCAGAACTCATTGGGTGACGAGCAGGCGGGTCAGGTTGCTGCTGACTATGTCAAGCAGTACAAGTGGAGCCAGAAGCAAAAGAAAGCGTTGGCTACACAGGAGGGTGTCTCACCTGTCAGTGACGCTGATCAGGTAGAGGTACAACAGCCGGATGGGGCGTCAGCCCAGCCGACTGCTCCACCTCAGCACGGAGCAACCTCTGACCCCATAAGGGATGACGAGGTGACTCCAGACCCTGAGCATAGGGCTGTTGACGATGGGCTAGCAGGGTTACCTGTGTTGCCCGGAGACAGACCTACCTATGACGCTGGTTTCTCTGACACTCTAGTCCCCGGATTTGAGTGCTACAGAGCGAAAATGGCTGAAAACGCAAGTAAGCTACTCCAGTTTCAGGTTTCTTTCTTGGAGAAGTCCTACTTTGAGCAGTACAAGCTGCTCAGAGAACAGGCTATCCGGGAGGGAAAAGCTTGGGTCGCTGAACGAACCAGAATCCTTGCCGAGCGTGAGGCAAATCTGGAACAAGATCATGCCCTCTGGAGGGCTACCATCGAGCAGCTAGAATCAAGGTTGACAACTTGTGACGCCAAGTTCTTCCGACAATTCGGGCTAAAGCTGACAGAGTGGGAGAGAACTGGTTTTCCAGATCTCCAGTCTAGGTTGGGGCTTGCCGCAAGGCCTGCTCCTCCTGTGACCCCAGTACTGTCAGTACACCCACCCAGGTATGAGATGCCATTCTCGTTCATGGCACACTCTACCCGGGTGGTCAGCGGCGGGGAGCCTACTGTGGCGCCGAGTACCCACTCGGATGCTACAGGTGGAGCCCTTCCTCTCCAGGTGGAGGCTACTGTGGTTTGCGCCACGGAGGCCCCTCCTGGAGGAAGTCCTGATGGGGAAGGAAAGCCATCCGGTGGTGTCCCTATGGACACCTAAGGATGGTCCCCTGTCAGGCCCTCTGGGGTGCACTGTTCCGCCCCTCGGAGGTAAAACTAAACCCTCGACGCAGCTACACGCCCCTGGACAACCGAAGCAGACCGACGGTGCTGTCGTGACTTAACCTAGTCTCTACTGCCACCACACTGTAAGCAGCCTGATGTCTTCAACCGTGGTTTACTACTAAGCCACAACCGTCGGTTCTCTACTACTGTCCAGGGCTCCTGATCCTGTGGTCACATTTTACTATTGTGACCTATAAACTATTATATGGATCATCCTCCTGTGATAATTATTTATAGGGAGGCACGGACCTACCTTTTTATATTTATATTTCACAAGAGATGGAAGCACTATACCGGTGCTGGACTCTATCCATCTCTACCACCATAAACTGCTAGGTACTGGAGTACCAACCCTAATAAGGATGACGACCTATCCCACCTTAATTAGGATACGCTATTATGGATTTTTATATATAAACTTTTCTACGCCAAAGGAAGTGAGAACTATTATAGTTCTATTATTTATATATAAGGACACTAACTCCACACGGATTCACACCATTGCTGAACGTAATAGGTGATGTGTTGGGTTTCCAAGGTGGTTATTGGTGCCTTTTCTTTTTAACTGATACTAGTCTAGGACTATCAGTTGGACAGTTTTTATATCATGTGCCTACTGGACTGTGGTTTGATACCAAAGACAATACTGTTGATATAAACTGTTATGTACATGTTAACTTGTATGTTCATGTATGTATGCCTGTTTTTACTATGAGTAGAAATGTTACTTGTTGATAAATAGATATACGTGGTGTATAATGTATCCAAGAGGTATTATTATTATAAAACCAGCCCTTCCTACATTCTTAAGGGGGGTAGTGTAACGGGTTGACTATAAGTCTAACGTTATCGTTGTATATCTATTGTATGTTATAAGATGTAACACGGTTCTATTGTGTTTAATAACTATTTTATTCATATAACTAGTGTCGTCGGTTCGTTACATACACCGACTCCTCTAGTTCGGTTATCTATACGGTAGTGTACCGGTACCACCTTCGGTTACCGTCGGTAGTTGTTACATAATCATTTTACATAACTAAACCTAACAGGTGGCGCTGCTAGTACGGTCACGTGGCTACGCAGCGCTGTATATAAGACGGCTACTTCCCCATTGGAAGTCAGTCAGGTTTGGGACTGTCGTGACATGACCACCCTGTGCTCACGGGCTTAACTCTATGCTATAGGGTTGCCTACTGTATTATATATCTGTTACTGTTCTTGTATAGCTGATGGTTATACCTGGTACTATAATACACCAAGAGTTTCCTATAATAAAGTCGCCGTATATTACAGTCTAATTTACCTTGTCTGGTTTTTGTACTCAAGTGTTACATATGTAGTAAGAGACCAACTACATATGTTTTTAGTTGATAGCTTCCACTACTCTCTATCAAACCAAGCTGCCACCTGGTGAGCAAACTTTTAACGTGAGATTCACCGTAAATAAAAAAACATTGTTTCACTGTACTGGTTTACGGATGTTCAATGTGAAAGTAATAGTTGGGGATCCAAGCAGGCAAAATGTCATTAATTAACTTTGACCTGACATGGAGACCAATACTTGATATGAGGGTTGGAATAGGGTAATTTGAGTATGCTGAATCCGATTCTGCCATGTATAAAGCTGTATCTAGGTCGGAACAAGGTCAAATCTAAGGTCAAAGGTCACGATTTGATTTATGGCAAAGTACATACATTTCCATTTAACTACCGAAGATATTGTAGATAGGGAATTTATCTTTTATGATATAATCATACTCTCACACTGGATACATAGGTCAAGGTCAAGGTCAAGGTCACAATATAATTGAGAAAGTAACCAGAACCTGAAACTCTATCTGCTCATTAATACATGTACAACCGTGATGTACATATATAGTGCAAATATATATGGCTCTAACCTCTGACCTATGTTGTTTTTGGCTATTTCTGGCCCTTTTCAGTCTTATAGCCCTACAGAATAACCAGTTTTGCACCAATTTTTTTTTTGTGTATTGGCCCAATTTTTTTTTTTTGGCCCTCCAAAGGCCCAAAAACGTCAAAAACCCTTAAAATGACATGTTTTAAATGTCTCCCATGTCTACTGAGACAGTAACAGCCTATCCCTAATATCATTTTCTATTAGGCCTATGGTGTAGTCAATTGATTCACAAAGATTTCACTAGATATGTAGCGTATTTTTTTCTCCAGGGTCATTTAAGTGTGTATTGTCAGCAAAATTTTCAAATGTCCCTTCATTTTTATACCACTATACAGTAAATAAACATGATCCAAACAGTATCCCTTGTACCCCAGATCGTGAGGTAACTATTGTGTCTTTTGCCAGAAAAAAGAAATTTTGAAAAAAAATCTGATATTCCAGCCTCCAGGACCAAATGTGTATTGTGATACTTATTTTGGTCCCGGAGTCACCCTCTTATTTTAGTCCCGGAGTCACTCGCCTTGCTGATAATAGTAAAACCCACACAGAATAGTTAATATCCTATATATTTTAGTTATCTTTAGTGCCACTGCTTCCTATCCACCCCCTCTAATGCTCTAAACCAGAAATCTGATGATTCCACTAATTAGCCGACGGTTTGGGCGTCAAAATTTATAGTAGGCCTCTTTCTCCCCTCCAGCACCTTGCCTGTAATGCTTGATCCTTGCCCCACAATCCGGGCAAGTGTACTTATGACTTCTCAGATCAATCCTCACCTCACATTCGTGGCAAACTCCCATCTTGGTGAATAATTTCACCTTTCACCAGTCACCAAAGAAATATCTCAACCTTCCATACTACAAGCATAGGCCTACTGATTGGTTGCCACCAACAAAGGCACCAAGGGACCTAGCTCCCCCAGGTGGTTAGGTGTTGAACTAGGGAATACACTTACTCCACCTGGGGAATATATCTCAATGTTGCCGCGCAACATTGGTGCCATATTGGAGTTTTCATGAGCAGCAATGCTGAATAATGATGCAATACACCTGTTGAAAAGGCGGTTGCTAGGCAACCATGGTTTGGAGAACAAAACTAATTAGAAAAATGGAATGCTTTGGCATGATTTTGGGGGGTAGGAGTAATTTGTAATATCATTTGACAAGTTTATGCAGTCATTCTGGGTGATTTTGTGCATTTTATGGGTTACCAAGGAAAACGGTTGCCATGGTAACAAAAAAAAGCCACATAATTTTGGGAACTGTGATATTTGGATTTGGGGAGTTAATACCTTTCCAAAAATGTATAGTTTACAATTTCCCTACAAAAACCCCACAAAACTAGACAAGGACCCTGACTAGTACTTCTCTCACTCCATAGCCTGACTTTGACCTTCATTTTGACCTTGTTCCGATTTAGATACAGCTCTATAAATGGCAGAAATGGATTCAGCACCCTCAAAATACCCTAGTTCAATATCCATACCAAGTATTGGTTCCCATGTCAGCTCTTACCCAGGCTCCCAGACTGGCTCCCCAACTATAATAAGTTTTACAGTGTCTCACCGTAAATCACAATTACGGTGATACACCGTCAAATTTAGCATTGATTCTCCGTAATTTCAACGGTAATTTTTTACAGTGTATCTGCTAGGTGGCGTCAGTGATATAGAAGTATACACCTGTTTAACCAATGCTATCTTTATAGTGATGATAAACATGGTTATACTCTCCGCGTGCACCTAGTTAACAACCTAAAGTAGGCTAAATTCTATCTCCCTATCATTCCTAGTCTAGGCTCTGGGGCAGTAGCACAGACCACTCTTTGCAAATTCAATTATAATTTAGACAATTTACCATAAAGTTAGCCATGAGGTCTCCCACAATTAGGAACACTTCAGTGTCACCATAGGATGGTAACGGCTTTGCCCATTGGAGTTAGCATATCCCCTTCAACATCGCTTGGCGGGAACCATGCCCTTTTAAGTGAAGGTAAGTGTTATAAAGTCACACGGTATGTAACAAATAGACTATGGTTATGAAAAGGTAAATAGAATTAACCACAGCTTACTGGTTGGACCAGACGAGGGCGAAGCCCAAGTCGCCCTACCAGAAAGCTGTTGGTATTCCTATTTACCCTTTCATAACCATTGTCTATGTCTTTTATCATGCAGATATCCAGTGTTCACGGATGTGACACTGGGGCCCATTTCTCAATGGTAAACGATCGCACTGTGGCCAAACATGCAAAGAATTTGAGAATCGTCCATTCAAATTCTACATGTTCAAAGAATTGCTTTCGTCCAGAGCTTTCGTCCAGAGCTTTCGTCCAGAGCTTTCGTCCAGAGCTTTCGTCCAGACCTGTTCTACAAGGTGTATGGTATACCTGGGGAGAGCCATTAGGTCGGGGTCCATAGGGAGGAGCTAAAAAATACTATAGTAAATTCTATAGATTCCGGGGCCGCCATGTCGACATACTGGGAGCCATGTCGACATACTGGGAGCCATGTCGACATACTGGCCGCCATGAGGGAGGGGTTAGACGTGAGAAAGGAGGTGTGGTGTGAGAGAGGGGGTTGGATGTGGGAGAGGCGGTCGGATGTGAGAGATGGGGTAGGACGTGAGAGAGGGGGTTGGCCAAGATGTCGAGATATGGCGGTCAAGATGTCGAGATATGGCGGTCAAGATGTCGAGATATGGCAGCCAAGATGTCGAGATATGGCAGCCAAGATGTCGACATGATTGTGTCCAGGATGTATGTCAACATGACATAGATGCCATCATGTCGACATAGATGCCACCAGGTGACCATAGATGCCGCCATGTTGACAGTCAATAGTCATGGCCATACATTGGCTTTACTTAAGTAATATTGGCCAATACATTCTAAGAACATCAAAAGTAAAGCATTTAATTGTCATGTCTGTGTCCATCATGTTGACATACTTGTGTCTGTCATTTTGACATACATGTATCTGCCATGTTGACATACATGTGGCCCTCATGTTCACATACATATATATTGCGTTTCCAATGTTGGCATAGATCTGTGTCTGCCATGTTGATATACATGTGTCCATCATGTTGACATACATACAACCCCCCCCCCTCCATTTAATAACTATGTAGAGCCTGGCCTATAAACTCACCCTACTTAGCCCATAAATATAGGCCCCAGACGAAAGCTCTGTATGTGAAGTACAGCTGGACGATTCAGCTATAAGTATGGGCGGCATGAATCGTCCACTGCCTTATGTAAGGGTTTCATGAATCGTCTACTGCTTTACTTAAGCAATACTAAGCAGAATGAATCTTTAACCCGGTTACACCTAAAGTGGCAGTTATTATCAGAGAACACTAAAAATTGATAGGTGGACCCGCATATAGCCATGTATGCCCTGTTTAAAATTTTTAAGCTCTATCTATAGCGGTTGCGGAGATAATTGGCATTCTTTACCGTCCTACATGTAGGACAGTAGGGTTATGCCCTACTGTCCTGTGGCATCTGCCTGAGCCTATGCTATTACCCATAGCTAGTTACCCATAGTAACTGAATATTGTCTCCCACTCTAAAAATGTTGCTGCTAGAACAGTTTTAAATATACCTGCCCCCCTATATTGAATCCAAGGGATCCATCCATCTCATTGGTTTGTTGCTAAGGTAACTAGTTGCTTAGCAACAGCTGTTCTAATTGTTTATTTGCCTAGCAACACATGTTTAATGGGATCTTAGCTCGATTTTAACCATATCAGACCCCACTAAAATAAAGCCACGGGTTGTGTTAGAGTTATTCATGTGTTGCTAAGGGATGTTGTTGCTTAGCAACAACCATTCCAATTGTTTATTCCCCTAGCAACAGATGTTTACCTTCAGTTTAGCTCATTTTCAATCATACCTAACCCCAATAAAATGGATCCAATGGTTTCAATGCAGTTATGAACCTGTTGCTAAGGAAGTGGGTTGCTTAGAAACAGTCATTCTAAATCTTTATTTGCCTAGCAACACATGTAAACCTGGACCTTAGCCCATTTTCAACCATAGCTAGCCCCACTAAAATGATCCATCATCTAACCCTGCATTCTATCTGTTAGTACAAGGTAGTAAGGCAGTAAGAACTACTATCTAAATATAGATCTAAGGATTATTTGCCAACTTTTTATGATCAGGTGGAGGACTAGACCAGTGATACAGCCTGGCCTGTATTTCCAGGCAGCCTGCTAACTCAGGCTGGTTTGACAGGCCGGGAGTCTTTACAGGCAGGGTGTTTATACAGGTTGTTCACACTCTCCCAGCACATGACCCTGGTACAGCAGGCTGGGGCTCAGGTTTTCACACCTTCTCCAAACAGAGGCATCTGTTATGCCTGCTCTTATGGTTGTCCCATCAGATAAAATGCCAATTTAAACATGTAATTATTTAAAAATGCAGTGGACCAGGCACATACTGCATCCATAAGTTGGAGGGTGATGTACTGATCTATATCCTCTATATGAGTTTATTCTTAGCAAATATCACATAAAAAATCGCAGATATGATTTTATAAAAGCTATAGTGAAAACACAGTCCTGCTTATGAACAGCCCTGTATTCCAGGCTGAGTGACCTGTGAAAACGGGCTGGGTGTGTTATGCAGGCTGTACTGTAAGTCCAGGCAGTCTTTCACCTGATGATTGACCTTGGAGAAGATAAATGTTGACAAACTGTATCAGGTACAACTCTAATTTCAACCAATATGTGGATGTATGACCTTTGAAAATATGATCTTGACCTTGGCCCAAGATCATCCTTCTAACATAAACTGTTGAACCATGCTATTTCCACACTCCCACAAGGTATCATAGATCTTGCTACTTTTTCCTTTCATATATACCCAATCTAATGAAATTTCATGGTAATTAGGGTTTAGGGTTGACCTTGACCTTCCAGTCTGATGATTCATAGATGGAATCCATACACCTTTATAAAGGGTCAAATCTTAAGCTATAATATGGGTCTCCTAAGAAATTAACCACATACAATGTATGTATATTGACTGAATATGGACAAACTACATAAGGTCTGACTCTAATTCTGACCAATATTTTGATGTGTGATCTTATAAAGATGAACTGGATGACTAATTTAGTTCAACACACCTACAACATATTAAAGCTCCATGTAATTTTTCTTCTAAAATATACTCAATTCATTGAAATTCCATTGAAATTTCATGGTTACTAAAATTTAGGTGTGACCTTGACCTTTGACCTCTGATTACACAAAGATGGCTACTATACCTGTCTGCTGCACTACATAAATAGTATCTTGGGCATAAATTGTATCTTCCAAATAAATTGCATGAACCTTGGTGCCTCACAATGGTACGGACTAGCAATATTTGGCTTGCTGGCTTATGAGCTACTGTAAATTAATGGAACACTCCCTATCAGTAGATTTTATTGACCTTTGACCTCAATTTTGACCTTTTCCTGACACCTACATCATTCTTTACGCACCAGATTCCAAATCAGCATACCAAATTTAGGGTAAACCCATTTCTAAAGTAACTATAACATTCTACTCATTCCTGAATTGAAATATTGACATTTTGACCAGTAAGCCAAAAATTGCTGAACACTCAGTAGCCCGTAGCCCTACTGTCCTTCTGTAAGGACGGCTGGGAATATTAGCTAATTACACCATTATTGCTTAATATCATGTTCACAAGAAAGGACACACATCTTTAGACATGTTTTTTTCTCATTTTAAGAAATTTTGATCAATGTTGCTTGGAAAATGCTCTAGATAACACAGGAATTAATTACAGCTTTTTCCTTGTTATTATTTTCCAAGATATAGGTATTTTGGGACCTCAGTATGACATCATAGCGGTAACCATAGCAACCGTCGACGGAAATTGCTGGAAAGTTGGGGACTTAACCTTTGTGAATCAAAAATACAATTTAAAATCTATGGATTTTATCTCTAGTAATCAATCTGTTATCATATGGCATACAGGCTTCCTACATGTAGGACAGTAGGGTTATCTGGGTTAAACTTGAGAAATTGGCCCCAGGACAGGTCAACTATCTAGGAAGCAGCTTATTTACTCCTGTCTGTTAATAAGGGAAAATTATAATCAATTAAATGGGTACACATTGACAGGGCAAATCAACTTATCAAACAAGGATAGGTCTTGTATAATACTCTAATATTACCCCTTGATGTCAGCTTTACAGTAATGAAAGAATTAAGTTGATACGATAAATATTAAGCCCACAATCGACAAAACCATACCGAGAAACTGGAGTGGGGAAACCCCTCCCCTCGCACTTTCAGTTACGCTACGCTGTAGGTGGCGCCCCTAGCGGCAAACCCCGTGCCTACCCTTGCGTAAGGCTGGTTTTCCCATGGACTGTCACAAATGATGAAATCGATGAATGAACAGCCACTTTGCCCCCCCCCTCCCCCTCAATAAACATATTTTCTATACTTCCATTAAAATTATAAGCAAGTTTTGATTAAATGATACACTTATACATAGAGACTCTAAGTAAAGATAAAGCATTAACGATATGCAAAAGTCATTACATCTGCTTAAATGTCGTTTCTGGAAAACCAGTATCTGGACACTTATATTACATTCAATCACTTTAACTACCACCTTGTATTGCCATTTAATCAACTTGATTCTACTTATATGTCGCTTTACAATGCCCTTTTTAGTACACTAAAAGCTGCTTAAAGCTCGGAAATTGATGTCTAAATTGACTTCACATGTCCTAAATTGTAAAATTTAAGTAACATAAATGACATTTAACCCTTCCTTTACCGTACACGCATTATTGCGAGTTTACAGTACAGGACCGTACACGCATTATTGCGAGTTACTCGCCGATTTTTGGCCGATTTTGGCCGATTTTTGAACCCCTGTGGTTTGCCTAAAAGTTGGTAGAATCCCATGATTAGTCTATGGCATATTGTCTCTGCATATCCCAATCGGTTTGTACATACATTCAATATTTTAGAAATGCTGGGCATCTCAACTTGGATGATATTTAACTCATTTTCTATATGATTTAACCCTTTAACTGCTGGCCTTAAAATATGTCATTTGGGACTTAACCACCGGCCCTATATGCCATGGGAATATGCAATTTTGCAAGTATCTGGTCCCTGGGATAGTAGCTAAGGAGTGAAATAAGTTGTATTGGAGACATAATTTACACCTTTCTGACAAGGGGAGGTAGTATTCATGTCAAATATTTTTGGATTGATTCAAAAATTCATATTCTTTGTTTCATAGCAGGAGTTCTGATTTAGTGGTATTGCTGCTCTAGGGTAGCAATTTTGCTGCCCTGTGGCAGCAGCGGTTTTTCAAGAGTATTTTAGATGCTGCCCAGAGGCAGCAGCGGCCCCTAAAGGGTTAAGCAATATTTAAGGCAAAAATCATGAAAAATGTCAAACAATGTTGTTTTTTGGGTGAAAAATGATTTTGTCCAAATTTTCATGCTGAAAAAGATGGTACCAAAAGTTTAAGTCTATTTTAATGCATTCTGGCCTAAATGTAACTTTTAATAGCAACATATACATTAGAATAAGCCATATTTAATTTGAAATAGGGCTTTATCTCCCTAATTGGAACACTTAGGGCCATTGGGGTATCTTACTTTCTGGTTATTCAACATTGTTCATTTTATCATAGATATACTTCTAGTTTGAATATTTACAAAATTCTTTCAGTTTCTAAAAGGTTAGGCCATCTCCTAAATGACAATATCCCATTTGAATTTCATTTGAAAAAATTTGGTCTTGGGAGGGGTGTCTTTATGTTGAGCGTGGTAAAGGAAGAGTTAAGGCAGGCGTAAACATGAATTCCTTCGCAGTGAATTTTCAATGACACAGATTACAGCATTGTGATCACTTGATATCTACAGTACAAATCAAGTAGTTTTGACATGCCCCACGTCATCTTATGATTGACATAGGTGTCTTATATAGACACAATGTACACACTTGACTGAAATATCGAGCTTTGATTCCTTTGACCTTTATATCTACTAAGAGATCAGATATGTGGGTTATCAAGAGTGCCATTCTCTGCTCATACCTCAGGTATGTACTTTGGGGTCATTAGAATTAGAATTGTAGTTAGCGCTACTGTAAAAAAGGAATGCTCTGCTGATTATTCTGTCTCTTTCTCAATGTGTTAGATGAATCCCCTGATCCTCCATCTCGTCTGGAGATGTCCCCTCAACGATGTATCCATCCCTTCAAACGAACAAATTAACTTCATACATAATAAATATTTTATCCCACTGTCAGGGGCGAAAACAGGATGTTGAAAAGGGGGAGGAGGCATGTTATTGTTAAAAAAGTCGCTGGTGACAAAGGTCGCGAATTGCCACATTGACTCACAATTTATTACAACAATTCCCTGACTCCTCCAACCTATTAGAGGTACATAGAGCTTCCTCTTCCCGCCCGAACTTTTATTTCAAGCCTAGAAAAATATAAATATCTTGAGAAATGAAATAAAATTACTCAATATTGGAAGTCGGCCCTATTTTCAACCTAGGACTGCCTAAAACACAGCTCTATTCTCTTATGCAATTGGTGTTGAAAAGTATTGAGGAATATCAGCTAGTATGCTTTAATTTGTATCCGTATCCTTATCTGTATCTACGTGATTTTAATTTCTTTTCTGTGTTCAAATACATACATCCCTTTAAAACAGTGAAAAGCTTGGCACCCACCAGTGCCATTACTTCACCTTTTTTTAATGCCACACGTTTTGGATTCACCTTGAAATAATCTCTGAATGAATTACATTTAAGTTCGTTAAAAACGCGGTACTTCGGTTTACAATTTAAATACTGGACTGCGTTATGAACAACTTAATTCTGATATAATATAAACCAATTAGCAATGAATATACATATCCAGTTTACATCCATATGTAACGTTTTCAAATGAGTATACAAAACAAAAGCTCGGCAGAGATTCAATGACTTGATCTTGGTATTCACAGTGGCAATAAGCTCGCCACTGAGAAAATAACCTGGGATTTCTTTTGCCAAAACATTATATACCGGTGTGTTTCAGGCAACATGGGTTCCAGAATTAGGGCAGGTCGTTTGATAAGTTGTAAATGGTCACATGGACTCACGATTCATTAGGGTTGCTCACTGATTCCTCCAGTTACTAAGTCACGAGCCAAGACTATACGTTTATATTCTGGGGGACCACTTACGTACCTACACTGTACTACATAACATGCTACTGTATGCTAGAATCAACACCCGTGAGGTCCTGTAGTTTTGTTTATATCTACATAATGCACTTAAATTAATGTAAAAAACGTACTACCTATTGTGCCTAGGTGAGATTTGAAACGTTGATCCTCTTCGCAAAATGATCCAGGATTAATTAAGGCTGCCAATGACGTGGAATATCACGACATTCTTGGCTATACTTGCACAGAGAAAAGAAAAAGGCGTCAAAAGGGAGTCCAGTCTGCCTCCAGAATGACTCCCCGCTTTAGGGGAGCCCAGGCTGTCTAAGGGAGCCTATGTGACTCGCTTGCTGACCTAAGGGAGTCACCTCGGGGAGTTAAATAGCTCACACACTCACCTATGGTAGTAACATATGGACCTGGGCTTCCCTAGAGAGCGGAGTCATAAAAAAGTGTTATCGAGGTAATCCCCGTGTGCTTATATGAGGTGCACCTGTTTAAATATAGGGGTGCTCACTGATTACAATAGTAGGTTCGAATAGCAACCAAGCTAAAATAATTATAAACATGTTCATTAGCGTATTCCCCCAAAGAGCCAAGTCCAGACCAGCTTTCTTTCATACTTTACCCAGGTCATTCGTAACTCATTCGTAACTTTAAAGATCAATCGTAACTTTTGGTCGTATCTCATTCTGTAACACTTTACATCACCCTCAATTACAAGCAAACCCCCACTTACGACCAATGCAAAATACGAATGCAGTTAGGAGTAATATACGACCATGGGCTTCTTGTAAAACATTTTTGTACCATTTTTATATGATTAATTGTATCTCAATGTTGTGAAACGCCCTAAATATGTTCCCAGCTACAACAAAAGCGTTTTCTAACTAAATGTTATATTTGTTCCAGGTGTCTATACCTGTGACATGGTACTGGACGAATCACAGTTTTCCAGTGGTATTGCAATATTGAACAAGATCAACACAAGTATAAAATGGCAGCACAGACTGATAAAGCTCTCCTTTTTGCTCTTGGAACAGCAGGTTTAGACATTCCATACTGGTCCAATATCATAAAAGAAAATATTTCAGAGATTCCACTTGATGAGTTTTCTTCACGGAATGGTGAGGTTTTTAGAAAGCTTGCTAGCTTTGTTCGTGACAACTGGGAAGCAATTATGTTAAAAGACTTCCTAGGATGTCTAACTGAATCGGATGATAGGGAAGTAGTAGCAAAGCAGGTTCTTAAGGAAAGGGATCTATCTCAGGAGAGTAAGATGAGAAAGGGAGCAGTTCAATCTGTTGTAGAATCAGTAAAGCTACTATCAGCCCAAGACTTACTGAGAAAGGCTTCCGACGGTCTGGCACTGACTGGAATTCTCTTTTCCGATGATGAAACAACTGGATTAATTGTACGCAGTACAGTTTTAGAAGTATTACCTCTTGCAGTGTTGGCACCAAGCAAACTAAAAGAATTCACGTGGCATATCCAGTTGTCTTCCACACAGATGGAGAGTCAGTTCCGTCAGGCTTTGCACACTATCGGCTATCGATCAGCAGCATCTTTTGACCTGGAAGGATGGGGATTTTTTAAGGAATCAAATCTCTCTAAGCTTCCGTATTCCAGCGCAAAGCCAAAAGAAAACTTCAAGAGAACTGTAGCCTTCACAGCTACACCCGCCATGACATGTGTTCTAGATCGGAACTGTGTCAGACTCTCTAGAAATGCTGTATCCGAACTAAAGAGAGTGAAAAGAAATATTGAGTGGGAAAAGGAAGACACACAGATCCAGAAGACGTGTGAGAATTTCTTTGAGAAATATGGGTCCCATGTTAGTTATGGAGAAGTAACGTTTGGTGAGGTCAAGTTCCATGATGATGATTCGGCCCAGTCACAAGAGGACCCCTTTCCATCTGTCATTGATAGAGGGTGCAGTCTCAAGGAGCACTTCAAGGCAATATGGGAACTTCTGAATGAAGGGGAAGGGATTCAGAATGTTGAAAAGTTGAAGTACACTTTGCACAAAGCATGGGTCAATATGTTCTCCTTTCCGTCTGAGGCAGTCCTGTCCAAGGGTGAGAGGAGTATCAATGCAATCGTTAGCCAGACCAAGCTCTGGGTTCGTGACCGACAGTTAAGGCAGAATGCCCTGGGATATCTGCAGGAGATGGCTGGCACCGTAAACCACCCACAGCAGCTCGCCAGAAACCAACAGCACTGGGCAGATGTGCTGAAATATGAAGAGTCAGTAGCCAAATTCTTTCTCACTGTTGCAAACTGCAAATTGTCACTTCAACACACCATCACTATTCAAGAACTGATGACGGAGTTGGTATCTTTTGTAGGTCAAGACAGTATTCCACACAAGCAGGAGCTCGAGATGTGGCTTGGCACTACATATGTCTGACACTAAAAGCTAAAATAATGATTCATCGAAACAATTTAGTGGTTGACAGGTCTGCCATCAAAATATATTGGAGATAGGGCCTCTAGAAGCTTAGTGCCATATAGCAAACCACTCAATTTACAACATTTAAAAATCTTGCAGCAGTGAGTTTTTCATTATAATTTAACCCACTATGACCAGGAGACGGGATGGCCTGCTGGCCAGAAAATCTCATACTGAGTTAAAGATGTTATTATCACCCGATGTATGGGAATGTGTGAATAAGAATGCTTTTTTCACAATGTGTGGGGTATGAATTAAATGTGTTATTGGCACCCTATACACCGGGCCATACAGGATGTTGATTATGTGTGGATTAGAGGTGTTATTCACACCCTGTATACATATGGTTTGAATTAAAATTGTTATTCCCACACTAGACTCTGTAAGCTAATAAGACTATTTTTAGTGTCTCAGAAAAACAAAATAGTTTTTCATTTCTTTTCTTCACATATCAAAAAGACAATTCTGGGTAATTTCTACAATAATTAGGCCCACACCCACTTCGCTGCCCCTCCCCCTTACACATGTACGTTTTGCTAGAGGAGAGAGAAAACATCCTTCCAGGAATCGAACCCAAGCCTCCCATGCAAGAAGCAGGCACCTTACTTACTGCTCCACAGGGGCTATTGGAAACAGCCTGCGATTTTTATATGTAGTATTCGCAACCTCTACAGGGTGTGAATAACCACTCTATTCTACACACCGAGCCACACCTTATAGGCCTATATAGGGTGCTGATAAGACCTGTAATGCAACCCTGTACGGTGTGTGAATAAGAACAGTTGTTCAGACTCTACTGAGTGTGGGAATGAGAACTGCTATTCACATGCCACGGGGTGCAAATAATGATGTGTATTTGCATGCCTGTGGCATGCGGATAGCGCTTGCCCAAGAAGGGACGACAAAAAGGCCACACTAAAGGATAATAACTCAACCCTTGGCACTATTTAGAAAGGGGCTCAAGAAGCAACATACACAGTCACATACCTTAGAAACTTGGTGGCCACACATATGTCGTACAATGATGGCATGTCAAAGGCACTTAACACTTGACCCCGATGGTATGAGGGCAGGCATGGTAAATTATTTTTAGAAACATATGCGTGAACTTCTGCATTGTGCAAATTCTCAGTGACTCACATCAGTTGTATTCAGAAGCCTTGACAATGCACTGTCCCTACACAAGGAAATGGTGTCAACCAAGTGAACAGCAATGGCGGACTGACCAAATAAGCATGATTGTGCCAAGGCAATCCTTAGACTCATAGCAAAGCCATGAATTGTTAACCCCATGACTAATTGGTCTGGTTATTAATCCCAGGGCCCAGCAAGTTAAGTGACCACTGTCAAGGTTACATGTAAATGACGCTCAGTATTTATTTCTGGGTATTTTGCCATAAATTGATATGTAGAACCTTCCTTCCTATACCAGGATCGCTATTTTGGATATAGGTCTTGCAGTATAGGCAAGGCGCGCAGCACGGCCCATGGTTACTATACGCTACGCTGGGGAATGTCCCTCCCATTATTTTACCCTCAAAACTGTTTTTAGATAGTAAATGCAAATTCTCAGGGGTTAAACAATTTGTTCGAATTCCAACATTATTTGGTTTTATAATTAGATTTATATGCTTGTATTACCCATTCTTTCAACGTTAATTTAATGTTTCGTGGATAACATGGTTTTAGAAACGTTGGTTTAATGTTAGAATACAGTTTGCAAACTAATGTTTTTTCAGGTAGCATAGACTTTACATTGCTCAACGTTTTTTCGTGGACTCAAACCATTGTTCATTTAACCAATCGGTTAAATGTTGAATTAAGGTTTTTCTTTAATTCCGACCTAACTCACCAGATGGCAGTTTAGCCATTTATAAAACTAGCTTTGATGCTGTGCTCATATATTTTTCTTGAAATAAGCAACCATGCCAATAATATCTAATATGTATATTGAACTTTACATTATCATTTAGTGTATAGATATGTCTGGACTAAAATAAATTGGATAAAATAATAACATTAGGCCTGTTTAATGATGTGTGATGCGGACACACCCACTCTGTAGCATTCAGAGATGGATAAGACCTATTCTGAGTATCCATAAAGTGTTCTGTATGAATCCATACATTAGGATACTCTCCGTTGAAAAGTATGCATACTCCCATTTGTAGAGTATTCTTATCTCAACCTGAGATTTGTAAGCTTGGTGAAACAGTGTATAATAAATGTACATAATATTGGACAATATATGATCCTTACTGCAAAACAATGTGTGTATTATCTAAAAGTTTTTACCCCCATTTGAACGTTTTTTTTACATTAATTCAACGTTGAATTGCGTCCATGAAATTGAGTAAGGCTAGATGCAAAGTAAACGTTATTTCACTCGAATATTGACGTTAAAAGAACGTTGAAACAACTTCAACTTGTTACCTGGGTATACTTATGGTATATCTTTAGAATGTGTTCGTGTTTAGGGTATTTGGTATTAGCCTGATCATGTTTAGAAAGAACAATGACATAATTACGTTGGTATCTATGAGACTAATTATATGCCCATGATATTTTGAACACAAACAAGGCAGTTGATATCAGTTTGTATTTATTTTGGTTGGTTCTAGAAAATGTGCCCTACCCCTATCATTTTTATTCGAAAGACTCAAAGCAAAATTTGAGAAGTCAACAAACCTGGGAGCCCAACGAGTGTCCTTAGATACGATTGTGAGCCGGAGAGGCATTAACACTTGTAAACAATACTTATATATAAGACCTTACATATCACGTTTTTTAAACACAGTTTTTACATTGTTGATAGACAGTATTCACCATGGAATGGAAACCCTTATATGTAGCCTCATTCCACCCAGTTTGGGGATCTAAACTCCAGCCAGGGCAGGCTGAAAACTGTGAAAAATGCACTACCTGGGATAAGACTTCATGGTTATGACAATAACAGTGGTGATCCTGGTAAGATCCTTGCACAAACCAGCTTTGTCATATCAGTCGATATGATACCACATTTTGTCCTCATCAGAAGGGATTTCAGGCTTTTTATTTCGATTTAATTTGATTTGTTTAACTGGGTAAAAAGTCTAACTCTCAAGAAATGAAATCCACATTTTGGTGATTAAGAGTAAACGTACATATCACAAATTTGCCCATTTATGTTATGTTTCTTTTCCAATAATAATTGCATGAGGAAAATCCCCAAAAGAGACTTGCGCCGATGTTGGCAGTGATGAAAAATAAGTTTTCTTAGAGTGGCCTTAAAAACTGCATTTTAAAATTCGTTCATGGCTCAAATGTACACAATGATTTTGAAAATAACAGTAAGTACTCGATAGTTAAAATGGCGTTTGGGTGTCAAGTGTCAATTAGCTGATTCAGAACGTGGGAATAGACAGGGAAATTACACTGGGATTTATTTGTGGTCGGACCATTGACATTAAAAGATGGATCAAGCCAGTCCTGGTGGCAATACGCCATGAGAGACTTGGTGTAAGACCAGAGTAATATTGATCTTGTAATATGAGCATATAATTATACTTCTTTCCACTAAAATTGCACATGTTTAATAGTCAAACATTAATATATCAAGAAGAATGTTTAGTACATCACAGTTATAAACAAAAGTCAACTGGATATAACACATATTGCGTCTTTTCATACTACCATCATGCATTCCCGGTTGCCTGCATGTGACTGTCAAGCATCATCTCATATTGACATTATGTATCTGCGTCTTGAGTAATTATCATGTATCTATAATCCTGGACTAAGTGTCCACATTGACTTGTAAATGTAATTTGAGATAATCACCAAGTGAAATTAAAATACTTTATAAACGCAAATCGTCCCCATACTGTGTTAATTATGATTCGACGTTAACAAGTCATTTACAGACTGAAAATATGATAGAGGCCCAGTGGTTTTTAAGCACACCCTTCATCCCAGTGGGCACAATATCTAGCTCAACATTGAATCAACATTGCATCAACATTGAATCAACATCGACAACCATATATCAACGTTGATTCAATGGCATGTGCCCACTGGGATAGAATCAATCATTTTCAAAGGTTCCTTGATCGCTGTTTTTATAAATATCTCAAATTATTTGATATATCTTTTATCACCGAAAAACAGACACTTTGAAATCAGGTTTTATGGGCGTAGTAGATCTGTAATTGTAGTTAAATATTAATATATATATATATATATATCTGATCAATGCAACGTTTCAAACTTATTCCGTGTTCTTCATCAGCGTATTACAGAATCATGCAGCCAGACAGACTGCAAAAGTTTGCACACTAATTTCAAGTGGTCAATGGTATTGCATGTTTTTTTTGTTTAGATCTATGAACATAGATTGGAGGGTGTTTTTCATGTTAAGGGCTCTGTTTATTTTGTGAATTTCCCAGAACATTGCAAAGCTTTGGACCTTATTCAGCAAAGTTGATGTTTTGATCACACACCCCAGTGGTCCTGCATAAAGTGTTGGTAGGTAGGTAGTTTTCACTGGTGTAATAAACAATACTTTGTCCTTTATAATATTGTTAGAGTATTAAGTAAAGAACCAAAGTCGACACAGTTCGGATCAAGTGTTACAGGTTGCGAATCACAGGTTTATTCAGTAACCTAGACAGGCAAAGCTATAGCGGTGCGAACTCCCTATAGAGTTCGGAGCGGGTCAGTAGGCTTGCAGCCGATACCATCGCGGGGCCTCTGTCCTAGCGTGGATCCAGAGTGACCGACGAGTCCCATAGGATGCTGAGTATATATAGGCAGCCAGCCTGGGTGCGCACACACAGACCGGAAGCCTATAGCGACCTCTGTCCATACCCCAAGCCCGGGGCAGATGCTGCCACCTGCCGTCGGGCTGAAGGGTTCGGACGGAGTTTGCAACACAGCATCCAACAGAACCCGTCACATAAACCCCGTATAACCCTAGCCCCTACACTACCCCCTACCAGATAATAACCAGGAGGTAAATAATTATGGTTAAAGTCCGAAAACACTTTGGACTGGCATTATCTTATAAATACCACCTTAGGGGCTCTAACATAGCTATACATTAGAAATATGAACGTTCCGTTGAACGAATAAAATATTATTTACACACAAATATATATAGCGACTGTAATAGACATTACACTCTACTCCCTTGGATAAATAGAGTTAACCCATATATATCGACTCTAGGTACACCTGAGAATATGAACACTTGAAATACATGGTATCACAAAAAAAATGTCGTCCCTCCAGGACCCCGAGCTATTTACACTCGTTGTTACAATATCACTATAAGTGACAAACACTATCACTTTCCTTATTAACTTTATATTATTAACATGATATTAAGACAGTAAAAGTTATCATACGTATTCCACGCTGAAGATCCGGACGTCCTTGAGCTTGGTGTTCGGAACCTACTTAGTTCAGCCCTTACTAACCGGATCGAGAAAGTTCATTAGCTCTACTCAGGAGCATGATGGTATATAAATAAAGTATGTTCTGCCTCCTGGCCTTCTCCGAACATAATTATTAACGTAGGAGCACTCTGTCCTGATGACAATGAATGGTAAGTCAGATCTCCTGGTCTAACCCGTACGGTGCTCCTAGCCCGAGTAACTGCCGCTCTCCGGATCCCCTCGTCTCGTTCCGGCAGTTCCTCTGGACAGGCCAGATCCTCACGTAAATGGCCCGTCCCTTGCTGCTGTCCGGATCCCGGGGACACCCCGCTGTAGGGTGTTTCACAAATGGGGGCAGTATCTTACAATACTCCCCTCAACTGACGGACACGTCGTAGGATAATCCTACGCAGTGTCCGAGCCACTGTCAGACTCAGCTTCGGCACCGAGTGCTTTTGCCTTGTCCTCCTCATCGGAATCTGACTCATCTTCAGCCTCAGCCAGATCTAGCTCTTGGAGCCAGGCTTCTATCACCTCCCTGGATCCATCTCATTCCTGCATCTCATGCCCGAAACACGACTGAAACTTGAGACGCTCATCAGCAAGCCGCTTCTGAGCATTCTTAGTCTCCCTCCTTTGCTTCTTTTTGTCAAGTTTAGCCTGCTCCTGTTCCTTCCGAGCCTTCTCAGTCTCTTCCAGAACCTTTGCCTCGGCCGCCTCCTTTTGGTTTTGGCACTCAGCTCGGTGGAGGTGATGGACGCAGCCCAAGGACAACGTCGTCACCTCCCTGCACAGGGTGTCTAACAGGGCGTGGAAACCGTCCTGCCATTTGTTCATGGTTTCCTGACCGACCTCAAAGGATTTGAAGTCACAGAGGGAAGTGCATTGGCACGCGGCTTTGGAGTAGCAGCACGCCATCGGGCAGAGTCTCCGGAGTGGAATCCTGCGTCTTCGTAGGCTTAGGCCTCGGCTTAAGCCTTTTTCAGCTTCCCAGTCTGAGAGAAGACTTGCGTCTCCCCTCCCGGGATCAATGGGACTTCAGGGAAAGCCGCGTTAAAGCTCTCCCCGATACCCACATCCAGATCCTCCTCCGGATCAGGCTGGTCCGTACTGCGGGGCCGTCTTCCAGTCCGTCTTTCTGGAGTCAAAAGTGGGCCCTTTGTATCCAGGCGCCACTTGCTCCAACACAGAGGGCTTCTCCGAGCTCTCCGTCTGCGGTCTCTTTGCAGAGTTGGACTCGGAGGGCTGCCCTCCCCTCTTCGGAACCCTTTTGGTGCTCGTCTTTTCGCGATACTCATTGAACGAGTCAAAGAGCAGACCACCCAGAATGTGAAGGGCGTTGTGATCCGGGTTGACCTTATAGAACACCTTCACTTTCCCCTTCTCACTGGAGCAGAAGTCCAGGTTGCAGTTCTCCATTTTTTCCGTTCTGAAAGTGTACCAGACTTGATGGTGTGCAACCTGGATATGTTCCGCAGCCGTCTCTAGCGAGAGCCTATGCTTGCGGGCCATATGACTGATTACGTCGGCTCTCCGAACATATTGACCTCCGTCGGGGCAATCTTTACTACCCCTCGATCCCACACTCACGCAGTCATATCTGATGAAGTGACGTACGTGAGTCTCCGTGAGATGGCGTGCGTACCTGACCTTCGTAGGCCAGGTTCGGGGAGTGCCACGACTCTCGTCCTCATTTTGGCAAGATGTGAAGGGGCAGGGGGTGTCCGTAGACCACCTGGACAACTTGGCCTTCTGGTGGAAGGAGAAGTAAGTCTTTTTAGCCTTACGCACCTTCTCCAGCAGGTCAAAGTGGTACAATAGTACCGACCTGTCTAGTGGATCTTTCTTGATCCACTCCTTGTCATCGGAGTAGCCATCGCGACCGATGTCCTCCGGGTGCTGTGAACAACGGTTGTCCTTCACTCAATCTCCCACACACATCGCATCTTGTCTATGCCCTCAAACACCTCCGCCACCTCTTCAGGGGTTTTACCCGCCTCAAGAGATGACTTTCTGATAGTCTCCAGCAGGATACGCTCCCGCTGGTTAGACCTCTCCTGCCGAGCCTTCAGCCACTCCTCGTGTTGGTGAGGAGCCAGGATACTTCCTGATCCTCCACCGGAAGCATTTCCACCAGCTGCCTCGTCAAGCTTCCCTGTCTCGTCCGAAGTATCAATAAGTGGATGCTCCGAACCCGACACAGGTTCCTTCAGAGGGGTCTCTGGTGGAGTTGGCACTTGTTTCAAAGGCGCCGGAGGTAGCGGTGCTTTGAAGCTAGCACTCACAGAGGCTGCCAGGGCTTCCCCCAACAGTGCAACTTTCTTGGCTCCCGTAATCGGAGTGTCCTCATCCATAGCCTCCACCAAGTCTGGTTGAGGCTATGGCCGAAGCCATCTCGGAGTCATCGTTTGGTTCGGAGTGGTGGAGCTGCTGCTCTGCCATCCTTACCGTCTCAGGGCGTCTTAAGACTGGGGTTGACGGGAAGAACAAAGTTCCCCGCCCCCTGTTTTGTCACACAGACCTCAGAAAAGAGTATACTCGCTTACCAACTCTTTTAAATCACTCGTTCTTCCTAAAGATGCCCAAAAAACACGAACCACCGCTGCCGACTTGCTGCCGCTACTGATTCGGCTGAAGCCAAAATCAATATGGCGGTTGCCTCGCTTTTGTTTTTAAAATAAAGCTGATGCGCAGCGTCTCGCGTGATTGGACGCGATCCCGTTATCCGGCATGACCCAATTCACGATTAATCAGGTCACGACCTTTCCTGCCCGCACTTCGGGCTGTAGGAATCAACACGCCACACGGGCGGCTCCCAAAAGTCAAATGTACTTAGAATTAAGAGCTCATCGGGAGTATTAGCGAATATACATGGGAAATCAAAGATTACCCCACCGGATTATCCGTTCACCACCCTCTGGGATCACTCTTATTTTCCTTCCATTGACTTTGAGCACCCCTGTCGGTAGCGCACATGTAGCATATATAGACAACACAGGACACCACACTCGTTGTGTAAACAAGCTAGGTTACAGCCCCCCTAGCCACTAGCCTAGGGCTCCGCCGAACGGGATTACCATTCGCATCAAGTAACCTGGCCGGAGGACACTCGTTCTTAGCCAATAAATAGCCTTGATTTTGGTTTTCCATGCCCTCCTTCCTTCGCTTGCCGAGACTTTCTTTTTCACAGACTTCCGGAGCTTTCTTCGTACCCGACCCATGGGGGTATACCCTGACACCCCCTTCAAGGGTACAAATTTTCCCTCCGAATTCTCATCCTCTACCTCCGTTTCCGGGGTGAGCTCCCTCCCAGCCCAAGCACGCAACCGAGCCACATGGCTCGTCCGGATACGCCCTGCTTCTGACTGGATCAATACAGTCGTCTGACTGATACATTTGACCACGGTGTGTGGTCCATCCCAGTTATTCGCCAGCTTGACATTGCAGAGGGGTTCGTGTAGGCCGATCACTTTATCCCCCACTACGAACTGCCGCAACTTCAATCCGGTGTCATAACCTACTTTTTGCCATGTAGCAGCTTTGAGCAAGTGAGCTCGCACTGTTTCATAGGCAAATTTGAACCTCTCCCTGAGAGATTCCACAAATAACACCGTACACAGTGCCTCTGGACTAATCCCAACCACTCTGAACACCAAGTCCGCGGGCATGATTAGGTCCTCTCCGAACACCAACAGGTTCGGAGTGCAATTCGTGGAGCTGTGCACCGTATTATTATACGCATGCACCACAAATTCACATTGGTCATCCCAATCGTACATATGGGAGTTCACTAAACGCTTCAGCACCTGGATCAGAGTCCGATTGAACCGTTCCACCTGTCCGTCGGACTGGGGTCGGTATGGATTCGTCCGAGTCTTGCAGATAGCCAGCTGATGACACATATAGCAGCCCACAGTTTGGACTCAAATTCCCTCCCTTGATCGCTATGTAACATCAAGGGAGCCCCCAGATGGAGTATCCACCCCTTAACCAGTGCTTTCGCACAAGTAGCAGCAGTATGTTCCTCCAGTGGGTACACTCTCGTGTACTTCGTATAGTAGTCCGAGACCACCATCGTACACGTATTTCCCTTCAGAGTGGGTTTTACCCCACTGATTATGTCCACAGCTATCCTAGCGAACCTCACTCCGAATAGCTCTTGTTGCAATGGCAATTTGCCCTGTCCGGGACCAGGCTTGCCCAAACAGCAGGCCGGACACGTCTCGATCCACCTCGAAAGGTCACCAGACATCCCCTGCCAATAATATCGCCGACTCAGCCGTTCCAGCGAGTGTTTCTTTCCGAAATGCCCACTCGTGGAATGACCGTGACAATAATACAGGATATCTTTCCGCATAGCGGCCGGGATTACCATTTCTAATACCCTCCGCTTCCCTGGACAAGACTTCCACCTGCACAACAATGCATCCCTCATCTCCAGTTCATGGAACTGGGCCAGAAAGCGTCGCATTTCTCGGTTTTCCAATGATATTTCAGGCCTCACTGGACAGATCCCGGTAGAGACTAGTTCCCTCAGTCTTGCTATGGTAGGATCGGCCATCTGGTACGTCCTTATAGTGTTGGTGGACCAATCCAACAGGTTCTGCAACAACCCATCATAAGGCAAACGCACACTCGCTACCACAGCATTGTGAGCACCACAATCCCCACACTCCGAACGCACACAACGGCAGACCGGACGTCTACGTAGGCAGTCAGCATTGATATGCTTTGTGCCCGCTTGGTGTTGGATATGAGAGTTCTCCAACCCGAACTCACTTAGGTGATTCAACCACCGACCAATCATCCCCTCCGCATCCTTAAAATTAAGGAGCCACCTCAATGCTGAATGATCGGTCCGTATGGTGAAATTACCTCCGTACAAGAAGTGCCTATACTTCTTCGTATACACCACCACTGCCAGCAACTCACGCTTGGTAGTGCAATAGTTTCTCTGTGCCTTGTTCATACTGTTACTAGCGAACGCCAGCGGGACCTCTACTCCGTCCTGGATTTGGGACAATGCGGCCCCGATGCTCTCATTGCTCGCATAAATGTCAAGGATGAAATGCCCCTTCTCCGTAGGGTATCTCAGCACGGGGGTGTCCCGGAACAACGCCTTAATCTCTTTGAAAGCATTGCTCTGTTCCATCCCCCAGGGAAAAGGTTCTTTCTTCCTCTGACTCAACTTTTGCAAAGGTTGAGACACTCTCGAGAATCCGAGGATGAAGTCCCTATAATAGGAACAGAACCCCAAGAAGGACCTCACGTCCTTCGGTCCTTTTGGAACTTCCCAAGTCTCCACAGTCTCCAATTTCGCCGGATCAGCCTGCACCCCCTTGGTGGAGATGATTCGGCCCAGATAGAGCATGGACTTCCAAAAAAGTTCACATTTCTTCGGTTTCAGGGTTAACCCATTGGACCGAATTCGCTCTAAGACCTCTCCGAGGTTCAACGCACACTCCTCAAACGTCTTGCCGAAAACAATGACATCGTCCAGATATACCAGGCACTTCTGCCACAATAGATCAATCAGCAGAGTTTCCAACATGGCCTCAAAAGTCGCCAGGGTGTTGCACAACCCAAAAGGCATCAGCTCGAACTGATACAGTCCAATATGGCTAGTAAAAGCCGTCTTCTCCTTCTCCTCCTCCTTCATTCCGATCTGCCAATATCCGGACTGCAAATCCAGGGTGCAGAACCATTGGTTCCCACCCAACGAGTCCAGAGTCTCATCAATTCGGGGTAAAGGATAGGCATTCTTCTTGGTTACTCCATTCAGATGTCTGTAATCGATACAAAATCAAATAGATCCATCCTTTTTAGTAACCATCTGAACAGGACTAGACCAGGGGCTAGTGCTAGGCACAATAACCTTCTGTTCCAGCATGGTTTTCACTTGTTCTTCAACAACTCTCTTCTTTCCCAACGGCAAGCGCCGGTAAGGCATTTTAAACGGCTGTTCCTCTCCGGTATTGATGGAATGTAGCACCTTGTCGGTTCGGCCTAAAGGCTCCCCCTCCACTTGCCACGCATCCTGATACCTCTCTACCAGCCTTCTCAAGGAACTGAGATCCCCCGGATCCGTAAGATCCGTTTCAGAGATCATTTTCTCCAGTCCCTCACTCAGAGTGGTGGGCGAAGGGTCCCCCTTCATGCTCACATGACCAGCAGGCATCACTGCCTCACTGGAGAACACCTCCCCCAACACAGTATCCTTTTTCAGATACTTCGCTTCTAACCCGGGGTTAGAAACTGGCACCACGGTCCAAGCACCATCACCCACCAGGGGCCCACTAGACCGATACTTCCCAACATGGCCACATCCGGCTCCACAACTGCTTCTTCCTCTCTCCTAAGCCCCTTGCTTCGGACCAGCACGTCACACGTCTGTCCGGGAGGAATTTTCACAGTTTGGACCACCGTTGCCACTGTTGAAACTTGCCGGAGCACACACTGCTCCACTATACGGTACGGGTGCTCTATCCGGAGTACCCCTGTACTAGGATTCAGGACCGCGTCGTACAACGCCGCAAAGTCCAACCCCAGTATACGACTAAATGTCACAGATCGTCCTGATTTGAACTTTTTTCCTTCTCTAATCAATAAAATGTTCCAAATGTCATATCAAGTTATCTTTTTGGTCTAGTATGGTCGGGCTTGGATAGATCTACGAGGGAAACCATGGTTTGACTTATGTCAGACCCTTATTTAGGGGACCAGGGGGGCAAAAACACCCAAAAATGGACCTTTTTTGACAATAAAAAAAAATTTATTTGACATTATCCTGTAAGTACCCCTCTATAAATAAAGCTATCTGCACATATCTTTTTTTTGCCTGTTCCCCCATATGGTACAGAACATTTTAAAACCATTTAGGCCTATGTGATATGTTTGATAAATATTATGTATGATCAAAAGTGCTGGGGTAGTTTGGCATAGACACGACTGAGCCCAAACAAAACATGGCCCTGCCTAAATATAAATGTAGTATGAACATAGTAAAGCTGTTGCAGAAAAAGCGTAAATTATGTACCTATACAATAAAAAAAAAATTGTAAGTCTACCTCCAATAGCATATCCTGTAGAGCCCATTGACCTTTGACCATGTTCCAGGGGTAGTCTGACCATAGACACGACTGAGCCCGAGTAGATACGACTGAGCCCTTTGATGAAAAGATACTAAGGGGACCTATTATGCACATCTCAAGTTATTTCTATTATAACTTAGAATGTATTATTCATATTTAAAAAGAAATTTCCTGGTAGTTTTGGCTTATAGGTCAGAATACTTTGTTATACACCAGTTATCACAGTAGACACGACTGAGCCCTCCTTATAAACCTTTCAATCCATATAACATGCTCCAAACCATGTACAGTCAATTCCTACCTTACTGTAGCCATTCTAGTACAAAAACCCTATAAATTACTGTAAGTGGACGGGATCCCTATAAAATGCACCATTTTTCATAGGGAATTATCCCTACACTTTATAAAGAGGGCTCAGTCGTGTCTATGCACCTACATATGTGTACAGGCAAGGGAAAAGGGTACTCCAAGGAAAAAGCCAACTTTAAAATTTATGTCATACCCTTTCCAATGAGACATTACACTAGAGGATGTCCATTCTAGTTTTTGAGAAATGGCTTCATGAATATGTGTTGGCATTGCCCCATCCAAAATCCCAATAAGCTCCTAGTCTTATACTTTCCAAGTTATCCCTATTTAATTAGCATAATTATGATGGTTACAAATTTATGATACATTTTCATTCTTTAACCCTTTGGTGCCCAGAACTATTTGATCAATATCCATATTATTTAACATGCATAATTATGATTGTTCTGATGTTGGAAAACAAGTCCTAACTTCATCTCTTATTTCAAGATATGGGTCATAAAATATTTCCTGCATGGCCCTGAAATGGACTTTACCTTTTACCATTGAAAATTAATTGACCCTGGTCGCCACGGCAACCTGAAATCTTCTATTAGCTGTTTTAAGCAATAAACTCTATTTGTAGGGCCAAAAAGGTGTATTTTCTACCGATGAGTGAGCTATTCATAGCATAGAAAACACTTTCAATGAGAACCTTCTGAATGAAAATTAAAGAATATTGATACTATAATAAGTATCTACAGGAAAACTTGATACCAAATGATTTTGTGTAAAAAAATCATATTTTTCATGAATATTAAAGGGCATTTTAGTGAAAATTATGCTTTTTGGGTAAATTTTGGCTAACAGTGATGAATCACATATCTGATCAGTTATTTCTTGGTTAAGTTTGGACTATTCCTGATATATACAACTCACAGTAAAACTGATGGTCTCATTGAACTCGTGAGGTTATTGGGCTCAATATGAGGGTAAAACCTTAAAAATCCACCCAATAGAAGTGTCTGGATGGTCTTCTACTTCAATACAGTTGTTTTTATGCTTAAAACCGCGCCAATTGGCGCGCTTGGGCACGTAAGGGTTAAGTCATAAAATTTGATCTAGAAATGATGATCTTATTCTGGTTTGACCGTAGCAATCCTCATGAATCATCCTATCAATGGGGATCTTTTTTCTTCTATTTGGAATAAAAATCTTGTTTCCATGGCAACACATATCAATAAAGGCACCCATTTAGGCTTCAAAACGTTCTTTTTACATTCCAAATGTGGAAGCTTTTAAACAGAAATGGAACATCTTGTGTAATCCTATTGAATTCTTCAGAAAAAAGTACCCTAAACCAAATTTTAGCCTGTTTCTTTCATAAAAGGCCATAGTGGCGCCCCCCTAGTGGCTAAAATCGGAACTAATCCCGCGGGGACTATCCTTTCTGCTTGGTTGCTCACATATGACCCTGTACTGTAGATTTAATAATGATATTTAACCTACCCAAATATATGGTCTATAATCCCCAACAACTATACTATTTGCATAAAAAAATTTGAAATCCTATTCAGACATTTACTTTTGACCCCCCTGGCAGCTCAAATCCAGACGATTCATGACATTTGGTCATACCGTTGTCTGCAATATCCGCGATTGTGGATGAAGCCACATACTCCTTCCCTCCAATCCGGAGCGGTATGAACGCGCGGCCATACGTCTGCATACTCGACCCATCGGCCGAACAGGCGCTTACCTTCGTTTTGAAGTCATCACGACTGCTCAGCATAAAAGCATAGAAGTTTGAGGAGATAAAGGAGTGGCTAGCTCCGGTATCTACTAAAAACTCGCCTGCTCTACTGGCCACAGTAACAGACACATACCACCGTCTCCCCCCAGCGGAGACGGGTTTACAGTGAAGCGTTTAAAGTCCTTCGGAGCAGCCAGATCTAAACCATGTTTCTTTAAATGGTCGAAACATGGATGATCAGGGGAAAGCTGGTTACTCCCTACCCAAACGGTGTCTGTGACAGCTGTTACTTTCTCGTCTCCTTCCGTAATGGGCCTCCCTGCCTCATTGCCGGGCAACTGTTGGACTGAGATGTCCACCAGACCAGCATCCGAACTCGCTAAGTTCGAAGCCACCCCTGGTTTCCTTTCTGTCCTGAGAACTCCACTAGGCTCTACCTCTCTGGTATGTTGGCGAACTTCATCACCAGGGGTCGTCCGCTCGCCAGCTCGGACCACCCGCTTTAGTTTCCCTCCTTACCGGGAACCTTCTGGCTTGGAGCCATGCACTCCACAGCAAAATGACCTATCTCCAAGCATCAATAACACTTGGCGGTCCTTTGGTTGATCTTCCTCCGGTTAGGCTGGGTAGCCCCCTGAATGGAAGTCGTCATCTTCTCAAACAATGCCGTAAAGAATGCGGCATCCATCATCGGAGCCTTCCTCTCCGAGGACTCCTTTTTCGGAGGTGGGTCTCCCCCCCCTCCGGTTTCTTATTCCTCCACGGTGGTTTAGAGGACTTTCCATTCCTCTTGAACTGAGCCGCAGAAGCTGTTGCCTCCTCCTCGCTGCTATCCCCTTCAGACTGTTCCGGAGAACATTCTGTGATGGCAGAGGCTCGGGTTGGTACCCGGTCTCCTAGCAGCGACTTTTTGAGGGCGTGTATATCGATGGCCTTAAAAAGGTCATCCAACAACACATCCACCCTCCACGTGTCATACACTACATGTTGTACGTCAGGATCCCTCAATCCTGAGACGAATTGAGAGAACAATTCCTGAGAGAATAAGGCATCATGGATTCCCGAAGAAGGATGCACCTTTTTCAGGAGTCTCATCAATGCAAGACCGAATACCCTCGGAGCCTCGTTCTTGCCTTGCACCCGCTTTTTAAAAGCGACCATCGGATCTGTCCGAGCGGAACCTCCGAACAGCACGGTGCATATCTCCACCAGCTGTTTGAAAGTACCTTGCGGACCGCAATCCTCCTTCCACTGCTCGACCCCCATCAGACCGTCTCCCAGTCGCAATCCCTTACAGATGTAAGGAATGGCTTCGTGCTGATCCCAACCACTCAGGTTGATATATTCTACCGTGGCTCCGAGCCACTCCTCCCACAAATTCCTCTGCTAGTAGGGGCTAGGCTCACTAGCTATCTGCCTGGCTGCATAGGTCGATCCCCTAATTTTAGAGGTAATCGATAGGTATTTAGAAATGGCCGTCGACGCGTCCTGTTCTACACCCACATTGTGCAATCCTATCCCAGCTATAGCAGGGTTAGTATCATACAGCTCCTGCAATTCTGAACTCAGAATTGACCTTCTCGGAGTCTTTTTCAGACTTTTCGGTCCTGTAGACGCCCCTGCCTTGGTTGCAGCCTTCTGTCGCTCCAAATACGCCTGGTACGTACCATACGCAACTAGTTCCTTAGTTGGATCAATCCCCTGACTGAACCACCAATTCTTTTCCACGTCTGTCATATACTGACACTGCTGTGATAAAGCAAACAACAATTGGTGCTCTGCCTTCTCCTTCTCAAGCTCCTTCGTTTGTCTTTTGACCTCTTGCTCCTGTTGAGCTTGTTCCAGTTTGGCTTTTGCGGCCTCTCCGGCAGCCTTTAGTCCCTCTGCTCGGGCTTTCAGTACTGCGGCCTCCTGTTTGGCCAGCTCCTCCGCCATCGCAGCATTTTCACGCATGCGCTTCTTTTGTTGCTCTAAGACAGCTTCCTGCTGACGGAACCCCTCCCGTCTCTTGTCCTACAGGGCTCTCTGTTCATGAAACATCTTTTCTGTTTGACGGGATTGCCATTCAGCCAAGCTTACCGGAGTGAGGTAATTCTTGGCCGCTGCTTCCTGGATGGACACCTTTTTCTGGCGTTCTGCCTCCAACCGTTGCTCCTCTTTTTGCAACTTCTCTTGCTGGGTAGATACCCACTCCAACAAAGGACTCTGTCCACCCAAACCCCCAGTTCCGGATCCTACAGAGACTATCTCCTTTGGAATCGGACGGATGCCAGCCATACCCACCCTCGGAGAGTATACACTGGCCATTCCCCTACCCCGAGCTCGGCCCATCTTTCCGGGTCTCCCCGGAGTTGAGGCCTACAGGGCAGCTTCTATTGTCACCCCCCGCCCACCTGGTAGGTTCGGAGTGTCCCAAAAACTCATAAAAATGGCCAGCCGATGGGCTCCCATTGTCTGCCGAGGCCTAGGAGGTACTACTATCCTGCAAACTCTGAAGGGCTTCCAACAAAAATGTCTGCATCACAGTCTTCTTTGTTCTCAACACCTCGCACTCAGCGCATAAACTTTGGCGAGTTTCTTTCAGCGTGTCCGTATCCCGGACAAGGTCGGTGCGTACACCCTCCGCCTCGGTTGCCATTCTGTCCTTGGCTGCACAAATCTGATTCAGATCCGTATTCGCGCTAATGAATTCGGACCGTATCTGATTCAGGTCCGTATTCGTGCCGTCGAATTCGGACCGGACCACGCTCAAGGACTGCGTAAGTCTCTCGTTTTCCTCCAGCAAGGTTGATAGCCTTGCATCTTTCTCCTCTATTTTGGAGTTTCGGTGACATATTGCACCCTCCAAAGCAATCAGTTTGTTGGACCATTCTAACAACTTCATTTGAATGGTCAGCAGTTCCCTCTGGGCCAGCCGCAGGCGTTCCTGCACCCTGGCTTCCCTGTAGTCATCAAAGCGACCCTCCTCCGGATTCCCATACATCCGAGGTGTTGGGGCTGCTGTACGTGACCCGCCAATGTTAAACATTGACAGGTTCATCTCCTCTAATGAACGACTCATTATCTCCCGACCTCTCGGTCTTGGGGTTTCATCCCCTCCCGATAGTATGACTGTGGCCTCATCGGGAGACCTCCGTACTCCAACCAGAGTACGAGGTCTGTGCTTTGCACAGGCTTACCTGTTTTCTCACTCAGAACTGGTCACGGCACCAGTGTAATAAACAATACTTTGTCCTTTATAATATTGTTAGAGTATTAAGTAAAGAACCAAAGTCAACACAGTTTGGATCAAGTGTTACAGGTTGCAAATCACAGGTTTATTCAGTAACCTAGACAGGCAAAGCTATAGCGGTGCGAACTCCCTATAGAGCGGGTCAGTAGGCTTGCAGCCAATACGATTGCGGGGCCTCTGTCCTAGCGTGGATCCAGAGTAACCGACGAGTCCCATAGGATGCTGGGTATATATAGGCAGCCAGCCTGCATGCGCACACGCTGACCGGAAGCCTATAGCGACCTCTGTCCATACCCCAAGCCCGGGGCAGATGCTGCCACCTGCAGTCGGGCTGAAGGGTTCGGACGGAGTTCGCAACACAGCATCCAACAGAACCCGTCATATAAACCCTGTATAACCCTAGCCCCTACACTGGTGTACGGAAGGACCCTTCTCATTCCCCATCAAAGAAAAAAGCCCCCCCCCTCAACCATCAATTATCTTAAAAGATCTTGGAGGGGAATAGTCTGTGAGTTCACAGGCCCCCTCCACCACCACGGCGTACACTGTACATAAGCTAAGAGTTAAAACACCGGGCGGGGGAGGAGACAGCTGGCTCCGCCGCTGATTAGCTTAATGCCCGCTGACGCGGAGACGTTTGAAATGGGGGCGTCGGCAAAGTTCGCCAGCGCCCATGACGGAACACGTCGGAGAAACGTTAATTAGCTATATAAGGGGGTGGGAAAGGAGGGTTCCGACAGTCTGGTTTGACGCTTGAAGCAGAGAGGATCTCCGACAAGACTTAGCTGGTGTGGCCAAAGAGAGCCAGGGCGATAAAGTATCTCTAGTTCAACTGTACTTGACAAGTTCTGTCTCCTTCCACATTATGGTGAACGCTACAATATGTTACATGGGACATTTGGACATTACTCATCCTGTTATTGGCTGTATATTGAGAGGTGTTTATATCGAGGGTGCCAATGAAGTGCTGATTTCCCGATTTCAATTATCACAATGGCGACTATACAGCTAAAAAAGTAATAGGAAGCTTTCTAAAATATATTTTTGTATTGGGCTGCATGCGCTCCATGTGAACATAGGACAAATCAGTTCTTGTAAATAGCATATTCAAGCGTTTGGATTATAAGAAAGACAGGATGAACTCTCTGTGAACTCTTTACATGTGAATAGGCTAGCTGATACAGATCAAACAAAGGCTCTATTCGATAGAATCGCCCCACCCCCCACCACTGCTTGACCTCTGTGGTACATCTCATGATCTTAACCTCTCTATCTCATGTCAAGTCAAAGACTACCCTTGTTACTTGACTTGTATCTGTGACAGGGAGCTTGATAAAACTTCAATCTTATATATGATAACCTACAATGGTCCCATGCTAGATTTCAACTACACTAGAGTTATAAATTAAAGATCAATAGATAATATGTCAACGTACTGCATGCAATCAATGTAAAATACGTCATGGATATGTAGCCTACATGGGCCAGAAGCACATGCCTGTTGACGTCACTAGAAGCAGGGAATATAAGCAGATGCACTCATTTACTGTTAACTGTTAGTGTGAAGATATCGAACCAGGTGCTACGTCAAAAGACGAAAGGGTGTGGATGACACAGCGGGCCACAACGCGAGAGTGTTCCAGCTACTGAGATGAAATGTGAGTTACTATTGGTAATCGTTACAATTAACACATTTAAAAACATAGAGCCCAGCTTTAATGTGATCATGACATATACATCACCTTAGCGGCCCTTGCACGAAGGACCCTTTTCAAAGATAGGGACATTCACATTCAAGAAATAGACCTTTAACAATTTGGAAGCGTCAGTGAGAATTTCAATACAGGAAGGTCCTAATGTTTCAACTTTTACCATGTAGTATAATATCTCATTTATACCATGTAGTATAATATCTCATTTATACCATCGGATTATCAAATTGCATCTATAACTTTCAAAGCACACTCAATTTTTTTACAAAAATATCTATTCCCCACAGGAAGCAACAAGGGGCACCTAACTGTCTGCGTAGGACGTTAAACAAGTGTATATAATCGAACTGCTTTCAAAAGGTTAGTGCCTCTTTTCTTGCCCCACCCGCCTAGAGAGACACCTTCTCACTGAGTAAAAGGATGGGTTAGGAGCTAATTCAGGGTCTTTTAAAAAAGAGATTCCACTTATCCAACGCATATATATCAGCATATATGTGTTCATAATGCCCATATAAATATGTGTGTAGCTTTTAAAGCATTCTGTTACTCGTTAATACAGAAAAAAATATATATAAAGAAAACTAGGTTAGGACCTCTTTCTCTAATAGACTTGATCCCTTGACCTTTTCAGACCATGATTTTCTCAATATTTTATGGATTTATTAATAATATCAGAATAATTTAAAGAGCTAACACATATTTGTATGGCAATGTGAACACAAAGACGCTGTACAACTGAGAAATTAAAATTGACACATAATTAGCTCCAAACCCATCTTTAAATCTGTTTGAATAAAATGAGTTGTATCTAAGGGCACAACAAAGAACAGATAACCCTGGTTTGACCCAGGTTTGATGTTTCTACAGTGGCCTAGGAGGGCCAAACAGTGATTTTGAAGAGAAAAGTGATTTTGAAAAAATATCATTTAGAAAAAAAAAATATTTTGAAAAAAGAAGTTGAAAACGGGTGCTGTCAACCGCCAATTCAAGTAAATTGACAGTTGACAGCACCTTTTTCGATTTTCAGTTCAGTTGGAAAATGAAATTCCAAGTGGTTGCTTTCAACTGTCAATTTATCTCCAATGTCTACTGTAGTATACTATAGTCTTTCCCACACACAGTGTAGAAAACTGTAGTATATGAGACGACCAGTGAATTGCTTTTGCACCCAGAACTCCTGATGGTGTTTGTACGGATACATACATCCGAATATTACAGACACATACATGGCAAAATCACGGATACATACATGACAACATCACGGATTCATACATGGCAACATCACGGATTCATACATGGCACATCACGGACACAACACAATGTAAACATAATTTGCACTAATATTTGATACTCAGAATATTCACACTTTACGATTCTCACAGATAGCGATCGTTGGCCTCCAGTGTGATTATTTCCCATTGAGGAATGGGCCCTGGGAGCACTGGTAAGTTTTTATATTTTTTGTACTGAGAGAAAGATGTGCTAAAATGAGGCGGATTTTCCGATTTTTGCCTTTATAGTTATTTATTTGACTTTCCGAACCTCAACATTTCCACCAAAAGAATGATTGATACTATTTATCATCTCTTCATGAACACATGAAAAAAGGCATTCACCATTAAGAAAGCACTGTATGTGTAAGCCTCCCTTAAAGAGGGGGACTCTTTGGGACATGAAGTGTAACCAGTGTAGAACTTCTGAAAACCAGCCTTCAAGCTGTTGGTTGCCTTTATACGAGGTACTTTGGTGTATGTAAGCTCAACACGTATGTCAAAGTATGTTAGCATCTACTTTGGCTAAACCATCTTTTTACAAACGAAGGAAAGAAACAATAGATTAACAAGAAACAGCCTCCCAAAAATTTAAGATTATGTAAAATATGTTTTTTCTGACATGCTAACCTTCAGGAATATGTCAGATTTGCTCATTCAGGATTATCATTTCATGCTGTTTTAGACAAGAGTCATATCTTTTCAAAACCCTATCAACATGGCATATAGTTAAAGTCCAATGAGCGAGGAATATAGATTCATATGTAATAATTATGCTCTCTGATTGGGTTCCTACAGATGATGTCAAACGAGAAGGCGACCTGGTGACAACTTGAGGCCCCAGATAATGACCAGACGGTGACAATTGATCCCAGTTGTTGACGAGGTAGAGGCTACTTGGATTTCCATATTCTTTGGTTGAACATATATATATATATATGTATATATGTATGTATGTGTATATATATATATATATATATATATATATATATATATATATATATATATATGAAGAGTTTGGATGCAAAACGACATAAGCGCCATTTCCGAAAAAAGACACAAAATTCGGCAAAAGGCTTGTTTAGGGGTGGTTAGATATAATCCACAAACAACTTTTCCAAAATTAACTATTTTTCATGCAATTAGGGTCTGCTCAGTACACATTCCGTCACCAAATTATTATTATTGGCCCCTGGGTATCTTTACGAAAAGCACTATGTGCTTCAATTCTGGGATGGATTTATGTCGTTTTGCATCCAAACTCTTCATATATATATATATATATATATATATATATATATATATATATATATATATATATATATATACAGGGGTAGACACTAACGTTGGCCCGGGAGCCAATGGCCCGTAATCTTTGGTCCGGGCCCGTAGTTTTCTTCAGAATTACCTTACTATGGGCCCGGGTGGCCCACAGGAAATTTTGCAAGATATTTGATAGGAATATAACTGATCAGTATAGACATGTAATATACGGTTGGAAAGAGAAAAATGTGAGGAAATGAAGCAATTTGGTGTCATCTTAACATTGGTTAATCAGGAATTTATATGATTTTCTCTTTGAAAAAAGTAAAATATATTCCCTGGCCCACAGCTAAAAGTCCGGGCCCATAGATTTTTGGAGCTACGGGCCCGGGTGGCTCACAGCTGAAAATGTTAGTGTCTACCCCTGTATATATGTATGTATATATGTATATATGTATATATGTCTATATATCCAAGCTTAAGCGGAAATCCTAGCTAATTTCTCTGGAAAGCTCGTGCATTTTGTTACACTTAAAGAAGATGGCCTTCAAGTAAGATATGATCATCATATTATCTTGCTGTTTTCGCTGTTTTCCAAGGAAATACGTTACTTTGTGTTTTAAGAAATACACTGAAAGCTTCAGAGTTGTCAGGGTTGACAATACCTTCATTTACAATCTTAGGTTGAGGACCTTAGATCTTCATTGTGAGAACCTTAAATCATCACAACTGATATCATTAGCGCGACACAATTACAACCTTAGTAATGGTTGTGCCAATCTAGGTATTTTGAATCATAAAGTCATTAGCAATGACGACTTTTAAATTCAGTTATGCCTCATGTTACCCCATGACGGTCCACTGTCTTCATCATGACGACCTTGGCTTAAATGGACTTGAATATGACAGCCTGATTTGTCAAATTCATTCATTATTTCTGCTCTTTATTTATTCAGGAGATGCTACTGAGAGGCTTTCCCTTGTCCGATGACTCTTTGTCCACATGAGCCACTTACCGACCAGGCCCTGGTGTAAACAATAACCCGACCCAAAGAATGAACTTCAAATGTATGTTATACTGATAAGTTGAAAAATGCTGTATCTACATGTTTCCATGTATAACGCGGAAAAGGGAAAATTGTATACAGAAAGCCCTGATTTCTAGTATTAGATAATCCACAATGTAAATAATAGAGATGGATTCATCAAATTTTTCACTGTTGGGTGCATCAAATGGGTTGGCGTTTAAAGGTTTAAAAATCATTGGAAATGAGATAAAGGTATGTGGTGCTGCTCTCAGGTCAGATCTTGGTATACCATTATTCCCACCACTAGAGCTGCAACAAACGTTTACTGGCAAAACATGTTCACTGGTACAAGCAGACTCATTTAGAGATTCCATTAAGAATATAGCACTAGGTGTGTCTTCAAGTCTTAAGGCATCGGGCCTTAGGGAATTTCTACAAGCCAGCAGAGGACATGTGTCACATACAGGTTTTTTCTATCAGGGGTTTCACACTGTAGTGCCGACGGCTCGATGCATTTTCAATGATAAGACATTGCTCTTATCAAGAGAATTGATAAATGATATAAAGCATTTGCAGACATTGGCTGCAAATTACACGGATAAAAGTCTTATCCAGGCAAATTGTGAGGCAATCTTTGAAAAGTATGGCTCACATGTGAATGTCGGTGATGTTCACCTTGGTGGCATCTACTCCTGGGAGGCACGCTACTTTGGCAAAGAGAGAGATCCAAGGGAACTTGCTTTAGATGCAGAGGCTTTATTAGCTGATGAGATGCTCCAGAAAACTACAAGAAGAAGTGAGATAATTCTCACCAAATCCACATGTGGAGGTCCACAAAATTCAGATTCCTTTGGACTTTGGAAGTTGGGACTTGTAGCAGACAAAAAACAATGTGCTGTCATAGATCGGGGTAAAGAGTTTGTGGGTATATGGGAAATTCTCCATAATCACATTTCTGATTTAAAGAACATCCGAGGTGTAGGTAAGATCCTACGAGAAGCATGGGAGCGGTTGGAGCGTGCCTCACAGAGAAATCATTATCATAGACTTGAACCAATTGATTTGCAGGACAACTATGATTCCAGGGGACATGGACAGAAATTGTCTCTCCATAGACAGCCTACTGATCCTGTAGTGCAAAGAGGTGACCGAGCTCATGGTGATGCCCCTAGGCTTGATAGACAGACACCAGTCAAGAGGAAACCCGTCCAAAGCTCGGGAAACAGAGGTACTGCCTTTGGTAGAACCCACAATGAGGAACCTCTTGGAAATCTTCCTAGTGTGAGTCTTTCTGATGGACATGATCTTTTGATACACCTTGGACTTGAGAACTACCATCCGGCTAAAATCTCGCTTGACCAAGTTATGAAAATTGGTTGCAAGAAACGTACAGGAACTGAATCCCATGGCAACATTTCCTGGCAAATACTAGAAAGGATAGTTATGCTTGATCATCGCGCATATAGCAGTGATTTAAGCTGGAGTCAAGACACACCAGAGAGCCAAAAGACCCCAAAAGATAATATTGGCTTTTCTGTTATAGACGACCTAGCAGCAAATGAAGGTCTTAATCCAGTAGATGTCTTTTCTGCCATTTTTGCTTGCTGCAACTTGCAATTGAGACAAGTGCTTGTTCAGAAGATGGTTTTCTGTCGCCTTGCATTTCCTTTTCTATTACCAGGAATTGTTGTCCAGGATCTAACCTACAACCTGTGGGCAATGCGATCCACCATTCTAGAGTGGCGGGACAAATGGGGTAAAGCTTGGGAATGCACATCCGTAAACTATCCTGTGCATGTTGTGTCATGCATACGCTTAAACCGGCCCAAATTTTCAAAATCCAAGCTTCTTAACACTGTCATCAGTGAGCAATATCATGATACATTCTTTCACATGGATTGCACTAACGGTGACACCGAGAAATCGACTGCACAAGGTCTGGTTGAGGCTTCTTTCTTCATTCCAAGTGGCAAACATGTTGATGCTTTTGATGATGTAACCCTGTTCCTGAACCTTAGGGGTGATGGGAGAACACATCACCAACAAATTCGGGTACTCAGCAAAATGTCAAACACTGCCCTTGTCTGTGTGGATGTTGCGGATCTCGATGACCCCAAAGTTCTTGAAACATTGATGGATCTTTATGAGCATACAAGGAAAGTTATACTTGTGATGCCAAACGAAACACACTTGTCACGACAACGGCAAGAAGACTTCTTACAAAGTTACAGTTTGAGCATTGGAACAGACAACGTACAGAATACTGAAAAAGTGTTTACATTCACAGGAAGGCGGGACAAAAATGCCACACAGATGAAAAAGGAAATCCAACAAGCGGTCAAGAGGAGTCTTATACATGGAAAAGGTCATGTGCTCAAAGACGAATCAAATATGGTTCTCCATGAAGGTGTCTCTCTTGATGAAATGACCAGGGAATGCCAGGATGGTAAAAAGCTAGCTAATAAGGTTACTACACACATAAAAAGTGGCTTAGGTCATCTAGGTAAGATGGCTATTCTACCACTTCAAGATCATTGCTGGCATGAATGGTGTAAACTAAACAAAACAAAAAGCAGAACTAGAAAATCTGCGACTGACAACATACAGGATATAGGAGCCATGGAGAAGAAAATGAAAGACCTCCGAGTTGAACAGATTAAACTCTGTGACAGACTCCATCCACTGATGTCTAGCTTCTTGTCTGGTCTCAGACATTGTGTAGAATCCCCGACACTGAGTTTCTATTTGGAGTGGATTAAGATGCACCTAGATGATATTTCAAGGGAGACACTTCCACCACTCCATCAGGAATATCAACAGAAGATTCAGACATTGAATGCTGCCAAGAAAGCAACTAGACTAGACTCAACACTGGTTGCAAAACTAGAAAAAGACATCAGACTATATGGTCATAAGCTAGATAACTCTGTGTTTGGAATGGAACACCTGATGCGTGAAATGGGACAGATATATGAGGCAGCAGCTGAAAGTGGCAAGTTGGGACCCGATCACTACTTCCGCTCACTTCCCTATCTGGCCGCTAAGATCCTTATGAATGGGTACTCCTTGGAAATCCTGGATGGAGACGCAGCTGGGGTCCCTCTTATTTGGCTAAAAGCCGTATTCAGCCAACTGGAACTGATCCTCGGGAAACAGAAGTTATTTTGTCTCTCAGTTCTTGGCATACAGAGTTCAGGCAAGTCCACCTTGCTGAACACAATGTTTGGGCTGCAGTTCCCTGTAAGTGCTGGCAGGTGTACACGAGGAGTGTACATGCAACTAATAAAAGTAAAAAAAGACAGCAACCTTCCATTCCAGTATGTCGCTGTCTTAGACAGTGAAGGACTGCGTGCTCCAGAAAGGGGTAATTCAAAGTATGACCATGACAATGAACTTGCCACCTTTGTCATAGGTTTGGGAAATTTGACCATGATGAACCTGAAGGGAGAGAATATCAGTGAAATGAAAGACATCCTGCAGATTGTTTCTCATGCGTTTCTGAGGATGATGATGGTCAACGAGAGCATTCAAAAACACAGGTCTTGTGTTTTTGTTCATCAAAATGTTCCTGCAGTCAATGCCCATGAGAAAATGATGCATGGTGCTCAGAAATTTGAAGAAGCCCTTGATCAGATGATCATTGAAGCAGCTGAGATAGAACATGTATTCAACATCCGCTCTTTTAATCAAGTCATCAAGTTTGACAACCAGAAGCACATCTGGTACTTCCCTGACCTCTGGTATGGAGATCCCCCCATGGCATCAGTAAACCCTGGCTACCATGATCATGCTTCAAATCTGAAAACCAGCCTTCTGGAACACCAGGCTAAGGAAAGCCACTGGCTGTACACCTTCGCTGACATGACAAGCTTCATCAAAGACATGTGGCATGGAGTACTCACAGATGACTTCGTATTTGGCTTCAGAAACAGCCTAGTGACAAAGGCATACAATCAATTGGAATACAAGTATGCTGAACTGAAATGGGACCTCGAAACATCATACCGTGGTTGGTTAAATAAGATCAGAATCCAAATCGAGATATGTGACTCTAAAAATAGCCTTCAGTCCCTGAGTAACAAACTCAGGAATGAAGCTGTGTCCTTCATTCGGACAAAACAGCAAGACTTAGTCACAGAATTGAACAAATTCATAGACACTCACAGTCAGCGAGAAATTATGGATCCCTGGAAAAATGACAAAAGATATTCCCTACAGTGTGTAGCAGATTCACTTTGCTCAAAGGCTAAGCGAGATATTGATCAACTGGAACAAAAGCAAGAGCTGGATATGCTTCGAAACAACAAACAAGACCTTCACAAGCAGGAAATCATCAGGAGGGCTGAGAAACTTGCAGAAGAACTTCAAGGTTGTGCTAATAAATACTCATTGGCCGAGGAATTTGAGATGATGTGGAGTAAATGGATAAGAAGCATTGGTCACCATGGACAATCTGCAATAGATGGAAGTCCAAATATAGAACAAAGCTTGGTTTCCATACTTTATGAATTCTACAGCAGCAATTGTAGTTTTGTCTCAAAGGAATTGGAGACCAAGCCATTCAGAGCATTCTCACACGGGGAAACTTTGGAAGGGAGCATAACTCATGTCAAGAAACGTCACGTCAATCTAACATACCGAAATGCTGCCTGGTCAATGATATCAACTACAGAAGAGAACAGAATTCAAAGATATGCCGTTTCTAGCATAAACAGCATTTTACGGTGGGTTGACTCCTATGTCAGGCACATTAAAATGGGGATCTCTGGATTTCAGGCTCATCATGCAGAGGAAATAATGAGACTAGTACACATTGGAGTGACAGAGTTCAACAGGAACCCACAGGAATTTACAATTCCAAAGAGTTATGAGGTGCACCTAGCTGTTCATGTATTTAGGTATTGCCTGAGAATATTCCATGAAATGCAGGATGACTATGACAAAAACCACAGCTTAGCTGCACAGCTATATGCCTACAAGACAACTACCTGGAACTTGTTTCGCAACCTTGTAACGCAGGCTGGGACAGATGTCACCATTGTTGACATGATATGCGATGAACTAGAACCACTGATGAAGAGGTATGTAAAGCAGAACATTCAGCATGCAGTAGTCAATGAGGTGGTGCCACACTTTGTCACAAAGCAGAAATTGATCAAAGCAATTCTACAGGACCTCGCAGAGAAGGAGTGCTTTAAATCATACCAAAGTTACGTCAAAGGTACCAAAAGTTATGTTTTTGATTGGCTTGCACAGTACACTGATACCTTCATCTTCACTGAAAGACGTGGATCATGTTGGTACATGGACAGGGCAAAAGCACTCATAGATGAGTTAATCAGCGAGATAGAAGAGAGCATGACAAGAGCCCATACTTTGTATGCGGAGGTGCACACTGTTGGTGACTTGATTGAACAATTCACATCAGAAATGTCACACTCGCTTGCATTTACTGTGACAAACCTTCCTAGTCTTGATCAGGATGAATCTTCTGACACACTTCACAACATGCTGAAGGTATTTCACAGGCACATCAAGCAGCTCAAAGACAAAGTCCTTGATTGTTTCAGACTTGACGACAGCCAAAATATCCGGTGGATTGATGAGACGCCTTACAAACAGATGTTTGACTCGCTGTGGGGCTGTGAAGCAGTATGTCCTTTTTGTAAGGAGCCCTGCTACAAGTCTGATTCTGATCATGCAAAGACATCTGGAGACTGTCATGAGTGTGTTCAGCACAGACCTCAGGGGGTTGGATATTGGCATTACAGAGACAGTGAAAAACTAGTACCAGATAGCTGCAATTATATGGTGCAAACAGAAACCATGGCATTCAAATGCCTTGGTGTAGTACATCAATGTGATTTACCAAAGACAGATTCAAACGACACATTCCACCTATATCGGGAATACAAGAAATACCTACCTGAGTGGCAGATTCCCCCGAGTGCAGACATGGATTCCTCTGACTACTGGAAGTGGTACTTTAGCAAATACAACAAACAAATAGCGATGCTCCATGACATCAAAGAGGCAGATATACCAGAGTCGTGGCATAATGTAACAAAACTCAAAGCCATAGAGAGCCTCTTTGTCTATGATACATAGAACATGTTTCTCATTCTGGCCAGGGTGTTCATATTGTTGAGGAATGCTCTGCATGTAATGAATACTTCTTTGTTCATGTGGTATTCTAGAAATTGTATGCAACATGTCTCTTATCATTTTGTGCCGGCAAGTCATTGTCAAATATTGAAACTATTATATTGTTTGTGTCAATACTGATATGAAACCACATGGACAACTATACATGTACATACACGCAAACAGATGGCACTTACATACACATACATGATACATATGCAAACAGATGTACATAGGGAAACATAATCTTTGACTTTCAATATAGGATATGGGGTGGGGGTGTTAAAGCCTTGCTCCGGTACATATAGGGGAAGGGGTTAAAGCTGTGTATTATATAACAGCCTATAAAGAAGAGGTCATAACCATGGTACACATATCTATACCTCCCGACACCAACAATGGCGGGAGATAATTGTTACACAATGTTATAAAACGTTTCTCTGTGGCTCATTGTTGTAGCAATACTTGATTTGAGCAATACTTGAGTATCCTGAAGTGACGGAAAGGCTCCGTGGTATTCTCAATTGTAACATACCGTAAAGTCTCGCGTAGAAGCCGCAGCTAGTATGCGAGTCAGATCGCCAGTGCGGTTTATAGGATCGGCCCAAACTCAGGGTCAGCTCATATGCAAGTTTATCCCAATTTGTATTTCAAAAATGCTATTTAGCCCTTTCGTGCCCAGAACTCCAAAAGTGCGCATTTTTACACCCATATATGTTCAGGAGAGCACCTTGGGTCTCCTAGGACTCGGATTTGGATAATTTTAAGACTGAATTATGCACAATTACATAGGCTTTCTAACGATACCAGGTACCCTATGGTAGCATGTGTGTGTGTGTTGATGGGATGCTACACTAGAAGATATTATGAGTTTAAAACTGCCTTAAAAGCACTAAAAGTGCGCGCTCTAGCAATAGAAGGGCAGATTAATTACAGAAATATTGATAAAATAGTGAAAATATTAATAAAAAATGAATCAAAACCTTTTAAATTGGGTTTTCTCTAAGGATTCCAATAAAAAATTTGACATAATTCTATTTCTAATAGATATGCCTTCATTTGGAACCCCAAAAGAACGTTTTCTAAGCCAACATAAGATAAATACCATCTAAAAGAGAAAAACCTGCCCTTTAGATGGCAATATTGCTTGATATCAGTAAAAAGAATGTTTCTGGTTGTCATGGCAACCCAAAATAGATTTTTTTTTCATAAAGTATTAAAAGGGGCACTTCAATAGCTTTCAAAAAATATAATATAAAGCATATGTCAGAACAACTTATTCATTGGTTATCCAATTTACCAATGATGATGTAAAGAAATTGACTTTCAGCAATAGTTCTGGGCACGAAAGGGTTAAAGCAGTTAAGATATATGCTAACTCAGCCCCTCCCCTCTGCTGGGGGTGGGGGGGGGGGGGGAGGTAGCATATATCTTAACTGCTTTAAATAGCATTTTTGAAATACAAATTGGGATAAACTTGCATATGAGCTGACCCTGAGTTTGGGCCGATCCTATAAACCGCACTGGCGATCTGACTCGCATACTAGCTGCGGCTTCTACGCGAGACTTTACGGTATGTTACAATTGAGAATGGTAATGCCTTTGTTTGCCAGGAGACAGCACTTGACCTATTTGCCCATTTCAAATGATCTTGGATTAAGATACCATTTTATTGAAAAGGGTGATACCTGTCTGAGATGATACATGAACTGTAATCTTCCATTGTTTGTTGCTCTAAATAAAGTTTGATAATATTCCTATTTCTTACACTAATTACCTAGCATCATAATGATGTATTTATAGGAAGGAATCAAATGTGATGAAACTCTCTACATGATACATATTTTATGAGAGGTTAACCTTATACAAGGAATACGTTATATATAGTGAAGACTTTATGTAAGATATGAGTTCATATAATCGCATGGGTCAGTGTAGTGACTTTGATCACATTATATAATAAAAGGCTACGTATTTAGACTCAAAGGGTGCATGCTTGCATATTAATGTATAAATAACTTTTGTGGAAGTTATTACAGGTGCTAAAATAGACCGACATTAAAGTCATGATGTATGCTGTTAAATATTGAGTATGTGTGTATAGAAGAACTAAGATTCGATTCATGTGTACAGCGTTTATATAAATGTTATCCATTATCCAGTTGCCTGATTACAGCTGTAGTGAGTAGGACGCTTTGCAAAAATTGTAAAATATTAAGTGGGTTCCATCATCTTTTGAATAAAAATAATCCACGACTGCATTCTGTTTTACATCCCTAGTGTGAATAAGGGCAAATAAGAAGCTTCTTGGGTACATGTAGTAATATATTCGCTTATCAATATTAATATCCAGTAATTGGAGCAGACTTTCCTTTATAAGTATGGTTCTATATGGATGAATCTAAAGTGGAAACTAAGGTCAAAACTGAATAAAAGTCAAGGATATCCAGAATTAGAAAATAGGCTACTTCTCTTGAGCTAAACATGGCAGATGTTTTTTATGACATTCTTGGTTCAAAGACACATAAAAAACGTAATAATTGAATGAGCGCTCTTTTTAAAATCATAAAATCAGTTTACGACTCCAGGATTTGTAGTATTTTCTGATTTTCTTGGATAGTTGCAGCATAAATTGATGTGTCATATCTCTGATATATTATTAGTACAAAGTGTTACAGGTCATTGCCACCAGCATATTGAAGAGACCACAATTGATATTTGCATATTGATGGTAATGGATAATAACCTCCTCTGATATCACATAGTGTGGCCAATCTGATAATACACCCAGTAGCTGTATGACAGCAATACCTAGTAATCATAAATTATTAGATACATTCAAAGTCCATATTGTATGAACATATAAGGGTCGGATCAAAAAATGATCTGGGGGTACACATGGGCAAAACACAAAATTCAAAATTTCACTAAACAACTTTATTTTCTTAAAAGGGTAGCATCTTGGCTTCCTGAAACCACTGTGGAACTCTGTTTCGCCCAAGAATGCAGTTTCTATTCACTGTCCACCACATGCTACCATAATCTTGAGGCGTCTGTGACATTAATGAACAGTGCACTGCAACAATCTCTTTTAAAGTGACCCAGGAACTCCAAATTTTGTCTCCTATTTCGCTGATCATGTACCATTATTACTGGGAATTTTCAAAGCTTTAGGTCGCAAATTAAAAAAATTGTGGTACTTTCAATTATGTGGAAATAAGAAAAATCCAAAGCAGTTTGTAACACTTTACCAACTTTAGCCTAGTTTCCTCAAACTTGCTCGGTTTACCATCAAAATAACTGTGTAATATCTTTAATATGTCTAGTTCCCAAAATATTCATCCTTAGATAATGGTATTGGACCATCTGGCCACACCAGTCATTGCAATGTGGTGTTAAATACTCTATTAACGTCACAGAATCATAGAATCATCACAAGTGTTCAGAACATGTTTGAAACTTACAAACAAATACAAAACAGGTTACTGAACTATTTAATGCCAATATACGATGAGATATACCACTCTTAAATTACGCACTCAGTCTTTGAAAATTTAAAAAGTTACATTTTCATCAGTTTTCACAACACAATCTATGTAGCCATGTTAATAGAAATTCAACATCACAATGACATTTCTCCATCTCTAATCTGTAAAGCAAACCTTCTTACAGTCATTTAAAACAATAATAATGACTATACCAGACCCCAGAGGTAAATACCAGCTGTCTGTGTGAGACCTATGCAAGAATTCATTAACGTCACAGACGCCTCATGTAGATATCATACATCATTAAGCACTTGAAACATGAAGTTTCTACTACGGCCAAAGCACCTTACTCATACTATAGATATATGATAGGGGCATGCTGTATTAAAATATTGGGAGGCTTGGTGCAGGAGTACTAGTCAACTCCTTCAATTATAGAATAATGAGGCGTCTGTGACGGAAATAAAATGGCCTTAAAATGTAGATAAACTTTGAAAAATTAAAAAGGGTTTCTTGTATTATTTGGGTTCAGATTATTAGATTAGATGCCCCTAAAGCATGTGGTAAACTTACAGCATTCAATTCAATTAAGTAGTCCATGTATAGCAGACATTCAATTTTTCTCTGAGGCGTCTGTGACAAAAACTCATGAATGCATAAAATGACATGAAATTGCCAGAAAAAAGCACAGCCGGGAATATGTAGCAGCCTAAAATGATGAAGGGGGGGTGTGCAGATGATACATAAATCATAGAATATTATGCTTGGATGGCCTTTTGGTAGATGGTACTATAACTCCTGACGAAATTTCATAGATTTTCAAGAACTTGTTCTAAAAGTGCCAACAGTATAAGTATAATCAAATTGGTTCATAGAAAAAAACTACACACAAGAGTAGAGGAACATCTATTCTACCATTAAAGTCAGTGTATACCACCAGGGACCCATATTTCACGGGCCAAGACCAATTTGCATATACACGCATTACTGTCACAGACGCCTCCATTACTGTCACAGACGCCTCACTGGTATACAAATACAGCATCCACAAGGTACATAGGGTATTTATCAATGAAAAAGCTGTTGACAATCCATCAACATATCCATATAAGGGTAATAGATACAAAAAGAGTTGAATGAAAACATGAATATATGCTTGAGAGGGTATAAGGTGTTAAGTGTCTGTGACTGTTTTCCAGAATTTGTTCTGGAAGTGCCCTAAATATAACCTTAATCACATGGGATCGCAACAAAACTACACAGAGGGGATGGGGAACATCTATTTTATTCTTTTCAGTTGATATATACCACCAGTGACCCATATTTTATGGGCTAGGACCAATTTTCCTTGTCCTTTCATTACTGTCACAGACGCCTCAGTTACTGTCACAGACGCCTCACCCGTACACAAATACAGCAAACGCAATACATATGGGGTACTTATCAATGCAAATGCTGTTGATGATCCATCAACAAGACCCAATAGGTATTATAGGGTCCAGGAATTTAAGATAAAAGCATAAATATAAGCAGGAGAGGGTAACATGTGTTGAGGCGTCCGTGACAGTAGTTCGAGTTCCAATACACTATATTGCACATAAGGGAGAGAAAAAGTGGGCATGACTCAAATTTTTTTTTAGCCATGAGCACACCAATTGGGAGCCTCTAGATTGCTGGTAGTGAGGATATTTAGTGAATACTATTAATAAAGATATAGGCCCTTTTATTACTGTCACAGACGCCTCCGAAACATGTAGTTGCTACACTTGAAGTCACTGTTGACAAATTTGCGCGGGATATGAAAGTGTAACGAACTGATTTGTTCACATAACATATAGGGTTGATTCAGGTAAAGTGGGACACCTAAGCCATACTCTGACTTTATGTACCATTTACTCATTTGGTACTTATCGTAGAAAATGTCAAACACATCAAATAGTTTCAGTATTTATTCCTTTAAACCAAAATATAAAAAATATATAAAATACCTTAGCCAATGTGGCCTAAATAGCCCATTTCTTAGAGATGCCATTTTAAAATTGAAGCGTCCCACTTAACTTGTATTTTTGGTAAAGTGGGACACTTGCTTCATGTAAAGTGGGACAATTGATAAGAATTGACCCCCATGCTTTATATTCCATATGACAAAAATGGTAAATGTCAATTTTTGAAGGTGAGATAATATATTTTGACGGACTACATCAAAAACATTAAGGAAATTTATGTAGGGTCCTTTACAGAATGAATCAAGTACACAGAGTATGAATGTAAAACTACCAAAATACTGTGCATCTAGGCTTAACTTTGGGCAAGGCTACACTACATTATGTTACATGACAACATTTTTGTACCCTAACTGAATCTCTATCCTCAAATTATTTTACATAGTGCTAAATAATGTTATGCACAATTATATAGCTCATACTCTTAATTGTAAGCATCTAAAATGAAATGTTTTGTTAATGAGGTAGTACTGCAGGAGCATTTCAGGGGCATATTAATCACTATAAATAACTGTGAATGGCAATAATTTCTATAAATCGTAAGAAAGTAGTATTGGTTAATAGTTTCTATGGTTTTAGCCTCAATGTATATCAAATACTGATTCTAAATGACTTCGCTACATATTTTACCATTTAACATCATAATGTATGATTAAAAATCATCAAAGTTAAGAAATCTCACAATAATTATCTAAATTATGATGGAAGTCAATGGTTCGCTGATGGAAGTCAATGGTTCGCTCATCTAAATAATGATCATCAGTTAAGTCACTTGATAAACCACAATCTGCAGCATTAATAAAGCCCTATTCTGGCTGTTATACTTAATAATTTGGTATCATTTACACAACTAAGTATTGTAATGAAATCTTCTATGATATTTCTTCTCATTATAAATCAAAATATGGGTATATCGGGTAATGCCACTCTGAGAAAGGGGATTAATATAGTGTCCCACTTAACCTGTATCTGCCTGTCCCACTTTACCTAACACCTTCAGCTAAAGTGGGACACTTGCATTTAAGGCCTTAGTGTACTTAATTTCCATATCTGACTAATAAAAAAATATCAAGATGTAAAGAAGTAATATATGTATCTAATATTTACATACATATTGAAATATCATGTTACTATTCTTAGTACCACTACTAACAAATAATTTTACTATTTCTTATGTACTTCCAAATTTATAGCGGCAAAAGCTCTCCATCCATATCATGTCGAAATTTAGAAGGTATAATTACCTCTTAACTTTGGTGAGATAGGTACAATTAATAGGGGTCAAACATATATTTCTAAGAAAAAAATAAAATTTTACACCCAGGAATGAAATCAACCCCTAAAAATAGCCTTAATGTTAATTGTCCCACTTTACCTGATGTCCCACTTTACCTGAATCAACCCTATAGCTACTAGGAAATGCTGTTTAGTGATAGTTCTTGATGTCTCAGTTGACATGAGGGCCTTGTAAAACATGGATAAGTAGCTAAAAATCATGGATTTTAGCCATTTTTCAACTTTGGAGGCTCATAAATCAGCGAAAAATCATCGTAAATGCAAAATTTTAATTTTTCCCGAAAGCCTAGAGTCTGCCCTCTTATGAAAAACCAACAAAGACCATACTGGTGTATGTATTTTTATTCTGTGGCTGTTGCAAAGCAGAAAAATGCCCAAAACCCAGATCAGCATCTTTTTTCGATCTGACCCATAAATAACAAGAGTAGAAAAAAATAACATTCACATGGTACAAAATTGCCAAAACGGTGGTAGAACAGACAGTGAAAATGATTTGAAGACACATCCCCAATAATGAACAATAACAATAATGAATATGTTGATGCCTGAGCAGAATGCGCCTCAAAACTCTGCACATACAGTATCAAACAGTTATAGGGCAGGCAAGTATGGAGGCGAAATGTCAGATCATGTACATTACATGGATAGTGTGTTTTATCAAAGTACAATAATATTCATAAACAAAGAAAATAGTTCTATGTTGTCACTTTCAGTGCGAGGCATCATGCTAGCTCTTATGCCACTCCAAATAATACACTCACCAAGCGTATTTCCAAATTCGTATTTCGGCGATTTTCTTCTTTCTTGGCAATTTTCAGTGAAAGACATGATTAAAATGGGATAATATGGGCTCATTTGGTATCAATTAATAAAGCTGACATTGTCATGGACGTACATTAAACATATTTACAAGGTATTTTCATCCACATTTTCTTAATTTCTGAAATATTATTATGTATGAATTAACTTTGTTGAGGATTGAGATTAATCCACCCATTTGGTCCCCAGCAAAAAAAGAGCAACAAAATGTCATATTTCTCATGGCATAGTGATGGGAAACAGGCTCATCATAGAGAGTGGCCTTAGGATAAAGCATGGCAGGTAGCCAGGAATTCAATAGCCATCTACTCATGGATCACCTTTCTGCGGCAAGCCATATCTAAGTCATGGGATAATAGAAAAGCCAGGGTATTGCTTTGGGTGTGACACTGTGTATACTTAGACACTGTTTGAAGATATAGTTGTTGTTAGGGCTTTATTAAATGGCTTTTTTACACACACAGGCATATATCAGCCAATGTCGCCTATAGCACTTTCAGACAAGGGTCAGGCACTGCTGATTAGAGAATAGAAAACGACTGTCTGTTGGCCTATAACGCACGATGGTTTCGAGCCTTCAACAGACAGCTGAGATGTGAAGAAGGAGTTTTCTATTGTCTTTATGAAAAGGTTCAAATGGGTCTATTGACAGCAAATGCTTATTCATCATCAAAACACTTTTGGTTGCGCAGTTAGACCGTCAGGAACTGTCAGTTACTAAGCAACACTCCATGGAGACTCGCTGTAACTAGCGTCACTTTGAAAGACGCATGTTATTGGTGACGTTGTTTTGATTGTATTCTCGCTGCTTCACTTGATCTAGTCTTGTCAATTACTCAAGAACTACTCGGTGGGTCTATGTCTACAATATATCAAGATAAGGTCCAGCATAGCCTGACCCTCACTATAATACCCCTTGACCCATCTATCATAGTCCAGCAGTGCCTGACTCTTGTATGAGAGTGCTATAGGGGACACTGGCTGACGCCCATATTTGCCTGGGTGCAATAATATAGGTATAAAAACCTGTGGGCCTGATCTTTCTTTGCATGCCCCTCTTGAGAAAGGGGCATAAAATATAAATCAACTCGTTTTCAACAAAAGGCTTCCCATGACTATAGTTCCCATAGAAATGGCGCCTAAAATGCTAGTACGCTTTTGGCAAAGCCATAAATGCTCCATATTTTTGCCTGAAGATCCACCACCACGATGCCTTCTATCTTAAATCGTGGGCTCAAATTGATAATTTGTTCGTTTTAATCAATCTAATGATGATAGGGGAATCTCAAAAGAGGTCCATGTATACATATATATATATGAGTTTAGCATAATAGGTCTTTTTGGAAACGACTTTCTTTGGATAAGAAACCGACAAGCATCCTATTTGAAATAAATGCATTCTCAAGAAAAACAACATGCCCTATTCATTTGACACAGCATGGGCGGCTCACTCATCACTACAACAGTTTTGCGGAATTAAGCCGATCCCTAAAAAGTGTATCAACATGCTATTTGGTTGGCAATATGCATTGATACAGCACTAACGACTTACTGACCAGGGATGCATTATGACGTTAATACCGGTTAAAGCTCCAAGTGGCCGTATCTATACACAAGTGTGTACTCTAGAGATAAGCACATCATTAACTCCAACAGCACTCTTCTATCAGCCAAGTAAGTCAATACTCTTAACAGGTCAACTTCGGGGCATATATATATTATACATATATATATATATATATATATATATATATATATATATATATATATATATATATGTATAGAGAGAGAGAGAGAGAGAGAGAGAGAGAGAGAGAGAGAGAGAGAGAGAGAGAGAGAGAGAGAGAATATATATGTGTATATATATATATATATATATATATAGTGGCACCATTTATATTGGGTGTTAAAATTAAGATGTATTGAGATTAAGATAGAATATGCTCATAATATTTGTCCGTGCACTCTGGTGAGCTAGCTATGATAACAGAATCAACCGGCAGCATAGTCAGATTGACTGGTTTTGATTACGTTTCCTTTTCCGTGGAATTAGTGCTAGAATCTCTTTCCGAACTTTTCAAAGGTCTGTTCTGGAAAGGCAGGTCAATGAACTGTTGGATTGAAGCAAGGAAAATGGCGGCTGGGTGCAATACAGCTCGTCTGACATCAATTTCGGCTGTAAGGTCCACAGCTATTTATTTGTGCAGGTGTTTCTGGACATTAATTGTCACAAAAGGTTGACAGTGACACTTTCAGTCGTTATGAGATCTACCGACTGAGGGAAATGTCTGGCTAAAAATCGTACTGGCCCTGCATATCTTTTGCTTTCCAATTATCTTCAGTAAAATACCCACAATACGTAGCTGCAAATTAATATGGTTTACAGGCATACATCAATAATTGATTGCCATTGGAAAGTAAGTATTTTGTTTTCATTAACGTTGGATCAACAAGGTAAGGAACCTCCGTGAATATACTGCACCATTACATTTTAGCAGATATTTTCATTTATTTACTCATTGTCCCACCCTGAATCTTATGTGTGACGGCTTGTTATATCCTGGACAGGGCTTCTCCTGGAACATGCCCATTACCCCTGTAAATTCCCTGTTCTCTGTAATTTCAAAGGCAATTTGACATTTTTAATTAAACTCATAAACAGAGTGAGGGTATCATAGTATCTAGTTCCGAAAGCAGCTGGTACACAGCAGTGCTCCAAGGAGTAAAACTGTAGTCGAAACTGATAGGTGCATGATGTCAACTTTTCTTTTTCAGGAAATCATAGAAAATAGTGTAGCAACAGCAGGTCAATTATATATCTGGATTGCACTTGATCCCCACATCATTTTGAGATATCAAAAATGATAAAATCCAAACATTTTCTAAAATTGCTCGCCTGAGATGTGATAACAGACTAGTGTGACACATAATTTGAGAGAAGTATTGGACCAGGAATCTGGTTCTGTTCTCAGTTCTCATTGTTAATTAATAACAAAATTAAGAACTAATAAAATTTCTGAAATAATTTACACGTTTAATCAAACAGTCAAACGTTCTATACTTAGGTATATGAGCTCTGACACTGGGTGGGTATAGGCAATAGGATACGTCAATAATTCCGTTTTCACACTAGGGAATATATACTACACTGAAAAAGAGGTAGGCTATATACAACAAAGAATCTGATCATGATGATCTATACGGTGCTGCCAGAGGGGCCAACTTGAGTGCACAAGGGTGTGGGGGACAGGGGTGGAGGACAGATAAGCGGGTCTTATACTTATCAGATAATCTCTTCATATTCTGGCACCCGTTCAACTCCCACAAGTACACTCTCCAGGTACAGACTTTACAGCTACCATGGGCATATTGGCTGCTACAAATCCGCTTGGTGATGGCGATAAGGATCTCTGACGCTGCCACTGAGCTCCGATACCACTCAGTAGCCGGGGTTGTAACAGCCTCGAGCTCTCCAGGCCCATTACAGCCGTCAGGCTGTAATGGGCCTGGACAATTTTGTATCTAATAACTGTAACCTAGTTAGAAAATGATCCAGGATCCTGGATCATTTCTTAATGAGATAGCTCAACCACTGATTGGTTAGCCATGGTCACATGATCATGAATGACATATATATGTTGTGTTTGGCCTCATGGGTTCGAATCCCACCTTGGCAAAAATGTAGGTTCGTTTTTTTTTCATTATTTATTTGGCCTATTTGAAGCATAAATACCCCTATACTGGCATAGTAATATTATATATCAAAAATTTAGATAGAGAAAATAGTGTAAAGGAGGTGCATTGTACAGCTATAAAAATTCCTACCAATTGTGCCATAGTGGGACTCGAACCCATGATGTCCAGATTGCTGGTATCCAGTACAACCCAATATATAAGGACTCTCCCAGACTGTATACATACAGTCGGGGTCCGAGACTGGGGTTGTAAAGGGTTCAGGGTGTAGTCGTTTTTAACACCTGGAGGAGAGAGTGGCGGTAGACTTTTGCACCAGCGCACTAATTTCTTGCCCCCCCCCCCATCATCTAGGATTGAGTACCATTATCGAGGTCCCAACGTTAGGTAAACACATCAAGGGACACATTTTAAGATCACACCAGTCTCATTAACTACTCAAACAAAATCTAGAATCCCATTCTTCTGTTTTTTGCTGTTTGTGTCTGTCTTTCAATTTTAATTCACGATAATTTCAATCATGGAAACATATATCGCCCGAATGAAATCCTGCCAATACACAAAAAAAAACCTCACACCTCTAGGCAGTGACGCCATTTGCCAAACGTTCCCCTTTCTACCACCACCACACCCCCATCTTGTTTTAAATCTGCGAGCACCACCGGTTTTCTTGCACCCCCTTTCCCTGCCCATTGCTTTTCATTATTGTGGTTGTGGGCTGCCGGTACGTGACAAGAAAACCCCTCCACTCGTTACCTTGTTTAACCCTTTGAGGAGAGCATGGTGCCTTAATGTTAAGCGAAAAATGAACTGAACTGAAAATTACATTTTTTTTACCATTCATCCCCATAATTTCGGCATGAGTGCGGCCCTGGTGAGTCACTCATTCACCTCCACTCGTTACATTGTTAAACCCTTTAAGGAGAGCATGCATGGTGTCTTAAGCGAAAAATGAACTGAAATGAAAAATTCCTTTTTTTACCTAACATCCCCAAAATTTTGGCATGAGGGCAGCCCTGGTGAGTCACTCATTCACGCCCCATGGCGACAAAAGTGCAGGGTCAATTAAAGCACCATGTGGTTCCAATACCTAGGCCCCTATACATTTGTACTCCCTCCAGGGTGTGGAGTATATGTTGTGTACCTAGGGCTGTATACCTACAGCTCTTTACACATTGTACTATATAATATTCAACATACACTAACGAGTCCTTTAAGCCACCTAGCCACTTAGGAAATGTTTTCTACAACAGGGGTGCATGACCAAAAACCACCCTTAAGTCAATTATTGTGTGCTGGAAGGGGTTTGATTTGGCTGGGGGTGGGGGTGGGGGGTTGATGGGTAACGTGAGGCGTACACAATTTTCGGATCCCTCCGAAATTGGGAAGGATGGAGATGAGGTGTGCTGCCACGAACACCACTTATTGGTTGTATTTACGATATTTCCCTCTGTTAAGATGTATACAATTAAACACCAAACAAAAAGAGGCTACCGGGCGTTATCAGCAGAAGAGATTGTCTGACATATCTGGTAGGCCTAGATGCAATTAATGTACCATTGAGAAATGCTGAGATAAGGCTTTCTACTTATCTGTGACGGCCTCAGAAAGATGCTGAAGAATAAGAGACTAGTCTAACTCTTTTAGGACTGCGTAATGCTTTAATGGTCCATACCATTTGTCATCATGATGCCTGAATGCAGCCCTGGCAATTATGCTCACCAGGACAACCATTGGGAGATGGGATTTGTTTTGCAAATCTGAGGATAAAAGATATAATGTATAAATGCGTTACGCGGCCCTCACAGGGTTAATATAAGTAGGGAGAAAAATATCCCCTGCTCCCTGCAGGTACAAGGGCAATCTGCCAAGTAGTGCCTTTACTGTTGGAAGACGTGGGTGTGGATAGATTAAGCCATTCACTAAGTACCTAACCATTTAAACATAGCATAGTGCTTTAAGGCACCATTCCCTTTTGTGGGCATGATGCATCTATAAAGCACTGGTGTGTAGCTCATAACTTACCTTTGGTGCTGCATTCATGCATCATGTCCACCCGAAGGAGTTAATACACCCTGAAGAGTTATTCACCAAAAGGTCCGAGGCGTTGGAGCATGTCGTACTCAGAGGGCTACGTGATCTATTGCAGAAGCTCTGAGTAGCTCATTCTGAAATGTCCTTTCTGAGAAGAGTCATAGTTACAGTACAAACCATATCCATTTGTATATGTACGTGTATTGATAATGCCGCCGTAGGCCTACTTCCAGTTCTAATTACCCTTACTCATTCATGTTTAGCTGGACTGTACAAGCAAGGCAGGTAGAAGACCTTGGAATATTTTAGAGTTTGGATGCAAAACGACATATCTCCATCCCAAAATTGGAGTATAATAGTGTGTTTTTTCCCCCGAAAACCACCCTTAAGTCAATTATAGTATTTTGGTAACAGGCCCTTATGTCATAAAAAATAGGAAATTTTTGAGGTTTACATCTGCATGACCATCCCTAACCCATATTTTTGTCAAATTGTTGTCTATTTTCCAAAAATGGTGCTTATGTCGTTTTGCATCCAAGCTCTTCCTTTTTTCCTAAGCTATATATACTGAAGGCAGAGCTCCAGGGTACAAATCACAGAAAACAAAAGGGTCATGTTAAGATGTATAGTGATAAACCGTCCCCCTTCCACCACTGGCGGTCCTGTCTGGGCCGTTCGCAAGTTACAAACGCTCCAAAACAATGGTCTAAGGATCTGTGATAGGATCCGGGACCCTCGGGGTGTGGATGTCATGAACCTGCATAGTACTATGCGGGTCAGTACCGTGGAGACCACTCGCAACAGACAACTCTTGTGTCTGCTACACAAAAGGTCAAAGGTGGAGGAGAATATCCTTCAACGACCTAGACTCCTGCGCGGCAACGACAAGGTCCAACTGAAAATGATGCGAATAAAAAAGGACATCTATGAAAGATCACCTCTATGCCGTGGTCTTCCCCTCTGGAATACACTTGAAGCAGAGACTCAAAAACTGGACAGCAGTTCCCAGTTCCTTGAAGCTGTGAAGAAACTCCCAGATGCACCCCTGCATGCCTAAACAATGTGGGCTCATTTGTTACCTAGATAACACTACCGGAATTGGGCTATATGCCAATACTCTGACAATCATGAATCCCTATGAATTATTGTGATATTGAAGCAAATGACATTGACCTGTAATTATGACACGGACTTACAAATGTTTAAGCGCATTGATGTTGATAGACACTCGCCAAAAAATATAAAGGCATAGTATAACCACATGAACTCTTTCCTCTCTATGAAGTATTATCTTTTACTACTTCTTGGCAACTAGATTAAAATCGTCCCTTGTATGCTACGAACTTCTTGCCAGCAATAAAATTTACCAACAACAACAACACTCACCCAGTACACCTATACCTCCTCCACGCTACAAACCACTGATGGTCTAACACTAAGTCTAATTAAGTTAAGATTGTTTTTTCCTACTAAGCTGACTGAGGAGATTAGCCTTTGCCTTTACGACTGGTGGGTGGTGGGCGGTGGGCGGACAGGAGTAGAGGGGAAGGGACTATCTACGTGGAATAAGGGTATCTGATGTGTAAGGACCGAACAGTTGCTATATTGAAACGGCTCTTCCGTCTGAATGCTCACTATTGGCCTCCAACTGCCCAGTTGGAAATTAGGAGGTTCACTAACCCCAATAAATACCTTTCAGAATAGTTGTATACAGATCCGTATATAATGCATAGTCTATATTTTTGGATAAATGACTTATAAGTCTATGACTCTTACTCATTCATGTATAGCTAGACTGTACACGCAAGACATTGAAATACGTTTGTTCCCAATTTAAACTGAGGAGACATGCTCCAGCATATGCATGAATAAAGGAACATATTGTCCAAATTTTTGTGTTAACCCTTTAGACCCCAAAACGGCCGGAAACGGCCGTGTCTCATTTCCCCAAAACGGCCGAAACCGGCCGCAAAATGGCCGTTTTTAGGCCATGATTAAGGCCTATATTAATAGTGAGACATTCCCAAAACTTTTTAAAATCTCATTTAGCATTGATCGCTTGTCATGAATGGGTAAAAACTAATTGTATTTCAGGTAATAAATGATATTTATAAAAGGTTTACATAGGGTTAATAGACATAGTTGTGCCACAAAACAATCAATTTTTCGGGGGACCCCATTTTGCGTCTCACTGGAAATCCCCAATAAAAGGTACAGGCCTACCATATGTGTTAATGATCACTCTACTAGGAAATATTATCATAATTGATGCATGTCATATAGCATTTTAATGGGTAGCCCACACAGGTTTATCAAAGGATAATTTGATTCACATTTGATAACCCAAATAATTATATATTTCTCATGTGATTCAACCTCTCAAAGAAGATAAAGCAAACTACCAAGAAACAGCAAATGTCCGACCCGAGGAAGTCAATCAGGCCTATGCCAAGGAGACAAATACCATACATCTTCCAAGAGCTACAATGAATTCAAAATTCGATATTTTAGATTAGTTCTTGAAGCAGAGTCTTGGAGTCAACACACTATTTAATGTGATATTTAACGGGGTCTAAAGGGTTAAGGTATAATGTTAAACATTATAATACTCCTTCCTGCAGAGAGAAATCTGCCAAGTATTGCATTTATTGTATAGGATAACGTGGGTGTTGAACAGATTAAACATGCACTAAGTACTTACCCATGTTTTAAAAAGGAAATTTTGTAGGTAGAACATTCCAGAACCAAACATGCCCAGATCATTGCTTTAAATCACAGGCCAAAGTGGCATCAAAGTCTTTGCTTATCTCAGTAAAAAATATGTGCCTTTTACACCTATCTAGATAAGCAGACTGCTTTATTGTGCACAAAAACATGCTTAGAATTGGGCGCCATTTTCTAACCAAGGTCAGGCCCTAGGCCTGCAAGCTGCCGATATCTCTCTTATTGGCGAGCGGGGATCGGTTTTATTGTCCCATATTATATTCTGTTACCCAATTTTATTACCTAAATGGGGTTCCAGGCCATAGATTCACACCCGTTACTGCCTTTCATAATACCAAAAACCCAATTCACAGCATGAGGGAAATAACACTATAGATACCTCTAAAATCATGGTGATTTGTACCACAGGGGACCAATACAAGTCACCTTTTTTATTACTAAAATGGGTAGACTTATCATGTATGAATTAAGGAAAATAAAGCCTGGCCATGGGAACCGCTGTATACATGTACCACGTAGATTTATGTGGAGTTTTGTCGATCATTGTCCCTTCCCTCTCCCCCTCCCCCACTCTGTGTGTGAATATACCAGAATGATAAACTGCGTTTCGCGCTACTGCACCCTATTGACAAATCTTCCTTATTTATCGCCCACCTCACATACTCCCTTACTATACCAGCACCCCCACCCCCCGAAACCAGCCCTCTATTGTCTGTAACTGGATAGGAGGCTGAGGCCGCCATCTTGTCCCCCCCCCCCCCATCTCACCCCACCCGCACAGACCCAAATTGCCATAATTCATAATGCGCACTGCTACAATGATCTAAGGGCAGCATAGTTCCTCTTATAGGTATGATAGTCATGATGTATGCACGCCAACAGGTGTAATTCGCCATTCATGAATTTGACGTAAAAGCGTATGAACCCCCTCCTGTACCCTCCCGTCCTAGTAATACTGCCCTGATCCCAATACACGCCTATGCCTTACCCTGCCCCCTCACCCACCACCTTTCCAACCTTCTACCACGGGTTTCTATAAAAAGCACACCCCTGCCATACTTCCAGCCGACCCATCAACGGATAGGTATGCAATGCATGCCAGGGGAAATATTCACCGGAAGTGACTGCGGACCTGACCGGAAGCTGTGTGCCCGCCTGCGTGGCTCTGTTGTCGGCCCGCTGTCGGCCTGCCGGCTTTGCCGCCGACAAAATGGCCAATACTGTTGGCACGATCTGCAGCGTTTATATTTTTGTTGACATGCCCTGGCCCCAGTTTTGCTCGTGTACGTTATGATAAGTACAGATATTTGAAGAATGGAGTTATTTCATTAACCCAATACTGCATGCATGAGGGCCTAGAAATAGAGACATTAACTATCATGTCAATAGCGGGGCAGTTCTTGATTGGTTATCAATCTTAATTTGCTAACCAATAGTTGAAAGAGTCAGAGAAGAGGAAGAAAGACAGCCAGACAGTTTGTACCCGGACGCAATGGAAACAAAGAAAAGCAAAAAAAACACAATTACATTCATGCCCTCACATATGAGGGACCTTTAGCAAACCTGACGTAGCTCATTAAACGCAGACGTATCCTATGCTTTCAGCACTGCTACGTCTGCGTTTAATGAGCTAGTTAGGACCTTCAGCAACCCACGTAAAAGCTCATTGAACGCAGACGTAGCAGTGCTGAAGGCATGGGATACGTCTGCATTTAATGAGCTTTTACGTGGTTGCTAAAGGTCCCTATTACGTGGTTGCTAAAGGCGTGCGTATATAGATACAAAGCAGCATCTGTCCCATCCAACCCCTATCCTAGTGCAAATGTACCGTGGTGTGTAGTTGGTTACTACAATGTCAAGAAGCCAGGTGGCCGGTTAGCTCAGTTGGTTAGAGCGTCGTGCTAATAACGCGAATGTCGTGGGTTCGACCCCCACATTGGCCAACCACCATTTTTCCCCTCTGAAAAGGTTATAGTGATTGTACAACCGTAAAAACGTTAGCCTTTACATATATCAATCGTTTATATGTAAATGAACCAGGGCAGGCCTATAGCTTGACCTAGAGTCAACCATATCCCTTGAGATGCCCCCCCCTCCTCAATTTTGTAATCATCCATGCATGATACACCCTCGTTTGTGTATCACAGTGTCAGTAGGCCTACACATTACGTGTTACTCTTTCCAGCAGTGGACAAAATAGAGCCAATACCATTATATGAATAACTATTTTGTTACTCAGCCCTGGGGCTTTAAGTATAGTTTTGCCCCACAACCCCCATTTTCTCTACTTTTTTCCCTTCTTTAGTAACAGTGGAACCATAGACATAGAGAGGGGTCTCTCTCTAGGTCTGTGGTGGAACTTATCATTAAGACTTTAAGATGAGGTTGTAAGATGTTTCTAAGACTGGTTTGTCCATGCACTTGCTTGAGCTATCCAAAAAGTATTCACTTATAGTCGATATGATCAATCAGAAGGCACACGTTAGCCTTGAGAGACCTCCCGTCCACCTGTTTGCAATACTGCACACATATTTACCCATAAAGGACGGCACGTTACCTGAACGAAACATTAATTTTGTTGTCAAGATGCACTAACACAGTAATGGCGAGTTACTCTCGAACTTTAGGATGTGTCATTCCCGTAGGATGCCGTGATGCATCATGTATCATTAGCTTGGATTCGAAGCCTAATCTATGCCACGAGATTTGCTTGATCCGATGACTAGATCTATAGTAGTGGTAATACAGATGGAACCAGTGGAAATGGCGGAAAAGGGGTGGACAGAGTACAAGATGTTGTTATACGGTATCCCATTTTTGTGGAGATTCCCATTTAGCATTGATCCATAAATAGCATAATCATTATGATAAATATAATCATTATGATAAATCATATAACTTAGAGGGCAATGAGTATACATCCACTTGGATGAAGCGTCTAAAGTACAGCATCATCAAGGAGAGCTAACGGGTAGCAGCGAACTGTCAGTGTTTAGGCCAAATAAAAGAGAATTGTTTCAGGTAACATGGGATGAAACTATAGTGTCGGTAGGTCGGATCTTCTTTTTTTTTTTGAACTTTTTTTAGCCACCTCCTGTATATACCCCAAAACCTCTTCAAAATTGCATAAATTTGCACGTACCATGCTGCATTTCTATTTCACATTATGAATAATGATGGAAATAGTAGCCTGTTTTGATAGGGTCGGTCGGGTGACCTGAAACAAACCTTTTCTTTTTTTGGCCTTAGTAAAAGAGTGCAAGTTACAAAAGTTGTGTCATTATACTCCTACCACCAAGAACTTTGTCCATTACATTAGTAACACACTGGTAGTTTCCTGTTCGGTTGATGGGAAGACAGCAAATATATTAATTAGACATGAAGTAGACTACTTTCTGTTTAATTAAAAGCATTATTATAGGGTTGAGCAGTAAAACTACTTTAGTTGCTATTATGTCAATGAAACTTGCAATAAACTTTGAAACAAATATATTATGTAACGCTAGTATCATTAGAACGAAACCATAATTCTGAGAACTCAATGTTAATGCTATTTCATGCATAATATTCATATATTTCGTAATTAATTAAGCAAGAATGCACAATGTGGCCTGTCAGGGTTCAGCCAGTCATATAATTATGATCTGTCGGTCATAAAATTAAATGTAGCCTGGTTGAATTAATGTTATCTCTTGAAGACCATTCCCTCCTATCAGAGCAAGATAATTAATGCAATATCAAAGTAATGGAGTATACGTCTTTTCTACCTCACTTACAATAGTAAATGACCGCATCTCAGTACCTAAACCCAGCCTTCCCAGGTGGCACCCATCAGCGTTAGACAATCAGGAGCCGATGAGTGAGACTTCACTGCCATGTAAATGGCACAGGGAATACGTCAATGCAGTCTGTCCGTCTCACGGACCGTAGGTTTATGCAAATCTGGGCATATTATTTGTTCCTCTGCTGAGCAATCTCTAAATGGCCCGAGAAAGGATTAATGTACACAGGATATATTAATATGAATTTATAGATTGAATGGTGTTACTTTGCATATAGATTGTGTAAATGGAATAGGGATTTATATCTACTGTCTCGGGATAGTCAACCGAATATCTGTTTGGTGATACAAATGGGACTCATTTCACTTTACACGTGTAGTAGGGTATCTTGGATTATAGAGATGGTCGCCCAGCCCCAGCTGAAAGCTCAAGGTCGGGTCACAGCAGCAGTTCCCAGAGCCATCACGTGGAATGCTCTGGGATCCAGAGTACTGCCAGCTACTCCAACGTAGTTCTCTCCCGGTGTCATTTTGCCCTATTCCATCATTTTGCCATTAATTGCAGGAACGCCATCCAATTAAGGTGAAAACAAGACATCCATCTGAACACTTGCCATTTAAAACATATCCACTCAAAAAGGAAATTGTCCATCTCCATGGTTCAATAGACGACTAGATGCTTGACACTGATTGGTTGAGCTCATCCCAGAGACCCACCATCTTGTTTCTGACGTCACTCAGGCAGAGAGAAGCCATTTTAGAGATGGGGCTCCAATTTCATGCTCCCTGCAATTGTGATGAAAAAAGTGGAAGAATCCATAATAAAAGAAAACCTTCAAGGGCTAGACTCTATTACCAAATGTCAGTGAAAATCATTAATTGAGTGTATGAAGTTAGAAAGTACCCGCTGCAATTGGTTCATAGAAACATACAGATTGGATATTATCATGATAATTAGAAATTTATCTTCTAGGAAAGGAACGTTTTGTGTAATTCAATTGTATTCTACAGAGAAAAAGGTACCTCAAAGCTAGTTTTAGCCTGGTTCTGAAATTGTATGCCATAGTAGCGCCCCCTGTTGGCTGAAATCGGAATTATTCCTGCAGGGAGTATCCTTTCAGCTTGCCTGCTCACAATGAAACTTAATACACAAAAATGTGGCGGAAATATGTAATCATCATCATCTGCTTGTATTGAAATAATGAATAGTCGATCTCCTTCTAGGTCGCGAATGAATAATAATAATTGTTAACTTTTTGAGAATGTATAAGCATCTATACAGGGGGGAAGGGAGAGAGCTAATTGCACCATGTTTACTATAATGTTATAATAACAGACCAGCATTCACAATTTCCATTCAATATTGTTCCTCCCCCTGAAAGATTAATTTCTATTGGTTAATCTCTGTCACATGTTGTTAATAAGTTCATTAATCTCAGCTTTGTTCCTTGTAGAACTACATTGTCTAAGCCTTAGGGTTATGCTTTGTCTAATCCTCTGGATCCAATATTCCAAAGTCAGACACTATAGGAGATGTCTTCCAAATCAGACTTCAATCACTGACCGAAATTTCCTTTACAGACATCCAGCTCATCCTTTATCTTAAACCTTTATGGATGGCATGGTACCTGAAGATTGTTTTCATAGACTTGCCAGCGCTGCATTAGTCAATATAACCGATCTTTAAGAGTGTATCAATTCCCTTCGGTTTGATGCATGAACCCAACAAGGGTGAGTTATTTACCCAGGCTGCGTTTGTGCATAATGATTATTTACAAGAATAGTGTATAAATACATTATGCCGTCCTTAGAGAATTAAGAGGACAAGCTTCTTTGGGCGGCAAACCTTTTTCATGGAAGAAGCAAATCCATATCAAATTCGGAATAACATTCGCTTCATAGCCCTTTAAGTGCTTAGTTCACCTTGCCCTTAATCGTCATTATGCATAAGTGCAGCCCTTGGCGAGTCTATACATGGATGATGCCGGCTTTGTGGGGGTCAATCAACCCATTTGGGTCTGCATGGTGCTATCGAGTTACTCACCAGGCCTGGATTTATGCATCATGCCGATGTTTTAGGGTCCTAATGCATTAAAACACTATGTGACCCTTCAAGAGTTAACATTTCTTAAGTTCAAACGCCTTCACTGTCTGGATTTGGTGTGGAACTAAGGATACAGCGTCGGTTTACCAATGGCCTTAACTCTGCCTACAAGGATGGTATCCTCCTAGGATTTGGACGCCCCTAATCAAACGTCCTCCCTGGGAGACTGTGGCTTGGATCTACTTCTAGGTCCTATTACTTCTGACTCTTCTCATTTCAAATAAAGTAATCGTTAATTAGGCTCAAGTCGAACCCGACTACCAGCCTTTATCTAACCCTTACAGGGGGTATCACTACTGTGTGTGCTGTATACTTCTCAGTGTTTTTTGGCATGGTGATAAGCATGGGAGTCTTACAACTCAAAATTACAAAATGTTAAATTATAAGGGCAATATTTCCATAGAGTGGAGCACTGAGTCTTGACTGCACAGGCAATATTTACTACCATGTTCCTCTCACTCTATTACAACGCGCAATGTGGCACGCACCTGTTCATGCCTATGCCCCTTTTATTGATGTACACATTTATACAAAATAAGTGGCAGCACTTTCTATATGGTTGGCCAGGCTTATATTTCCTCACCAAAGCTGGTTGTTATTAGTTTGATACATTTAAGTACATCAGTAATAGGAATGCTGAACCCAGTTTACAGGGGAATCGCAGATAAAGTCAATTTAGGGTACGCACAAAATTTAAATGTTGGTTACCCCAGAGGAGATACCAATTTGAGTTGAGTTTAAATAGCCTTTATTTCTCACATATCAAGATCTTGGTTACAACAATTGTCCTTTCGATATACGGAAGAAATAAGGCAGGCTGCGTTTAGGATTGTGCATCCCATTTATGGTAGCAACATTTATACCAATGAACATAACATTTCAACGCTGCTTGTATAGAATATGGTTAGTAAAAATAGCTTACGACTAGACTTTTAAATAATTATTCTCGCTTTTTCTTTACATCAATTTCCAGGTGCAAAAATGTATTTATCTTAATTCCAACAATAATGAGTTTGAGTTTAATTGTTTTATTTGGCAAAAATACATCTCAATATTAGGAGAGTTCTTCCCGTATCGCCATATACATCCGATAATTAATAAATGATGTTATATTCTAGAACAAGACAGACATATTTAATGGTTCATAATATTATTAAATAATACACAACTGTAGGTCAGATGAAAGTGTGTTTGGGTTTGGTGTTTGGCTAGTTTAACTTTCGAGTTAAACTAGCTCATCTTTTAATGGAGCTAGTTCCTCTGCTGTCAGTGCAGCAGTGAACATGCTCTTGGTTGCCAGGTGATGTCTTGAATGGTGACATCTGTCCCAGAGCCGCATACCGCGGTATGCCGGACATTTCTTGTAGATGTCTTTCTTTGGTCGATGGGTTTTGAGTTTGATTTTGTTGTTTCCCCTCAGGTTCCTGGTTGGTGCGACCAGGTTGCCTTCATCTCTGCTCTTTCTATACATGAGCTGCAGTAGCTGACGGTTTCGCCGCGTCTCTAGACGCTCTAGCGAGTATTCATCATGCAGTTCCTGGATGTTGGCATCTCGCGCGTCCTTGATGTTAGAACAGATGCGTAGGGCCGAGTTCTGGAGAACTTGTAGCTTTGCGCCGACCCATGCAGGCCCCCCATCTATTATGAAGGGGCAGTACTCCATGATTGGGCGAACCATTGAGACATAGACTAGGGCGGTCGTTTCTGCATCTGTGTGCTTACGCACGTCTTTCAGCTGGTTGAGTCTCACCTGAGTTAGGTTTACAATTTTCTTGCATTGAGGCTTGAAGCTGAGGGTGGAGTCCACACTGACCCCCAGGTAGTTGAATGACTCTACAACCTCTAGGAGCCGACCCTCTAGGAGTATATGTGACATGATCTGCGAAAAAGGCCCTTAGTGCAGGGTGCACTAAGGTCCCTTTTCCCAGTACATGTCACATGTAAGGGTAGAGGAGACATAGCGTAATTTTATTTCTGGTGGCAATTATTAAGAATTGCTGTTATTATACATTACAATTTAAACCATTTGGCTGTCTAAGGGAGTGGTCACTGGATTTGCCCCCACCTCTCAAATGATACGAAAATTTGATATGGACATTTTTTGGGTCCCCTTCGAGGGCTTCACATTTCCTTATTGTTCACCACCCCAATCAGTTCTACCATATGTTGTAAATCATTCTTTAAGGGAGGGCTTTGTCACTGCTCAGTTTGTAAAAAAAACAAAAAAAACTTCTTGATTAGAAATAAATCATTTAGGAATATATATGAAATGTGAGCAGAACGAACTATCCACACACCCTCCCGTGGAGCATCCTTTCTGTGTAACTCTTCATTACTAATCAGTCATCGGCCCTGTTGTTTTGGCAGTTACCCACATGTCATATAAGTGCACAGGTGCAAAGAGTCATCCGGATCAACCTTGCGCCAAATCAGCCCCTCCAGAATTATTCACTGGCACGGGTGACAGACATTATATATACAGAGACATACAGAGACACAGAGAGACAAAGTCAGAGAAACAGCCAGAGACAAAGGGACAAGAGAGAGGGGCGGATGGGCAGGAGAAGGGCAAACACAACCTTCTTTCCTTATTCAATTTATATTGCTATTTTTTCTTCCTTCCTGCCTTTCTTCTCATATCTCTCCATCCATATATCCCTGAATCCTCTGCTCTGTGGTACCCTCATCCATTCCCTTCCTCCTCCTCCTCTACTTCCCTCCTCCCTCAGGTAAGCCCTAGGTACGCCCAGACTCCCAAACTACCTCTGACAATGAACCCTTCCCCTCCCCTAACCCTACCCGCTCAGCACATGCTCAGATCTGCTCAATAGGGGGCGCGGCGGGGCTCAGAGCAGCTCACAGAGTAGTTGATCATTCTCCCGCCAGGTGAGGCAAGACGTGGATATATGCACATTCCCCACTCCCCATCAATTCTCTACTCTACCCGACATTCAATCATAGCAGGATCAACCTCAGATTTATTTGAGCAGAAGGTTTTACAGGCCTTATTTTGTGTCTGGAGTTTAGTTCTGACAAACCGGAAGTGACCGGCGGAAGCGGAAGTGACATGTCGCCCATATCTAAGTAACAGCCACAAGGTGGCGTTTCAGGTACAAGGGACAGGACGTCAGACAGGTAGGCCGATTTAATTATTAACCCTTTAAGGACGACATGATGCCTCAAGGTTTATGCTCACTAATTTTGTCTTCACGATGCACCAAAGCAACGCCGGCGAGTCACCGGCGATGCATTGGTGTATCATGCCGACCCTTTATGGTGTATCAGCCCTGTAGGGTTGGTATGTAGGACTGCAGTAGATTCAGTTTAAACTTCTTTATTGCACTTCTAGAAGATCGTGAGGGTTTTATAATATGCACCATGAAGACAAAGGGACATACAACAATAAAGCACTATGCCGTCCTAAAGGGTTAATCAATAATTATCTAGTTCGAATTACATGCACATCAATAATCATGTAGTCGTGGATAGTTTCTCTAATTTTCTCTCCGATTGCCGCAGTCTTCACGTTGGTCTATTGAAACATTTTGTATCCTAAATTAGAATATTATATCCCATCGCCCCAATACACAATCTGAATACTCGGTTTAAAAATATCCAGAGACAAAAGAAAGAAGACGAGAGTTAATTTTTAGAGTTAAACTAAGTGGATTGAGGTGTTATTTCTCCAGAAAGTCTAGTTTATCCATCAATATGATCTAGAAATGTAGGGTATATTGTTCATTTTCAAGGAAAGGGGCTTCTAATGAAATATGTATATAACGTTTTCTTTTACACGAAATTGTGTTTCGGGTAGTCCAACCTAACCTAACCGTACACAGCATCAGCCCCAAACATCATCAGCGAGTTTGCAAAAGAAAAAGAGAAAGAGATAAAAACAATGCAGACCCTTCGTTGACCTTTTCACTGAAAACAAATGAAATATTCTCCCCCCCCCCCCAAAAAAAAAAAGAACGAAGGGATCCCCCCCCTCCGCCAAAAAAAAATTAAAACAAAAAGAAAAGAGAAAAAAAGAAAAAACAACACAAAAAAACAACAACAAAATCCATCACCTCATCCCCTGTTACAATGTATTAAAATAATGACCACTCCCTTAATGATTTTCATACTGAGCATGCCTTTCGAAGCAGGCTGAAACACGACGTTATTGTGCGGCCTAACTGCGGCCCTTTGTGTCTGTGCGCGGCATCTGCCTGTTTGTGTGTGTGGTAGCGGCAGCTTTATTACGGCCCTCTGTTTGGATCCTCTGTGGCTGGTGTTTGGTAATTCGACAGAGACATCTGAGATGTTTGCTCCTCTCGTCGCCTCATCTCTGAATAATATATGATCCTCCCCTGCAGGTCCTTATGGAGCTGGATTAGATTACCTCGGGTTGATGTGAGTGTATTTGTCTTCTCAGTTTTATACAGCTGATACCCTTAACCCTTTACGGATGGCATATTGTGTAATTCACTATGTACATTGTACTTTAAATTGTCACGATGTATGAGTAACTCGCTAGTACTGTCTTCATGTATTATGCTGAAATTATTGGGTTGAAACAAAGGGTTGTCATGGTTTATTTTTGAGAAGCAAAGTACCCTACAGGGTTGAGACACTGACAAAATGGTCGGCATAATTCAGCAGTTTACCAACGGGAAATTCTCAGTCAAGGTGAGTACTGCGATGGGTACATCATGGCGACAAATAATAATATAACGCCTTGAGGTATCATGCTATAGTAAGGTGTCATTAAAGGGTTAATGTGGATAGGTTTGTCTTCTCAGTTGTACCCCCTTGATGCGCCTAGCCCTCTAGATCCTGATTAAAACAGAAAATTAATTGCAATCTCAATTGTTTTCCAAAATCCATTGGTGAGCATTTCCCCGAAAATACTGAGTACTATCACTCCAATGCTGCAGCATCGTGCCTGTAAATTATGCAATCAAAGACCATTCATTTCACTTACATATATTAAGTACCCTTTGCTCTTGGTACAATTATGATCATTGATGATAAAAGGTACACCAAATCGATATTAAGAATATTTCTGTTTCTATTCATGGTCATATCATATGGTAAATGGTATCCCCCCCCCCCCCCCTTATACCACTGATAAGAGCCAATTCAGGCTGCCTGGTATCCTAACCTTGGAAGACCGCCTTGTCAGACCCGCCACAATAGAAGTGATTGGGGGACATTGATGCTGTTTGGAGCATAGAGGTTGGTTAAGGGTGGTATGGGAGGGGGGGGGGTTGACAGCAGCTGATGGAAGATCATTAGTGGGGGCAGGGGGAGGGGAGAGTGACGGTTTGATGTAAGGTCTTTGGACGCCGCGCAACGCCGCTGGAACATGGTTCGCCAAGTTATTTACAGGTGGCGCTGCCAAGGGCCTGAAATCAATACGTCATTAATTGTTGGGTGGATGAGCTGCTCGTTAGGGCTAGCATGAGCTGCTCACCGACCCAGTCTCAGGCATCACACCCAAGTGTAAGGGCTTTAGAGAGTGGTCATTTCTTAACCCTCCTCCACGGGCAGCATAGTGCCTACAGGGCTTGATACACTTCGGAAGGACTGGCATGATGCATAAATGCACAGGCTCGCCAGGGGTCTGTTACATAAGGAATGAACGGGTACTAAAAATGGCATAAATGCAGTTCAGTGTTGCAAGGCTGTGAATGAATATACCCGTTAATTTATGGTACCCCTTAGGGGTAAAGGGTATGATGTGTGTCTTCTATACAAATGTATGCAGTGTTACCATGTCCGTAAGATGGTACCCTTTAATAAAAAAATTGTACCCTTTAATATTTAATATGTGGTGTTGCAGAATGCAAAGTTATACATACCTCCAGTGGACGTATAACTAATTTAAAATCTTAAATAAACCTTCTTTCTTCCAAATAATTTTAGAGGGGTAGTATATAAAATACATTAAGAGGATCTGTATGTCAAAAGTGTCATACCTATTGCATTTATAGAAAAAAAGTCATATAAATTGGTACCCGTACAGCCATGCTCACTAATTAAATGATAGAAAACAATTGGTGATTGTGGATAATTTATTATAGTTGTTATGTGGGGCCCTATATTATTTTCATTGACAAATTCGTGCCCGTTAATTATTTACTAATATGATATTTTCTTTGTTGGGTGTAACCTTTCCTATTTTAGTTGATATATGTGTGTACTGAAGTGATGACGTTTTACACAAATTTGTGTACTTTACCATGTACCCTGCCCATTTTGGGCATATTCTGGGCATAATTAACGGGCACAAATTAACGGGCACCAATATTAACGGGCACAAGATATTGTATTGCCCTTTAATATATTTAATCCTTCTGCAACACCATCATTTCTTGCCTGTTAGCATGCCCGCAAAAACGTACCCATTCTTTTATAATTCCTATACTAACGGGTACACCTTATGTAACAGACCCCTGGGTTGCATTCATGCATCATGAGGACGAAGGACATGCAAAGAGAATTAACATGTATCACCCCACGAATCTGGCATGATGCTAGATGTATCACTGGCTATAGGTAGTTACTCGTCAGTGCTGCATTCATGCATCCTGACGATGAACGTTTTTCTAACTTTAATTGCATATGAATTAGTTTCCATGGCTATAGTCAAGACTGGAGAGTTTGGCGAAACTCCCCCCCGAGAGATCGTAATGCCCCTTGATAGGTGTTAACATATGACCATTAGATACCATTTTGCAGTGCTATTTTAACAAACCCTTCAAAATGTCATGTCATTAAGGTTACTGTATATTGAAACACCACTTGTGGGGATTTAAGAGCACACCCTGGAGTTTTGGGTGATCATTAACATTTGACATCCGCCCCCTCCCGTAGTAAAAGAAAGGTTGTCTGGAATGGTGTCTAATATAATGTATGCTACGTTACTAATAATTAGACTGTACTATTTTCCCTCCTTCCCTCCCTCCCTCCCTCCCTCCCTCCCTCCCTCCCTCTCTCCCACTCATCCTTCTTCCCAGCTTAACTCCTTCCGCACTTCCCTACGTTGCTGTCGTCATATATGACTGCCTACTTGCCTGCTTGACTCTATACACTTGCCCTTTCCGTTTTTTTCCCCTACAAATCCCCGTCCCTGGAGCCTTTGGACTGACTAATTCTGTTAGGCCCAACACATCCTCACACCCGACCAGCAATTCCGGCCCACCACGTGACATTTGTTCCCTCACTTTTCCCACATCTAATCCAACTAGGGCAGGTTCAAATCGGATCAGGGGCTGAAGCCAATGGAGCGGGCAAATACTCTGTTCGCTGTTCGTATACGACGCCCACCCTGCAGTCAGTCGGGCACAATGTTGCAGGGCAACGGCCACAAAAGCCTTGTGAACAAGACACAGCAATGTTGGTTACTCCCCTGCCCCTCTCCACCCCCTCAACCCCCAGGCCCATGGCCGTGGTGAGCCAACCCCCTGGTCATGGCCTCTGTCCCCTGTTTTTTTGTCCTTGGGAATTCCATGAAATGCAATAGAAGGGTAGGAGGCCGCGAGCAGTGACAGCGGCTCCATTAGGTTGGAGCTGCTCCTGGTTATAGTGGTGGACAGTGGGGAACAGCTCGGGGTAGTACAGCGAATGAGTGAATAGGAAGTGTACTGATTAATGGTTCAACCAGTTAATCATTTTAAGCATCACATTTATTCGGAATGATGCAATAATGCAGCCATGGCCAGTGCTGTATTCAAACATCATGGTGATCCTAGGGAGCTCTGGTAAACAGCACAAAGTATATGTCATTGTATGAGTGAGTGGGTGCTAAACCGAATACTGGTTTAACCCAATTAAGCAATTTAAGGAAAGAATCCACCAAGGCTTGATGGTCGGGATCCAGTCCACTCTGGTTAAATATATTATATTTCAAATGGATGCACTCTAAACGTTGGCAATTAAGTTGTGCAATATATCAACAAAATACAATCCAAATATTGCAAATTTATAAAATCAATAGTAAATTATGTATGCTGGCTGTGAAAATGTGGGTTCATTTTCAAGGTTAAGCCCTCTCCTGCAGATGTACTTTACCTCTTAGCATTCACCTTTACAAAACACAACATGCTCAAGCCTCCAAAGACCCTTAAATGTAACGTTCTACTTATCGACTTACGGTGCAGGAGGTCTTAAAGGCAGAAGTTTTGCTGCCCCTACAGCAAAGGTCGGAGTAGAGCAACGGCCAGTATACTCAGGGCTTTATATAGTGGATAAGGGAGGGGGATTAACGGTGGTCCTGCTGTGCCAGCCTTTACGAGCCCTACTAAGGTCCCTTTATAAGACCAGCCTCTTTTAATAGCCATCAAACCAATTCTAGCCTCATCTAATGCTACCGTGAGGCCTTCAATGGCTATTTCAAGGTCTCTTCAATGTCACTTCCTGCCCCCTTTAGGGACCAATTTAGGCCATTCTGCGGGTCAACTTCTGCACAGGTGCTGCCTTATAAACTCACATAGAGAGTAACTCTGCGAGCAGTTCCATGAGAGCTTTAGACAGAGATGTATTATTTCATTTAATTCGACAGTCCCTATAGTTAGCTATAGTTTTGTAATCGTTTTTCACTGGAGAAACTGGATCTCATTCTCCACGGCCCCGTTCTCCGCTGTGACAGCTTCAAAAGGCTATGAAACGACTTTTATAATAGGCGTAATCAACAGCTATATGAAATAAATAGCGGGATGAAGCTGTCCAAACTGACAATTTCTCTGTCCAAATTGAGAGTTTCCTCACTCGTTTTATCCTGGGTCCAACCCTCGAACAAACCGCTTATACTAACTAGCTATAGTTTGGAGAGATTATCATGTACATACACACAATACGAAACCTTCTGCACCTAATGTAGCCCGAAGCTGTTGTCTGATAGTTTTGGCCATCCCTATGCCAGAGACCCTATATTTACGAAGTAACTAGGCTATTTGAGCTGCACAAGGTTTGGCATAGCCCCTTCAGAAAGAAGATATTTCCTGAACATAGGAACTAACCGTTTAATGATGGCTTCACGTTCGTCTGTGTCGATGACAGCAGTAACTCTGAACTCGGCGATTTTCCAAGAGTTGGTCAATTCGGTAGGGTCATCATGATGCAGGAATACAGCCCTGTACTGGTGATTCACGTGACAGGGCTGCATTTGTGCACCATGCCAACCTCAGGGCATTAGGCTGATGCTAAATGTTGCCTTTCTGTTGCCTGACCTCTCACACACGGAGGGGTATAAAGCGGCCTTCGGGGCACGAGGTCCACAGACCTATCCCTCTTTACGGTAAGGTAGTGAATCAACTGAGCAGCTCGTTTAACTTGTTAACCCTTTAAAGGCCGCATAGTGCTTCGATGTGGCAGGTCTTTGGTCGTTAGTATACATGAATGCACTGCTACCGAGTAACACGCCAGCGCTGCTTTCGTGCGTCCTGCCAACTCTTCAGTAGAGTATCAACCCCGTAGGATAGCATTTTGCTTGAATGCAGCACTGTTCAGTTAATCAACATGGCGTCATGCCTGTGTCGTGACGATAAATAGCATGGCCCATTTAGGTATTATGCGGTACGTAAAGGGTTAACTCGTCAGAGCAAATCCCCATGGACAGTAGTAGTAAGCAGGGGCGGTAACTCTTTTCTATGTATCCAAGCTCCTCAAGGCTCTTGTTCTAACCCTCGGCACTACTGTCTCCAATATTATTGTCAAAAGGAAGGAATACTATTAATATTTCTGTTGAAAATTACAAGGCTCAGATGTTATAAGCTGAGGGATTTTCCTTGAGAATCTAAGTGAAATCCAATGTGAAGTAATAATTATTGAATTACACTGTTTACCCTAGCCTAATTATATCGCCTTCTTGACTATCTTGAATCCAAATGTTTTACTATTTTTCGTTGATTAATTAAAGGCTATCAGTATGAGAACTTCTATTGTCATTTAGGAATGATTGTTATATTACCAGGCAAGTAATAAATCACATAATACAGGTTATCACTTTTGATTAGCTGCCCCATGATTTGCATTCCCAGCATACAGTGGCAGAAAAGAACTTGCCCCCAATATGCCCACGTACCAGTGATGTAGCTCGGATACGAAGACAAGCTCTGCCAAAGAGGACAGGAATGGCCCTAGACCCCTAACTTCGACACGGCGACATGGGCCTTTTTGGGACTTAGTGACATGGGACATGATGAATAAATAGATAGTGACATGGGACATGGGTCATTTCTTAAAATTGATATGGTGACATGGCCATTTCTTAAGATCGACATGGTGACATGAGCATTTCTTAAGATCGACATGGGACATGGGGACACCCCCCATCAGGGGCCCCACAGGATGGCCTACTACATGAACCCAGGGTCCACAGGGGACAAGATTGCTGCATTCAAGAATCACGCTGACCTTCTGGGAGTGCATCAAACCCGTGATACTTTGATGCAGTCCTGGCGGGTAACCGCTAGTAACTCACCAATGCTACATTCAAGCCTTAAAGGGGTTCTGCAGATCACCACAGGCCCACACCAGCCCACACCAGCTGGAGGAGGCCCACCACGTGGTGTCGTCACAGGTTACAAGAACCCTCTTCCTCCTGTACATCACCCTCTCAGCCTCCCCAAGCTCCCTCCTTCACCCCGAGTAGTAGCCAACGCCGAGCTATGAAAGCAAATGTGGCGCTCACCCAATGTCAACATAATTAGGGCCTGAGATACCCCGTGAATGGGACGGGGGCAGGGGGGCAGACACTCGGCCCAACAAAACCACGCCAGACACGCAAACACGGCACGCCGGAAGTGGCGACGGCAGCGCCGCCAGTGGCGACTTACCGTACTAGACGCGAGGATTGGTTCCTAGGACGTCACGTCCTGATGACGTCTTATTTCTGCGTCATAATATTATCTCAAGATGATAACTAGTTTTTCTGTTGTGTTTCTTGGCTGGAGTAGGGCGGAGCTGTTGGCCTATTACCCACCCTCTCTTTTTAGCCTCACCCTACCTTCTGCTAGTGTTCACCCTACAGCACTCTTAACCCTCTAAGGACGGCATAATTCCTCAAGATTTCATCTTCATTTGTCCGTCAGGATGAACAATGCCTGGTGAGTTACTAACTAGGTCTGCATTGGTCCATGATGCGTATATATACCCTTAAGTTATAGAATTATACCAACACAGTTTACATGATGCGTTAATGCATCCTGCTAACAAATGGGCGTGATGCGACAAATCACTCTGCTGCCCTTAAAGGGTTAACTGCCTGCACTAATTCCTCCAGTACTCTAACTCCTGAAGGGTGGTGGTGATCAGGGCTGCAGCCATGTGTGCACTAACGTGCAGGGTAGAGTCTACACAGGCACACCAAAGTCTAGATACTTGTTAAAGTGGTCCTCTCACCACACAAAGAAAGAAGTAGAATCACTGTGACTCCCCGGGACCATAAAGTGGCTCCCTAACATTAGCAGGACTCTATGATAACTCCTGTTCTACGACTCCCTAAAGGTCAAATCCCACAACGCGAAAAATGGGCCAGAAAGTGTTGATTATTGACATAAAAACAAGGGGCAACTGTTGCCAATGTTGTAAATCGCAACACTTGTCCCATGATCTTATCAGTCTTATGCCTCTCAAAATCCCACAGTGGTCAATAATAGGCAAGCAAAGTGGTTAATTGATCTGTTTGAGGGGAGCTACTCCACAGTATGATTTGTCCTCACTATTCCCTCTCAATTAGCCTAAAAATATTTGGAGTGTCCCCCCTATATAAGCCAAATCTTTGACATATTCCAATAAGCAACATTTTCTAGGCCTTCCGGGGGCAAATATCTAACTCATTTGATACTTCTGATTTCTCAAATCACAAGACAAAGGCAACCCTTTCTCACTGATTTGGGCCTGTCTTAGCCAAAATAGGGCCTAAAATCGGCAATAAGACCAATTCACGACATTTTCTGACCCTCTCTCGCATTGTGGGATTTGACCTTAATGATTGGGAGTCGCTTTAGAGTCGTGGGGAGAGTTACCTCAGTGATTCAGCACTGATAATAATACCTATAGACAGTAGTGACTATACCACCATATTTTGACCCTGGTAGTCAGGGGACTATACAACTTAGTCACATATTAGTCATGAAGATAGTCAGTAGTGACTATATGTGGATCACACAAATTGATGATGTCACAGGTATGTGTGCACAGGAAACAGTTAGGATTCAAATTTGAATGGTCCATGGACTTCAGGTCGGCACATCCTCTTCTAAACCACTATTTTATGGATATCCCTGCTTGTTATATTTATGTTACAGTTGACTATGACAGCTTAAGATGTTATATGGTGCATGAGTTCTCATGTTTCATAGAGTAATCATGATATTTTGTTCAAATTTTGATGAGTGTATGTCTATAGACTGACAGAGCATAATAGGTCTACACAGGAGCCTGCAACCTGCCCTGTTTTATCCTAGCCTGTCCCCTGCCCTACCTATCCTAGCCTGTCCCCTGCCATGCCTTATCCTAGCCTATCCCTACCCTGCCTTACCCTAACCTGTCACCTGCCCTAATTATCCTAGCCTGTACCCTGCCATGCCTTATCATAGCCTGTCCCTTCCCCTGCCCTATCCTAGCCTGTCCCTTGCTATACCTATCCTAGCCTGTCCCTTGCCCTGGCCTATCCTATCCTGTCCCCTACCCTGCCTTATCCTAGCCTGTCCCCTGCCATGCCTTATCACAGCTTGTCCCTTGCCCTGCCCTATCCTAGCCTGTCCCCTACCCTGCCTTAACCTAGCCTGTTTCTTGCCCTGCCCTATCCTAGCCTGCCCCCTAGCCTGCCTTATCCTAGCCTGTTCCTTGCCCTGCCCTATCCTAGCCTGTCCCATACCCTGCCTTATCGTAACATGTTCCCTGCCCTGCCTTATCATAGCCTGCCCCCTAGCCTGCCTTATCCTAGCCTGTCCCTTGCCATGCCTTTTCCTAGCCTGTCCCCTGGCCTGCCTTATCCTAGCCTGTCCCCTTCCCTGCCCTATCCTAGCCTGTACTCTGCTCAACCTATCATAACCTGTCCCTTGCCATGCCTTATCCTAGCTTGTTCCTTGCCCTGCCCTATCCTAGCCTGTCCCCTACCCTGCCTTACCCTAACCTGTCAACTGCCCTACCTTATCCTAGCCTGTCCCCTACCATGCCTTATCCTAACCTGTTCCCTGCTCTACCTATCCTAGCCTGTCCCCTGCCATGCCTTATCCCAGTTTGTTCCTTGACCTGCCCTATCCTAGCCTGTCCTCTACACTTCCTTATCCTATCCTGTCCCCTGCCCTACCTAACCTAGCGTGTCCCCTGCCCTACCTATCCTAGCCTGTTCCTTTCCCTGCCCTATCCCTACTACTCTGCTCTGCCTTGCTTTGCCCTGCCCTGCTCTACATTATTTTGCCCTGCCATAATCTGCCTTGATCTACCCTACTATACTCTCCATTACTCTGCTCTGCCTTACTCTGCCTTACTCTGCCTTACTCTGCCTTGCTCTATCCTGCTCTACTCTACACAGCTTTGCTCTGCCTTGCTCTACCATTCTGAACCTTGACCTGCCTTTCCCTTATTTCTCATGATTGACTATATCTATTAGTCATAGTGACTACTTAAGACCATGAAACCATTGAATTCATAATTACTTGACTATAATTATAGCCCAAATCAGCCAATTAAATGGCTGACTATAGGTTGACTGTATGACTAAGTTGCATTAGACATAGGTGACTAACTAGGTATAGCCATTTTTTCTATGTTCACGTGACTATAGAAACGTAGTCCGTAGTGACAAACCTTTCCAGGCCCATTATTATCAGTGAGTCCAGACTGAGGAGTCACCCTGAGTCACCCTGATTCTACCAAGAGTTCACGTTAGAACACCAGCTGGTAAACCCTTGGGGAGAGGTCTGCTTTAATTGCTTTCCAGCCTGCAGGGGCGGAACCGTTTTTTTTAAAAAGAATTTTCTAATAATCTTTCGATCCGTCAACACCTATATCAATGGTTAATAGGTGGTGGGCTTCATAAATCTGCTGTAAAACATTGTAAGCTTATTTCCTTATCAGTCTTCCTACTCAAAGATCAAATTCTTCATTGTCATCCTGATAATATCATAGTTTAGCATATGAACCATGTATGTTTTTATTGTAGGATTACTGTTTCAGTGGTTGTGATAGTTAATACCAATTGAGGTATGATATACTATCCATATCTCTGCTGATTCTTTTTAGGTCGTTCACTGCCCAGTCATTTTGATTCAATTTTAAAGCAAGAGAAATATTGTATGACATAACGATCGTGAACACTGAAGGTTAATTCAGTTCATCATATGCCATGTTTCTCAGTTCACAAACAGTTGGGCAATTTAAATATAACCATAAGTATGATAAATGAATCAGATCTGATCGTTGGTCCCTGCATTGAAGACCATAGTTATTGATTAGGTACTCACTAGTGACGACTACATGGTGATGATTTTGTTTGGGGCCTGGCAACATTACTGGTGATTTGGAGCCATAATCTGTGAGGACCTCGTAATGATTACATGTTGATCTATTTAGAGAGGACACTGTGTTGTTGATTCTAGCTTATATCACTGGACGTTCTTAAGGAGGCAATTTCGGACTTTCATGCTTGAAATATTTAACTCGAAATACTCTAGTTAAACAATTTCATGCATAACTATCAAGAATGTAAAAAAAGAAAAACAGTTTCATTCCAAGAAAAAAAGAACAGGTTTGATACTCTTTGTAAGGAAAGCATTGTTAGTTCCCCTATTGATACACATTATATTGATACACTTAGCAGTCTTCTGCAGGCCCGCAACTAGCCTCTGGACATCTACCCCCTTATAGGACGTAGCAGATGCTCATATGGTTCCGTCACATCATGTGGAGGGGTAGATGTCCCCAGGGGATAGAAGTCATGACGGGTACAAGTCCAACGAGGTAGATGTCCAACGGGGTAAAAGTCCTAAGGGGGTTAAAGTCCAGGGGATAGCTATCCAGGGGGGGGGGGTAAAAGTCCTAGGGGGTAGATGCCCTAGGGGGTGGATGTCCAGGGGAGTAAATGGCAGGGGGTAGATGCCCGAGGGGTACTTGTCCTGATACCGTCTTTAGGTCATTAATTTGGCATGATGATCTGCACTATTCTGTAGTGACGACCTTTTATGCAGCCTAGGGGTTTTAGTGTAGCAGCCCTCTTGTTTGTCTCAAAACTAGAACCAGGACACCAAACAAAGAAAGTTTAGTTAATTATACTGTATTGTAATGTGCTTTTGTTTGTGGAAAATGTCTACGATCGGCATTGTTCATGCTGAGGTAGGTCTGAGACTACTGCTGAGATATCTAACCTAAAACACTCCTTTTTGTTAGCCTTAGTTAAAAGACTGGCCAAAGGCCGAGGAGGGATACTCTTCATGCTCTTGGACATTACCCTAATGACAGTTTTAACCCTTTATTCAAGGCATAATGCACTATGATCCTTGTCTTCATGATACATTCATGTTACCCTGGCGAGTAACTTTCTAGCGCCGCATCATGCTGACCTACAAGGTGGTCACACTTTTGAACTACTCGCCAGTACTGAAATGGTGCATCATGAAGAGAAATGTTGCTTTAATGTTACATGCCGTCATTAAAAAGTAAAAAACAAAAAAAACTGAGAAAAAACGGTTTCGCGTCCAGGGTCTGCAGGCCCAAAATGAACCTGAGGTACCCTTAACACGTAGAACCTGCCAACCGGCTCAAAGGCAACACGAATGCTGTGGCCGACAATCCAAAAGACTATGCCAAACCCCTACAATCCAACCCAGCTCCCGAGCCATCCACCCAACCACACGCCAGGTCCCACGCTCATGCCAAGAAGAGGGGCCAAAAGAAGAGGGGTAATTTGGGAGATGGACTTTCAGCCAGGTCCCTGGCGAGGGTTTGGTGGGTCCATCTTCATTTTGATATCTGGTGCCTTTGTCCGGGAACTGGTCTGGCTTGGGTTCCCCCTTGTGATACCACTTGCTGATGTTCAAACGTGAGCAGTAGGTCCAAAAAACCAGTACTAAAAGGCCAATCCATGCATTTCCGGCAATATACCACCAAACCACAAAATGTTTCAAAATAAATGCAGCGCCGGCGAGTTATTTACTGACAGAACGGCATACCCAGTGATACATGCCGAAAAACGAGCACTCTGTTCATATATCATAAGCGAGTCATATCATAAAACAAGTAAGCACCACACTGCCACCTGTTGGACATATCCGTAGTTATTCCACAATGGCAGCTTTTAGGGTTGGCACCGTATGACTAGGAGTGTCCACACTGATCAGGGCTAACACCTTATATGGGCATGTTCACCTCCCCCTTTAACCCTTTAAGGGTCACACAGTGCTTGAACCTGCTATGTCCTTTATTTGTATGATGCATAGATGCAGACATGGTGATTAACACACCAGTAGTGTATTCAAGTATCATCCCGACCACACGGATTTGATCCACTCCCAAAGGATTTGCATGATGCACGAATGCTGAAAATTGGCGAGATAACTCGCCAGGTCTGACAACAAACTACAAAGCTAATTAAAGCACTGTGCTGCCCTTAAAAGGTAAGAGTCAGCCACCCGGCGTCAGATCCTCATCGGTTTATGATTTCTCGCAGGCGTCCCCTGGAGAGGCCCGGGTCCCCAGAGGACGGCGTCTGCAGGGTCTGGAGAGGTTCTCCATGGCAACCGGAAGTGGCGGCCATTTGCGGCGCCGTCTGGTGGCGGTTAAGCGAATTACAACAAATGTAATAAAAGTGTTCATTTGGCGACCTGCCGCCAGGCGGCCGCGTGATGTATCAACATCAACGTGGACAGTGGACTTCCGGCCAGCGCGGCCAGTGCGCATGCTCAGCGGAAGTGTGGGTGTGGGTGTTTTGAAGGGGTGGAGCTGAGGGTGTATAGCCTATAGCCAGTCAGGTCATTTTGTCAACGTTCTACATGTGTGTTATGCGACGTAGGTTTAAAGCTGGGTTTACAGTTACTTATCACTACAAACGGCATTTTGATAGTCAACAGCACATTCAGTGTTGGTCTATTTCGACTTTTTCAACTTTATATATAATTTATATTTGAAGCCATAGAACTCTTACCAAGTCCATACCAAGTATCAACCGCATAATGCATTCATGCATACTGATCGTCATCTAAATACCAATTTAAAAAGCACGTGGCCCACAGTTCAGACACTAAAAAAGTATGAAAATAAACTTTGATCATAACTCTACATCATGGGCCACATAAGCTTTAATTTTATAACAAATATACCCACACTAATTACCGGTAGTAATGCCAGTTGTATTCTTATCATTAAAAAGTAACAAAAGAAGAGAAATCACCAAAATCCTATTATACATGTGTGATGCATTATATGCAGTTATGATGCTTTTGAGTGGCCTAGAGGGGATGAACTTGGTTTGGTGCCGCTCGGCAGAGCACTCAGGGAAGACTACTGCTAGAAGCCAGACCCCTTATATCAGCCATTTAAAGGCCGCATAGTGCATCAATGCCAGGGATACATTCAACCATTATGCCTACCCTATACGGGTTTGATTTGCTCTTTAGGATAGACAAGTTACATGAATCCATCATGGAGTAGACGCGTCATGGCTCCATGCTTTGTACGTCATGACGACAGACGGGGGACTGCATTAAAACAATATGCGGCCCTCAAAGGGCTTATCTACTCCCTTTTCTGCGGCTATCTGAAATACTCCCTCCATCCCCTCCCCAAACACATATCCCTACTCTCAGATCTACCCATCCCCCTGCAAATTCGACCCCCTCCCACACAGACCAACGGCGCATCTCCCATGCAGATTAGTGAGAGGACTCTTGCAGTGCTCACCCACGCGTTCCGTGAGCTACTCAATGTGAGCGAGCACCTCCAGGGGCCCCAACCCATCCCTTCTACAAGACCCGGGCCGAGCCCTTCACGAGCAGCTCAGGGAGGGCTGAGGGTATGAGCACAAGACGGTGACCAGCGTCATTCTGCCACCCGCTCACGCGCCCCGAGAGACGGGTTAACCCTGTAAGGACTACCTACTGCTTTAATGTGCTGTATCCATGGTCTTCATGGTGCATGAATACAACCCTAGTTAGCCAGTCTACTCATGCTGAATCTTTGAGAGTGTACCAATACCGTCGGCATGATGCTTGAATGCAGCCCTGGCGAGTACACTCGCTATTAACGAGCTGCATTCATGCATCATCATGACGACCAAGAGCATAGCACATTTAAGCTTTAGGCGGCCCCCAGAGGCTTTAATTGAATCGCCGACCTGCTGGTAATCACCCAGGTCCGGCCTGAGTCTGTGGGTGAGCAGCTCGGCGACCAGCTCGGCAAACACTCAGAGCTGCTCGCCCTTTATGGCGGGATTGCGGAGCGAGCTAATTACTTCACCTCTCAGCGAATTCTCTCCGGGGTAATCAGGTTTCCACTGATCCGGAACGGGAACTTCGTTGGGTTGGAAGGCTGGGGTGGGTGGTGGGAGGTATGGGGCGACTATACTTGTTGGGATTTAAGGGGCTATTCAGTTGGGGCCTGGAGAGCTGGTGAGTGGGTGACAGGCCCTGGTGACAGGGGAGAGGGATGAAGGCGTAGGAGATGGGGAGGGGGTGGATTGACGGACAGACTTTGGAGCCATGTACACCCTCGGAAAAGTGAGCGTCACTGTCACCAAAAGCACTCTCACATGAGGTGAGGGTGCTTTTGGTGACAGTGGCGCTCACATTTCCGAGGATGTATGAGGCTGTTAGTAGAGAAATGGTCTCGTCATCAGTTTGCTGTAGGTGCCGGACATTGCTGTAGGGGGTCTTGGTGGGTGGTACTCCATCTACACTCCCAAAGAGGGCCTGTGAATAGTTACCATCTTGGCCGTAATTTTTTTGCCAGGATTCCGACCTAGTCACAAATTCATTACAATCGGTTGAAATACCAGAAATCAGCAAACTGCTCATTGATCACCATGCAGCAACCGGCTCTGTGGCAAATTAGAAATATCCTAAGATGCGTCCAAAGATGCATTAAATTTTGTATGCCGGGATACATACGTATAGCAGCACGTACTTACAGACTGTCTATCTGACAGAGTCGGGCTGGGTGGTTCATATGGCACATTGAAGGACTATGCGGCCCTTAAAGGTCGGGAAACCAAGGTAGCATCTATTGAGGTGCTGCTACACATTTCTGCAGGAGTAAGCAGGATTACATTACCCAGGGAGTAGTATACAGGACTGTGGAAGGTGGGATTAACCCTCTAAGAGCAGCCTAGTGCTTTAAATATATAACTCCTTGTCGTCATGAGACGCGTGAATGTAGCACCAGCGAATAATTTGCCGGTGCTGCATTCATGCATCATGCAGCACAGGGTTGATACTCTCCTAGCGGGTCAGCTCTGAACCAACATAATAGGGGGCTTCCATAAAGTATGTGCACACGAAGAAGGGGGGGGGTCTATTTTCTGAACGTTTTTGCGTACATTACTTTTTTTTATGTGTACAGCAACTTTTGGGGGTGGGGTCAATTTCTGGGGAAAATGTGCCTACATGCTTCATGGAAGCCCCCATACCTGTCACTTACTGACACTACACTTGTGCATCTTTACAACAGCTCTGAGATATGATGCTGACCCTAGATGGTTAACTAGGTGCAGTGTGATTGGGTACCAGTCCTCCAGTACTATGTAGAAGGGCCGCCCTCTCTGAAAACGCTAGTTACAACCCTCTAAACACAACCACGTAGTTCAAATGTAAATCTACGTTGATCATTGGTCTAAACTACGTAATTTTACAAGATTCATGAACGTCAAAACGTTAAGGTTTATTTACGTTCTACAGACGTAGATGTCTGATTTACGATTTCCTAAGTCAGTCAGACGTAAATATATGCAAGATTCAGATGCAAATCTGGCATTTATATTTCCAAATGTAATTCATGTATAATTATATCATTTTTTTTCAACGTCTCACTTTGTGTTACACAATGTAAAACCAGTCTAGTAGCGTTTTTCTAGGCAGGCAACATATGTTTTGGCTGCAAGGAGATCTTGTGTTTCTTATTACCACCCATGTGGTGTTCAATTAGAAAATGTCCCTTAATATATGTATATTACATGCTATTTCTTCATCTCCTTCCTTTGTATCTAAAAAGTCATTGGTGTGCAGCTGATTACCATAACATCAAATCTAAAATAACTGCAAATTTACAGCTAGAATGTGGTAAATCTTTTAAAGTGCCATATGATTCTCTCAATACTCGATAATGCTGCCATCTAGTGTGCTACTTGGGAGTTATGTACACAGTTGAAGTTGAAAAAATAAGAATTTTAATGTAGATCTACGTGGATTTGTTATGTTTATCTACATATGATTGACATAGAAAAACGTAACACTGACCTAAACGTCTGTGCAACGTAAGTAAACCCTAACGTTTTGACGTCCACAAACCTTGCAAAAAGTTGTAGGTCAAACCTTTGGTTGGAAACAAACCTAGAGAAACCTCTCAGCTACTTCGGATTTACGTAGTATGTTTAGAGGGGAGACAGTATGGTCTCCATACTCCTGGGGTCATTTGCACAACAGTTATCGTCAAATTGTGAAAATATAACGAGGAAAGTGATCGTGAAGATGAACATGATCGAACATTTTGCAATTTGCCAGACTATGTGATATTGAAATAGCATTTTTTTTCGATGGACATAATTCTTTTTATGGTACAGGGACCCATTTCGGACGCTGGTTATGTGAACCTTCTTGTCTGTTAAATTTAACCCATTTAAAGGATGCACATTATGATATGGTTCATAGGATTGCATACTATAGATCTGCCAGCATTTTCCCCTGAAGGAATTGCATAAAATGGATTTATTTAAGTATTCAGAAGTTCACTTCTTTTAAATTTGGTACTCTCAAAAACTAAATTGTACCTAAAGTCGGACATTTCATGCCAGATATGACCCTAGAGTCGGACACTTTGTCTATCCATTGTTATAGTTGGTTTAATTTGTTGTATATGGAATATTCTTGGAACTATGTGTAGGCCCTATATATACACCACATATAATTTACCCTTTACCTACAATTAAGTCCTTACTTCCAAACAGAAAATAACTAATACCTTGGTCAACTGAGCCTTGGTCAATACAACTAGGACGAACCGTACCATGTTGATCATTCCTAGAGATAAAAATACCAAGTAGCTTAGTCAGTATTGATTAATATGAGTCAAATGAGTTTGGCATATACCAAGCCACTAGCTTAGTCACTTTTGACTAAGTTTTAAGCATAGAGATTATCATTGTCTAGTGTCCGACTCTGGGTGTAATTTGTGTCCGACTTCAGGTGTAGTTTGGTGTTGATACAAAATCCCCTCTCAGAAAGCATTATGGGTAATTTATTTATATGTTCTGACTTGAACTATTATAAGAACTACATATCTTTCTATCATTACCCATAGGAATGCTTTGACTTTGAACTGAAAGCCAGAATGGATTGAACAAGACAATCAACCATCCCGTTTACTCTTGAATTTCATGTGGAGAATAAAGCAATAACACTCCAAGTTCAAGTGGTCAGAGAACTATGTATGACATGGGTAATATTTGGTACATTGTATTTATTGGAAGGATAGACAACTTAGCTTTCACCCTCAGTTGAGATGGTAGATGGAATATTACTACTGACTGTGTAATTCCTACCCAATGGTGTCCGACTCAAGGTATCTGTCCGACTCAGGGTGCCTCTACCCTACAGTAAAAAATAATATATTATATTGCATGTACTCAAATCGTGTGTAAAAGAACGATACCGTTAGTAAAGGTTTCCATTAAAAATAAACCTTTTTAAAATATTATCCCAATACTCGAGACCAATATTCACTAGAGTGCGTCTCTGTAGCTTTGCCAAAGTAAACGATGTGATTGTTCTGTTAATGAGAACTGTATCTCTCAGATAAGAGCATGAGAAGGAAGGAATAAAATGTCCATCGGTATAGTGGTAGATGTATCTTGCATCAAATGCATCATCAGGATATAATCTCAAATGTTCTACCAAGCCAAAATACAATGATTATCCTCTCATCTAATTTTGATATCAACTAAGTGTCAGCTGAGCATTGTTACACACAATGATGCAGATCGAATTATGTGTTACTATTAGTAATTTGTAATCATAATATATTCTACTAGACAAGCTCGTCGGCGTTTGCAAACCACCGTAAGGACCCGCTAGAACCCAATATTGGACACCAAAACGAACAAAAAAGACAATACGTCAGTGTGCAGTTACTGATTAGTATTGATAGGAGAGAAGGGAAAAAGTGAGCACGAGCCGATGATTTTAATTACAACATTGTCTGCTGGGACACTTGTAACTGTGACAACACATCTCTTTGCGGCTGTGGTAAAACACCAAGTCATATCCCCAAAGCCATTTAACCCTTTAAGTAAAGCACAGTGCTTTAATAGATTATGCCATTTTGTCATCATAATGCATGATGGATTCGTCCGTGCTGATATTATGAGGTTGATACATTGTCAAAGGATCGGCATGGAGCACCAATGCAATGCTAATTTGAATATGAATCGTTGGCAGACCATGTGGTCATTAAATGGGTAATTCTTTTTCGGCCTGGTGGATGCTGATATCTTACTACTAGCAGTAAAGAAATAAAGTTGAGGGTTATGGGAATATTTATAAGTGCGTTTTAACTATAATTATAGGAGAAGATACTATTATCAACTTTCGTGTCGACAAGGGGGCAATGGAGACTAAATTAAACAGTAACTCTAAGAGGAGGCTTACCACTAGAGATGGGGCCAAGCAGAAAGGATGCTCCGTACAGATCGTGCTTTCTACATCAAAGTGTGTAGTGGACTTCTCACATAATTTTTCCCTCATATATATTTTTAGTTCCTTTCGGCCTAGCAGTTCACAGCAGTGTGGAGCATCCTTTCTCTATGTCTTCTCGTATCAATGTGCTCTTTGATACGATAAATGCCCAATATATACCAAATTGCATGGTATTGACCACCTCTATAGACTGATGACCCTTTAACACATAGGTACCACATTGATCAGTGTTACCAGTAACCTTGTAGACAATGTTACAGATGCCCCCTCAGAGTTGGCCCACCCAATATCCTCAGGAAATTTCTGCCTTCGGAAGCTGCACGCGCTAGAGGGTAATTTGTTACGTGAACCTTGCACTTTGACACTTGGTCTGTCGACAGTAGTATAGTATGTATCGGAACGGGACTATAGTTAAGTACTGTTTATTACTCAATCGACATGCAGCCAATCAGAGGCCTCCATTTGGTCACGTGACCCCCTCATTTGCATAATTACGTAATAGGCCACGCCCCCTCATTTGCATAATTACGTAATAGGCCACGCCCCCTTGATCACCAGCCAATCAGGGCCGCCATTTGGTCACGTGACTCCCACGTGACCCCCTCATTTGCATAATAGACCACGCCCCCTTGATCACGTGACCCCCTCATTTGCATAGTAGACTACGCCCCTTTGATCACCAGCCAATCAGTGGCTTCCATTTGGTCAGGTGACTCCCTCATTTGCATAATCATGGATCACGTGACCCCCTCATTTGCATAATAGGACCACACCCTCTTGGTCACGTGACCGGAAGCGCTCTTTATTTAGAGAATAGGCCACACCCCCTTGGTCACGTGACTTGACCCCCTCCCTCATTTGCATAATATAGACAATAGACAGACTACGCTTCCCTTTTGGTCACATGACTTGGACTAGCTAATGGGAGGCTTCTATAAGGGGCGAGGGGAGGGGAGGGGGGGGGGAGGGGGGCACTTTAAGATGCATGGGGAGGGGAGGGGGGGAGGGGGGCACTATTTATGGGGTGGGCGGGCACTTGGGGGGGAGGGGGGGCCTTTGGGGTCTGCTCGGGAGAAAAAAAAAAAATTATCTGATCTCTAGGGAATCGCTTCCTCTCTACCCCCCTTTAGGGGGGTAGGGAGGAGGCGAGTCGGAGGTGACTGTAGAGGAGTTTTTCGGTGACTTGATGCCTTTCAAACGACTGTGCTGATAGTTGATGAATTTGACTTTTTGACTTGAATATTTCATGCGCCTTTGTGACTTGTAAGCGAAAGCGAAAGCGACTTTGCGACCCGTAACCCTTTAAATAAAGAGGTGACTTTTGTAACCTCAGGGGGGAGATCCTTCTACACCCCCACGGAGTAGAAAGGATCTCGGTTGATTGACTGTACTTTGACTTGTTGTTGTAAACAAAAAAAAAATAAAAATAAAAAATCAATGAATAGAACGACCCCCTCATTGCTAACAAAGGAACGACTTTTGAATTACACAAATGACCCTCTTTTTGTAGGGGTTAGCGGTAACTCGACTTGAATTAGAGTATTAGGGAGAGCAAAACGCGACTACACACCGTCTTAGACTGTCGTCTTACGGCCCGGATAACAATAACCCTAGTTACCTCGGTTACTGTTGCTCAATAGACGGCGATGGATCTGGTCACGTGGATACTGAAAGAAGGTCTACCTATAACCACCACGCTAGTTTGAACGCGGCGGGTATGAGTCATCATGGGGCCCTTGACGGGTGGGTCCTCCCCATGCAGCCGTATGTCGAATTTAAGAAATGCCCATGTCACACGTCACTAAGGGAGAAAACGTTTTTTGAAAATATTTAGAACCCGAATTTGAGCATTCTGGTACATTTTTAAGGACCCAGACACTGCAAAGCCGAGTACCATCCAAGAGAAAAAAAAATTTGGCGAAATGTTTAAGCTTGAAATGGCACTTTTCTGATGCACTCTTTGAACATTTTTTTTTTCCTCATGTCACTATGGTCCATGGCACATGTGGGACTCAAGAAATGCCACATGTCCCATGTCACTTAGATGTCCGTGCCCGTGTCGTCGTATCGAATTTTAAGAAAATGCCCATGTCACCATATCGAATTTAGGGGTCTAGTGACATCAGCATGTCCGGCTATCCTCCACAAATTTAGCTCTAAAATGTTTACTTTTTTTTTTGGGCTGATTTTTCATCATTTTAAAAAAAAACAATAGGTTGTTTGAAATGTTTGCTGTTGTAAATAGAAACAAAAACAAAACAAAGCGCATGGTAAGATTATGTCACATTGCAAGCGGCGGGTCCGCTCGAGCCTTATTCAGCCTCTTCGTGGATCCGCGACTGCCAATGTGATCATATACTAATCACCGGTGTTTACGGTATTATATACTAAGGTATGAGACGGGTCTTACAGAAAAGGTGTCTAAAGAGCCCTGTGACCTGATTGAAATGACGTCAGCGCCGTCTGCTCGTCAGTGCCCGGCTGTAGCCCGTAGGACATGTTATTCTGCTTTTCTGGATGTTTTGAAATATTTTGATTTAACTGTTAATACCTGATAACAAGCCTCTGAAGCAGATTTTTGGTCGAGCACCTGTTCTCTACTCTTCCATCGATTAGCTGCTTCAGCAAAAAAAAAAATCGCGCGCGCAGTCTAGTCTATATGACGGAGTCGCTAAAGCTCTGTTTAGAGAGTGGAACTTGACCTTGAGTATAGACTCAGTACTAACTGAACGCCCCGCGGGGTCACCCCTCACGTGGGAATATGTACAAGCTCTGGTTCTTCACTTTACGGCTTGACTAAAACTGAGACGCGTCCATGATAAACTCTAGCCTTTTTTTTCCTTTACTAGGATCGAGAGAGAGATTTTAAATGGGGCGTTTATCTAAATAGCGTGGAACTAAAATCAGGCTGCGGCAGATAGTATCTCTGCGCACCTCAAGACTCAACGTAACTTTCACTCTCCAGCAGAAGTTTAGTTGTGACTAATGATGGGCGGCGACCGTCGTGCACCGGCGGACATTGGAGAGTGTTGGAGAGCTGAACCTTACAGACATATAAATCAATCGCTTTGGTGGAAATATCTCGCCATAGATTGGAACCAAATACTTATCTAATGGAATCGTTATCAGTTTTCAGTTTTCTTGCCGTACAAAATTTATTTCTCACTCATCACGTGGTGATAGCTGAAGGTCGCTCGTCGTAGGTACGTGTGACCGGAACACCCTTTTTGTTTTTGGCGCGGGTTGACATCAGATTTGTACCGTACTGTCGCGATTAAGAGCTCTGAGGGAGGGCTTTTCAATTCGGTGAAGTTCTTACTCAGGAGCTATATACAAGCCAGGCGCTGGCGCTTATTCAAAGTCGCGATTTTAGTGCTTGAGAAAAAACATTTGGAGGCTCTTATACTCCGGCGCTTATAAAAGACCGGCACGCTTTTCAACACTAGTTGCTTTATCGCGACCGTACGGTATGACTTCGGTGTCAAAAGATCCCAAACTCCAAATAAGGAAGTGAAACGACGTCGTCTGTCTACCTCGTGCGCGTCATAGCGTCGTCGAAAATAGTGTGACGTCAGCATCTCTCAGGCGGCTAGGAAGTCAGTTCGACAAAATGGCTCACGGAGTGAACTTCGTGGCCGTTTCTCGATCTATGATCGATGCGGCCGTGGAGAAGGAATTCGTAGCCGTGCAACAGAGAGAGGAGGCGGAGAGACAGAACTTCGTGGCCGTTTCTCGATCTATGATCGATGCGGCCGTGGAGAAGCAGTTCGTAGCCTCGCTACAGAGAGAGGAGAGACAGCGGACTGCTGCTGAAGCAGAGGGTGTGGTGGATGAGCTGATCGAGAACGTCGCTGATCAACTCATCCGCCGGTGCGTGGAGCAGGTCAAGCAGCAAGTCTGCATGGAGGAAGGCTTACCGCCCGCCGTGCTGGAGGAGCTGCTGAAGGACTGCCACGCGTTATGACCACGCCCTCCGCTTCAGCAGCAAGGTCCCTGCGACCCTCTCTCTACCAAACGGTCCTTTTAAGGACCAACCACTGATCACAAAAGTTGAAAATCAATCTCAATATAATATACGCATCAGAAAAACCCTAATACGCTATACACTGAAACCCTGTTGAGTAGGTAGATCGAGTTGGGCATTTTTTTTTAGGAAGAGCAATCAGGTCATCGTGTGGAGATCATCAGGTGTCCTGTGTGTGTGTGTGTGTGTGTGTGTGTGTGTGTGTGTGTGTGTGTGTGTGTGTGTGTGTGTGTGTGTGTGTGTGTGTGTGTGTGTGTGTGTGTGTGTGTGTGTGAATTTTATACAAATACAATTATTCATTCCTTTCAGCAAGAAAATTAGCTCAATGTAATCATATGATTTTAACTGCCCTACTTATCAGAGCCTTGACGACATCTGACCGCCCCCCTTTTCAAGATCTAAATGGAAATTCACCGCCACCGCTTTTCAGAGTACTGCAGCGCCATTACCTAATTCTTTTTGTATGTGAAAAAAAACAGCACTGATAAGGGGTTTAATTAGACAGATATTGGTTTCTACACTATCAAAAAAATAAAACCCTCAGCGCTTTAATGCTAAAGGTGGCAATAGTGCTTTAATGCGCTACGCCCTTTGTCGATATGCCAGTGTATGCATGCATGCAGCCCTGGTGAGGAACTCTGAGTGCCGCATTCATGACTTATGACGACAACGGGCACTGCACATTAAAGTGCTATGCGACTATTAAAGGGTTAGATCCAGTCTTGCTACAGGCATCCAGAATGCTATACCCAGAGTTGGTGGTCTGGTCCAGACTGCTGTACACAGATTGTAGACGGGATGGCGGGTTGCTGCCAGACTATCCCTCTGGTACGATATGCGGCTGGCGCGGCCGAGCCTGTCTTATATGATGCTGAGTCTAACTATGTATTAGATACCCTACGAGTAACTGAGAGTATGTCAAAATAATCACGGCAAACTGACTGGCGTCTTCATAGGATCATAGGGTGGTTATTATTACATAACTCAGTAACCTTTGGTTATGTGTTAGATAGAGTACACTTGGACACGGTTATTCCATATACCCACTGCCCCACAGGGTCAAGACGAGGTGATTTAAATAATAAGACCCAGACGGGTAAAATAGCCAAAGTCAACAATGACTTGTTTTGTTTTTTTTTTGTTTTTTTTTAGCCAATATGGACAAAGAGACACGGGGTGCTGTACACAGGTTGTGGACGGGCTGGTGGGTCACTGCCAGACTATCTCCCTGGTCCGATATGCAGCCTGCGTGGCCGAGACTGTCTTATATGAGGCTGAGTCTAATTATGTATTAGATGTGCTACGAGTAACTGAGAGTGTGTCAAAATAATCACGGCAAACTGACTGGCGACCTCATAGGTCAGTTATTATTACATAACTATTATTACATAACTCAGTAACCTTCGGTTATGTGTTAGATAGCGTGCACTTGGACACGTTTATTCCATGTACCCGCTGCCCCACAGGGTCAACACGAGGTGTTTAAATAATAAGACCCAGACGGGTAAAATAGCCAAGTCAACAATGTCCTGTTTTTTTTAGCCAATATGGACAAAGAGAAACGGGGTGCTGTACACAGCTTGTGAACGGGGTGGCGGGTCGCTGCCAGACTATCCCCTGGTCCGATATGCAGTAAATTTTCTGCACCGTGTGACAACGACCGATCAGCTACCAACCTATTTTTGGTTATTTTTCTATTCAGTTTTTGATCAGCGCACTTTATTATCGTGGTTTTTTTTTTTTTAATTTTTTAATCATAAATAATATGTAGACTTGGAAAAAAAAAAGAGAGCTGACATGTCGCTGTTTTGTCACTAAACCCAAAGACCCACCCACCCCGTAGGAAGGGTGGACGTTTGTGAACGTTCCCTTAGGTCTCTATTCTTTATTTATTGTGTGGCCCCTAAAGAGGGGCCAACCAACTGACACTGTCAGTTGGTTAGTAGATGCTACTCAACATGGGCGTAATTAATTACACCTAGTGTTGAGAAACAACATGACTGAGCTCAAAAGGCCCCCGTTGGGTGGGGGCCCTTGTGGCACAACGAGTTGGTTCGTTTTTCAGATTACCCACTCGGCGAGAGTTTCTGCCTATGTATCTTTTATAAAGCCTTAGATATGGTGTGGTATTTTTCATCTCGCTATAGTTTAGTTGGTATTCAAAGAAACTGCCTCATTTCTATCAGAAATACACAATATTGAATTGTTTTTATATTTTAATATATTCAGAAGCACACTTTGTTGCCTATATAGCTCATTATGCGTTGAAATGTTCGCGAGCATCGTAGGAATGTACAAATCCCCTATTGTGGCGCCATCTGACGAAAGAGCAAGGAACTATACGTGACCTGAACCCCGCCCTCAGCGCGTTCGTTATTCGCATCTTTGACAGCGACTAAGAGACGCTCAAACTGTCTCTTATTTAGTTTGAACTTATCACAAATTTGTCTTTGATAGGTCGTAGATCGACTTCTGACTTTTTAGTTAGAATAAAAAACAAGTGACGCCGCCACAGACCCGCGCATTAACGCGCTCCGCCGTCTTCAGAGGGCCGAGTCTATAGTACAGTAGATTCTACTGTGTACTTACACTAACAGTGCTACATATACATACCTGAGTCATAAGTGGGTTTTTTTTTTTGGTTTTTTAGGGGAAAAAAAGTGATCTACTCACCCAAACCGCTATTAGTAGGTAACCTGTATGACCCATGCCGCAAACATCTGCCTCGTGACTGATAGTGTACCGGTGGTGAAGTGCTGTTGCAAGAACAATTGAGGCTCTTTATATAGCTGAGAGAGCGAATGGACTAATCTTGTTTTCACCTTGAGCCCCACCCTATTCCAGAGAGGGTATCAAAAATCGCATGTACACGTATATGGGCTTATAGCTGGTGAATAGATAAGGCGGGGCACCTGTGTATACTAAGACTCCAGGGGGCGTTTTAACGACAGGTGTGACGCGCCAGCCCGTGGAGGGATCTTTTTTGTTTTTCACCTAGAGAGCGTATACAAAGCCTACAGGGGGTGATTAACGCCAGGTGTGACGCGCCAGCCGGTGGCCGGATCACCTCATCTTCTAAGCTTTTGTTTTCACCTAGAGAGGGGATCGAGAGTGTATACAAAAAACTACAGGGATGTTTAACGCGGCCAGCTGCCTACATGCTATAGTCTAAGCCTGTTTTCAGCTAGAGAGGGATCTACATCACCTAAGCCCTTTCCACCCTTAAATCGATCTGATAATTACCATAAAGAAGAGTAATGCGCGTTACATGTATATGGGCTTATAGCTGAGTAAGAGCTTAAGATGCTAGTCAACTGTGTATGCAAAAAAACAAACTACAGGGGGTGTCTAAAGTCGATTGTCATGCGCCAGCGGGCGGACAGAAGTCTGCCACTCTAGCTGTGACTACAAGCGCGTGCGTGTGGTAGACAGCTTAAATCAAACACGAGTTAAGCTCCTTATAGCTTCCTACTGTCTGCGGATTCGAGTCTTTTGTTTTTTTCATGTATTTCCTCGGAGGGTCGAACAGGATTAAAAGATGTAACGAACCCGCGCCTACACAGGTAGACAGCCGGTCGCCTTCCTAGTGAGAGTTTTCCTCCTGAGTTAAGAAGCTTATCTCGGAGCCTAGTACATAAGCGAGAGTGAAACATGAGTCCCACACACTTCTTCAACCACCTTCAGCATGGCGTCATCAGGAATCACTCTACGTTCTACCGAATGTGAGCAATCCCAACACTACTACAGAGCCGCGACAACACCACATGAGGAGACGTCCATGTTTACTGATGAGTCAACAAGTAGCAAGGTGGAGGTTGGTTTTTATCAAGATTCGTACGGGTGGCTGGAAAGTGTGAGGGCTACTTCTGCAGCTAATGCTGCTGCTCGTGCAAAACGTGAAGCTCGTAAGGTGGAAGTTGGTTTTTATCAAGATTCGTACGGGTGGCTGGAAAGTGTGAGGGCTACTTCTGCAGCTAATGCTGCTGCTCGTGCAAAACGTGAAGCTCGTATCGCTGTTCGTGCTACACATGTAGCATACGAAGTTGCCAATGCTGCTAACAACGTTGCTGTTACTCTCGCCGCTGCTGCTCGTGCTGCTAATCTTTTTGCTACTGTTTCCGCTCTTGCTACCGATGCTGCTGCTACTGATGCTGCAACGTCTGCTAAAAGTGTCGCTGTTGCGGCTGCTGCTAGGGCTAATGCTATTAATGCTTGTACAGCTGCTAAAAAAATAGCCTGTTTTGCTTATGCTAGTCGCAGTGTCGCTGTTACGGCTATGACTGATGCCCATGATGCTAAGTTACGGGCTTCTGCTTTTGCTGAAGATGCTGTTGATGCTCAAGATGTTGCTGCTGCTGCTGCTACTGCTGCTGATGAGGCTGCTGCTGCCGCTGCTGCTGCTGCTGAAGATGCTGCTGCTGCTGCGGCTGATGCTCTAGACACCTATGACGCTGCTGCTCTAGACACCTATGACGCTGCTGCTGCTGAAGATACTGCTGCCGCTGCTGCTACTGCTGCTGCTGAAGATGCTGCTGCCGCTGCTCTAGACACCTATGACGCGGCTGCTGCTGCTTTTGCTGAAGCTACTGTTGATGCTGCTGCTGCTACTGCTGCTGCCGCTGCTGCTACTGCTGCTGCCACTGCTCTAGACACCTATGACGCTCCTGCTACTCCTGCTCTAGACACCTATGATGCTGCTGCTGCTGCTGCTGCCACTGCTCTAGACACCTATGACGCTCCTGCTACTCCTGCTCTAGACACCTATGATGCTGCTGCTGCTGCTGCTGCCACTGCTCTAGACACCTATGACACTCCTGCTACTCCTGCTCTAGACACCAATGATGCTGCTGCTGCTGCTGCTGCTGAAGATGCTGCTGCTGCTGCTGCACTAGTCATCTATGACGTGGCTACTGCTCTAGACACTTATGACGCAGCTGCTGCTGCTGCTGCTGCTGAAGATGCTGCTGCTGCTGCTGCTCTAGACACCTATGACTGAAAACATAGTAGGCGTTATTTACAAACACTGCTGTTACCTATGCCTAAACTTAGTAGGTCTTATTTACAAACAAGAGAGCCACGTGGTGTTGTTTACAAACAAAGAGAGCCACGTGGTGTTGTTTACAAACAAAGATAGTCACGTGATGTTGTTGTGGTCTATCATGTCAATGAAGGGGTCACGTGATCAAGGGGGCGCGGTCTATTATGCAAATGAGGGGGTCGCGTGACTAAATGGCGACCTCTGATTGGCTGGTGATCAAGAGGGCGTGGCTTATTATGCAAATGAAAGGGTCACGTGATCAAGGGGGCGTGGCCTATTATGCAAATGAGGGGGTCACGTGACCAAATGGAAGCCTCTGATTGGCTGGTGATCAAGGGGGCGTGGCCTATTACGTAATTATGCAAATGAGGGGGCGTGGCCTATTACGTAATTATGCAAATGAGGGGGTCACGTGACCAAATGGAGGCCTCTGATTGGCTGCATGTCGATTGAGTAATAAACAGTAGTTAACTATAGTCCCGTTCCGATACATACTATACTACTGTCGACTCTCACCCCAATACTTTCCTATATTAACCCTTTAAGGCCCGCATATAGCGATTCACTATGCTATGCCCTTTATTGCAGCCCTGGCGAGACCCATGAAGAAAGACAACTCGCTGTGAAGCTTCCCCATTTTATCCGCAGGGAGGCGCAACTTCATCTCTGTGGTGTCTATTTCCACCCCCAGATACGTCTGAATACGTGAGGGGGAGGCAATCTTATCATACGCCAGATAAAACCCCACTGACCTAAGAGTAGAATGTAGAAAAAGCTGCGCGTTTTGGCAACTTTTAAAGTCATCCGCCCATACTAACAGGTCGTCTAAGTAATTCATACAATTGAAACCCGATGCCACCATAAAGCGGCATATAGCGTCAGTGAGCCTGTTAAAAATGAAGGCTGAGGCCTTAGCGCCGAAAGATAAAAAATTGTCAGTAATATAATGGTCCTCGCCATTCACATTCCACTTTAAACCCTGAAATTGCCTGTCATGCGCTCTGATCATGCATGACCTGTAAGCAGCTGCTAAGTCTGTGACTGCTAGGAACTGGTTTGTTTTTAAGTGGCGACACACGTCATCGATGCTTTTGAATTTAAAGTGGCTAAAAGTTTGAGACATAAAGCTGTTAATAGACAGCTGACGAGGCCTGCTGGCGTCTGTGATGGGCCTGAATTTCCCATTATTTTTAGGGACCGCACCTAAAGCGTGCACACATGTAGGTCTGGAGTTCACAAATGAAAGCTTCCCGCACCTTAATTCATCCAAAATAATGCTGTCTATCTGCTGTCTGGCTGTGACTTCGGCCGACATGTAATTGGAGGTGAAGTAGGGGAGAATAGGCGCCCCCGGGTCGACAATTTTAAAGCCATGCATGACCCCGTCTAAAATAAACAAACTGTCCGGGTCCCATGCATCACCGTAAACACCGAGAGTTCCGCCCGATAAAATGTTCCTCCAACCTGCTGGTTTAAGTTGAGACCTTACCCCGCACGCGTGGTGAGAAGAGCTAGCGTCGAACAAGGGCCTGTAGTCATCATAGCATAATAATAACTCCTCCAGACTTGAGAAGCACATTAAATCGTCGCTGCTAGAGCGAGCGTCGACTCTCCAGTCCTGCAAACCGCCATCTTGTGAAGATTCCGCTGGTTGCTGCCTGACAGAGGCGTGTACTCTCCCCGAGAGCGCCCGCTCGCCAGGCACCAGATCCGCTGCCGCCGCCGAATAGAGCCGATCGGGTGTCGGAGACGCCGATTGGTCACGAGCGCCACCGAGAACCGCCGAAGTAAAACCGACCGCCAAGAGCGGCCGAATGTTTATCTTGGGACATGTTGCATGTGAGCCCCGGCCGCCTGAGGCGAGGCTAGCTGAGGGCCGCTCTGTTGAAGCGAGGCGGGTTGTTGTTGTTGCGGGAACCCCTCCCGCCGAGATGCATTAAAACAATCTGGGCTGTCTTTAGCTCGGTGACCCCCCCTGCAAATGGCACAGGTGTGGAATCTGTTGCAGTGATCGAAGTCGCACCTCGAATAATTAAACTTGGCGCAGACGTCGTCCGGGCAGAAGCTCAGCTGTCGGCGTCCACCGCCGCTTGTGGCGCACGGGCCGCCCCGGCCGGGGCCCCGGCCTCCCCGGGCGTCATTCCCGGGCCGGGACATGGGGTTCGCCGCCCTCGCCGCCAGTAAGGCCATGGCCGCCTCAAACTGGACGGTCTTATCGCCCGTGAAAAACGTGGTCATGGAGTGGTAATCCGCCGGGACAAACTCGGCTATCTCCTCGTCTATCACTCTGGTTGTGACCTCGTGCTCATATTCCACCAACGCGGTATGAGTGTAACCGTGAAGGCGTTTCAGGGCGATGAAGTGCAGATGGTCGACATATGTCGCGATGGATATATAACCTGGAGCGTTGCCCCTACAGATAAGCTGCATGATGCCTGCCATGCCAAACACAAGCTCGTCGTATGACATCTTTTCAAACTCTTTATCTTTAAGAAGGTGGTAATCAGGGCGCAGCCAGCACCTGGAGCGTTTTCTCTTTGAACTGTCTGACCAAATTCTGTTACCTTCGTGGTCCCTGGGACCCGCTCTCTCTAAATCCTCGGACAGCAGGTTGAGAGAATGGCCGCCGGCACCGGAGGCGAGGAGGCCGAGGCGCCGGCTCCGCCGCCGCCGGCTCCGCCGCCGCCCGCTCCGCCGCCGCCCGCTCCGCCGCCGCCCGCTCCGCCGCCGCCCGCTCCGCTGCCCTCGGACTTCAGCGCCGCCGATCTCGCCTGGAGATCTGCCTCCCTCCTGGCGTTATCCAATTTCATGGAGGAGAGCTGCTCCTCCAGCTGTACAACCCTCTCCTGTTGGTCCAGAAGGGCGGCCTTCAGTTTCTCCTCCTCCACCATGCGGGCAACAATGTCCTCCTGCTGATGCCCGGAGGCCAAGTGTGCCTCAAGTTGAGAATTGTCCGCTGGAGGAATAAATCTGCAGTACTTCCCGAAAGGGGCGAGGTGACGCATACCACACCCACTAATGCAGTTTTTCGCATCAGGTAAGTCCTTCTCCCTGTCCCTTGTATCATCCATGACTAGGGAATCCGCTCGCTGTAGGAGGTCCTACCTGTCCGCCGGCTGTGAAAGTACTGACGGCAATGGCTGCCGGTGTGCACACACCTGGTAGTCAGGTAAACAGTGTGTCGTCAAGGGGGGCGTGAGGGGTCGTCTCCAAATGTCCAATACCCACAACACACGCGTGTGTTCTTTACCATTAACCCTTTAAGGCCCGCATATAGCGATTCACTATGCTATGCCCTTTATTGCAGCCCTGGCGAGGAGAAGCATTCATGCATCATGCCGACCTTTTAGGGGTGTATAAACCACGTAGTCGGCATGATGCACGAATGCAGCCCAAGAGGGCGTTAATCGACATTGCTGCATTCATACATCATGGTGACCAAACGGCATTGTACACCAAATGCACTATAAGTTTAAGCACTGCATGTTGGTTTCCCCTAAATCAGCACGTTCCCTCTTTGTATCCTTTTGCGTGTTAGATTTGTTTATATTTTGTGACTTTTCCCCTTCATCACTTATATTATGATAAGAACTGATATTATTCTAAATGGGAATCATGCCTGACTTCTACCCATTCAGTACATGATCATTTCATAAACACAGAACATTCATAGAACGTTGTCCTGGCCACAGGCCTTAACAGAGCAGCATTCACACTATTGGTGTAGCTGTTTGTCTATACCATGTGGTACGACAGTGGTGGACTCCCTTCATTTTTCAGCGTGGTCGTTCTTGGTCATAGACAGTAGCGCCGCCTAGTTGGCAAGGTTAACACCTTCTTAGCTCCCCTATATACTCCTTCTGATATAAAGTACAGGCATTGCAAGGCCTATTTAGAAAATGTAGACTATTCTATATAATTATATTCGAGTATTGTCATGCAAAATGTAACAGAGGAATTTGACACTTAATAGCAGAACAGATACATGTAAAGCATTGACACATTTTCTGTGCATAAAGGCATTGATAAAATTCTGAGGATTTACTTAGAACGATGACATAATTATGTATACACACAGTCTACTACTGGGGACGACCTATTCCCAAATAGGTGATTAGTGATGAGGGGGGGGGGGGTGGGGGGGGGGGGCTCAGTGGCGTAATGCCAAGACGATTTTTTCATACTTTCTACTGATGTAACACATTACACACACAAAAAAAAGTGACACGATGTGCGAAAAAGGTATTTAGTGCAGGTAGGACAGAGCCAGTGAGTCTAGCCTCATTGTTGGTAGTACACTGAGTGGGTGTTGTTACTACAGACAGGGTGGGCATTTATCAGGTGTGGTCACTCAGGAGGACCCCTAAAACGATGGCCATCCCATTAACACTTGGACCCAGAGGTGTGTACAGTGGTCAGCTACTGATAGGTGTGAGTGCTCTACACACACACCCCTACCCTCCCCCATGCTAAGGAAGCTGTGAAATCTCGCCAAAGGAGCGAGAAATCTTGCCAAAGGAGCGAGATTTCATGTCCTACAAGACGGCGGCCTCCATCCAGAGGCTCCACTGGGGCATCGTGTTAGGGTTTTCAGTGTACTAGTCTTTCGCCGGGCCTTTATTCATACATAAATTCCACAAAAGGCAGCAACACGCGTCCCTTAAAAGGTTAATTTACAGTGCTTTATCTCGTGTTGCATGACAACCAATTTCGACATTGGCGATTGTACCCAAGATATAGGGTTTTTATCCGGATATCCCTGTATGTCTCGCCAGCTGCGGGTAAATCACTTTAAACATATAAGTAATATATATATAGTCCATTATTTATGGCGGCGTAGCCTTATCCATGGGGCCTCACGCAGCCCACGCCGGCACCTGTGTAAATAGAGTCGGTACTGTCAGGATAACCTTGTAAATCGGCAAATCTCTGTGGGCACTTGCCGCAGTCTAAGAACCCCATTGCTCAAACCCTCCTGCCCCCAACCCCTGCCGCTGCCCCCACCCCTCCCTGCTCCCAGCTCGTATACTCTCCTGTAGGCAGGGAGGTGGCGACCCGCCGACCCTCCTCCCCTTGGACGGCGCACCCCAGTGGCCCTGGCAGAAAGTGATCACGGAATAGTGTGTTAAGCCACACCTCCTAAGCCATCAATTCAGCGCGCATGCGTGTTGGCCCGTGGCCTCCTGCTAACCCCTTCCCCTTCCCGCCATCTCACCCCTTCAACCCCTACTTTCACCAATCCAACAATATCCACGTACGGGCCAACACCCATTCCCCCCTCTCAGCCCTCCCAGGTCGCCCCGCGCCGGAAGTTTGCGCCCCCACCGACCATTTCCGGTCACATGATCGATGACGTCACTTCCGGCTGGTGTCGAGGATGGATGACGTCACTCTTCCTGTGGCCGCGCGTGGCAGTCTGGGTAATGTAGGGCCGTTGGCCGGCTGGCATTGATTATTTCTCTTACCTTTGGAGTCTGCATCGGGGATGGCCAGCCTGCCTGCTATATAGGCCAATACAGCGTGTGAACTGTAGGCCTTCAACAGGTCCGCTGCAATGATACATTAACTATAGAATGTAGCTGGTTCTAGATCATCCTGGCCCAAGGAGGGACTGTACATAACTGCCATATTCTCTGACATGGTGACAGCATGTTCCACCAAAATCGCGTTCGGCTAGTTCTAGTTCTGACAACAGAGATCACCAGCAACTGTGTTCCTCTGGCCAATTGGACATCAATATATGTGTATGGCACTTATAAGTGCTGGCGTCATTATGTTTATTTTGACAGCACCTGTTGTTAACCAAGGCAGCAAAACAGGAATCACAATGCGTGATTTAAGATTTGACAAAATTAACCACCTTGCACTTTTTGAGTACTTTCCTTTTGCGTGGCTGAGCTGGTGCTGTGTATAGCAAGGTCCCATTCCTTATAAGGGGACACTATGGTGACTAATGCAAGGTGACCATTCACAGTTCCATCGTGTCAAATGCTCTTTTCCATTGGCTGTGTTAGCTATTAGACCAATCTAGTGGTGGAGCTATGGTAGTTCATAACCCTTTAAAGGGTAGCATAGTGCTTTTTATGTGTTATGCAATTGATCGTCATGATGGATGACTGCAGCAGGCGAGTCTACTATAGCCAGGACTATATTCATGTATCATATGACACTCCGGGAGTGTATCAATCCAATGGGGTCATCATGATGCATGAACGCAGCACTAGCGAGTTATTCGTCAAGTATGCCTTCATGCCTGAGCAAAGGTCATATTGCTTTAACGCAGTATGCGGCCCTTAGAGGTTTATTGGTAGCATGTATATACCTCAGCACTTGTCCATAGTGGGGTATATCGGCGGTGTGTGGGGCGTATGATGGATGAACACGTATACATGGCCGTAGTGGGAGCGTAATGATTGATGTACCCACTTTAACCCTTTAAGGGCGGCATGACACTCGAAAGCTTTATGCCTATTTGACATTATGATGCACCAACACAGTGCCGGTGTGAACTTGCCAATATTGGTATACGGTGCATCATGCAACTCCATTGTGAGTGTATCAACCCCGACGGGAGTGCATCAACCTTGTCGGGTCTGCATGATGCATTAAATCAGCATCGGTGAGTTATTCGCCAGTGCTGCATCATGACGACCAAAGAGCATAGTGTATTAAAGCACCATGCGGCCTTATATATAGTGCCTGGTCTCCATTCTAGACCGATGGTCCAGCTGGCCCGGTGCACTCTGCACCTTTTGATGTGTTGGAATGCTTATTGTTGGCCGGCTGAACTCTTTGTCCTGGATATTCAAAAAACAAGAATAAATAAACCTCCACTTTTTTTTTCATTCACACAAATCAGTACAACTGTACAATCTATTATGCATGTAGCCCTCCCCCCTGTCTAACCACACACATAGATCTGGGATGATAGTTATACGAAAGGTTTATGCACCTCGTTTAGCAGGCAACAATAGTGATTAGACAATGTGACAGTTGCAATTATAACAATCTTTCCTAAATAAACTATCACACTGTAAAAAGTTGTTGTTCCAGAACAGCGAAATGTGCGGTAGCTATACAGTACTTTTACTGTAAAATATAATACAGTAAATTTTGCTGTACATGTACATTTCTGTTGCTGTAGATGAAGTAGTGAGTTGCAGACCTACAGCACTTGTCGCTGTACCAGGTACACGAGGGGTCCTGGGATTGATCCTTGGGCTAGCCACCTCTCAATTTGTTACATACTAAATGGTCACAAGCAATTTAACATCATTCACTATGGGCCTTGTCTATAGTTTTCATTGTATAGTAAACAATTTAGGTGTTATACAATGATGACTGCATGCTGCTAAAGGTGCCAAATATGAGAGCTATGCTGCAGGCCTTACACCAGCTGCCTCGATAGCTCAATCAGACAGAGCGTCGGACAGTGATAGGAAGGTCCCGAATTCAATCCCCGGTCACGCTAGTCAGGAAACTACAGTTTCTTCATGTTTTGAATTTTTTTTTCTAAAAGTGATATGCAAATCCACAGAAAGATACTTTCTAGACATTTTTTAAAGAAAAACATGAAATGTTGTTTTGTACGCAGGACAAAAGAGACCTTTAGCAAACTCTACATAACATATGGTTCTAGCACTAAAAGGTCAACCTTGCAATTGATTTGCGAGAGATCCTGAATATCTTTTCCTTTTGCTCATCAGTCTGATCATCTATAATATTATGAGAGCTATGCTGCAGGCCTTGCACCAGCTGCCTCGATAGCTCAATCAGACAGAGGGTCGGACAATGATAGGAAGGTCCCGAGGTCAATCCGCGGTCACGCTAGTCATGAAACTATAGGTCCTTTATGCTTTGATCTATTTTTCTAAAATTGATGTAAGTCTATCAATGAAATATATCACCAGCCTTGAGAAGCGAACCCTAGACCTTCAGATTTGGTTTTACAATTAATTCTGCTGTAGAGTAACAGTAGATTTTGCTGTTACTGTACAGTATATGTGCTGTAAATATACATAAGCTGACTTGCTGTAGGTCTACAGCACAATCTACTGGAACCAAAGTTGTCCCCAGTATTTGCTGTGCAGGAACACTACTTACTTCTAGTGCAGTAATGCATTAGCTTTCGGAGCATGAGCAAAGGTAGATGTGGCACAGAATGAATGGCTCACGTGCCGATCCTTCCAGCGTGGCTCCTTCCCTTAGTGAGAAAACTATTCCATTACCAAAACATGAGTTGAAAAAACACTATTAAATGAAAAAAGATGTTTACGTCTCCTCATAGAGCACCCTTTCTGTGTATCTGCTCAGAAAAATATTTTTTTACCATCAAATTCCAACTCTCGAATGCTACAAACACACAAACCTAGAAGCCCTCGTGGTAAATATGGGGGAATTATAAGGCATTTAGTTCTCGCTTTTGGATATTGAAGGGGGATAGTGATTCTCCCATTTAAGATTCCAATCTCTACATTATTGACTAAATTCTCCTCCAACAATTACCCCTGGTAGCCACGAGATGGCGCCACTGCCGCGCCCCTAGAGGGCGCAGTCGTCGTCAAGGGGCATAAAGTGCTCGCTTTCCTCACCAGAGGGCGTGTGGTCTGAGCAGAGCCCGGATGTGGGTCCCTGGAACGCCGGGAAATCTATACATGGGACGAAGAGTGAGAGGGTGATAGGTGGCTGGATGGTGGCGGGTGGGGTGGGGTCGTGGGGCCCCTATTTCGGGTAGATCGATATTACAGTGGTGATTGGTGGTCAGAAAATAGCGACTTCCTTTGAGTTAATGTAATAAGAAGTCTGTATACAGCCACCCCCCTCCCCTGTGCGTATGGAGTCGTGGTCATTCTCATGCAGAGACTGGTGTACAAACGTAATCTCTTGGTAAATTCCCGGTAAATTCGCAAAACTTAAAGGGCGGCTAGCACCGCTAAGACTACCCGCCTTAGCAAGTCACGTGACCACCTATTGACCAATCAGGGCGCCGCTAACGGTCCGCTAGTTCCCGGCCGTTTTGCTGCGCTTTATGGGCAGGTACCCATCTTTGCTACGATCCGTGCTAGCCCCCCTTTAACACTGCACTCTTTGCTTGTATCAGCCTGCCCCCTACCTGAGATCAGGACATGCAAAATACAAGTGTCAGGTGACAGGCCGCGCACGCCGCCCGCATAACGGCCGCCGGCCCGCATAGGCGGCGCTCCAGTCGGCACTCCCGTCGCCGCCAGGCGACGCTCATCCCGCACACTGTCTCCCACAGTTGGCTGGGGGGACCATTGTTCCCACCTGGCATGTTAGACCAGCATAAGGGTCACCTCCCTTGATGTACACTAACAGGGGTATTCAGACTAGGGAGGGGTATTGTGTGACTGTGTCTCTGACAGTTACAAGCCCTCTAACATTGTCTAGACCAAGCTGAGGGCTGGGCCCCTTATAAACCCCAGCCTCCCAGCTACCATCATCACTTCACCCTAGGACAGCACTGAGCAAGGAGCTCCCTCCACTGACTGAGAACAAGGCTATAGGCTATGCCCTACTATGCCCAACTATCAGACAGTGTGCAGGACCCCTTGACTCTAGGGCATACTTACTAGTCCTATACTATTGTGTGGATAGGTGTAACTGAGTGGAACCTACATTGTACTTACTGTACTGTTGCTGTCAACTTGTAATAAATACCAACTATACTACAAGACCTCAAGACTTAGTCAACTACCTCACATTACAAGGAGTCTCCCAACTAAGGGGATTCCTTGTATGACAAAGTGGTGGAGAAGTCTCAACAAGATCCCACAAGGTGGCAGCACAGACACCTCCACAGCCAAGGACCAGTAACACCCACCACACCTTCACACTCACCACAGTTGCAGGAAAAGACTCACCAGACCGTCACGGACGTCTCCAGACCGTCACGGGCGTCTCCAGACCGTCACGGACGTCACCAGACCGTCAATGACGTCACCAGACCGTCAATGACGTCACCAGACCGTCAATGACGTCACCAGACCGTCAATGACGTCACCAGACCGTCAATGACGTCACCAGACCGTCAATGACGTCACCAGACCGTCAATGACGTCACCAGACCGTCAATGACGTCACCAGACCATCAATGACGTCACCAGACCGTCAATGACGTTACCAGACCGTCACAGAAGTCTAGAACACCTACAACAAGTCTGCATTACCCTAGCAAGTATACAATGTACCTACTACCCAGTGGGCACACCCTAGTCTGCACCAGCTACTAGCCCTTGCTTTGGTGGCTAATTGCAGTGCAGCAATAAATAGCCATTCGGGCAACTGTTACTAGCCAGTCAAAGTTTATGAAGAAAATGAGTTAAGTTAGGGTTGCATAGCCAGTGATTAATAAGCTATTATGCAGGGCAGAAAATGTAGGGCTTAACAGATTTTGAATATTAAGGGCTGAAAAGTCATTGCATGACACAGTTTAATAAGGGCTGCATTTGCAGTATCTAGTAGCAGGTGCATAGCAGCTCTTATTAATAGCTGCAAACGCAGGGCTGCAGATACACTGATGATTAAGGGGTGCTAATGCAGGGCTTCCTAGTATCTGCATTTTAAGGGATTACTAGTTGTTGTATGACACTCATTTTTAAGGGCTGCATTTGCAGTAGCTAGTAAATGATGCATAGCAGCTCTTATTAGTAATTGCAAATGCAGGGCTGCAGATACACTGATGATTAAGGGATGCTAATGCAGGGCTTCCTAGTATCTGCATTTTAAGGGACTACTAGTTGTTGCATGACACAGCTAAATAAGGGCTTAATTTGCAGTACATAGTAGCAGGTGTATAGCAGCTCCCAATAGTAGGTGCAGATGAAGGGCTGTTGAAGCACTGACTATTAAAGGCAGCGGATGCAGGGCTTACTAGCTGCTGCATATTAAAGGCTTATTACCTGTTGCTTAACTGTTGCGTTTGCAGTGGCTAGTAAATGGTTCACAGCAGCTCTTATTAATAGCTGCAAATACAGGGCTGATGAAGACCATGTGCTATCAATATCCCCTATTATCACCAATTGTTTTCTCTGAATGCTTGGAATCTACATGATATTATTTAATGAGATGCTGTCACATTGTGCTTTAACCCTCCAGTTTTCTATATTTCATCTGACCAACAGCTATCTCTGCTTAGATATTTCACGAAATACATATAATCACAAGTCAGTGTTAATCCCCATAGACAACTAAAAATGAGGATTATATCTTGAATGGGTGTCTAAATATTAAATTCTCTCAGTCCATGTGGTGCTTATAACATATGTGGTAAATCATGAGCAGGATATTCCTCCAAATTTGGGTTAATTGGCGATTTTCCTAAATATCCAACCAGGGCTGCAAACACTAAGGTATGCATAGCAATTTCCCCAGACCTAGACATCCCATATATCAATGCAATAGAATCAATGCAATTTCTTCATGTACTAGTTGAATAAATTGGGTTTTTAATCAATGAAAATGAGATGGTCAATGAAAATGAGTTCAATAGCTTCTGAATTATCTAGACATCTGTTCCTTGACATAGGCTAATAACTGTTCCTTTTGCAATGGCTAGCAAATGATGCATAGCAGCTCTTATGAGTAGCTGCAAATGCAGGGCTGTAGAAGCAGTGACTATTAGGGACAGCTATTGCAGGGCTTACTAGCTGCTACATAATAAGGGCTTATTAGCTGTTGCAGAGACATTCATTATTTGCCAGAAGGTGGCAGCAGTATTCATTTATAGAAGTTTTATACTCTTTGAACTTATTGATATCATTTTATTGATGAGATATACTAGTCATGTGTGTACCCAAATGTGCTAAATTAGTAGGCATAGAACATACATCAATTGCTATGATTTAAAATATGCTTAGAAGTAATTTATAACATAAATTAAAACAAAATTCGATTGAGACACCGTTTCTGTGTATAATAGCATATTACTTAAAGGTCATATACTACTGCATTAAATCACACCTTATGGACAGGTTGACTACAAGTGTTGCATTAACCACCAAGTAGTCAACTACTAAGTGATGAATTTGAAGCTTGAATTAGTTGCTAAATCTGCTTTGACTAATACTCACTGCATATATGCATATACTACTAATGGTTTGCTTTGCAGGGCTGCAAAAAAAAACTAGCAAGAGCTACAAAGCGTTGCATTAGCCACCAAATTAGTCAGCAACATAGTGCTGCATTCACAGTCATTAATAGAAGCTGCCTTTGCAGTGACTAATAGCCACTGCATAAGCAGGTATTACTAAGGGCTTATTTTGCAGGGCTGCATAACGCAACTAATTAGTGCTTCAAGGCGTTGCATTAGCCCCCAAATTATTTATCTAGTAAGTGCTGTACTCAAAGTCTTTAATAGTAGCTTACTTGCAGTGACTCATAACCACTGCACAAGCAGCTACTAATAAGGGTTTATTTTGCAATACTGCAAAACGCAGCTAATTAGTGCTTCAACGCGTTGCATTAGCCACAAAATTAGCCAGCTAGTAACCAGTGCAACCACTGCATGGAGGTGGCTACTAAGCGTTTAGTAGGTGGTGCTGTGCCCACTGGGTAGTACTACATTATTAGTATACCACAAGCATGGAGAAACAAATAGAAGAGGCCATGCAGCAACAGCTGAAACAGCTGACAGAGGCTATGCAGAAACAGCTAGCAGAGACTGTGAAATTGCAAGTAGCAGAGGGATTAAAGTCTATGCAACCCAACACTACACCCCAAACCAGTGCTCCAGACATAGAGGCTGCACTTATAGGTATAACTGCAACACTTAAGTCTCTACAGGAGGGACAAGTAGCAGAAAGGCTAGCAAGAGAAAAATCTGTCAAAGCATTGGATGAGAAGATAGAAAGGGAGAAAGAGGAAACACATAATGACATTCTGAAACCAGATAAATTCTCACAACCCTCCCAAAATCAATCCGCCAGGAGACATTGCACAGACTATGAGCAATACATTGACTCCAAATATGGGAAACATCCCTCATATAGGATTAAATACTTCTCAAACTTCCTAGAAGGAAAGTCAAAGATATGGTTTAAGGCCTACATGACTGCACACCCAGACACAGACTATGACACAATGAAGGAAGCTTTCCTGAAGTACTTCAAAAAGGAAGATGACCGCCTTGATGCAAAGGCATTAAGAGGTCAAAATCCAGATGAATCTGTCTCAGACTATGCCATGGCCTTACAAAATATGGCCACAGCACACAACAAATCAGAGGAGAGAACAAAGGAAGCCCTTCTACAAGGTCTAAGGGAAGATATCAGTGCAGTTGTCATACACAAAGGAGCCTCAACATGGTCAGAAATCCTTGAAATAGCAGAGGAATATGAGAACCAACAAACAGTCTCCACCAGTAACATTAAAGCGGAAATAAAAGCAGAAATGGACTCAAAACTAGAATCCATGCAGGCTCAACTGAAATCTGTGACACAAATAAACTCTATGCTTGTAAAGCAAACAAAGTCACAGAAATCTGGAAACCCCTCAATGGAGGCCAAATCAGACCCAAAGCCAGTTCAAGTGGATCCTTCATCAGAAGATGAGGACCAAAGCCTGAACCTCATGTCAAATGAACATGTGAGGAGGCAAGAACAAAGGGCACTGAAGGACCAAGGTAAACCTAACAACCGCCAACAAAGACACTCTGGTAATAACAGAGGAGGCTACCAAGGTAAAAACTTTGATCCAAACTTCAAAAGAGGCAGAGGAGGATACAGCCAAAATAACAGCCGAGATCACCAAAGCAACAGTCAGGACACCAGCCGTAGAGATAACAGCAGAAGTCGTGACAGCAGCAGACACAGTGATAGTAGCAGAAATCGCGACTACAATCGCCGTGATAACAGCAGAGACCGTGATTACCACCGTCGTGACCAAAGCAGAGATCGTGACTACAACAGAGGTCGGGATCAAAACCGTCGTGACTACAGCAATAGTCGTGACAGACAGCATGACTACAACCGCAGTCGGGACAACAGCAGAGGTCGAGACAGCTACAATGGCTACAGATCCAACACACAAGGCTACAACCCCCAACAGCAGCCCCAACAGCCACCTCAAGCTATCCAGCCTGACGTGCTTCAACAGATCAAGCAGCTACTAGGATCTTCAAACTCGGGAAACTAGAGACCCACAGCGCCGCTGGGCCAGTGCGTTGTGAGCCTCTCCAACCCCCCATCAAGATCCAAGATCAACAACCCCTAGGACAACCAAAGACAATTGCTAGTATAGCAGAGACAATCCCCCAGATACACACTGGGAAATCAAGCCGACCATCAGTGATCCATATCACACCTCAACAAGATGCATCGCAAAAGGAAATGGGTGAGAGTACCAAAATTTCTGTTGAACTTCTTAAAAATGGCTGTTTAAATGCAAGATTCTATGAACACACTGAAATACCTTGTTTAGTTGACACCGGTGCCACTATCACCTGTGTCAGGGATACTTTTCTTAGGGAAATTCAGAAATCTCGAGATGTAGAAATCAAAAAGAGAAAGTTCAATGTACACTTAGCAGACGGATCAATATGCCATGTAAGACAAGCAGCAGTATTGAAATTCAAAATTCATGGTACCAGATTCGAATTCCCATTTTCAATTATTCCAAATCTCACAAAGCCAGTTGTCCTAGGCACAGATTTCTTAAAAGCAACACGATCACAGATCGAATTCAATGTAGACCCAGAGCTACAAGTCAAGCCAGTCCGAGCGGTTAGGGAGGCTACCATCCTTCCTTTCACAGAACTAGCAGTTCTAGGACAAGTCACATCCCTCAAATGCTTAGAAGGATGTGTAGGCACATTAGACAATTTGCAGAGGAACAACAGAGTTCCATACCTAGTTCAAAAGGGAGTAGTAACACCCTCAGAAATGAACAGGCACCCAATCATACTGCTCAATACAAGCCACCGACCATACAAGGTGAGGAAGGGTGATATAATAGCCCTATTCACAGAGGTAGATCCCTCTGAGTTACATCAACCAGATACTGACATCCCTACTGAGGAACCCACACTACAAGTGCTAGACACTGAAGAGAATTGTAGTGACACAGAGTCAGACTGTGCCTCAGTATATGCAGATCCAGATACAAACCGTGGAGATGACACTGATGATGAATTGGCCACAATTCACAGTGAGGCTCATGACATTATGCCAGACATAATGGAAAATGTGCCACCCAAATGTGTACTAACAGATATTGGACAAGAGAGACTCCAAAAGTTACTCCACAAGTATCAAGATGTATTTGTAGGTAAAGACAATGACATAGGTACAACCCACCTATACACACATGCAATTCACATCAAACCAGATGCAGTACCATGTCACTACCTACCATACAGGCAGACGCCTGAGAAGCAAGCTAAGATGGGAGAAGTCTGTGAAGACCTAGTCAGACAGGGCATCCTCAGAGAATGTGCAGAGGGACCCTGGGCATCCAGATCATTTTTAGTACAGAAAGCATCTGGAGGCCAACGTCTAGTCACAGACTTACGCCACGTCAATGCTAATATGATAAACCAAGCTTTATCAACGCCACGTGCAGACGACACACTAGACATGATAGGGTCACTCAAACCTACTGTTTTCAGTAAACTAGATGCGCAACAAGGGTTTTTCCAAATTCCCATAAGAAGGGAGGATCAACACAAAACTGCTTTCATAGCAAATGACAAGAAATATGTCTACCAAAAGATGCCGATGGGTTTAGCTACCGCGCCGGCAGGATTTTGCCATCTAGTAACTCTAATTCTCAACAAACTGAAATACAAATGTGCCCTACCATACTTAGATGACATTCTAGTCCTATCACCAGATGTAGAACGACATTTTTCAGACCTTGAAGATGTCTTCAAAAGCCTGAGAATTGGGAAACTCAAGCTAAAGAAATCAAAATGTGAATACTTCACAGATAGGATAGATTTTCTAGGAATGCGTGTCACACCAGATGGTTTACAACCATCCCCAGAAAAGGTGGAAAGTGTCAAAACCTTTCCCACCCCAAAATCTGTGAAACAAGTCAGATCATTCACAGGACTATGCCAATACTTCAAAAAGTTCATCAAAGACTATGCCAATATTGCTAGGCCACTGTACGACCTACAAACAAACCTAAAGGTTTTCAAATGGAATGAGGATGCAGACAATGCTTTCAAAACATTGAAACATGCACTCTGTATCCATGCACTATTGAGATACCCAGACTATGACAAAGAATTCAGTCTAGCAACAGATGCTTCAAATGTGAGCCTAGGAGCTGTTCTATCACAACGCAGTAGTGAAGGAGTACTGAGACCAGTAGCCTTCGCAGGTAGAACACTATCAACGCATGAAAGAAACTACAACACCACAGAAAGAGAGCTACTAGGTGTAGTATATGGGATACTACACTTTAGGCACTACTTAGAAAGTAGGCACTTTCAGTTGTACACAGATCATGCAGCTCTAATACCACTCCTCACAAACACAGGTTTGACCCACAGGTGGGCCAGATGGGCACTGGATATACAACAATTTGCATTCACAATACAGCATGTAAAAGGAGATGACAACATTCCTCCAGATGTGATGTCAAGAAGAGAATATCCAGATGCACCACCAATGACCAACCCCCCACCACCTCCAAGAAGGAAAAGGGCAGCCAACAGAACCAAATTCTCTAAAATCCAAACCAAGATACCATTCAACAGAGATGACCCACCAAAAGCAATTGACAGACCAAAACCAGTGATCAGAGGTATCTTAAAAGAAACCACCCATTATGTGTTCTGTCATTGTGAAAGGGAATACTGTGAAGAGTATCCAGAAAACTGTTTCACCCCGGTTGAGACCAACAGGATTGCACAGATGGTGAAAGCCACATCCCGTGAACCACCACACAGTGCATCAGAAAATCAGTTGGAAGAAAAACTGCATAAAATTGCTTCAATCACCAAGGTAGTCAGATTTGCAGAAGAACAGCTGGATATGGAGGAAGAACAGGACAGAGACATTTGTGTTGTCACCACACGTTCAAAAGCAAAACGGTCGGTTGCAGAGGATACAAGGTCTAATGACCACCCTCAGCAATTAGGCCTAAAAGCCAAAAAGAACAAAGTGTCAACCAAATCCTCTTTCCCTACTAAATCCCCCATTTCAACACCCAGCACACCCACAGCCAATTTGCAGAAGCACTCAGACAGAGCAGGTACTGCACAGAAGGCTCACAAAAGCAAATCTGACCCCCATCCCAAAAGAACAAAGGCCGCCTCCACCAGCACAAACAGAGGAGCAGCCAGTTCAAAGGAGCAGACAGCCAACACAGACATAGCAGTTGAGCAACCAAAGAAACAGACAAAGACCAGACCTGCACCAAAATCTCCTGAAACAATCCAGGCAGAGAAAGATAAAGAAAGGCTGGCACAGCATATAATGGAATTAGACCAGATGTTAGACCAAATCCCAGACAGTTCAATCAACTCCACACTGTTGAAAGAAGAACAAAGGAAGGACACTGGACTAATACCCATTATAGACTACCTAGAGAAAGGTGACCTACCTGTAAAAAGCACTGAAGCAACAAGGATCAGGAATAATGCTCAGCACTACCTACTCCTAGACAACATTCTAGTACACATATCCCCTACATCATGGAGAAAAACAGACACAGTACCACTACAAGTTGTAGTCCCAAAAACTTGGGTTGAAAACATACTGCAACACTTCCATGACTCACCAATGGCAGGTCATGTAGGTACTTCAAAAATGATGTCTTCTCTCATACCTAGGGTATATTGGAAATCTATGATGGCTGATGTCAATCAGTATGTGTCAACATGTGACACTTGCCTAAAAGCAAAAAGGGCAGTGCACACCCACAAAACACCAATGACTGTAAGGGACTATATGCCAACTCCCATGAAGCACCTAAACTTAGATGCTGTGGGACCACTCCCAGAAACAGCCAGGAAAAACAAACACATACAAGTTTGCATAGATTATTCAACTAGATATGTCATAGCATATGCCACAAAGGATCTCACAGCAGAAACCACACAACATGAGTTCTACAAGAACGTCATATGTCAGCAAGGTGTACCAACTTCAGTTCAAACTGACAATGGCACCTGCTACACAGGCAGCAATTTTAAGAAACTGATGAACACCCAGAAGATAAGACACGACCTGTCAAGTCCATACAGACCACAATCTAATGGATTAGTGGAAAGATTCAATGCCAGTATAGGAACAGCATTAAGGACTTTCTGTTCTCAGAATCAGAAAACATGGGACCTGTATATAGAATCAATTACATTTGCATTGAACAACACAGAGTCCCAGACAACAGGTTACACACCATTCTTCCTACTTCATGGCAGAAACCCACAAACCATTGTAGAAACTGCCCTAAACATAGAGGAAGAAATCAAAACAGTAGCAGAGCATGTATCTGGAATGATACTATCTCAAGATGAGTCTAGAAGAAAGGCAATAGACAGAGTCAAAAAGCTACAACAAGGAAGGAAGTCAAGATATGACAAAAAGCTTACACCACAAGCCATACTTCCACTAGATATTGTATATATCAACATTCCCAGAATTCTGTTGACCACAGATTCAAAGAAGCTTCAACCCCTATTCATGGGACCATATGTTGTTGCAGAAAGACCAACCCCAACCAGCGCAAGGTTGAAGAACCTATCAAATAACCTACTAGTCCCCAGACCAGTACATATTGATAGGCTCAAAAAGGTCACAACACTGAGGAAAAATGAGTTTGCACACAGACTCATTCCCCACACCTCAAAGTTTATCCACAGGATAACAAGGGATAAATCCCAAATTACACTCACCAAAGAGTCAGTTGGTCTAAACCAAATAGTACCCAGACCAGCCCACCACAAGGTGAAAAGAAACTCCAGGCAAGGGAGAATATCTAAGTAAATTACTTTTATATATTGACATGATCATATGGAATATCTATACCCATAGACTATGAATAATAGTCAAATAAGTATATACACTCTATACGAAGGAAATTAATTTCCAACAACTGTCCAAAATCATGAATGATAAGTAGGGATTTCATATCAGCATAGGATATGAACCCACACAAAGGACAGAAAAGACAATATACACTATATAGGTTACAAAACAATGTGCACACAAAGTAGAATCAAAGGACAGATTACTACAGGGTTGAAGTCTGAAACCCAAAAGGCTACACACAAAAGCCAAAAGAGACTACCTAAAGGGATTAGCAACCCAAGCTTGAAGAAACCACAATTATCATATTTTGCATCAAAGGCTAGCATCCTTGAAAGAATGCAACAATGAAAATGTTTTGAACCTAAATCCTGTAAAGTACATGAAACAGAGCGCGCTATGCCAAGAGACTACTGTCTAGACACACCCTTACCCTTCAAAGGACCCACATACCTGCCAGGGCAATCAAACCCCCACAGATGCAGGTGGTCCACTCTAATTACCCCAGACATAATTACCCCAGTCAGTCAGCTGACACTGATGGCCAGATCTAGCCATCAGAGAAACAAAGCCAGGCCCTCAATGGATGAGGGTAGGGTGGGCTACATAAGATGCCCTGACTCCATAGCCAACTCACCAGTTCTACTCCTGCAGCAGTCAGGTACACACCAGCTGGTCCTAGCCATACCAGTTCTCCTATAGCAGGAGGGACTCTGTCAGAAAGCAGACCACACCCACTCTACAATATCACACCCAGTTACTACAGTCTTGGGAAAGGACTCTAGCACAGATTGGACATTAAGCCAACACTAGCTTGATCATGGAAAAAGGTACAGTTCAAACACTACATTGATTATTATATTACTATTGGGACCAACCAGGATTTCTGCTCTCAAAACTATGTACACAGAGGCAGTGCCAAGTGGATACTTCACATAAGCAAAAAGGATAGCTCACAAAATCAGCAAACCAATTTAAACCTAAGTATATTGCAAAAACACTAGTAGAAGTCTCACTAAGACATAGAATATATTTTATATTTTAGGCATGCTATTAAAGCCAATCCTGCTACTAGTGATGATGGCCAATTCTCAAGCCATCACATATGTGCCCACCGTTAGACAGAACGTTGGAGCCATATATGAGCCATTACCTGAACCATTGGTCAATGGGCACGATACCACAACCATGATATTGGCAATACCATACCATATACCTGCTCCACCAGAGACCGAAACCAAAATACTGGACCAGGTTATGGCACTAACATTTCCTACCCTGCATGACGACAATTCTACCAGTCAGATATTACAGCAAGCAAGGGAACTAGATCTGTTAATAGACATAACAGACAAGGAAATTAACTCTACCTTAGCATCCATCCATTTGTTCCTATCAAATCCAATTAATAGTCAAGGAAGGTACAGAAGAGCACCACTTGGGTTCCTAGCCCCACTCTTCAGAGGCGCAATAGGTCTTGCCACACTAGATGACGTCAAAGAGGTCATGGACCAGATAAAGAACATAGACGGCATTCTAGAAGCTTTTTCCAAGCAAGACAAAGAAGCAGCTATATTAATTGATAAGGTCACCCAACGCCAAGACAAATTTGTCAAGGCATATGTTAAGGATAAAAGTATGCTAGACCAAACCATGAACACTCTAGGCCAAAATATGAATATATGGGCTCAAAATATGACCACATCTCTGAACACTTATGCAAATCACGAGCACACACAAAGAAGGAAGATCCAAATTTTAACTGATGCACTCACCATTATTGTAGCAAGAATGAACTATCTGCAAGCATTGCAGCGCACCACATCAGCACTCAGGATGCTATCAGCAGGCATTATGACTGCTGACATAGTACCACCAGCTGAACTAACGGAGCATCTGAATGATCTGGACATGACACTCAGAATACACTCACCAGGATCAAAGGTCGCCATAACTGACCTTGACTACTATTATTCCCAAAGAATGATATCCTACACCTATTCGGAACGGCACATTTACATCCACCTAGATATCATTGTAGCATCCACCGTCTCCACATTCAGAGTATTTCAACTGGTAACTACACCAGTACCAATCAACACAAAGGAGACACCTACAAAGGGAGTAAACCCAATTAATTACTGATGTCAAATTTCTGGCTATCTCTGAAGATGGTTCACTATTTACTGAACTGACAAATGCAGATATGCTAACCTGTCCAGGAACTAAGATCAAAATTTGTACCAAAACTAGCCCGAGAATCCATAGACATGTACCTACATGCACAGTAGCAATTTATTTGAACCAAGCTCAGCAAGTCAAGGAAATGTGCCAATTTACTATTTCACCCTTGAAGAGACCTATCTCACACGCTGTAGCCATTTCACAAGACGAATATCTTGTGACCACAAATTCTCCCACCTACACAGTTACGTGTCACGGGAAACCAGCTACTACTCACAAAGCACCATCACACTCAATCATAGGTGTACCATGCCTATGTACAGTGAATATAGATCACTATTCACTACCAAATTCTAGGTTGCCATGCAACACTACAATTTCATTTCACTATGCTTTGGAGACCATAAACCTACCTTTTTCTCGCGGCTCTAAATGAAATCAAAGAAATTGGACCAGACTCCATGGCAAATCTGCCACCTTTTCCAAAGGTCAACCTATCCAGGACACTGGATATGTTAAGGAAATCAAGTAATATTGATGAATCAACATTACTAGACCTAAACCCATTCGCAAAAACCCTGCTAGATGATGCCTCCAGCCTGGCAAAGCCACTGGAAAATAGACTAATAGAGTCCTATCTATACAAATTTGCACGGCATCCAGCAGCATCTATCATACCAAATGATACTTTCGGTTATAGCTACAATTTTGGCCACATATACCCTATTCAAAATGCACAGAGGATCCACACTACTAGCTTATATGCCAACTGCAAAAGCATATAGATTTGTCACAGAGAAGCCTATGGAGAAAGCCTTCGAAACCCTATACAAGAAGGACACCACCACGGCACCAATAGAACAGGGCCCCACCCCTATTCTAACTATCCATGAGACCCATACTCTTATCATAGCCATACTATTCACACTCACCATTTACTCAGCCTACAGGCTGACCAAATACCTAAAGAGTATGGCAACCAAGCACTGTGGAAAGGGAAAAGTCACTAAGAGGACAAATCCCACAGTAGTACTAAAAGTCTACAAAGGAGACACCAACTTCTCCTTCCCCTTGCGTCCAGTGCCACATGAGTTTGATACAATTATAAAAGCTTCAGCCCCAACATACAGAGATATGATTATCAAAACGTACCCTCTCCCAAGACTAGTATTTGAATGGAATGGACCAGTAGTAATTACTACTAAGAAAGGAGAGACCGCATATTTACTGCCAGAAACTATCAATCTACCATGGCGTGCCAGGTTCAGCATAATACCAGCGCTCAGGGAACCTAATCTAGATTTTGCCATGTTACTACAAAATGACATTTCACCCCAGCCTGTCACCATGGATACCCAGGAGTCAAAGCTGGAGAACATCATAATTGACGACCAAAGAGAGAGCACCAATACATTCAAAAATGTACTCACCATACTCACCCAACCACCTACAGCTGTAACTAGTGAGAAAGTACATGGGGAAGAATAAGCACAATTATACAGGATTGAGATTGACCAAAACTTTTGTGAAAAGTTGGTTGGCCCTGAAAAGGACCGTTTATTTTGACATTTATAGATGCCACCCACTAGTTGTTATAGTCCCCCCACCCCAAGGCCTCCCAGGACTCGGCCAACTCGGCAGCGGCAGGAGATCCAATCCACTTATCTTCACTGAAAAGCCACTCGTTCTCCTCCCTCCACTGGACAAACCGTGCCTCCAAAGTAGACAAAGCATGCTCAGCGCTGTCCGCAGCATCACCCGTCACCGTGTAAGCACATAGGCCGACAGCCAATAGGAAGTCCCAGATGACCCCATCATTTCTGGTGAAAAGCAGTCGCGGGTCATATCCATCCAGATCACGTAGGGCCTGAGCCAACAGCTCCAGAGATGCCGCCCTGTGCATGGAAATCCCGCCAGCACCAAGGAAGTACCAGCCGTGATGACGGCACACCAAAACATCACCAAAACTGGCAATGTCGCGCCGGACTTTATGCAACCACCGCGTCCTTACTGAGTCATATCGACTCAGAATACTCCTAAAAGGAGTTCCAGGAGTCAGCCCCTCCAAGGTGTTTTGATCACCCAACCACAGGTCCAAGGCCTGCATGTCACCCTGCAGCCAGGCCTCAGGGAGATATGCAAGTACCTCAGGTACAGCCTCCAACTCGTCCTCCAAAATTGCCATATGCGCCATACTGTGTTATCTCAAGGGTACTCAAGGAATAAGTGATCCTACTGTGGTCTACACAACCTTTATAACCCCTCCCCACCCCCAAATGACACTGTTCACCCTCTGAAGTGATCCCCTCACTTCAGGTGACAAGTCCATGAGAAGGCACATGATCTGCTCACCAAAGGTGTCATCCACCGGTGTCACCGCGGCACATGACGCATCTTGCGCCGCATGACACAATAGCCTCAAGGTGCCACTCAAAAATCTGCTCAAGATGCAAAATTTTCAAATTCTCACAATCCCAAGGTCAAAGCAAGGTCTCAGTGTGTGTCAGTAGTATCAGGGAATCAATTTTAAGGTATCCCAAAATGAAACAGCCAATTTTGAAAAATTGAAGTTTTACAAAAACAATTGCGTACTCTTAACCATGTCAAACTTGCCCAAACATGCATATATATGTATGAAATTGTATTATTACAATCTAAATTGCTAATCAAACATGTTTGTATATAACACTGTATTTGCACTGTATTTTACACTGTATACCTTTGTATTATGTAAGACTATTTACAGAAAAACATGAAGCAAAAAGGGAGATAGTCCGCTGACTAACCCTAGGATACTACACAAAAGACTTAAATCTCACAGCAGCGGCCCACTGCAAAGACATTTCTGATCAAAGTGTAGATCCACAAGTTGCAAATTGCCAACACCAAGAATCTTGTAAGATTCGACTATCAATGCAGAAACAAGATACCGAGTCATTTTCATGACATTATGAACACTTTCCCTCCACCGGATAAGGACAAAATATCTGCATAAAAAGGACTGTATTTGTACATACAAACTCACAAATTTGAGTAATGCAAAATGTCAGATGACACAATTATGAACACTTATCCGCCACCGGACAAGCACATAAGTATGCATAAAATGTACATTACTGATTGCTATATCACGCAAATCCATAGATAAGCGCTATCTAGAAATAAGAAAACAAACTTCAAGCCGGTTGGCCTACTTTTATATAAAAGTGGCCTTGGTTTTTTTGGTATCAAACAAAAAAGTTTGTAAAAGATTATCATAAGATTTTGCATAATTTGCATTATACCCTGTATATTTGTATTCACATGTGAACATTGATATATCAAAATCCACTCAGTTCCACAAAGCACCTATTCACCAAAGACAGCCTATTACTTGATAACACATTTTTCATCATGTTTTAGAATTAAGACAAAGATGTACCATACTGTGTATATAATTCAAACTATGATTTGAAAAGTGTCAGATAAAGACACAATGTATTACTACACTGTATAATTATGTGATTAAGAAAGTACCAAATTGGTACAAAGAAGGTTTTCATACCTTATAGTTAAGATCACACTGTATATAATGTAGATGACTAGCCAAGCACAAAAACCAAAATTCTCCCCAGACCTTTGGTATTTACATACTCTCACATCATCTATATTACAAAAAAAGTGTACTTCACTACAAAAAAAAAAAAAAATCAAAAACAAAAGGTAAATTCTATTTGCCACCAAAAATTGTGGATAAAATTCCAAAATTCACCCCAAATTTTTAGATGGAATGACAACTGACGGAGAGTTGTCCTTTTCTCCGAGGGGGAGGCACCTGTCAGGTGACAGGCCGCGCACGCCGCCCGCATAACGGCCGCCGGCAGCAGGCGCTACTGCTGCCGCCGGCCCGCATAGGCGGCGCTCCAGTCGGCACTCCCGTCGCCGCCAGGCGACGCTCATCCCGCACACTGTCTCCCACAGTTGGCTGGGGGGACCATTGTTCCCACCTGGCATGTTAGACCAGCATAAGGGTCACCTCCCTTGATGTACACTAACAGGGGTATTCAGACTAGGGAGGGGTATTGTGTGACTGTGTCTCTGACAGTTACAAGCCCTCTAACATTGTCTAGACCAAGCTGAGGGCTGGGCCCCTTATAAACCCCAGCCTCCCAGCTACCATCATCACTTCACCCTAGGACAGCACTGAGCAAGGAGCTCCCTCCACTGACTGAGAACAAGGCTATAGGCTATGCCCTACTATGCCCAACTATCAGACAGTGTGCAGGACCCCTTGACTCTAGGGCATACTTACTAGTCCTATACTATTGTGTGGATAGGTGTAACTGAGTGGAACCTACATTGTACTTACTGTACTGTTGCTGTCAACTTGTAATAAATACCAACTATACTACAAGACCTCAAGACTTACTCAGATTCATACATATTAAAGGAGTCTCCCAACTAAGGGGATTCCTTGTATGACACAAGCTTCATGGGAGGGTCAGTAAGTTGAAACTGGTGTTTGGTAGGTAGGATGCTAACATGGGGGCCAGGCAGCTACAACCCAGTAAACACCCTACGTAATCCAACGTAGCTCAGAGTCTCATTTGAGACTGGTAATTTTTGAAGGTTTGTAGACATTAAAATGTAAAGGTGTATTTACGTTCAACCAACGTAGATGTCTGATTTATGTTTATCTACCTCATTCAGATGTAAATCTATGTAATAAATCTACGTAGATCTACGTTAAAAGTAGTAATTTTTCAACTTTAATTTGGTAAATAACTTCTCAGTGTCACTCTAGGTGGTAGCACTATCAATTATGGAGATAATATTACAGCTCTTTAGCCAATCTACCACATTTAAGCAGTAAATTCTTATTTATTATGAATTCAAGATTATCCAAATGAACCACATACAATTAGATATTCATATAAAGGACAATATATTAAAGAATTGTACATTTGTGTGTGCATTGCAGCAGTTTACTGAGCAGACACCACATTGGTGGTAATCGAAAAAATACAAAGCCTCTCTGTAGCCCAAACTATGCAATACATATATATATACTGTCAGGCTGTTCAGTTAAACAACAAGAATATACTATATAGAATGAAATCAGATTGAAAATTATAGCAGTTATTTTGTATAAATATTGTTCATTAATATAAATTTGTCTGCAATGTCGCCAAAATCTTTGTCTGAATCCCACTATGTAGAATTATATGTGATGTGTCTATACTACAGTGGAACGTAGATTTACGTTTGAGCAATGTATACATATCGGACCTGCAGGTTTGAGACTGGTCAATAAACCTCAACATTTTATAAACCTTCTAAAATAACATATTATAGTTCAGACCAAAAATCAACGTAGATTTACGTCTGAGCTATATGTTATTGTGCTTACTGGGAAGCGGGCACTGCAATGTTTAATTTACAGACATCGAATTCAGCATCTCAGTGGTTAAAGCCTGTAGCAAAGACGTCCCTCTCCTAACACAACCTTAGTGATGCACTACATCAAGGAGCAACATACATATACTAGCAGGCATTCGCTAAACATGGTATTTAACGTACAGAGAGGACTGGAGCTCCTTGGTATCACCTATCGTTATAGAGTGGACCATGACCTTTGCTACTTAGACACATACCAAGACACCGTTGCAGTACTCCCATGGAAGGTGAACACTGATGGCATCAGAGTAGTCTCTGACGTTCAGTTATGGACCACTTTGGCTCAACTTTCAAGAGGACGACTGATAATTATAGCTCAAACTCCACAGAAAGCTCTCGCCTTATAACAATATCCCTTTCTGGACGGTTTGATGCTCACGGCCTAAAGCCCATGTCGTCAGCACTTAACAACGACGCATTGGTTTGTCATACCAACCATTATTTTTTAAATGCATTAATCACGTACGTGTTCTTTGTCATACACATGAATGTATTACTGTCGAATTACTCACTAGGGCTGCATTCATGCATCATTATGACAAAAGGGCTAAACACACCAGAGCACTCTGGGATCTTTAAAAACTTAACAAAAAGGTATTAACACGCATAGTAGCCGACTGAAAGCATAGCGTATTAACACACTATGCCCACCTTAAAGGGTTATAATAGAGGAGTGTGAGTAAAAGATAGGCTGGGTGTCTGCCTCAGCCCTTATCTCCATCAGCCCTTTGCCCAGTCAGCAGGCCCACCACTACCCCCTGCAATCTCCTGTGGGACCTGGGCTGGGTAGACTGAAGCTGAAGACAGTCTACCATTGAGTGACTTCTGTCAGGGGTCTATAGAGGGGCCCTCAGAGCCTTATACATCTAGTGAAAGTTAGAATGTGAGGAACAATGAATATAGTGAGGTTTGCTAAGCATCGCTAGTATGTGTGAGTAGCCATGCAGAAAGGATGTTCAGCGCGGGGGTGAACAGATGCCCTTATCTGATCACCTTACTACAACCCTCAATTAATTGTGACATTGTGCAGAGCATCCTTTTTACATGGTTACCCATGTTATTCAAACAAATTTAGGTAGGGAATACATCACATAGGAAAGAATCGTTCAGTATTAGAAATAGTAGATAGTATCGGTCAGTAGCTGGCATAATGGCGATAAAGGACATAATGCATAACACAGTATGCTGCCCTCAAAGGGTTAGCATAATACATAGGCCTATCTGTTTCTAGTACAGTGACATATTCACGGTGGCGTCAGGAGGTATGTCTATATGGATGTAGGGGAAAAGATCAAAGGACAATCATACATATACAAAGAATCCAGGAACCGATATAAGTGCACCCACAAGGGAAGCTTTGGTTCACCATAGGAAACCGCACACAAATTGTTGGTGCCATTAGGCAGAGCCGCAGAGTCCTCGCGGTCCCTTGCTTCATATATATTGTTATTACTTCGTTATATCCCTCAATATATATACAGAACAAATGGCCGCTCATGCACGGGGAATGCTACACCAATTATCCCACCACTGTCCGTCCACATTTGGCAGGTATAGCCTCTCCCCTCCCCCTTGACCCAAGCTGACCCAGAGAAGCTTTTCCATTATAACTGTATCGATTGGAGGTTGGCATGCCAACAGACCGTTGCAGCGGGTAACGACGCCGCCCCAATATGATGTAGCCGCCTGCAACTTTGACCAGGAATTGCTCGGGTCGTTATCGGCGTTGATAACAGGGGGCGCGATTCGACTAACCTGATTATTTGAAGGTGCTTGGCGATTGTAGTAGGCGAGTTACACTCCGCGGAGTCTGTAATTATGAACGGCAGAGGGTGTCTGCGGCGGGGTACCAGCAAAACCACAGGGCACCACATGTCACTGAGCTAAATTGAAGTCGTGTTTACATTGCAACCATTTAAATGGGGCTCTTTTTGATGATTCCTTTTTTTTAGGAGCAACGGGGTTAAAGTGGAAAGTAGGGTGATTTTTAAACTGGGAAAGTTAAAAACTAAAACAGTCGATGATAACTCCTGTGTGGAGAAACTGGAATTCTTTAAGACTTTAAGGATGGCATGGTGTATCTATTTTAGCGCTCTGTTGGTGCATTGTGTCCTTTGGGAGTGTATCAACACTGTTCATCCAACTTCAAGTTCAACACAATATGGTATAATATATTGGCTTACCTGTAGCTGCAGGCTATTCATTCAATCAGGTGAATAGATGATAAATTAATCTGTACTGTGAACATGTCTAAATCAGTGCTGTGGTCCTATCTTATTTTACTGTATTTAGTAGCGAACTGCAATACCACAAAGGGGGCTTCTATTAAGCATATACGCACGAAGCAGGGTGGGGATGGGGGGTGGCGGGTGGCAGGTTTATTTTCTGAAAATCTTTGCGTACATAATTAGTTTTAATGTGTACAAGAACTTTAGGGGATGGGGGGGGTCAATTTCTGGAGAAAATGTGCGTATATACTTTATGGAAGCCCCCAAACGAACTGCTACTGTGACAAAGCCTCATTTCCATATACTACTTATAACACCAGACCACCACATCCGGGCTGCTACTGTGACAACACCCACTCTCCATATACTACTTATAACACCAGACTACCACATCCGTGCTGCTACTGTGACAACACCCACTCTCCACATACTACTTATAACACCAGACTACCACATCCGGGCTGCTACTGTGACAACACCCACTCTCCACATACTACTTATAACACCAGACTACCACATCCGTGCTGCTACTGTGACAACACCCACTCTCCACATACTACTTATAACACCAGACTACCACATCCGGGCTGCTACTGTGACAACACCCACTCTCCACATACTACTTATAACACCAGACTACCACATCCGGGCTGCTACTGTGACAACACCCACTCTCCACATACTACTTATAACACCAGACTAGCACATCCGTGCTGCTACTGTGACAACACCCACTATCCACATACTACTTATAACACCAGACTACCACATCCGTGCTGCTACTGTGACAACACCCACTCTCCACATACTGCTTATAACACCAGATTAGCACATCCGGGCTGCTACTGTGACAACACCCACTCTCCACATACTACTTATAACACCAGACTACCACATCCGTGCTGCTACTATGACAACACCCACTCTCCACATGTATACTACTTATAACACCAGGCTACTACATCGGCATTGCCACAATGACAAAGCTCCCCTCTAAAATACTGTCTATCCTATTTAGCAGCAGACAGGTGGACTACCACAACGGGTCCAAACTGGTCCTTACGACAAATTCTAATTTTCATGTACTACTCGTTTTATTAGACACCGCAACTCATCCAATTGGTAGTACCAGGGTAAGCTCTACACCAACCACAAATATAGCATACTGCTTGACTGTTTTACAGTTTAACGTGAACTGCATCCTAGTTGTGCTGTGACATTAGAGTATCATTAATATGTATGTAAACGTTGGGAAACCATATTTCTGAAACCCTGTGATGTGTTGTACCAACCCCAGCGCTCTGTTGGCACATGATGACTATATTCGTTGGGAGTGTATCAAGTTGTGCTGTGCCATTAGAGTATCATATATAAAGATGTGAATAAACTTAGATATATTTCTACCAAAGGCTACAGAGGATACACTGCCCTTGTTCTGATGCAATCTTCAACTGAATTCATAATAGAATATCAATAAAAGTCCACACAATGTCCCTGTATGAGGCGCTCAAAGATAAGGGTCACACCGGTACCCTGGAGACGCACAGACCAGGTAGAACTTTGACGAGTAACTCCTTTGACACGGCTGTCCTTCTACCTTGGTATACAAATCAATGCCCTCCCAGGTACCTCCTTTTTGTGACATCACACTTTTGCCTTACATGACCTCCCCACAAGCGTCTTGTCATTCAACACCACAATAGGTGATACAGGAACAGCCACGCAGAGAGGATGCCCCGCATGGTGATCATCCATTCTGCTTGGCTGCTTACATTAGAAACAAGGTGGACACAGTGCCAGGAGAGTGTGAGCGGCCAAGCAGAAAGGATGACCCATGAACCCTTACACAGGGCATCCTTTTCTGCGTGGTTGCTCACATATGATTATAACTTGCAATCCAGGTGCACACATTTCAAACGGTTCAACTCTATTGTAAACCAGGCTCGAGGTGCATAGCTTCCAAGTGTTGTGACAACCCATTAAGGATGGCATAGCACATTAACCGGGGACTTTGCCCATTTATTGCCATGATACATAAATGCACCCCTGATGAGTAATTCACTAGTGATGCATTCGTGTCCATACACTCATGATTCAGCACTAATGCAGCACCATGAAGCTATGACGCGTCATGTCATCTATAATACTAGTACAATGTAGTACTCAGATCACACAATCTGAATCACAATCTCGTTCTCCTAATACTGTGGCAGAGTAAAGTGAGAAACAAAGGAAGGCAGGAAACAAAGGTATAAGAAGGTGTGAGACCCTCGTATGCATTCATTACGAGTCAACCCAAATAGGAGTACAATGTATTGATCATGAAAACTGTTATAAGTTGAGTTTTAGGGATATTATATGAAAAGAGCTTAGTAGGATCCAGATCGTAACCATTCGTATTAGTGATAGATTGATGAGATATAACCGATCAATGACTTAATATCGGAGGTTCCAGCAGAAAATGACTATATTTATGATGGGGTTTCTACGTGTGTCTTATTGCACCACCATTTTAAAACCCCTAAAACTACCACTTAGTCGTGTAAAGTTTGACCTTTGTAAATACCTTTCAAATCCTGAAGGGTATCCTCGGGCACCAACCATAGCACATTACCCAGAAGGTCACTGGAAGTGAAATAATTGAAAAAAATAAAAGAAAATAAAAGAAGTTGAGGTCTCACACAACTGTATACAGAACACACACTACCACTATGGCCGTCTGGCGGCGAGATGCAGAGGTAACCCTTTAAGGACAACACAATGATTAAATGAATTATGCCCATTTGTCATCATAATGCATGGATGCAGTGCTGGAGAGTTTACAAGCCACAGCTGCATTCATGCATCATGCCGACCATACAGGTTGATTTAATATGCTACGCCCATTGTCGCCATGATGCATGAATGCAGCCCTCACAGGTAGATTCAGCAGGACTGCATTTATGCATCATGGCGACAAAGGTCATAGAGGATGATTGAAGCACTATGCGGCCTTAAAGGGTTAGACAGCCACCTGGTGCCCTGTCTCTGGGTATTCAGCTCGATATGTTTCCAGCCTCCACTTCAAAGAATCGTTTTCTCCTCTCCCTTCTTCTCCCTCCAGGGATACTCAACAAAAAGCGAGTCCCTGGGAAGGCATGTAGCATTTCGTGGCTGTGGTGGGCGTGGGAAGGCAACACACGCTGGTGGTATGAGAGGAACGGGGCGTGGATAATGTGGAGGTGGTAGAGGCAAGGGGGTTGGCGAGTGCAAGCTGCTAATGGAAATGAGCCAAAATATTCAAAGGGTTAAATCAAATTACCTAAAAAATTAATTAAATCAAGCACGATGTGATCCCTCCCACCACATTCACAGCAAAATAAGAAAAAAGTAATATTTCCCTAATGTAGTAAAGCATGTTGATATCACATGCATCTGCAGAACCTCACAACAATAATAATCATGATAATAATAATAATAATAATAATAATAATAATAATAATAATAATAATAATAATAATAATAATAATAATAATAATAATAATAATTGCTGCAATTCATGTCTAGCGAGAAATAATTCGTAGATTTAGAATGGGTCAAGTGATAATGTCAGAGTCAGAGTATATAGGAAGTGGTGTCAGGGGTAGAACTGGAAGTGATGTCAGAGGTCACATTGTTTAAGTATGTATACTCATTATTAGATATTCGCGTAGCCGGACCTTCCAAATAGAAGCAATCACATTCCATTTTCATTCATTCCTTTAAAATGGATTCCTGTCAGTTGGGGGTATATTTTTTTTCTCTCCTGATTTTTCCATCGATATGTTTTTTTCATTTTAATTCACCTTAGTGGTGTTACCAGGGCATGGGTCCTCTGGCGTTGGCACCATCCATTTTCACACATACCAGAAGGGCCATCAGTTCTCGTTTAACCCTTTAAGGACCACATGGTGCTTCAATGTGCTAGGCCTTTTGGCCTGATTCATTCTTACAGCCCTAGTGGGTCTACTCGCCAGGTTTCCATTCATGCAGCATGACGACCATTTGGGAGTGTATCAACCTCGTACGATTGGCATAATGCATGCACACAGCAGCGGAGAGTTACTCGGTAGGGCTGCATTCATTCATCATAACGGCAAATTGGCGCGATGTATGAAATCATTCTGCGGCCCTTCATGGGTCCATTTCAAATCAGTGATAACCCATGGCAACTAGCTGATCCAAGCACCTCTAGGCACGACCAGATAACGACAATTCATCAAACTATTGACAACTCATCTGTCTAACTTACTCCACATGTAAAAACGCCTTTCACACATTGACATAGCTCCGGTTACCAACCCCAGAATTGTTGGGAAAAAGGAGAAATTATAAAAATGACATCACTCATGATAGAACGGGTGATGGCATTTTGGCACCATTCTGACAGTTGATTAAATGGTTCTTTTGTGACAGAGGAGAAGTGTTGCTATCAGCCGAAATTGTATTATATTCATCCATCTGTCATTATGACAACATCAATTTTGAGCAAAGGCCTCCCGTGACATGGGCAGCTCCTATAGTTTTTTGAAGTAAGAGCCCGGTATGGCAGCGTACACTGTAAAAAAAAAGATTGCCATTTTTGTAAGTGTACAGTAGATTCTACTGTAGGTGTACAGTTTGTTGAAGGTAAACAATATAATCTACAGTAAATTTACAGTAGATTCTACTGTAAATCCATTCTACTTGATTACCATTTTTGTAGGTGTACAGTAGATTCTACTGTAGTTGTACAGTTTGTTGTAGGTAAACAATAGAATCTACAGTAAATTTACAGTAGAAGATTCTACTGTAAATCCATTCTACTGTAGACTCTACTGTAGATCTATAGTAGATTCTACTGTGTACCTACACTAACTATTTACAATGTACAGTGGGTCTCCAGTCAGTCTTGCTCATTGGGTCTCATCTGGGTCCCATCTGGGTCTCATCTGGGCCCCAGATTGGCGGCCATATGAGACCAACCATGTATACATGTGTTCTAGGCTGCCAAGCTGGATCCTTATGACCCTTGAGATCCAGCCCAAATCCAATCCATCTTGACACATTGCCACTTCATAAGAATACTCACAGATGCATGATCTGAGGTACCAATATATTTAAGAGAATTGAGTTGATAATGGGATGAACCCATCTTGGTTCCCACTGGCATCTCTAGACCTTAATGACCAAACCCAGATCTGGGTAAGCCCAGATAATACCAACACAGGGCATATTAGGCAATGCTGTCTGGTCTTGGTAGTGCTCCAGGGTGGAATGAGCTAAACCTGAGCACACAATAGCATTTTTAGAGTTGCTTTACATGTATGAAGGTCTATGAGTGCTCAACAAAAGCCCCTGGGTAGTCGATATATAGCATTTTCTACATAGGCTTAAGCCTGCCTTGACAATCTGAAATTAAATGTGTTTCTACCCCTTTGGGTGAAGCGCAATACTTTTTTGCACTTTGCTCTTTTGCCATTATAATGTATGATTACACCACCAGCTAATATCTCACCCGTGCTGCATTCATGCATCATGCCGACCTGGGTGGATGCAGCATCAGCCTGGGCTTGTAACAGGGTTGATTCGGCCCCGGCTGGTCAGGAAGGTGTAGCAATGTTACCGTCAAGATGTGTCCTTGGTAATGGGAGAGTAGGGCAATATCCCACAACGCTATCTCTTTCAAGCTAACCATGACCACTACCGCACATCCAACTTATTGACAGCGCTAACTTCTGAAAAAGGAATGAAAACGGAATCCCTTTCAACCTCTACCGTGCCTACCACCGCACATCCAAGTTACATACAGCGCTAACTTCTGGAAGAAATATCACTTTCAACCTGACCATGCCTACCACCACACATCAAACTTATAGACAGCACCAACTTCTGAAAAAGGAATCCTTTTCAACCTGACAATGCCTACCACCACACATCAAACTTAGAAAAAGGAATCCCTCTCAATGTCTACCCTACCTACCACCACAAATCCAACTTACAGACAACACTATCTTCTGAAAAAGGAATCCCTCTCAATTTCTACCCTACCTACCACCACATATCCAACTTACAGACAACACTAACTTCTGAAAAAGGAATCCCTTTCAGCCTGACATTGCCCACCACCACACATCAAACTTAAAAATAACACTAACTTCTGAAAAAGGAATCCCTCTCAATGTCTACCCTACCTACCACCACACATCCAACTTACAGACAATTCGAACTTCTGAAAAAGGAATCCCTTTCAACCTCTACCAGTGCCTACCACCACACATCCAACTTACAAACAACACCATTCTTTAATTTCTAGAGAAAAGTGCTCTAACTTTGCGATATGGCATAATGGTATATAGTGGCCCTTTCAACCTCTCACCGTGCCTACCACTACAGTCCAACTTATAAATAGCGCTTATTTCTTCGGAACCAACATGGCCGCCACTCAGTGCTGCCCCCGGTGGCAACTGTCGGAGACAGCCTGGTGGTGAAGGAGGAGATGGTGGTGGTGGTGGTGGTGGTGGCAGTGGTAGAGACTGGGGGAATGGAAGAAGGCAGATAGGTAGGGAGCATCTCCAGTATGGGTGGTAGCTAGCAGAGGGGTGATGCTACTGCTAGCTACCTTCACGTTTAATGAGAAAGACGACCGTCGCTAGTGCTTGAGTACTGAGCTGGTTACAAACCCCTCCCCCCTCCCTTCCCTCACATCTCCCTTGGTAGAAGTAGTGGTATACATAGTAGAGCTGGTCGATGATTCCCCTTCCAAGGCATGGTGCTGTGGTAGTTCTGCTGAGTCTGCTAGTATTGCAGCCTGGAGGGAAGGCTAAGCAGCACACCATGCAGGGTGTACACATGTGTGTTAGTAGAGGCTACTGGAGGAATATTAGTCTTGCTGCTATAGCTATAATACTATACACCAGGCAGCATCAGGAGTATGTATACATGGCAGGGGCTGTTACAGCATCCTGCCTGTATACATACTGCCTTCTCCTGCTACTTGGTATAGTGGTTATTGATGTGGTCTGGCATGGTATAGTGGTTACAGTTTATCGGTACTGATATATTGCGAACATGGTATATTGGTTACTGGAGTGGTGTGGTATGGTGTAGTGGTTACTGGTTGGTATGGTATAGTGGTTGCTGGAGTGATGTGGTATGGTGTAGTGGTTACTGGTTGGTATGGTATAGTGGTTATTGGAGTGATGTGGTATGGTGTAGTGGTTACTGGTTGGTATGGTATAGTGGTTACTGGAGTGATGTGGTATGGTGTAGTGGTTACTGGAGTGGTGTGGTATGGTATAGTGTCTACTGGAGTGGTATAGTATAGTGTCTACTCGAGTGATGTGGTATGGTGTAGTGGTTACTAGAGTGATGTGATATGGTATAGTGGCTACTGGAGTGATACGGTATGTTACAATTGTATTGTATGGTACAGTAGTTACTTGTGTGGTGCGGTATGGTCTAGTGGTGCAGTATGGTATAGTCGTGTAGAATGGCATAATGGTTATGGGAGTGATGTGGTATGTTACAGTTGTGTGGTACAGTGGTACAGTATGGTATAGTGGTGTGGCATACTACAATGATGGCACAGTAGAGCACTAGGTGCAGGAGGAGTTGGCAGGAGGCAGCCTGGAGGCGGACTGAGCTGGGTTCCTCCAGTACCCGATGGTACATCCCTCCTGCCCAGCCACGACTGACACTCCTCCTACCTCCCATCCCACCCTCCCACCAGCAGTACCACCCCTATACTACCAGCACAGCAGCAGCCATCACCGCTCCAGGTCCTACCGTTGCCGCTGCCAACCTACCCCGCCCACCACCTCCCTCCTGCCTACGCCAACACCCATCTGCAGCCAAACCGCCAACCAACAGCAGCAGCAGCAGCGCCAGGGCGCCATACGCCGCGCCCCGCCCGCAGCGCCCGGGTCCTCCTGCTCGTGCTGCCGTCCCTACTGCAGCAGCCTCGGCCGGCACTATACTACTACTACTAGCAGTTTGTCACGTGTGTTGGCGCCCCTACCTACCAACCCCCAGCTACTACTACTGGAGTTGTAGGCCGCTGGACGAGCTGCACGCCACCACGTGCTGTACCCTCATACAGCACAGTGTCAGGGGGCGGGACACACTTCTTAAGTACCAGATCACACATTGACACCAGCCCTGGAGTAACCTGAAGTCTCCAACAACTCCTGTAGGTAGCTGCCAACACCTACAGCTCCCTGCACTGTCCTTGCCACCCACTGTCATGCTCTGTGTCCTCCAGGGTCGGCTAGCACCTGGAGGAAGGGGACATACAGACAGCGCGGGCAGAGGGTAAGGGAAGTAAGTTAGAAGAGGAATGTTGATAATGCATATAACCTAGTAGTCTCAGTATTTCTTCAGTCCATATAAATACCTCAGACCGTGGAGAGAGCAAGGAGACCAGGAGCCACCAGGCAGGGTTGGCTGAGCAGTGAGGAGGGAGGACACACCCACACAGCGCCCACCCAGGAGGGATTGATTACACCCTGGAGAAGTGGGAGAATAGCAGCACAAGTTGGTGCTTGGTAATGTAGAGCCGTGCAGCGATCCTCCAGTAGCCTACTGGAGCCCCCAAGAGCACCCCGCTTAGTGTAGACTCCCTCCAGTATGGGCCAGCAGGGAGGAGAAGGAACCAGTACCTCATCAGCAGGGCTTCTCCAGCAGCTTCTACCACCAGCAATGCCATTCCTCCAGCAGCTAGCAGTGTTCTCTGAGGCCGGCCCACCAGGCAGGGTATACTCAGGAGGAGCAGTCCCTAGCACTGACCACTGCTTCCAGTGGCTACCTTCAGCTTGCTGCCCAGAGGCGGTAAGGCACCAGCAGGACTGACCACTGCAGTACTATAGACTCCACCAGTCTACAGCACCACCGCCACCACTATCTGGCACCACCTCCTAGCACCAGTACCACCACCAGTTGCAGCATTGTCTGTGGTGACCACAGGGCGGTGGTGGACATAGTGTATGTTAGTGGATAGCTCCTCCAGGGTGAAGAAGTACTATATGGCAGAGTGCAGCTGCCATTTGATACAGGTCCACCCTTGTGCAGTAGTTAGTAGTAGTCCTTAGTAAGGAGGGAGAGGCAGATGTGCAGGAGGAGTGCCAGTAGCTAGTGGAGGCACCACCACCGTCACATCAGAAATAGATCCTCCTCCAGTGTTAAAAACACACACACTACTGCAAAGGTTCAGTGATCCATGTACAGGAGGCGGCAGAGCCTGGAATAACAGCAATAATAACACCAGCACACTGCCAAGCTACAGGAGTAGGTGCTGCTGGCTCCTGCTCACCCTGCTTAATACTCGCACTACTACTACTACAGCACCCATCCATCCAGTTACCCATCCATTCCTCCAGTACCTATACACTGAGGGCTGCTGGTGGTGTTGGGGTGGCAGTTTGTTACCCCCAGCCTGCCTGCCAGTCTGCTCCAGGGCGCAGGAGCCGAGTCGGGAGGCGATCACACTCCTCTAAACACAGGCATCACATTACGGGGCCCTCCTCCAGGGCAGAGGTCGGCGTGACAACAGGAGGGCGGGGTCACCATGCCCCCGGGAAGGGCACTGTCAATACTACCAGCGGCGTCTTTAAGCTGTCAAACCTCACAACAAGACACTGTCAGTAGGGACAGCTGTCAACTACCTGCAAGGACCTTGGTATTTGGTCTGTGGTGAGTGCTGTGACAGTGACAGTGGTGGTGATGGGGGGATACGTAATACAAGGTCATTGACACCTTATTGAAGGGTACGATTAGCATTGACAGTAGAGTACCCAACACCAGATAAACTCTGGCCTACATCCTGTCCCATCCTACCTACCTTCTCAGGAATATATATATATATATATAACATTATTAACACCTCCAGGACCTCCCAGTATCAACGTCCACATACTAACTGGAGGAATACTTGTATATATGTGTAAATATATCTATCTATATACCTATATAACCCACCAGGATTATTACATTGTTTCTTCTCTCCTTGTGCTATATATAAGTTATTATTCTAACATTATCCGTTACTCAACTGTTATAGTTAGCATACTCCCATAGCATAGTGAGTATTAAGTCATTTATCCAGCCAGGAACCAAATACTACTTGTACAAGTTCACACTGACTCTACTATCTAAGTGGGTGAGTGGGATAACTATTTACCTGCCTATCGCTATACACCTACACCACTTACCTGTCCCCTACTCACCCTACCCCCGACCACCGACCCCCCGCGGGGACTACAACCTATTGGCACGCTATACCCACGTCCACTAGGTAGTGAACAGGCAATATATTGCCCCCTAAAGCAATCTCCAGGAGGGACTACAAACCTGTACTTACCAGTCCCCTCCTGGGCTGTACCTCCAGGGTGAGGGGATTGAGCAGCTCACTGAGCAGTTGGGTGAGCAACTCAGAGTAACAGACTAGCTGCTCAGTGCACAGTCGCAATAGAGGAGGTGTTGGAGAGATCACTACTACTATTGGAACTACAGTGTGTGGGGTCCCCCTCCTCCTGTGCTCTAAGGGACTGGGTCGTGGCAGGCACTGAGATGGATCCTAGCACCTGGAGAAGGAGGCCTAGCATTAACCACCACAGCATGGTCGCTGTAGCACTGTCCCTCCTCCAGGCTCCACAACAGACGGTGTCCCACCTCCTCACAGAGGTTAAGGACAGAAGCAGGAAGACCTCCCCCGCGGTACTAAACCACCACCTCCTGCGGCTTATCCACCAGCAGGGTTCATGATAAGGATTAATACCAGAAGATAGGATTAAATACCTGCTGCCCACGCCTTGGAGCTTTAACACTATAGAGCGGCGGGAAGGTAGTTCATCAACAGATTGGTATGACTATCTGCTAAAGGATCTACTAGTACGCCCACCAGCCGCCTATAGAAGCCGATATCTTTTAACACTCCCTCCAGCTATCCTCAGATACTCCATACACATACCCAAACCAGCCTTCCTCCAGCAGCAATAGGACACAAGAGGAGCACAAGGACAGGGGATTTTATACGATTATCTTCAGCCAAGATCATCATCTTCATCCACTACCACTACTCACCAATCTTTCAGTAGAAACCGCTGGAACTATGAACTACATGATGATGTGTTGTTGTGAGGATGATTTGCACAACTGCTGTAGCAGTCTCAAGCAGTGGCAGCCAGCAGAGTTACTGGACAAGCTACCAGGGGAGAAGACGATAAAAAGGTGAGTTGGTCCCCTCCCCATTGTACTCCTAGGGTTACACCCTCAGAAAAGTGAGAGTCATTGTCGCTAAAACTACCCTCACCTGAGGGTCAGGTACTACCCTCACCTGAGGGTCAGGCACTTTTCCGTGTGTGTAGGCTAGGCCCGACAAGTGGAAAAGGGGGTCCACTAAATACTATAGAACGTTGCCATTCAAAATATCATTAGAAAAATCGAGTTCACTTTCAAAAAGAAGGGGTCCAGATCCCCAGGACTACCCCAATTCTTGGTCCGTCCCCTGCCAGCTCCCCCTCCCTTTCCTGGTACACAAAGGCTTTTCTAAATCATTGTAATTGGCATTCATTGCCCGCACAGGTAAATGGCACACGGAACCTAACCTATCATGGTGCATGCGATCCAGGATGGCCAGGAATATAACTCTTTCAGATTTCGAAATAACAGCTGGGTATTTTATGAATGATAGTCATGAGGAAGGGAATGGATAGATTTACCACCCTCCTCTACGTATAAGCACTCTACGTAGATTTATATTTTCACGGCAGGAAAATAATGAACTGCGGCACCCCCTATTAATCACGCGAATTCCTTTTAAATATGTACCCCTCCCCGATTCTTTATCTTTCTTTTTTAACTTTAAGATGAAACACACCTCCCCTTTGGACCCTACTATGGTTAGTACTAAGAGAACATGGATAAAACAGCATCTATATAGCTTTTGCCCTTTCAGGGCCGGGTAAGACTTTAAAAGTCTTTATCTTCATGATGCACCGATTGATGCAGGTCTGGCAAGTAACCCACCGGTGTTGCATTCAATCGCCTTGCCGACCATATGGGGTTGATATGCCCCCGAAGAGTTTCCGACAAAGAGTAGAGTACATTTTGATCATGACAAATGGGAGAGTACATTAAAAACGCGTGCGGGCCTTAAAGGGTAAACGAGATCAGAGGGGGCTGGGCATCTTTGTTGCTGTACTTATATTGTTGATACAAGTTGCTGATAAGCTTCTTAGGATAGGGCCCAGGCAGCGGCCTATAGGCCCCCTTAGGGGATAACAAATAATTAATCATGCCTGCCTACCCCTGCCAATACCATGTATGAATAGGTTGGCAGCCCTAACGAGGGGCATCTTAGTCTATTATGAAGAAGGAAAGAAGGCAACGCCCACACTACAAAAGGAAGAAACTTGTAGCAGACAACCAAGAAAAGGATTATCGTTCATTAAGGCTCCCATCCATGACTTGAAATAGGGTTTGTATGGCGGTGTAACCCATTAATGGCCCCTTACTACCTGCTTTAATATTTTACACCATGTAACGTGCACTTAAGCAGCCATAGTGGCGGGTAACTCGCTGGTGCTACATTCAAGCTCAAGTCATATAGCTTGGCTGAATAGCCCTGACTTGTCAGGACTGTGTTCATGCGTCAGAAAAAGACTTAGCACAACATAAGACACTATGCAGCCGTTAGAGAGACAATTGAGTCAAGTGGACCGTGAGCTATATTGGCATTATAGTAGAGATAAGGTTATTTTCAATACGTTCCCTAATCGACCCACGGACTCTAAGCCCTTACGTCTCTCTACCCGGTCGTATTCATATCTCATACTACTCGACCCAAAGGAGGAGTAAGACACTCACTATAACGTGTTGCATACATAATATTTCTATTTTTAGAATTAACTTTTAATGCCTCAAATATGTAGAGCTTACAGGACTCGACGATTGCATTGTCACATTGAACATATTTATATGCAACCATGGAGAAAAGGTTCTTCTCTCGAGGTACACACATTATTAAACCAGAACAAGGTGAGCAGGGAGCATGCCCAGGAAGGATGATCTCGCACCTTTTTAAGTGGCTGCGCACACTGAATATCATGTCAAATTTAAGAAAAGGATGCGATACTGTACACACGTATACAAAACGGGCAGGACATCTGTAGATCTATGCCAAGAGGTGGACATTATTTAAGAAACACCGGTAAAAAACATTGTATAATGACATAAGTTCTGTACAAAAGAAGTGACAAGAAGTATAACTATTTAGCAAGTTTCATCTCAGTAAACTGAGCTGCTAGAGGCCTGTACTGATGGGTCTGTTCTATAATATGGATAGAGCCATCAGCCATCACTTGTAGACAGAGAGAAGATGGGATGAGCTAGGAACAGGCCAACCCGTTAACGAACGCTAAATAACATTAGCCAATTTACTCTCACCGCAAAGATGGTTGAATTAGTCTTGCACCGGGCGAGACAGACGCTCCACGCCATGGTGATGGGATTATCACTGCTTTATATTGTATATAATGAGCTCTATCCTACGCGTGTGGATGTGGCTGGGACAGCTACGCAAGACTAATTGGGGAGTGTGGCACCAACCCATAATGAATAGCAGTGACCTGGGCATCATGGAATCATGCTGCAGCTCACACTGAATTATAATCGTCTACAACGATGGGAAAACTCATCATACTATATTGGGGGCTTATCAATGGTTGAGATGTGTTTGTTAACATTGCATGGTGATTTAGTGTGTTGTGTCCTTTGTCGTCATGATGCATGAACCCGCAGTGCTGCACTCATGTCATGTCTGTGGACTTTAGGCATAATGCGGCTCATAGCAATTTCTTATAAGTGAGGGGGGGGGGGTAAACATATAATGGGTTTATATTATTTATAGAACTAACCTAAGTCGACCTGTACGATTCTCTTAATTTGGAAGAGGTCTGCTATTAATCGATGTTTTATGGTATATGGCAATATACAGATATAATCAAATATTGATATTGGCTCATCATTAATGAGTGCCCCAAGTGCTAGAAACCAGGTTGCATCTTGTATACATAACTCAATATGAATATAGCCCTCAAAAGCAGTATAGTGATTAGTCAGCAGACCACGGTGGGGGATTTGGGGATAATTAGTAGCTTGATCCTCTTATATAACCAGGCATCATAATGTGTTATGATATAGCAGCAGGGGTGGTCGCTACTGTTGCCTCCAACAGAGCTGAGCTGCTCATGTGAGCTACTCCAACCTCATAAACCTCATACAATACCTGTTACCAAAATCCATTCCACTTTTAGCCCTATAATGGCTGCATAAGTAGTGCATTATTGCACTATCATGCCTCTTTTTTTGGCATAATCAATGCATGCATGTACCACCATTTGGCGAGTAATTCATCTGTGCTACATTCATGTATCATGATGAGCCTACAGAGTTGATACACCCAATGTGCCGCCTGTGGGGTGCGTACTCACTGGCGCTTATGACGACAAATGGATATGGCGGCTTCAGGAACTATGCAGCCACTGATACTCTATGGATAGGGTAGTGGTCTGTCGTCATGATGCATGAATGCAGGCCTGTTGAGCAATGTGCTACATTCACCCAGTAGTCCTTAAGGGGGTGTGCGCCATCACCTGAGCAGTTCTAGGGAGTTAGGCTACGTCAGTTCTTCTAGGTTTATAACCAAACCCAAAGTAGGATTTTCACTCTCCTGCTCACCATGAACCAAAAAGCCTCAGTGAGCAGCTCCTCCCTGTAATGCTCGGTCTCAGAGGGAGCTGTTCGGTCGCCGCAGGCAATGTCAGAGGATTCTGATCTTTAAACCTTTAAGGCCCTCCAAGTGCTTTTATGGGCAATTCCCTTTGTCGCCACGTTGCATGTATGCACCCCTGGTAAGTCTACTCGGCAGTGCCCCTTTCATGCATCATGCAGAGTCATCCCTGTTGGGTTGTCATGATGCTTGAATGCATCACTGGCGAGCTACTCGCCAGGGTTGCCTTTATGCCACCTGACGATCATGACCAGAGCTCATTAAAGCACTATGCGAGCCTTAAAGGGTTAACCAGTCTTCAATTACTAGCCAACTTGAGGGATCAAACGCCTCTCACACAACCTTTGCAAATGTCAAAGGTTAGGCCATGAAGATTTGATGATTGTGGCTTTTCTAAGCTTTTTTGAACTTCTAAACTGTTTTCTTTCTTCTTGGTTGTGAATTTATAGGGGAGAACCCGGAACTGCTCTGATTGTCTTGGTCTGGTCTATTTATAGCCTGGCTGAGTGGATCTGAGCTGGTTATGAGTGAATGGAGAAGGGATATCATTAACTGAGCGTGGATATTAACATTAGTGAGCAGTCAAGCAGAAAGGATGCTCCACATTGAGACTCACCTGTATCTTTCCATGGGGCTGTCTATAATCGCCTGCTGTTTAAGAATGAATCATAAATCTTTATCAAAAAGACAACAAAACCATTTTGAAATTAGATAAGAATGATTTTTTTTCTTTTTAAAAACACAGCCTTACTAAAAGGATGATCCGTGCCCCTTCGCACTGAGTATCCATTCAGCTCGAACATTCTACCGTTATTCTTTGGGCACAAAACGATCAAATGTATTAGAGAAAGAAAGCATGATTATAGGGCTATTCTTAATTACCCCAAAACATATGCGTATTAAATTTAAATAATATCTTTATGAATACATAATAGACCATTTATTTCCACTTAAATCTCAAGACTCAAGTCAGTGATACATTTTACCAACATAACCATACTACTTCCTTGTGATAGTTGTAAATGCACACAATCTGTAACATTTTGCAAAAAATGAACCTATGCACGTACATGTATACAAAGATATCAATGTGTCCTTTTTACACTGAGTCAATAGTATCCCAACCTAATAATGCAGTACATTACAACACGATCCAAGGAAGACGTATCAGTGCCCGACCGAATATCCGCCATTTCTTTGGCCTCCCGACACGGTAGTGACATCCTTTATTTGTCTGCATCTTGTATAACAAGCTTGACGTATAACCTGCCTGCCCAAAACAAGGTACACCGTACCAGGTGAGCAGTGGGAATGGTTTTATCATTCTCACAAGACACAAAATGTCTACTCTGAGAGGTTAACATCTTTAGCAGAGGCATCACTCTCCTGACAAACACATTCGTTGTCTAGACTCAACTTAAGTTATATTATTTATAAATGATCATACTCAATTCCTTTTAATACATTGAAAACACTTCATAGTCTCTGTGCTTACTCTCCAAATAACACCAGATGAGACATTGATAGAATGTGAGACAATGTACAATGAAAACGGGCCAAGGACACTCATTGACAATGGGTTGAACAAGGATTCATTGACAAGTGGTGTCATGTTCTAGTAATTAGTTATTTGAGCTTCTAATGTGTGCCTGCAATGAAACAGGGGAAATACTCTATACCACCCTGCCTAGTCTAGGTACAAAACGGTCTGGATTCACCGTATGTATACAATCACCACAGTGATGTAAGTTTAGACTACATAGCTCGACCTATGACGTTACTATGATATGTTTCCGTGACATCATACTGACGTGAGAGCTTTCAGGACACCACAATAGTAATGAGTACAATCCCATCATAATCCAAATGCCTCCCTTTATGTCAGATGTACATATTACGTACCCACTTTAAACGGAGGTCAAAGGTGGTTCCAGGAAAGCTCTCTCCTCCCTCCCCTTCTCCTCCCTTGATCTTAGCCGTCTATGGAATGCTGGGTAAACAGAGGCACGTGACCGGAAGTGACGACACCGGAAGTGGCAGTCCTCTTGAGGCTGGTTCCTGGAGTATGACGGCTGGTACCTAACCCGATGGCACGGCTAAGGCCATAACGTCATGCCGGTGGGCATGCCACCAGCAACTGGTGTTTGAGGCCGAGGGGTGAGGACCCTGGCAGGAGGATGCGTGCAGACGGTGCATGCATGTAGGGGACGAATTATGGGATAGGGTGAGACAGGGAAAGTGACACAGGCATAGCGAGACAAACTTAGAAAGGCAAGGCAGAGCCAGACAGGCACACATACAAGCACATACAGGATTTATTGTCAAGGAGTAGACTGAGTAGTGTGGGAAACGGGAGTAGGGCTCAGGCTTGTAGACTGAGTAGTGCAGGAAACGGGAGTTGGGGTCAGGCTTGTAGATTGAGTAGTGCAGGAAACGGGAGTTAGGGTCAGGCATGTAGACTGAGTAGTGCAGGAAACGGGCGTTAGACTCAGGCTTGTAGACTGAGTAGTGCAGGAATAGGCAGTTAGTGTCAGGCATGTAGACTGAGTAGTGCAGGAAACGGGAGTTAGGGTCAGGCATGTAGGCTGAGTAGTGCTAAGGCATGTAAACTGAGTAGTGCAAGAAACGGGAGTTAGGGTCAGGCATGTAGATTGAGTAGTCAGAGGCGTAGGAAGCAAATGTTCATTGGGGGGGCCCACTCCAACTAAGTTTAAGCATCGGCTGCTTTACATGATATATTGTATATATGCTTATATTGTAACTGTATAGAAAAGTAGTGTTTGAGCCCCCTTTAGTTCTGATTAGGGGCCCAGGCCCCTCTGACCCCACTTTTTCCTATGCAAGAGAGCCAAGGATAGGAAATTGTGTGTTTTTTATTGGGGGTCTTGACAAATTTTGGGGGGGGCCCAAACATATTCAGGCCCCCCCTCCTCAGTGATTGGGGGGGCCCGGGCCCCCCTGGCCCCCCCTTTTCCTACGCCACTGGTAGTGCAGGAAACAGGAGTTAGGTTCAGGCATGTAGACTGAGTAGTGCAGGAAATGGCAGTTAGGGTCAGGCATGTAGACTGAGTAGTGCAGGAAACGGGAGTTAGGTTCAGACATGTAGACTGAGTAGTGCAGGAAACGGGCGTTAGACTCAGGCTTGTAGACTGAGTAGTGCAGGAATAGGCAGTTAGTGTCAGGCATGTAGACTGAGTAGTGCAGGAAACGGGAGTTAGGGTCAGGCATGTAGACTGAGTAGTGCAAGAAACGGGAGTTAGGGTAAGGCATGTAGACTGAGTAGTGCAAGAAACGAGAGTTAGGGTCAGGCATGTAGACTTAGTAGTGCAGGAAACGAGAGTTAGGGTTAGGCATGAAGACTTAGTAGTGCATGAAATGGGAGTTAGGGTCAGGCGTGTAGACTGAATAGTAAAGCCATACTACCAGACTCATGGCTAATCCTATAGCACTATGCTGATTATAGGTTCTTTTTGTGTCTATCTGACAATAGTTTTGTTTTAAAAGTGATTAAAGACAGTGGTTTATTACCACCCCTTTTTGAATTATGCACTGCCTTTATTTTTCTGAAAATGGGTGAATTGTTTTTTTTCCTAAACCTCCCTTCCCTCCCGCCTTGAAGTTAAAGGGGTCAACACTTCTGAGTCTCCGCCAACTTCGACCGATCTCCCGGCCGTTGAATTGGTAAATAACTCTCTAATGCCATCAAGAATCAGGATCAAAAGGCGAAGAACGTGAGAAAACCTATCTTACAGAGATATTACTGGAACGGCGATACAAGGGAATACGACGCTAACGGTTTCCTTCGCCCTTTAAGGACAGCATGATTCCTCACAGCTTTATGTCTATTTGTAACTGTGGTGCACCACCGCAGCACCTTACTTAGGCTGCATAGGTGCATCATGCGGACGCTTTGTAATGTTATAAATAGGGCACATGACGTGGCACATGACCGCAGTGCTAGAGATTAATTTGTCGGTGCTGCATTTATGTATATTGACGAACAGGAGCTTAATAGTATAGTGCCTTGAAACACTCTGTAATCCTTAAAGGGCTAAGCTGACAAAAGAAGAAGAACAAAGGACCACCGAACACCACCCCTTAACAAGGACACAGAGAAGCTCAGGCGCTGTGGCATACTTGTACATAGCCAGAGACAGGAACATACAAGGACCCTACCCCCACCATTAACCATTTAATAACCACATTATACTGCTTTAACACACCATGCCAGTTTGTCATCAGGATCTATACAATCCAGTTCAGTAACTCACCGGTGCTGCATCCATTCATCACAACCTACTCCCCAACCATCGGGCATGATGCACCAACAAAAGTGCAGATGAATTACTCGTTGCCGCTTTTGCATCAAGCTGACAAAATAAACAAGGAGCCTGGAGGCGTTATGCCGTCCTTAAAGGGTTAACACCCTCCCTCTGATGACAGCCCCTGTTTGCAGTGGCCAAGACACGGCTCCAATGGCAGACCATTAAATATTTGGTCTGGCTGTCGGTCGGTCCTCTCTCCCCCACCCCACTGTACGTTAGCTACGAGGAGCCCACCCCACCACTGAGGTTTTTTTATCGAGGTCTTAATACATTTATGTATTGGTAGCGAAGGACAGGTCTGGCGAGATCCTATTTGGACAACTGATAAGCCAACAAGCACGCTAGCAGGAGAGAGAAGGCGATAGGGAACATCCCTGGTGAAATATGTAAACAGAGGGGAGTAAATGGCGGCTTGGGACTGGGTTAATTATTTATGGTGTCTAGAGAGATTTAGGGGAATCGCCATGGTCAGATAAGGTCTTTTGTAATTAAAGGCACAATTCTTGCTACCCGTCCAGTAGTAGTAGTATTAAGGCGGAGACATGGACTCATTGCTTTTATAGAGCAGATGGGGCTTACAGCAAAGCAGAACAACTTGGGTCGGACATAGTACTGCTTTCGCACATCACACAATTTAGAGAATAATTCTTTTACTTGACATTGTACATAGCGAAATGGGGTCTTCCCTAATATAACGCAGTCTACGTGTTAAATTTGACTTCCCGCTCAACACACAACGCCAAATAGATTTTTCAAATGTTATTTAAAATTATATACAAAAATCTTTATTAAAGAATTCCTATGGACTTTCTAATAGCTTTTCATACATAAGTGAAAGTTGTTAATTAGGGTTTGCTTCAAACAATGATAATTAAAGGGTATCAAGGACACCTTTATAGATTTTAGTTCTCTGTGATTTGAATACCACTTTGATCAATCCACTACAAAAGAGGTCAATGTCCTCTCTACACTAACCGAGGCTAAGGACATCAATGCCTCTGCCATGCAGAAAGGATGCCTGACACGAAGGCGCACATATAATCCTTCTGTGTGGCATCTCCCTTTGAAGTTAATTAGCCCTTTAAGGGCTGCATAGTGCTTTAAAACACCACGCCCTTTGTTGTTTAATATTGCATGAATGCTGACCTTGAGAGTAATCTGCTAGTGTCGCATTCAAGCATCATGCTGACCCTCTGGGCGTCTATCACCCCATGCAGGGTCGATATTATGATACTTGAATGCAGCACTGGCGAGTCACCCACAGGGGCTGCAGTCATTCTTTTTGACGACAAGGGGCACAGTGAATTTATACATTATAAGGTCCCTTAAAGGTTAGATTAAAAAAGAAAAGTTTTTGTAATAAGAAACCTTTTCAATTAGGTGAGAAGACATTCAGATGAGATGACCCTCAAGCAGAGCATCCTTTCCGTGTAGCTTCTCTGCCAATACATAAGGCCAACTATTAAAAAAAGCTTTGTTTCAGGTAACTCTAGGGTCGGTAGGTTGGTGGTTTTTTTTAACTTTTTTTTTACAGACCCTCAAATTGACCCAAAAAAGTGTAAAAATGGGAAGATTTGTTCAAAAGTTTTATAAACCTAAAGTTGACCCCAAAAAGTGTAAAAATGTAATAGTTTCTTAGAAGTTGCATTTAAAAAAACGTAGGGACGGCCCTGGTTAGTCGGTAGGGTGACCTGAAACAGACCTTTCTTTTGGCCTAACATAGTAACGATAGGCCAGACAAGGTCTGTAATCATTCATATAGGGTCATCCACACATGCACCATAAAACAATCTATACACTTTGATGCCTGCTGTGGTGCTGCAGTAAGACCCTTAGTGGGAAGCAAGATGTCAGGGGGAGGTCAGGAACCGGTCTGGGAAGGCACCATAAAGGTTTATTGGTGTCCCTGGATGACTGTAACATGCTATACTGACCATTTAAAGGCAGCATAGCGGTTTACACTCGGTTGTCTGCATGATGCATGAATGCAGAATTGATAAATGTATCTGGATTTATGCATCATGCCAACAGTACAGGGTTGATACTCCTACTAGGGTTGTCATGATGCTGCGACACAGCACTGTAGAATTACTTCCCTAGCCTGTTGATACAGCAACGATTGACCATGGAGTCTTATGACATCATGGAATCCTCAAATGGTAAGGCTTAGTCCCTGAATTCATTATCGTCCTGGAGTATAAAGGTATTGTTACAGTATCATATTTCATTATTACTGCAGATCAACATGACTTGAAGTGGCATAGTCTGATGATTAGGGCTCAAATATAGATTATGTTCAATATGGCCATACATCATGTCCTACCTACTTTATTAAATAGTATTCCCCAGATTTCAGCTTAGGATTCAGATAATTATAAATTTTATGCTCAATATTTAGGACTTTTGGAGTGCACTCTATTGGTCTAGATAATTATAAATTTTATGCTCAATATTTAGGACTTTTGGAGTGCACTCCATAGGTCCACCCGTTGAAAATACACTGTACAAATTTAGGCTATATTTCTGTTCATGGGACCCTCTTAATTGCCTATTTCTGCCCATCAATGATATTTCATTGCACCCAATCCTCCAAATATGATATTGTAATGACGTCTTGAACTCAGTTGAGTAGAATTTGAAATATGGAGAATATCGGACCATGACACTTCAGGTATAGCACTTACAGTGTGCTGATACAAAGTACAGTATTATTTATTCCGTACAAGTATATTGCAGAAGGGTTCACTAAATGTTCATATAGCTCCTTCCGAGTTCTAAGACTATACCGTGAGCAGCCTAAAGGAGAGGATGGTCCGCGTATAGAGTATCCTTTTCGCCTGGCCAGTTTAATACATCAAAGCACCATGAGGTGAGCAGCCAAGCAGAAAGGGTGATCCTCTCGCACAACCCCACCCACACACGGTACATCCTTTCTGAGTTATACTATACCGTACTATATGGCAAGCCAAAATCACCAAGTGGTAGATGTGTAAGTTGCTTTGTGTCTTCTCTAATTGTCATCTCTCCGACTCCACAAGCTAATACTCTTATCACAGACACATCTCGTAGGCTCTAGCTAGGAAATGAGAACAGAGTTGTGTTTCAGGCACCTCGACCATACCTGCATATCAGTGATGACCCTAGCACTTTTTCTTTCCAACTTTTGGGATTTTGATATGGGATTTCCCCTTCTAATCGTTATGTAATTCTTAACTATTTCTAGTCAATTTAGAAGTCAATAAAATGACTCAGCAGTCCACTTCTCGACATGTGATCTACGAGTCTAAATCGTGATCAGTGGCTCCAAGTTATAGTTATATCTACATTCTAGGCTGAAGTCTGATGAATATATTACCTACCTACCTTATTTATCAGACCATGTTGATTAAAAACAGCTTTATCGTTTCTGGTCCCATCATCTGTCACTAGCATCCCGTGGGTAAATATACATACTTCATAGACAGCCAGTTTCTCTATATAGAAGTAACACCCCTTATTAGTCTTTGCAGAAAAGAGAAGGGAACAAGAAAAATGACTTTCTCATCAATTCGTTGTCAGGTTGGGCTGTGCTGTCAGTGCCTAGACAGACATGTCCCGCTCTTTGCCCCAGACAGAGTATCTTCCATTAGCTTATTGCTATCTCGTTAGATTCCATCTATTAATGGGATCATACCTAGTTAGCACTGCAGGGTGTAGCTATGGAAGTGGCTGCTATGTTAACTGCACACGTAGCTTTAGCTTAGTCTTTTTAGCAATATTCATGATCTCATTTATTTTGATTCTAAGTGTTGACAGAGAAAACCCAATGTTGATGTTAGGGGTAGTGAATAAACGGCATATCATTCAATTTAGTAGCATGTGGAGTATTGCCACATATATAGAGCTTATGGATACCTGTCAAAGACATCCTTATGGATGTATAAACTAATAACTTTACAGCTAAAGAAACTTATTACTATTACAATGATATCGCTTTATAAAATGTATACGTTGTTTTCCACCAGAACTAACAGCACTTTTCGCACGCACTATGTTTCCTTATCTTTCACTAAATCCATATCCCACACAAGCTAGGCCTAGCTGAAACAAAACGGTTAATACAACCAGTACAGAACTAGTTTAACACTGTCTAGGGCCGCAAAGTACCCCAGTGTCTTTGGTCATCATGATGCATGAGTGCAGCCATGGCAATTTATTCACTAGTACTGCATTCAAGCAGGGTCGATGCAGGGTTAGGGTCGCAACAAAGCATGAATGCAGCTCTGGCAAGTAAACTCACCAGTACTGCATCCAAGCATCATGGAAACAAAGAGCCCAACACAGCCAGGCACTAGGTGTCCTTAAAGGGTTAAATGCTGCCGAGGGAAAGGCTGCCTTCAACAATATCCATTTCCCCAACTCCCCCTACCTTGCTTCCCTTTACACCATTACACTACCCACCCCTCAACCCTACCCCCTATCCTTCCCCTGAAACACAACGCCCAAGCCAATCAGCCGAAAAATCGATGCCACCATTCAAGCCGTCCCCACACAGCCACATACAACTGTAATGTGCCGCCTCTACCGACACAATACAACTGCTTAGTCCCTTAAGGACCACATAGTGCTTTAACATAGGTCAATGTCCTTTATTCGCGAATGCAGCCCCTGCATGGTGAGCCTACCTACTCACCATGGCAGCATTCAGGCATCATGTCCACCATTGGGAGTGTTACAACCTAGACCTGCATGGCATGATGCAGTAGTGCAACGCTAGTATAGTTGCAACACTGGCAAGTTATATTGATGAATTGACTAGATGCACCAATACAGCACCAGATAGTTAGTCACAAACATTACATGTTCATGCATCATGCGGACTCTTTGACAGGCTCGGCATGATGCATGCATTTAATTTTACATCGGTGAGTTTCTTACTGGTACCTTATCCGAGCAAAGTAGGACGAAACAGCATATTAGATTAAAGTGATCTGTTGGCCTTAAAGGGCTAATGCCTGCCCCTCCTCCCCTTCAGTAGGGCCACTCTACAGTCCTTCTCCAGAGAAGGAAACGCCCGGAAGGCAGCACAAACAACCTGGGTTAGAACATTCTTGCTCCAACCCATAGGAAAAGACAAATGAAATAGGGAGTTTCTTGAGCGTTGGTTTCCATTTGGGGTATTACGTTTTGTGATGGGCTAGGGAAAACTACTCATGGTAATTAAGAGAGGTTTTATAATGAATCTCAATGTTCTCCATTGTGTGAGTCCTTTTTCGATGGGGAGACCTGCGCCAAATATAACAAAACCGCTACGTATTAAATAGAGTTGTACAATAGCATGATTAAAATCAACAGCCGCATTACTAGAGCTTCCCAAAACCTGGAATATGATCAGTGCTATTATTTTCAAATTCTAGCGATTGGGAATAACATGAGTCTGCACATTATTATTTAATTATTTGCATACTCGTTTTCTTGTCATTTCTTGTCATTTTCTTTTTGTATTTTGAGGCAGTTTATATCAAATTAAACCCCAACTATTTATCTAGTGTAAGGTTTTCTATATGGTTTCTCAAAAATATGTTTCAGGGAAGATTGTCATGTACTATGTTTTCTTGCTTAAGGTAAATGCACTATGAGTCAAACCAATTAATAATGTAGTCCACTAAGGTCAGTGTAATGGTCATAGTGAAAAACATGTTTCAGGGAAGATTGTCATGTACAGAAAATCTACTATATTTTCTTGCTTAAGGTAAATGCACTATGAGTCAAACCAATTAATAATGTCGTCCACTGAGGTCAGGTTAAGGGTCATAGTGAATCAAAATACAAGGGCTTATTTTTAAAATCCAAAGCAGGCGGTACAGCGCATAGTCAGCCACAAGCTAAGTACATGCAGTGGGCGGCCTCCATAAGGCTCCGACTCAAGGTGAATCTACCCGAGGCCGTATTGAGAGTGACTGCCGCCGGCTGAGTCTGAATCCCTTTGTCATTGACAGAGGAGGCGCGTGTCTTTGCATGCTGACCAATCAATGGTCACTTGTCCAGCTGCCGCCGCCTTACATACACCCTCAGCTGTACGCCTCCAGGGGCTGTGCTCCCATACTGGCACATCCCAGCACAGATGTAACCCGTTAAGGTCCACATAGGGATTTAACTTCCTGCGCCCTTTGTCGTCATGGTGCTTCAATGTACAGCCCTGCACACACAGAAAAGTGAGAGTCATTGTCGCTAAAACTACCTGACTGACTCTCAGGTGAGGGTAGTTTTAGCGACAATGACTCTCCCTTTTCTGAATGCATTCATGTTGACCTTACAGGTTAATACACTCCCAAATAGGGTGTAGTGTATTAAATGCAGTTTAGTTTTCCCTCCTTTAGGTAAGTTCCTACATAGTGTAGGAATTCAATTTCATAGTTCATATTATACAAACAATATTAACACTTGGCCGTCAGAACAAAAGAAGACTGTATAATAATACAATATAGATAATACCAAATCTCCTGATGTATGATATAGGTATTATATAACACTACACAGAGTGAATTCAATAGATCCAGTGTATGCCTGGTGGGTGGTTGCTTGGCGATACCCATCTCTAATTGAAACATGGCATCATGGTCTGAAAATGAGGGTAGGTAGGTCAGATTCTTTTTTTTTAACATCTCGAAAGTCGAAGATCGGCACATTGATTCATGGTTTGTCACCATGACCCCTGGCAAGTTGGAACTAGAAATATCAAAAACCTGTTGGGCATTTTTGTAAAAAATGGAGCAGAGTTGCCTGACAAACATTTTACGGCCTAGCTAGGCTAAATGGTGCTGCTCAAGACTGCCAGATAGCGGAATATGTATGAAGGAGAGAGAAAGCAGTGCTTTCCGTATAGCCTGATTCATCCCCGGATCTGCATTCAGAAGCTGTCACGAGCTGGGATTATATGGTTCTTAACCCTTTAAGGACAGCATAGTGCTCTAATAGCATATGCACTGTGTCGTCGTGATACATGCATACGGCCCTGTACTGGTGAGTGTACTCGCAAGGGCTACATTCATGCATTGTGCCAACGCCGTTGAGAGTATGCCAATCCAAGAGAGTCGATTGGCATGGTGCTTGAATGAAGCACTGGTTGGTGACTCACAAGGGCTGAATTCATGTGTCATGATGACCAAGTGCATGATGCACGAAAGCACTATGAACCCCTTAACGAGTTGATACCCAGCTCCCCACCCCCCCACATAGTACCGGCCTATCATTGATCTCTCCTATCAAGCTGGCATTAACTTTATGTGCATGGCCTTCACACCCTTCTACTGCCTGTATAGGGTCAACGTGGTATCATCACTTTAAAACTGAGCTGTATGCTGGGTCCCCCATGCAATGAAATATGTGTATATACATTTACCCATTGTCTATGGCCTTTGATAATAGAACTCGTATATGATGCATAACTATAGACCCAGTGATTAACTCTCCGGTGTGACATTAAGGTTCCATTCCAGCTCAATACTTAATATGTTACCAAAGGGGCGGCCCGCCATGACAGAACAGGCGCTGCGTCGCTGCAGCAAAATGACAAAAATAAAAATGTGCAAGAAGCCTGTAGGTATTACGTGAACTATTAAATTTTAGACTAGTTGCATGAGTTTGTCCTATTTGTGTCATTGTGATACTGCATGAAATCCTTGTTATATGACTGTATACTTGTATAGGGGGGGGGGGATAATCTCTCCTGTTTTTAAGCAAAAAGGCTATAGTTCAGTGTACCCCTTTAAGGTGGGCGGTAAATTCCACAAACACCCCTAATGGCAACTCACTAAAATGTACCACTCTGACTTTAAACTTTCCTCCTCTCTGTGGTCACCAAGGCCTCTCCTCCTCCAGTCGTTGCCATACCAGTCCCCCTCCTGATGTCAGTATTGAACCCTGGAGCCAGACGCCAGCTAGGGCCAGGAGGAGGGGAGGCTGGAGGGGAGAGGGGGGGGGGGGGTACTTCTGGGCCAGCCATCCCCTGATTCCGCAGCTACTCTGATTTCCAATAATGTTGGATGTTCATGGCCGTCCTTTTTTAAAATCCTTTTTCTTCCATACAACAGAGGTATCCATTGACCGTGTTGTTTGGCAGAAAACCAAATGGACACACACTGTATCTCATGTTGTTTATAATAGTGGATTCCATTAGGAATACGTCATTGTATAGGCCATGTTGGTGTATATTATATGAAGAGTTTGGATGCAAAACTATATATCTCCATCCCAGAATTGAAGCCTATATAGTGCTTTTTTGTAAAGACTCCCTGAGGTCAATTATTGTATTTTGGTAACAAAATTTATACTAAGCAAGTCCTAATGAGATGGAAATAATAAATCTTGGAAATATAGTTTGAGAATTATATTTCTCTATGCCTAATCTGTACTTTTGTCAGATTTTTGTCCACATTTTTAAAATGGCGCTCATAATGTCGTTTTGCATCCAAGCTCGAATATATTAGAAGAACATGACTGTTGCATGAACTTGAGAGAAGAGAATAATTATTGTAGACTTTCAGTTCGGGGAATCTGGCCTGGTGTGCGTAGCTGTGTGTAAGATGGGTTGTGTATGTTGTGTGTTGGGAGGAGGGGGGGGGGGGTAGGTAGCTGGAGGTAGCCCACACATGTCTGTGAGGGATCAGCCATTCCCTCCCCTCCAGTGCAGGACTGAGGGCCGCGCCTGCCCGCGCCTCTATAAGCAGTATTGACCACTGGACACAGGAGGAATATATTCCCAGGCCTTAACCTCCGGGGGGCTGCAGACAGTCACATCTGCACCCTCATACCATGTTGATAGTGCAGTGTCAGCCTGCCCCCTCCCTGCCCTAGCACTGCATCTCCCGGGGCTCTGTCTTTATCAGTCCTGACAAGATGAATCCCTATTAATGTGGGAAATTAGATAGCAGTAATTCTCATTGAGTTCCTGCAATATTGCTGCCCGTCAACAGTACAGTATTGGCCCTGCTGACCAGGACGCCTGGCTCTCCAAGGTATTGAGCCAATTTTACAGCCACTTCATACATAGATCCCACATTGAGCCCTCTCATACATATATACACATCTATAGTATAGGCAGTGTATATGGAGTATAGCCATAAGGGCCTGAGGAGTTCCCCATGGAACACCACCACTCCCAGTGCTGGGCCCTCCTTTGATTAGCAGGTTGGCATTTCGGCTGGCCTGCTTTGATTCCAAAGGTCATGCATTACATACCCGTTAATCCGGCATTAATGATTCAGTATGTGGCAGCATTAGGTGAATCAGCCCTATATGTCCCTTAAAGGCTGTATAGTGCTTTAATGTGGTATGCCCGTTATCGTCATAATGCACGAACGCATCCTTGGTGAGTCAATCGACAGGGCTGTATTCATGACGATCCTTCGGGAATGTATTAAGACCGTCGGGTTTGGCATGATGCATACATGTAGCACTGGTAGGTCAATCACCAGCGCTGCATCCATACATTGTGACGACTAATGGCATGCTGTATTAAAGGACTATGCGGCCCAAAACTGGTTATATACCACACCGGCCCGGTTCTCATACAGACTCCCCTGGGGTCTCTTTTAGAACAAATGCCGTATCTGCTGGGTAAAAGTTAACGAGTGATTTAGGGTCTCATGATGATGATAAGGACTCTCTTTCACAAGAAATATATATAGAAATAAGTATCTATGCACTACCTATTGACAATGAGGAATACCCTCGTCAATTACAAAATATGACACTATTGACTTTTCTTTTTGGCAGATACGGCAGTTGTTCTGAAAGAGACCCCAGCAGTCCCTGCTTCATGTCCACCTGCCTGGCGCCTACCCAGCTAATCAGGCCAACACCCTGCTACTCACATCATTACTGATAACCCCTCCTCCACATGTTGCCTTCCCTCTATTCCCCTCTCTATCTACCAATCCCTCTGCATGCCCTCCTCTCACTTACTCCTCCGGGCCCCCCTGCCTGCCTGTTCACATGCTCCCTTCATGCTCGCGTGCACCTTCCCTGCCTGCCGTATTGCCTCCTTCTTTCCCATCCCTCCTCCCTCTCCTCTCTATGTGTATTGACCATAATCTCCTGTATTTCCGGCATGCCTGCCCCCTCACATCTTCCATTCCGTGCTTCCTTGCTTCTTTGATCTCTACCTTCTACCCTTTCCAGTCCACTCCTTCACTCACACCCACATAACTGTCTTCCTTACATCCCTATGCCCTCATTACTTACTGTCTGTCCCCTATCCCTTTCTGTCCCTACCTGTTTCACTCCCTGCCCCCCTCACTGTCTGTCTCGCTGCCCCTGCCTACCCCCTCCATCACTGTCTCGCTCACTGCCTTCATGCCTGCATGCCCCACTCTATTACCATATGGGCTCCCTGTCCCTCACTCCCTACACACACATTTACCCCCTGCCCCTCACTGTCTGTCTCGCTGCCCCTGCCTGCCCCCTCCATCACTGTCTCTCTCATGCCTCCATGCCTGCATGCCTCCCTGTCTCACCATATGTGCTACCTGTCTCTCACTCCCTACACACACATTTACCCCCTGCCCCCTCACTGTCTGTCTCGCTGCCCCTGCCTGCCCCCTCCATCACTGTCTCTCTCACTGCCTTTATGCCTGCATACCCCACTCTCTCACCATATGTGCTACCTGTCCCTCACTCCCTACACACACATTTACCCCCTGCCCCCTCACTGTCTGTCTCGCTGTCCCTGCCTGCCCCCCTCCATCACTGTCTCTCTCACTGCCTCCATGCCTGCATGCCTCCCTGTCTCACCATAATGTTGCCTCCTGTCCCTCACTCCCAACACACACATTTACATAGCCTGTTTACTACTGTATCGGCTGGGCTCGGGTTGCATGAGGCTACTGCTGCCACACCCAAACCCCCATGTCTACTTACTGCTAGCACTGTTAAGCAGGCGCCACGCCTGGGTTCTGTACCCATTCCCCTACACTACTCACGTCACCAGCCTGCTGGAATATGCAGCTGGTGTGGAGCACCGCCATTCTGCTGCAGAGGAGTGACTAGAAGGCCTCTTTACCTGGTTCAAAGCTCTAGCAAAGGCGTCACTCTACAAATAGATGCTTTGTCATGGCTCAAATCAGGATATAGATTAACATGTAACATTAACATCTAGTGGATGCCTATGGCTGTATCAATGCAGAGCGCTTATATTGACTCTTTCTACAGAATGGGACAATGCAAAGGGGAACAAATGGAAATGAAAGATTTCAAATTAATCAGGGGTCTGGGATGGTCCCGCTATATGTCTTCTTTCAGAATAAGATTACATCCTTATTATTCTACACTCATGTGTGTTCCCCCACCTCATAATCCCTGGAGTGTCATGCTAATTTCCCCTGAGTTGTTTTAGAAAGCCATCCGTTCACTTCGTACAAAGGAATTAGTTCGCCTTTTTTCGCCCTCAAGCCACAGACTAATTCCAATTCAGTATGCCACTTAGCTATTTTTGCCACCATCCTGTTTGATTTGTTGGTTCCTATGTTAACTCTTTAAGGACAGCATCTAGTGTCTTGCTGGGCTACTGAGTATCCTTTTGTTGCCATGATACACACATGCAACACCTGTCATTACCTCTTCGGTTCTGTATTTATGCATCATACTGAGCCCATGGGTAGTGCTACACTCTGGAAGGGTTACACCTTCAGCATGGATGTGATACTCACTGGCACGGCATTGGAATATCGTAAAACCAAATGACTAAGATGCCTCGAGGATATTATGTTGTCCTGAAAGGGTTAATGCCTTTACCCCAGTCTACAAGCAGAGCCTGATCTTTAGTGAATGATCCTACTCATGTCTCCATTCTCCTTCTGCTGCTTCAATGCAAACCTAACAAATTCTGGTGAGGTGGTTTTGTCCATTTACTGAATGAGGTTATGCATTATATTGCGAATGTCATTGATGACTCAATGCATACGAGATAATAGAGAGACACGATTAGTACTATTGATGTATTAGATCGGTACATACTAATGCCATTGCCGAATTCTGCTCTGGCCATTTAGTAACGTCATTATCCTATGCATGATGATCATGATGTAACCTGAGCAACACAGTTCAGGTAAAAGATCTGTATTTATATGGTCATGTAATGTCACATGACTTGATGTCATGGCATGTACATTGAAATTAAAGGGATCAGAGTTAAAATGATTATGAGCAGCCACGCTGAAATGATAACCGAAGTGTGGGTTCACTGGCCATTTCTACAAGCTGCTCATCTAATCAAAAACAATTATTTCAGTTAATATGAAAATGTATAGATGAATGAGAAATAATAGAAGAAAAATCAGGGAAAGGTTTGGCTATTATTTATCAAATGAATTAGAAATAAGAGGGGGAATTGAGGGAAAGGTTTGACTAGATAGTTCAATAGCAATAGGTTTAATTCATTAGTATGGGTTACCACTAGTGGGGGGGGGGGCGGGGGGGGGGGTCGGCAATGGGAACGGCGGCCTGTTGCTGCCACCCACCCTGGAGGAGGTCAGTTAGTGTGATGTATGCCACTGTCCACCCCTTATATTAACACTGACCCACATACCACAGGAGGAGGTGGGGAGGGCAGGGCTGAGGGATGGAATGGGGATGAGGGATCATTGTTTAACTCAGCCATCAATCCACTAGGCCAGCGTCCTAGTGTAAAAGGGGACAGTGGTGCATCTGTAAAGTACAGGGCTTTGAATCCAGGGACCCTGGCATAAGATGCCGCAATGGGCAGCTAGCGTATTAAAGGTTTTTCTCACTCTAGGGTAGTGATCATGGGAAATGAAAGAACCCTTCCAATATGAAATGTGATGGGGCAAATATATATCATTTCACTTTACCGAATCGCCAACAGCATCATTGCTATGACCATATGGCTGTTATTGAAGGTGCTATTAAACCTGTATAATATACCCAATCCTATTGGTTAATATTTTGCACTTTACATCTCCTCTGTGTATCGCTCACTTGGACAATCGACAGCCTTTATATATGATGTAGGGCTGGTAGGCTGCATGTACGGACCATGCATTTGTCTTCCCTATGGTGGCCATTCTTTCTCCCTACCATCCTACCCTCGCCCCTGGTCATCACATCAGGCATGTTCAGGGTACATATCTTGTGAACGCCTTACTTCCATACCCCAGCACCATTTAACCCTTTATGGACAGCTGAATGACTAAAGGCTTCATTTGTCGTCATCATGCATCGATGAAGCGAGTAACTCACCAGTGCAACCTGCCAACCAAAAGGAGTGGATGCACTCCCAAATCAATTGTGAATGGTCGCCATAATGCATTAATGCATCAACAGCAGCAAAGTATACCCCGTGCTGCCACCAAATATACGCCCCGCCCTATCCCCTCATCACCCCACCCTTACCCTTCTAACCCCCGCCCCTACCCTTCCCCTACCCTTCCCTTACCCCCCTCCCCCCCCCACTCTCACTCATGCCCAGCGCCTACCCCTGGTGGCTTTGATTGAAAACTGCCGGCTCGCACCAGTTAAAGGGATTGGCTCGCCAGCCCCAATGACAAGGAGCACTTGCAGGGCAAGGGAGCAGCTCGCCAGCCGTAGGGGAACAGGGTGTGAGCTGTGTGTGAGATGCTCGTGCGGGCCCAGGGTATGCGCATGGGAGAGGTGGTTGAGGGGGTATGCACGGAGCATGGTCTGCATAGGAAAGACTGGCAGGCTAGTTGTAGGGGCCAGGGTTAGCGATAATGGAAAAAGGTCTGGGATATGTATGGCTGTAGCAGTCAAGCTGGGAGATACGTGTACCGATACACACTTTACCTCACGTGGTATCATGGATTTGAGCATATCTGGAGCTGAGCAATGCTGCAAGTGGTCCTGCAAGACTTTGACCTCTATCCCATTCTAAGCTTGATTTTTGGGAGTAACTCTGTAGAAAGGATGCTAAACACGGAGTTACACGGAGCATCCTCCTTCATGGCTGCTCATTTTGAAAAAGAAATCTCTGTTTTGAATAAGATGAGAAGCCAGACAGAAAAGATGCTCCACCTGCCTTGGAGTAGAGCATCCTTTCTGCTTGGCGGCTCACACATTAATTGAAGAGTTTGTCTCAATGGTCAGCATTGCCTTTCTTGGCATGCCCTTGAAGCTGCACTGCCCTCTAAGGTAGCAACAGCAGACGCCGTCTTAATGGGTCAGACTGGCACCAGCTGTTCCCCTGGTTTGTGTATAAGGAATGCCTGGGACCCAGCCTCCATACTAAAACTGCCTATTCTGCACATAGTGGGACACGCATACCACAGTACTATAGTTACACTAGGGTCCATAGTGGGACACACATACCACAGCTCTATAGTTACACTAGGGTCCATAGTGGGACACCCATACCACAGCTCTATAGTTACAGTAGGGTCCATAGTGGGACACGCATACTACAGCTCTGTAGTTACAGTAGCGTCCATAGTGGGACACGCATTCTACAGCGGTATAGTTACACTAGGGTCCATAGTTGGACATGCATACCACGGTACTATCAGATTATAGTTACGATACTCACATAGAATAGCCTGAGTCAAGGTCGAGAGAACACGACAGAGACATTATTTTATTAAATCAATTTGTGAAAAATCTATTTAGAACACGGAATTGCCATGGGTGTATTCATGTCGTCCTATTGTGTTTGCACTCTGAAACCCAGATAGAACAATACGTTATTACTCCCTTTATGGTAGCATGATACTTCCATTCGCTATGTCCTTTTGTCAGCTTGATGCCTGGATGTCACTGGTGAATAACACTTTAATCCTGCCTTTATGATTCAGGCCAAGCCTACAGGCACGTGCCTGAACTGGGTCATTACAATCGCCTGCCTGATGTTCTGATATATTACTAGCAGTGTAGTAAACTATTTGTCTACCACCTCCTGTGAAGGGGGTAATTCAGGTAATATGGGCAATCTGAGCGGAATTAGATGTCACAAACGGTGCAACCCCTAGTTATATTCAATACCCTAAGGATGCAGGAAACAGGGATTGATTTATAATTGAGATTTAAGCACTTTTGGGTTTGTTATCCACCTCCTATGTGGTCACAGGGGTCAGTGCAAAAAAAAAAAGGCCGACATACAGAGTGTCCCACACTGTACCTTACTAAAGGGAACCTCAGGGGGGAGAGTGTAATGACCCAGTTCATGCACTTGCCTACAAGGCTGATGCTTTTCTGGATGATGCATCATTGCAGCTCAGGTAAGTTACTTGCTGGCGCTGCATTGGTGCATCATGATGCCAAATGAACGTGAATCCTCATTAAGAGACATTATCTGACACTTCAAGGGCTTTTAGCCATAATTCTGAACCCCGGTGCTTCTTGAAATCTAATCTAATCCGCATTTAAAATGGACCAAATGACCTTTGAAGCTGATAATACTCTGCTTAGTGCTAATCATTATGGCGTCTATAGGAGGTCTGGGGGCTGATTATTACTGGTTATAAATAGGAGGTTGTATTTTCTACAGCATGAAATGTTATATTGGATATATAGGAATTTTATTACTAAAGTTTGTATCAAGATATTTGAAATGAGAAGTTAAAGATATTACTGGTAGTCTTGGGTGAATCATACGTTATCTCGGACATAGGTTGTCACTGATGACTGCAAATCGTGATTTAATTTATCATATTTATTAAAGGAATACCCCTAAAAGACTTTTTAGTGTACATTTTGTCCAAGTCGGAATTTTCAATGACGGCTTTCAGTTGTCAGCTACGGATGGAATTATCAAGAGACAATGATCAAAAATGTTCCAATAGAACATTGGAATGAAGTCCCATTAATTTTGTGCCAATTCCCCATAGAAAACGTTATATTTGTGACACAACGTAACATTACGGGGATTTGTGTCATTTTCAGCCAACAGGGGGCACCACCAGTGCAGAACCTTGGCATTGAATCAGGGAACTTTATGTCACCTCTTCTCATCCGATTTTGATGATCTAAATACCAAAGTAATCCCCATGGCCTCTTCTTTGCAAAACAAGAGGGGCAGTGTTACTTTGGCTGTTAGATCTCGTTAGACTAAGCCAACATGAGAAAACACAATAGACCTTCCCCCCTCCCTCCCACACACACACAAACACCGACTCGCTGAGGAGCACCACAGATTCAGCTGCCTCTGCAGTATGTAGCGAGTCGCTACATACTGACCCCAACAGTAAACCCTCTCAGGCATTTCAGTGCTTTAACAGTTAATGCCCTTTGTCATCATGCTATTCATTTCAAGCATCATGCCTTGTATATGAGGTTGATACACTCCGGAAGGTTATAATCAATGAATGCGGCCCTGGCCAGTATTTCGTGAGTAGACCTACAGGGGCTGTATTTATGCATCATGCTGAGAAAGGGCATAACTGATGAAAGGCATAACACGCCAAAGCACTATACGGCCCTTAAAGGACTGGACCCCCGCACTAAGGAGGACATACACTATGCACTGGACCTCATTAGTACTTCTCCGTTGCCAGTCTCTTTGAGCATCGCCTTCTTATATTTATTTTCCTCTTTAGTTGTTGTGTCGCAGACGAAAACAAATCCAGGAGAGTCTCCGAGACCTTTAAGAGCCAGCGTCCCGTGCACATACGGGTCTCGACAGCCCCCAGCGTCCCTGCGACATTTGCCCTTCATTGGCACCAGGTGGCAGCGCGTAGGCCGTTTGCATGTCCATTGGGGGTCAATAGGGGTCAACAAGGGGTCATGTAGAGGTCACAAGGGGTCGTGACACGTCATGAGAGGGGCAGCGAGGTCACTGGAAAGGATATGCGCAATGGTGGTAGGGGGTGGGTGCGGGAAGTTGGGGATGGATTGGTGTGGGATCGAGGCCCAAAGAGTATGGGTGTGCGTGGGGGGGGGGAGGGGAAAAGGCTCTAACAAAATAGCATGCTGGACTAGTTGTTGTATGTGATGTACATTTATACTAGAATGGACCAGTAGTAGAAAACATCATCCTCACCCTGCCATTCTTCACTGTCCGATGCATTTTAAGGTACAAACTGCTTAGTCACGTATTATCTTGCAAAATTAGATTATGGCCACATGATCTGTTTCCAAGCACATAGACATTGATGCCACCTAATGTTATAAGGTCGTCAGGACCTTACACTGTCGCACCTAATGGTATGTATATAACACAATCAATCAACCATGCTGACCTGTTAAAGCCAGTGGGGGAGATGTGGGTTTGGGTGGATGTGTAGTTGGATGGATGTGTAGTTGGATGGGTGGGTGGGTGGATGTGTGAGGGCCGTGTGGCGATGAGGTGGATGGATTAAACTAGGATTGGGTGGGATGGATTTAGGTCAGGTACCGGTAGATGAGATTATACGGACGAATTCAGGATTCTAAAGGCACAACCTTGATTAGATGATAAGGGAAGGCATGGTGAATGGTGCTGTCAGCATAAGGGGAAGGGAAGGACAAAGGGGCGGCAGTGAGGGAGGAAGCAGGCCTACACACCCCTTGTAACCCACCTTAATATGTCGGGTATGCACGGCCAAGGATCTGATCTGCTTCCTCTAGCTATAGAGAGAAAGAGAGAGGGATACTTGGAGAGTGGGAAAGACAAATGTATTCACAGAGAGATGGGGATGATGGGAGAGAAAGGTAGAGGAGGAGAAGGAAATACGTGTTTTCACTGGCAGAGGTAAACAGAATGGTGCATCATGCCGACCCTTTGTAGGGTCATCCTGATGCATGAATGAAGCTCTAGCGATATTCTCACTAGGGCTGCAATCATGCATCACGACAACAAAAGGGCATGACGCACCAAAGCTCTATTATATATATGCTGACTTTAATGGGTCATGATGAAGCTAGCCAGGGGCAAACACTGACGTTGTTCAACGGGCTAATAAGGTATGATAGATATATTCTTTTCTTGATATTAGCAACCTTTCTGTGGGCCCGGATGGCCCATTAGTGGGCCCATAGAAATCTAAGACAATAATAATATTCATTGTGGGCATATAACATGTCGTTGGAAAGAGAAAATCATTAAGACGGATATCCTATCTATGTCGCAATATAAATCCCTAATTTTAAAAATTTGATCTATAAAAGAAATTGAGCCCACAGTTTCAGAAATATGTCGGATCAGACTAATGATCTCAATTATTTTTGGTCTGGTCTATACCTGAAAATGTTGGAGCCTACCCCTAGGTATTGCTGTACAATAGTGGCTTTCAGCCCTGGAGGAGAAGTGGTAAGAGCAGCACACAGTACACACCTGCTGGAGGAGATCATGTTCAGGCCTGCCTCCTCCTGTTGGCCATCTACCACCTGACCCCACACCTGACCTTGCACGTGACCTTGCACTACATGACCCCTGGTGAGGCCAGGAGAGCGGCAACAGATGGCCTTGACCCTGACCTTGTGGCCTGACGCCCACCCCTCCCTGTCATCCCGCGTGCCAGGCACCTCCCCAACCCGTCCCTCTTACCGCCACTGCTGCCCTCTTGTGCTTGGATAGGCAACTGTAGCCTGTGTTAGTTTAGCCCTTTAAAGGTCTCATAGTGCTGAAATGCATTATGCCATATTTTATTATGATGCAGCCCTGGCCAGTCTACTCGCCAGGGCTGAATTCATACATTATGCTAACCATTTGGGAGTCTGTTAGTTAACACTCCTGGACGGCATCATACGGATACAGTATGAAATGCGCATAAGCTCACTTTACCACCCTTAACGGCTTGGAGAAATGTTTACCGTAGTGACCCGTTCCAATATCATTCTAACCTCGGTACTTAAACAAGATAGGCGCTTATTCAAGATACATAGTTAAGTGCTTAACCCCTGTACCCCGCGCTTTTTCAAGGCCGGTCTTTATTCAAGAGGCTGGTGCTTAAACGGGCCATCACGGTATGCGTGCTTGGGTAAGGGATGGAGGGGTGGGTCAGTCATGGCTGGTGACAGAGAGACGGGTTAGGAGGGGGGGGGGTGGTTCTGTTGGGCAATAATAGGAGGACGTGGTCGTTGTCGGGCAACGTCATGAGGAAGATCGGAAAGCGATATGCCTGGTCAATGCCTACAAAAACATGGGTGTGGGATGCCTGTGTAGACTTGTAGACAGCTCATAGTAGGGACATATTTTAAAGGACTTAGAAAGGGGAGCTTTAGTCATTAAAGGAACTTCAGGGAGGCTCCCATTTTGTTTTGAACAAATCGAACATTTTGGTTAGGAGTGTTTTTAACCCTTTAAGGGCAGGATAGTACTTTAATGCACAAGGCTGTTTTGTCGGCACAATGCATATATGGAGCCCCAGCGAGTAACTCATTGGTGCTGCATTCAAACACCATGCTGATGCTACAGTGCTATTGAATGGTTAATCTGATGCACCGTTGCAATGCTGGCGAGTGACTCGCCGCCGCTGAAAAATGAATGAAAATAAATGGAAACAAACACTTAAAAAGCATTCACCAGTGTTCACAGGGATCATGTCAAACAGTAATAAGTAAATATCATCCCTTTGAACTGCGCCCTGCAGGCATCTGTGAATGGCAATGTAGTGTTGGCACGTCTGTGTCAAGTTCCACACAAAACAGCTTCTCTGTTTCAACAATATTGCTGCCAACTGTATAATATAGTGCACAATATAGTATACTCCACAGTAATGGTCTAGTGCACAACATGACTAATATTATACAATGTAAAATATCTCATTGCAATATCATCAGAAAATCAAGAGATTGTTATGATATTTAGGCACTATCTGGAGAATATACAAACACTTGGAATAGAAACTTAAGGTTAAAAGTTTGTATAAATATTCAACTACTGCACGCAATTAGATCTTATAGAGGGACGGGGGGGGATACTGTAAGTAGTATATGGAAAAGGTAAAGAGAGACAGGGAGTATACTGTAAGTAGTACAGGAAAATGGTGCAGAAAGTCAGGGATGATGCTGTATAAGGTGTGGTGAACAATTCGAGTGCTATTTTACTATTTTCATGTAATTCTTAACTGAATGAATCAGTATAGCAATTGTTAGTTGAAAAGAGTAAGGTAGATATTTTTGAGACATTTGATGCGGTAATAGGTCGTTACATACTGGGAGACTTATCTAACATGGAGAACCAAGTTCTTTTGTTCAATCAACCAGCTGTCAATGGGGCTGCTCTATCCACCATCAAATATACGTTAAAGGGTACCTGATATATAGAGACACCGCTAGGACATCGAGATAGACCACCATTAAGGGGGAACCCAAGAATATCTGAGGAGAAGCTAGTAGAGTCGGCACAGCTATTAACCCTCTATGGACCGCACAGTACTTTAATGCCACTGGTCGATATGATGCATGTATGAACTCAGCCATAGCCTCTCCATGGTTGCATTAATGTATCATGCTGACACTCTGAGAATGCATCAACCTTGTAGGCTTGGCATGATACGTTTCTACAGCCTAAGCCAGTAGATCACCCGCGCTGCAATCATATAGCACGACGAGGGATTATTGCAGTAAAGCACTATGCGGCTGTTAAAGGGCTACTAATTAGACATAAGAGACAGTGGCGGGAGGAGGCAACAGGAATACCATCCACTGACGTCCAAATTGCTTCTTACTGCAGCCAGGAAGGAACGCTACCCCCGGTAATAGTCCTTGGGAGCACATTGTGGGTTTTCCTAGCTGCAGTCTGCCCGACAATAGAGACCTTGCCTAATTCTCCCTTTCACATCACTTCCAATATCTGGTAAATATCTCACACGAGAGCTAGGAGTGGGTCCCCTTTCCCTTTCAGATTAACAGTATTCCTTTCTAGAGCTGTGGGTTTCCACTTCGCAGGGGATCATATGGAGGATATAATATTGCAGAAATTTCGGAGCGAGAACTAAAAGGAATTGTTAGTTTAGGTTTAAGGAAATGGCTCCAGCATCTATTTTTGTCATAATAGATAACACAAGTTTGTAACCTGTGACTTGACAATAAAGATATTTAAACCTTAAAAGAGAAGAATGAGGAATATATTATAGAGAGAAAATAAAGCGATGGCAAGAGACAAGCAGAGACAGCTGAGAAAGAGAGAACAATCGAGAGCAAGAGAGCGCGAAAGTGGCTCATGTAAAGTCAATGGCTGAACACCGCTATACTTTTTAACATCACAGTCGATACTCCAAGCGAATAACATGAGAGCGCAAACAATCATGATGCCATTCCTTTTTCTCCTTACGTTCTGTCAGAAGGCCCAACGAGGGGCCGGGTATTTCATTCCTGACTGAATGTTCATCTAAATTCACAAGCTAATCGCCGCAGGTGACACCCATTAACCGTTTAAGGGCAGGATAGTGCTTTGAATCACTATGCCCTTTGTCGTAATGGAGAAAGAATGAAGCCATGGTGAGTAACTCATAGTACTGCGAGTAACTCGTCATGCGTGCATTCAGCCATCATGCTGACTCTGAGTTGATATCGAAGGAACGGGACGATGCACCAATGCAGCACTGGCAAGTTACTCGCCAATTGATGTTTTTTGTGCGTCATGCCTTCAGAGGAGCAGCATACTGAGATATCCTGCAGCCCTTGAAGGGTTAACATGCCTGGCGAGAAACTGAACATAAACGAATCGGCAGCTGTCACTGGTGGCAAGGCGAATGACACTGACATTGACTATGAAGTTACCCTAGACAGAATCGACATTGACAATGCTGTCCTTCTGGACTGAATCGACAATGACTGAATAAATAGAACAAGCCGAGAAAAGAAATCTGCTCCGACGCCGACAATCAGAGTCTTGATTGTAGATGTGTTCTGATAGCCGGGAGAAATCTAGTCCGGCAGAAAATGGGTCTAGCAAGCCGAGAGGAACTAGCACGGTAAACTGGCTTAGAAAAGCTAACAGTAGATAAACTAGCCTAGGGAGAAAAGAGGGTTCTGAAGAAACCACCGTGCTTGGAGAAACTGGCTCTGGATAGGATTTAGCCTGAGGAAACTGGCTTCAGATAATTTAGAGAACCATCAGCAAATAGTTGAGAGAAAGCAGTTCCCTACGTTATAAGATAGTAGTAACTGCATAACGTTGTAACCGGGCCAGCGCTGGCTAAATGAATTAGGTTATTATGTTATCTATCTTGGTAAAAGTGTTTTTTCTCGTTTGGAAAATAGATTTGTGCTAAATACAAGGAACTGTAAGTAGCCACACAGAAAGAATGCCCCATTCTGGGTTGCGCGGATCATCCTTTCTGCTTGGCTACTCACTCAGTTTCTAAATAAAGTTTAGTACATTTTCTCCTCATAACCTAATTAAGTGTATGTGACCAGCCAGGGAGAATTAATGCTCCACGCACCTGAGCACAAACCCTCCTTTCTGCCTGGCTGATCACATTAATAATCGAATTACCTGAATACGGCTACATCAGAAATTAGCGGCAAGACTATTGCCGGCTGAGACTTCAGTGTGTTAAGTGCACAACCTAATAGCGTAGAGTGTAGGAGCCTGGGGAGAGTAAAAATAGCATTTCCAAACCAGGTTCCCAGGGAAGCAGACGATGACGCCGAGAGCTAATGAGAGGAGGCTAGTTAACCATTTATGGGCAGCATGGTTCGTTAATACACTATAATACCAGTTGCATGGATACAACCGGCTGTCTAGCAGGTTATAAATATTGACGTAAATTATACCACTGAAATCAAATGGAGGGCTTGATATTCCCCGCAATATATAACATATTTGACCTTTACATGCATAACATATATCGGTACTTTTATAGATGCCATTGATGACTACAGCAATAATCCGGCAAATTCCCTCAGCTAAGTATATAATCAATGTACCAACGTATTTTTTCCCAAACAGACACATCACAGTAGTCATCAGAGCCATTGCTCCTTTTATTTGCCTTATATAAATACCCCAACCTCCACTCCCACACACCATATATACCTATGATTTATCACACATGTAAGTAGAAGTCAGAAATGGGAGCCGGTACTCGACCTTCATGTTTCATCCCTCACCTCAGATCGCATTGTGAAACACAACACATGCCAAGAACCAGCAGAGTATCCGGTGACAGCGACAAGGGCGACCTCCCGCGGGACACGACGGTACTACTATCACCCCCTTCTGGGGGCCCTGATGTTTTCCCCTTCAAAGCATTTTCCCTGTACGGCCATGACCTTCCTTCAATGCCCACACCATAGGGGCGGGTTTCAGCAGACGACTTCCAACCCGTGACACCGGTGATTGATAGCTACACTGTTCCCCTACGCCTTTGTTACTATATCAAGGAAGCCATTCGTTTGATAAAGGCGGCAAGAAGGAGGAGGACGTTCTGAACGATATCCCGAATGTCGTCTGCCGGCGTTATCCGTTTGAGTCATGGCCCGCCAGGGGAAGAATGGGCGCTGTTGTGGCAGGTGGAAGGGGTGGGAGAATGGGGCAGTGATCAGGGGTGAGCCTGACCCGATTAGAAGAGGCTATACTGACAGACAGTCTGTCAATCTACACAAAACACGGTCATCAGTCTGCGCAACAGCGTTCATCATTGAACGGTACAACTTGGCGGCCTCTGTCTGTGTTCACAATGGCCACGTGATCGCCAGAGCTTACTTAACGTACATAAGTATATATACATGAAATAGCATACCATACACAAACTCTAGATACCCCCTCCCCCGCCAGTCCAGGTTTTTATTGTACTCAGTAATAGGGTAGTGATATATTGAATTGATTTCGAGAGCAATGAAAGAGAAAGAGGTTCACCTTTCAAGCATAAAAGGCAACATTTTCATTGTGTGAATCGCAGGGACTCGTGGATGAGACTGCATGACGTTAAGCTTCAGTTGATATGTATATAGGTGGTGTTTGAAGACAGTGTGTCTGTATGTGACAAGTACTGGAAAAAGGGACCTTAGTACACTATGTTACAAGTACTGGAAAAAGGGACCTTAGTGCACCTAGTGCACACTGCACTAAGGTCCTTTTTCTTAGATCGTGTCACATATGAAAAGGTGCCGGGTGTGTGGCAGCTTTGATTTCTCTGTCGCCTTAGCCCTTTACAGGTCGCATAGCCTACACAGCCAAAAATAATTTTCTTACCCCAAGAAAATACTAGAATCAAGATTAAATTTTCTCGATTCAAGAAATAAACTCATTCTGAGTTTTTACGTTTATCTTGTTTTCAGAAAGGGGGAGCTAAAAAAAATATCTTATATTTTTCTAGTATTCCTCTGGAAACAAGTATTCAAGATTATTTTTCTTTAGAAATTTTCTTAAAACTGGTAATTTGTGCACCCAACAAGATTATATCTTATATTCCTGAAATAAGAAAGTGCTATTTCTAGATTTAAGATTGCTATGTCTTGAAAACCTGAAACCATGAATCCAAAGTGTCAATTAGGGCAAAAAAATATGCAAGTGTACTCTATTATGTGATGGTTATGACCATGCTTAATGCCTTCATCAAATTCCTTCCATTATTTGGGAATTTTATAGGTGTGGAATGTGAGTTCAGTTAGGTTCTATAGGGATCAAGAATACATACTACTAAATAAGAAATTATTTTCTTAAATTAAGAACATTAGTTGCATGTTGTGCCACAAGAGGCCACCACTATGCAATACAACAACTTTCCTATCAAACAGGGTATACATTTCTGCCTCAAAATAAGTCCCAAAGAAACAGAAGAGGGTAAAAATATGTGGGAAAAGGGGAAATTTGTTAGGGATTAATTTGATTTAAGAACCCTTGTTCCAGTGAATGAATTATAATAGCTATTAGGGAGAAATGATAAGGGACACCATTTGCTTGGTAATATCATTTAAATAAAGGGAAGGATTACCTGTCCCATCACATAAAGTGAAATGACTTTGGATAAAGGTCTGTTTGCTTAAACTTCTATTGTAGCTACAAAAAGCTGCATTTAATCTGATGAACCTCTTTCTGATGCTCTGGCATCAATCCTTTCTCTCTAAGACTAAAATTAAATATAATCATACCCCTTTCCCAGGCAAGAACATCAATCTTGTTTATTTACTTGAATAAGAAATTAAAACTTACTTAACCCCTTCACCACTGGGTTTCTTGTAACTCAATGCAATTTTGTGCAATATATTGGCTTACCGTGTGGAAGGGGTTAAGAAAAATGTTTTCTCGAAAAAAAGGTCCATTCTGTAAGAAAGATTATCTAATTTTGAGAAATATGTCAGGAAATATCATCTTGATTCCAGTATAAAATACTTGATTTAAGAATTTCTTTCTTGTTTGTTTTTCTTGTTTGTTTTTCTTACTCTAAGTTTATTTAACTCAACCATGCTTTCAAGTAAAATGTTGTTATCCTACGGACAAACTTGTTTAAAGTTTATTTTACTTAAAACAAGAAATATTTTCTGAAAATGAGAAAATTATTTTTGGAAGTGTAAATATTCCATCACAAAAAAAGGTAATGTGCGATGCCTTTGGTCGAGAAGATGTGCGGGAAGTGGGCAGTTATGACAGGTGTACTCACCAGGGCTGCATTTTTTGAGTTTATAACGTATTTCATTGCACTTGGTGATTTTACAAAATACGGTACAATCAAAATAATGGGCATTGTGCCCAGGGGGGGGGGGCACTGAGATATGATTTGGGTACCGACTGCAGCACGACTTTCCGGAGCGGTGGCGGTCGAATGTCAGTAGGGCTAAAAAGAAGGGACGGTCCCTCCACTCCCAGGTTAAAAGGGAAGGGCGGTCACCCCTAATCCCATTGGGAATTAGGGCATAAGGCTTTCTGGATGATGGTTTCTTGAGCGTACACAGCACTAATTAATCACATAACCCTGTCTGATTGTTAAAAAGGGTGAATTGTTAAGTTTGCAGTGCTAATTGGTAAGTTTGCAGTTTTAATTGGTGTGTTTGCCATTGCTCTGTCTGGACCTCAAACCTCACTTTCTCCATAATTGGGGGCGGTCACTACGCACATTTTCCCTCTACTTGAAAAGGAGGGGCGGTCAGAACACTGCCAGGACTCCTCAGTGTGAAAAAGGGGGGTTGTAGGGCAGCATTGGGTAGTCAACATCAAAGAGTCAGTGCCCCCCCCCCGGGGGCATTGTGACTCAAACAGATATTATAAATGAACATAATGTGTCAGTCAACAATGTAAAGTTACGTAATTCTTTCGACCAAGTACATACAGGCAGTTGGGAGATACACAAAGCTACATCAGCCATAGCATACATTCAACTTTATCAGTTATATACATGGGTATATGGTGAAGCAACATAATAAAGGTGGAAAGTGAAACATGAGAAGCATAATTATGTGGGTCAGTTGCTAGTATTAGCTTCATGCATCATGCCATCAACCGACCCTTTGGGAGTGTATGAGCTCTATAATTTCAACATGAAGCACCCGTCACGGGTGTGCGAGGAGCACCTTCATTGCTTGTTGGAATTTGATATTTTGCATGAAATATAAACATCTATTTTTTATACATTTTCCGTTGAAAAAGTAGCCTATCGACCTCCCCCCCCCCGTTCAGAGCATCCTTTCTCTGTGGCTGCTCACATACATGTGTGACATTGTCCCCGGCTGACATGTGTCAACCCACCACTAGCACCTCCTCACCCTACCCCACAGAGGGATAAACACCCGCGCCCAGGCCGCCCAGTGCCGAGTGATGGGAATATAAAAGCCCTCATTTGTCCAGAAACCCGCCTGGGAACAGTGTGACCCAATGGGTACTGGTATGAATAACTACAAGCCAGTTTTATACCAAAGCTGGAACCTGCATAGGGGTATTTTCATGAATCAGTTTTTTTTTCCTTTGGTGTGTGTGTGTGTCTGTGTATGTATGTGTGTGTGATGGTGATGCCTGCATGGACTATGCATGTATGGCATACTGCAAAATGTGACTATAAACGTATACATGTGTGTTAGGAGGGGGGGGGGGGTAGACTCATGTCATGTGTGTATTAATCATTTACAGTGTCCATGGTCTGAAGCGCCAGTTCATTTATGTTACTGAAATTGCAACAAACAACCTGTGGAAATCCTTGGCTGCCTGATAGCCGGCCCTGCTATCTGCCCCTCCCTACCTACCTGCCTTTCTGCCTGCCTTTCTGCCTCCCTACCTACCTGCCTTTCTGCCTGCCTTTCTGCCTCCCTTTCTGCCTGCCGCCCTGCCTGCCGCCCTGCCTCCCGCCCTGCCTCCCTTTCTGCCTCCCGCCCTGCCTCCCTTTCTGCCTCCCGCCCTGCCTCCCGCCCTGCCTCCCGCCCTGCCTCCCGCCCTGCCTCCCGCCCTGCCTCCCCCCCTGCCTCCCGCCCTGCCTCCCTCCCTACCTTCTTGCCTGCCTCTCTCCTTAGCTCGGGACCTCATCCCCCGCGGATTCACTCCTTCGTTTGCAGCATGCCTTCCATTTACCCACATTCCCTCGTTTGGTCCAGGGTCTCCTTGCCTGCCTGTCTGCTTGCCTGCCTGTCTGCCTCGTTCCTTGCCTTCCTTCCTTCATTACAGCCTGCCTGCTGCCTGCCTGCCAACCTCCTCCCCCCCCTCCCTCTCCTCGTTCCTGGACCACAACACGGGGAGTGGGGAGGGGAGGGGGGATTGATCCGCTTTTAACACGGGTGTTGTAGTGATCTCACGGAGAAGAGATCTGAATCCGCCCCTCTGTCTGCGGCACCTCTGGTGGCTATTTATACATGGCCGTATCAAGGCTCCTTCTGTCCACCTACAAGAATGGTGCAAGGTCCATTGCACAGCCGGGTCATTCCCAAACAATGCCCCTTTTAGAACGACTTTCTATTTCGGGTGTCTACAGGGAACGCGACGGTTTTCTAATATGGGGGTATTTATTTTCAGGTGTCTATGGATAATATTTAAAGGGGTAATAAAATATGCGTGTATAGTAATAGTGTTAAAGAGTTCTGTTTGAAATAAATAATTTTAAAGAAATCTTTTGTAAAATGTATAGAGATCTAGAATAGGGATGGACAAGTATGTATACTGAATGGATATATATCCATATAGTGTATACACATACAGAGTGGCTTGCGTTATAGTATATCCAGTTACAATTGTCAATATGGCCTTCAGAACCTGCTGACGCATCACTATTTGTTGTATGGACCTCATTTTGACGGCAGGGATGTTGGGTGGTACTGGTAGGATAGGCAATACCTAGTCATTGTATTGACGCTCTGCTCCACTGGACGGTCTCTGTATGATCGTAGCCAGGAAGTTTCGGGAGATAAAGAGTATCAGGCTGTCTCTACTTGTCCTGGTTTCCAACTCCAACCCAACCAATAGAAGTAACATTAAGCGAATACTGTACAATGTAATATCCATCCTGGTGGCCTTTTCTAAACAACTAAACAGCTAAAGGGGATTTCATTTTCTCTGACTGCAGAAATATTGGTGACCAACGTAGTCATTCTATCTATATGTATGAACAGAGGGTCTGGTCATGCAATAAGGATATAGGATGACCGTAGGCCAACAGAATGCATGTCACCAACAATCTAAAAATGGCATATCCAGACTCTACCACGTTAGTATTTCAGAGGCTTCGCATACAATACATATTAACTACACTGCCGATGTCTATTATTTATTTGTGATGTTTGTTACGGTTCTTATAAATGTGTCTGGCTTCATATCTATACATGTCAATCCAATTATTGAGGACATTCAATACATACCCCCTCACATTCTTAACCATTTTAGGCTAGCACCGTGCTTTATTATGTCGTCATACATATGAATGGTCATGAATGCTGCCCTGGCGAGTAACTCGCATCATGGTTGCCCATTCAGGTTGATACACCCGGATCAATAAGTTACCCATCAGTGGTTAAAGAAGTAGCAGCCCCTCAACCTCCTCAGCTCATTCTCCATCTAAACCCCCTCCACCCCAACCCTATAACCTCACACTACCCCCTTATTATGCTTGCCCCCCCCCCCCCCCTCCCCCATGTTACCCTTGCCGACAGATGTCAGCGCAATCAAAGGAGTAACGCGCAGGCGTAGAGGATGTCCGGCCTGACATCTAGCGGCGACCCCGTTTGGCATGACCCAGACGCTTGACCCGGAAGTAAAAGATCAGGCCCGACACATATTTGCTCTTTTTGCCGGCCGGCTTGGGTGGCCAGCAGAAATTCGATAGGGGAGATTGGAATTCCCTGTCGCCCTGGCCACCGACATATTTCACAGCCAACCAAAGTGGTATGTAGGGGGTTGGGGTGGCAGGGGTGGTTTACCCCTCTGCCTGTTCATAATATCACTGCCCGCCCCCGCTGTATTTGGGCCTGTCATGGACGCGAGGCCCTTGTTTTGGCAGCCCTCCATACAAGCTCAATAGGTTGTAGGGTAAGTGGCCACCGAGTAGACTATAGGAGAGATGACAAAGTGCATGGTGGAGAATATGGCCCATAGTCCCATAAAGGAACCACAGGATGTAGTACAGAGAAAAAATGATTTAAAAAAACTGAGTGGCGAATCTAGGAAGAAAAGTATAGAAAAAGGGCAAGAACTTCCAAAGTAAATAGTGATTGAGATTACATTCTGATTGTGACTGATGTACCTTATTGGTAAACGCGTTAGTATACGATGGATAATACCGTACGTAGTATAGGGCAAAGCTGCAGGGTGTCAGGCAGTATACAGACGTAGTATCGAGATAAACTATAAACTACATACCTAATCGCCAACTGTATTTGTCACTTATTGTCATGCATATCAATTCCTAGATCATAATAACTAAGTGCTTGATGACGATGACCCGATACGACAAAGTGACAGAGTGACATTGGAGAATACTGTGTAAGTTATATAGGGAAAATGGGCAGAGTGACATGGGAGAATACTGTGTAAGTAGTATAGGGAAAAGGGGAAGGGCCTCAGGGAGGATACTGTAAGTAGTATAGGGAAAATGGGCAGAGAGACATGGGAGAATGTAAATAGTATAGGGAAAATAATGGGCAGAGACACGGGAGGATACTGTAAGCAGTATAGGGAAAAGGTACAGGCCGTCAGGCGGTATACAGAAGTAGTATACACTCTAAAAACAGTGTGTTGCGTTTACACACTTTTCAACACACTTTTCTGAAGCCACTTTTAACACACTTTTTTGGGGTAACACACTACACACTTTTGGTAAAAGTGTGTTGAATCTAAAAAGTGTGTTGGTGTACATAGCCATGGAATTGAGGAGGTGGGAGTCAAAATAGCTGTTCTACACCTCACAGAGTATGTGTAGGTGCCGTGGCTGAGTGGTTTAGGTGCTGGCACATGGGTCCTATCCATGCAGGTTCGAATCCCTTGACAATTATTGTTTTTTCAATATTTAGTATGATTACTTTCTATATGGGTTAAGAGTTAAATTAGTAAAGATTTATTCAATTTCTTGTCAGGGCTATCCATGTTCATACTGTGCATATACTGTGCGTATCACTTTTAAAGGCTTCTTACATATCTAGGAAAAGTGTTTATTGAACTGCTCATAATATACAGAAAAGTGGGAATAGAAGTATTATATCAAAACTGAGTTTGTATTGACAGTGAACAAATCATAGTCAACCACTGTGAACACATCCTAGCTCCTGACCCTGGCGAAATTGACACACCTGATAACCAACTGGTGACTGTAGCGCAATGTGCCATGACCGTACCACCGACAGATAGCGTGGGATGGCTGCTCTAACAACCTTTTCTCAGAGTCTCCAGTGGTCCATTGTAGCCTTTTCCCCTCCCGGCTAGGACCACCTTCCTCAACACTGATATCTGCTATCTCTTTACCAGTCGCAAGTGTATTATGCTTCTACGGGTTGAAGCGGATCGGTGCAAGTCTCATGGGAGACCAGGACACTGAAGGTTCACTGCAGTCTGTCTACTGACACTCACAGACGCGACTCCTGTCAGGACAACTTGTTTCACTTGGTGAAATAGGTGTTATATCTTTCATTGTAGTAGAGGGGATTGGTTGGGGAGGGGGTTGTAAAACAGTTCAACCCCTCCTGAGGGGGAAAAGCAATTTGACCCTTCTTGAGGGAGGGGGGGGGGCTAAATATTATGGTCCTTCTTAGAAAATAGACATTATCATTTGACAGTCAGCCCCATTGGAAATCGAGCCGGGGATCTTTAAGTTCTCAGTCCAAAGTCTTGCCCACTGAACCACTCCAACAGCTACTATATGGCTGTAAGAATGTAGCATAGGTGCATGATAGACCGTTACTGCTGCTGCCCCCTTTTGTATATGATACACACCTCTCTGACCACAAGTGTGTAAGCAGGTAAGTGAGTTGACAAAAAGTGTGTTACAATTCATAAGTGTGTAAAATCTCAAAGTGTGTTGCAAATTTGTGTGTGTTGCTCTTTAAGCATGTTCCCACAACACACTGTTCTTAGAGTGTAGGGAAAAGGGGAAGGGCCTCAGGGAGGATACTGTAAGTGGTGTTGGGGAAATGGGCAGAGAGAATTTTATAAGTGGTATAAATAAAAGGGGCACAATTTCAGGGCACATTAAGCGACAGTACATAACACTACTACAGAGTAACAGACAATAAGGAATCTACCAGAGGTAGGCTGTATGAAGGAATGCATACAAGAAACAGGCAACAGCTCCAGAATATATGATAGCAAGTACCATACAGTAAATGTGGGTAACTAATACCGACTGGTATATGTCTTGGCAAAGGGTAAAAATCTATATTACACTAGCTAGACCTTGTACTGACAGGTGTGGCAGTGGGGTATTATTATTAGCTCTCGGCAATACATGCCTAGATATAGAACTAGTGTATGTGATATGTCGTATACCCAGTGAGGCTTGGCTTTCTGTCTCTACTGTGATCCCTAGATGACAGTCTAGAATATGTAACAGTACTAAACACGTATGCCATATGTATGAGTTCCAATATCCAATCTGCCACTTACCATTGTTTATGACCTATTGCACACGTTATTGCCCTCTGTCAGCTCCAGGCCTGGTCTATGTTGACTTTATTCTATGTAGTTAGATCGATGTCCTTTAAACGCAGCATATTAGATTCATGCATTAGGTCCTTGATCGTCCTGATGAGTAATTTGCCAAGGCTGCATGCATGAATGCATCATACCGACCATTCGGGAGGGGGTCGGCATGATGCTTTTAAAATGCAGCACATGCAAGTTACTGGCCAGGGCTGTATTCGTGTATTATGGCGACAAAGGGCATAGTACATTAAAGCACTATGCCACCCTTAGAGGGTTAACTTAATGTGTAACCAATCCTCTGGTCGATACTAACCTATTGTGGGCTCTGTAGCATGGAGGCTGTCTGGGGATTAATGCATACAACTGGTCATTATGTGTTGTGGAAATACATATCCAGATATAGGGTGGTAAAGAAAGAAAGAGGAATAGGCAGGGAAAGAATAGAAGGGAGTGAAGCAAAGAGAAAGAAAGAAAGAGCACAGATGAGTTACCGGTACAGAGAGAGTGGAAGGGAGAGAGAAGGAAAGATGATCTTTTAATAGGAAACACACACAGCAATGCCAAACAAACAGGATGGGAGGAGACAAAGAGAGAAAAGAACGTGACAGCAGAGATAGAGACAATGAGAAACACATATACATCAACTATATAGACAGCTTCTAAGAAGTAAGCAGGGCAGACGATGCGCATTAAGAAAAGACTTAGAAAAGACAAGGAGAATGAATAGAATAAGAAATGAACCCATAGACATATAGAGGAAATAAAATAGAGCTGTGACGGCAACCACAGGGAGAACAGAGGGAAGGAGGATACAACACTGAGGGAGTGAAGGGTCAGGTGGCATTGTAGGGCTACGCTGGTCCCTCTCGGGGAGCATAATGAAATCGGTGTGCACGCCGGATACAATAACCAATCACACAAACTTAGTTAGGCACTGAGTGCACGCAGGGCATCAGTGGACGGTGTAAGGGCGGCCATATTGGAATCATGGGATGCCTGTCGAGTAGGGTTCTTGTTTAGGGGGTCTGTTGTATCTGTACATAACACTAGACAATATGACGATTGATGTGCCACATTTTTAGGTCTAGAAATCGAATTAAGTCAGCCATGACAGGGTGGTATTTCCGTTTGGTATCACGATACAGACACACATATACATCAACTATATATAGACAGCTTCTAAGAAGTAAGCAGGGCAGACGATGCGCAGTAAGAAAAGACTCTGACAAGGAGAATAACAACCCAGTGGGCACAGAATTCAGTTCAATGTCGAATCAACGTTGAATTAACATTGAATCAACATTGACAACCAGTTATCAACGTTGACTCAATGTTCTGTGCCTACTGGGAAGGAGAATGACGATTGATATGTCACATTTTTAGGTCTAGAAATCGAATTAAGTCAGCCAGGAGAGGGTGGTGTTCCCGTTTGGTATCATGATACAGGGAGGGGGTCTGAGTTTCATAAATTATATGGAGCTTCTCCTGGAGGTTTGACGACTTTGGGTTCCGCTTGATTATTGTTTGTGTCTGTAGTACTAGGTTGATCAGAAATAGATATGAGAACCAAAATTTGGAATATGACTTTCATGGCTGGCCATCAGAGTAATGGTAAGATGGCCCAGAATAAAAATATAAAGGCCAAAGAACAATTTCAGGCTACATGATCAGAATATCCAGATTTAAGTGTGTGTTTCAGGCAACCGGGCTCTATAGGTACAATATGGGCCCGACTCTGGTCACTTCATCTCATTTTGGAAGTTTTTAATGAAAATGATAAATTAGATGACCTCTTAGTCATGTTTAGTTTCTTATAGTTGATCTACACTTTGTTACCATGATGTATTCATGAATGCAGCTCTACTGGGTAACTTGTTCTATTGTGGTTGGCCGTGCATTTCCCAAGCTAATTACAAAGCACTACTTCATGTGTATCATAATATCATTAATGAAAGAAATTGATAGATAGTGAGTTAAAGCACATTGATGTCCCATCCCCTGTCTGGCTGCTCACATATTGTGGATCTTCAAGCAGTATGATTTCCATCTAAAGGCCAATATACTACCTACCATCCTGTATCCAGCCATAGCCAACATTCAATCAGGGGCACAAAACCCATCACCCATGTAGAACTTGGACAATACATGTACTATTTGTGTATCAGGAGTGTATGAAGATGGCATGTCTCTTCATATGTAAGACTCCCACACTTAACCCTCAAAAGAAGGTTAGCGTGATGCCGTCATTATGAAACCCCGATGAAACATTTGCTGTCATTATGCACCAATGAAATGCTGGTAAGAAAGGCAGTTGATCTTGCCGACCCCTTTCAAACATATAGGACAACATAGTATTAAATGCAGCTGGTGCGAGTTACACGCAGTAGGTAGCCTCAGTCATGCATCATGACGACAGAAAGGTATAGGAAAATTGAAGCACTATGTTGGCTTTAAAGGGTTATAAAACAACAGCGTAGGCGTCCGTGGCAGGACATGTATACATGTGTATGACAGCTAATTGACACTGTAAAGCCACAGGTGTGATGCAATAACCATAACCTAAGTGCAGGTGTGACAATCCACACGTATATTATTATACCCCAATATCCTGCACCACAAAGCTTTCTCCGGCGGCTGGCAATGACAGGCCATCGTAGTGCCCTATAGTAGAGACAGTCTGGTAACATATCAAGCCCTAATCTCTATGCCTTCTTGATGCCTCCACCTCTATATTCCCCTGAGTGTTTTAGAGCCAATTCAGAAGCAATCTTCTTCAGTGCTTCATAAGTCGGTGGGAGTGCTTATGACGTGCGGCGGGATGCTCTTATTGCTCACAGATTGGCCAATAAGGTTCTCATTTATTCTGCGGACTGCCGTTGCAGTGTCTAGGGCTAGCCCTTTAAGGGTCGCGCAGTTCTTTAATGTACTATAACCTTTGTCCCTATGATGTGCATCATGTCTGGTCTATATTCATACATTATGTCGATCTTATGGGGTTGATAGACTCCCAAAGGGAGTCAGTATGACGTATGAAGTCAGTTGTGTCGTCTTACTCACCTGGGCTGCATCCATGCATCATAACGACAAAGGGAATAATCCATTAAGGCACTGTGATGCCTATAAAGGGTCCAAGCCACCCACACAAGGGCCATACCATTAACACTCCCATGGGACTTTTAGTACTTTTCCTCTCATCGGCCTGAAGGATTATACTATGACGTGACGTCTAGACGTCATCATTTACAGGACGTCAGGGTGGGTAGTACCTCACCGCAATGTGAATGTAATACCCGACCCCCCCCCCCCCCCCCCCCCCACCCACCGTTGTACATTCTGGCAGAAGTCAGCGAGATAACGGAAATTGAATTGTTTGCATAGTCGCGTTTCTTTGATGAGAGTATCCACTGTGGCATTAACAAATGTATAGTTGTGTTCAACCATTGAGAAGTCTAAAGTGTTTTTCGAAGCCACTAATACCTAGCCTTTTTTTTTATCAAATAAAAGATCTACTACCGGTACTTAAAGCAATTACATATGATACAGTATTCTGATAGCATTAGTAACCATAGTCTCACGTACTTTGCCATTTAACCATTTAATGATGGCATTCTGCCCGAAGGCATCATATTCATTTTTGTCGCCATGATCAACCAGCGTACTGCACTGCACTGGTACACGGTATGAACACATCTGTGTTCTAACATTAGTATGACTATTTCAGTCCAATAAAGTATATTATTGAACTGCCTTTTCCTCATTATGCAATGTTGACCATTGTTTCTTGTGTCTTTTCAGGTAAGCCCATTCGCATCCTCCTGCCTCAGTGAGTGCAACATATTCCTTCTAAAGAAACCTTTATATCTATGCATATATTATCTTCATGGGTACAATAGTTAAAAATGTCCATGTAATATTATTCTGTCGTCCAATCTCCCTGTCCTCGCATAAATTTAAATCGATTCAAATATCCAAAACTACAAAAGTATCAGTCATGTTTTGATGGTCAAAATTTGACATATTCCTGCGTACTATAGTTCCTGTAGGGGTACTGCAGTATGCGATGGGTATAGGTTTCCAGCAAAGCCGTCCTGTTTCCCCTTCTTCCACAGAAGAATTCTTTTTGTCTGCACTTTGGGCAGAGTCGTATAACAAAAGGAATCGTAGTGCTGCGAGAGTGCGGCGCCAACCAACATCGGTCAGTAGAACTGCCCCATCCCCTGGTGGTCGGCAGGGTCATCAGAGACCCCTTTGATACTCATTTACTATACTACCAGAGGGCGCGAGCAAAAACGAGTCTGGCATGATGACACCAAAGGAGGGGAGACTGTAGGTAGGGTGGTGATGTGGATAGGGGCATTTGATGATGGGAACGCTAATTGAGATGGCCGGGGGAGGGGGGTGTGTGATCTAGATTGGCGATCCAGAAATGAAAATCAACTTAACCATGTAATGATCTAAATAATATAGATTTGATAGGAAGGGAAGGGCGCGGGTGAGATGGGACGGGGAGGTGGAGCACAGTGGAACACAGCGTTAAAGTAAGACATTACTCCACAAGGATTATGAACAGGATTACCGGCAGATGAAGCACAATTGGGTGCAGCATCGGGGGCGGGAGAGAGAGAGAGAGAGAGAGAGAGAGAGAGAGAGAGAGAGAGAGAGAGAGATGGTAATGAGAATCTACAGACAGGTTCAGTGGGAAGGGGGGAGAAGGAGGGAGGTGGGGGTGGGTGAGAGAGGGAATGTTTTGATGGATAAAGTGGGGAGTGGTACAACCCTGCTCCCTTAAATTCAAAAAAAAAAATTCCCCAATTTAGCACACATAGTAACATAACAGCAGAGTCCATAGCATGTAGCTATACCAGTTTCATACAGGACTGCACCAGGTGTAGGTCATACAGAGGTGTCTCTGTCACTGCTGTCCCTGTCACTCAGACCGCCACGCCTTCCAGGGTCCCCGGCCCTAAAGGTCATGGCTTCCGCTGTCACTCAGAATAGGGTAAGGGTGTCAGGACCGGGCGGTGAGGAATGGACTGTCAGCTGGAAAGGTCAGGACCTCCCCCTTTGAACAAGAGGAGACAAGAGAGACACTAGCCTGTCAGTTGGCACTGGCTACCAATGTGACCGGTTGCTATTAGTATATATTAATAGTGTTAATGCGTTTTGTGTGCTTTGTCGTTTTGATGCACGAATGCATGCAGCCATGGCGAGTTACTCTACGAGAGTGTATCAGCCCGGTAGAGTGGTCATGCTTCTCATATACAGCACTACACAGTTCCTCTCTCGTTCAAAAGGGAGTCAGGCCGACTCCATTTTATCATGCATATGAAATCTAGTGGTACATGCAGTTAAGGACAATGCCAGACTTTATTCGTCCTCATTGTCTGAACCCATTATGTAACGACATATATACATTACCCAGATACTCCTCAGTGCCCTTGGCGGTTCTAAAAGGGCATTTCCACTATCAATAATAAGAACATATCAAAGGAAAGTCCATAACCCTCTTGATCGTCCTGGGCAAGGCCCCATTCCGGTAAATATGGGTATATGCCAGTCCCATTGAGTCGCAGACGCAGAGCCTGAGTTCCGCATGGCTACTCATGGGTAGGGTGACCCTATCCAACCAATAGGGGGAGCTACAAGCCAGGCGGCCCGCGCAAGGCCCCCTGGTCCTTTGATAACAGTTTCCGGTGGTGGGTAGGGACGCTGAGGCGGACGGAGTGGACGACATAACTTCTGATTCGGACCAGCCCCCTCTGAGTGGGAGGAGGGGCGTGTGGAGAGCCATGGACGAGGAGCCCCTCCACCCACCCCCTTTACCCCAACCCTAACACCCCCTTACCAACCCTAACCCTTTTAGGGTCGTATAGTGGTATTATGCAGTATGCCCTTTCTCGTCGTAATGCATTTATAAATGCCCTGGGATAGATGCAGACCTGGTAAGTCTACTCGTCAGGTCTGCATCCATGCATCATGCCGATCCTTCGGTAGTGTATCAAAATTCAAACCCTTAGTGTCGGCATGATGCCTCATTGCAGCACTGTGAAGTAACTCTTCAGGGCGGCAGTCATGCATCATATTGACAAAGTGCATATACATTAACGTATTATGAGGCCCTTAAAGGGCTAAGAACCCTAACTGGAATCCACCGAGGCCAGGGCTCGCCGAATATTGATCTAAAAGCTATTCCTAAATATTGCTTATCTGCGTCTGAGTAGGTGTTCAATCCACATTTAGGTCTCTGGGATCTGGGGGGCATGCCTATAGGGCCTAGCCGAGGACACGCACGTTAGGGGAGAGGGCGTATTTTGGTGAGTTTTCGATATGAGTCTTGGAAAGCCTTATTGACCGACTATAGGCGTTCTCTGCATATATACATGGAAGCAGTTTCCCGGAAACCAGAGCCGAGAGCTTGCCTCACTGCCAGGTGTGGTAATATCCCGTTACCGAATGGGTGTATACTCAGTGCCAATCCGGGGGCCTTATTACACTATGGCATCCCCTACTTTTACAAAAAGAAGTCTTAAGTTACCTATATTGGGTTTCTATGTGCATTTATAACAGATGTAGGAACACAATATTACATTTTCTCGTGTCATCCCGACCATATCTTGCCTTGCCATAGTACACTCCTTGCACCTCAAAAAGAAAGTTCAAATAAACTGATACAGGATGGGTCAATGCAATGTATTTGGTATTCTGTAGGTGAACTATGTAATAACCCGTGATGCAACAATCATTATAGTGCAGCCCCAGCATGAATGCAGCCCTGGTGACCCTGTGGGTTTGATATATATTCTGCTAAAGGGTTGACACTGTGCATATGAATATTCATGCAACCCTGGTGATTAGACACGGCTACATTCAATAAGCATTATGTGGTACTGAAAGGGCTAAGTGCAGGATAATGATGCTGAACCTCCCCCCTCTGTGAACCTATTGATACTTATACTGCTTTATAAAAAAAGATATAATAGGTCCATCATCACAGAAAACTAATTTGGCATTCCTAACATTACACTCACATATGCACGAAAAATGCTGTGGTCCTATTGAGACATTCAACAACCTTGATACAAGGATGTCAACACCAAGAACATCCATAGTGATACTAGGCAACACCACCAAGGAAAACTATTTTTCCCCCTGTATTTTGTGTCCTGACCACCGAAGGTCCGTGTACCCTTTCGCAGACCGGAAACACGTGGCAGTGACGTGGGTGTATTAATTGGCACGTCCTCCTGTGGAGGTCGCAGGCAGCGTGGTGGGATCTTTTGCCACCAGGTGGCAGGTGTGTGCACGTGACTGAAGCCGAGACGTCTTTCGTTCTGTGCAGGTCATGTTGGTAGATGGATGTGACGTAGGTGTGACCAAGCTTTGAGGTGGATGTGACGTAGGTGTGACGTGGGTATCACATGGTTGTGACGTAATTGATGTGGGTATGGCAGGGATGTGACGTAGGTGTGACGTGATCGTGACTTACGTGTGACGACCATAGACGACAGTATGGCGGAGGCGCAGACTCAAAAAATTGAAATTGAGGTATTGGTACCAGTGAACCCCAAAATACCAAAAAATGTAGACGTGGCAGATGGAAATATTTAAATGTCCCCACTGTATCCACTAGATATAGTGTACTGTGATCATCAGACTACACTGTTCAGGGTGTCTGTATGCCATAACACTGAAAAACATGTATTTTCATCTATTCACCTGATTAATCAAATAATGATAGTTCATAGGCAATACAAGGGTAGCCGTAAATGTATCAAAATGACTGTCGGCCAAATCATTCTCAATGTTATCGTCTTCCTCGATGCTATGCAGTCCCCTTCTTCTGCATCTGAAAGCTATGGTTACAGATGGCTAGTAGTATATGGAAATGACAATATCAGTAAGGTGTACTACCCTAAAGATTGGTGACCTTCTCAATACTACCGGTGTATATCCCACTATGCACAAGGGCACATCACCACAGAATATAATCAAACATAATCAATATATCAACCTTATAAGGGTATCACAGTTCTCTAATGTGATTTGTATTTGTCGTCATCGATGTATGAATCCAGGCCCGTCGAGCTATTGCTGAAGCTGTAATCAAGCCGATCTTATTGGATTGATACACTCTCTAAGGGTCGCCATGATGCCTGAATGCATTCAGGTATCATGACGACTGAGCCCATTAAAGCATCATGCGGCCGTAGAGGGTTAAATTGATATGCGTGGTGACACAAGCCACACATAGTACAGCGAATACCCAGTGCATTTGTCACTTGCAGGCACAGGTAAATGTCATCCAAATAACAATAAATCTACCTGTATCCAAACGTATACCTCCACCCCGTACACTCAGGTGTCAAAGACATGTGTACCATTCATTCCAAGTTAAGATGGGAGGGGGTGTAGATTTATTTCTAAGGGTATGCATTTGAAAGGCGTCAGGAACACAGCCTTACAAATGCTGGAGATGGTAAAGCTTTTGATGCACTTGATACGGCTGTCTATTCAATATTATCCTGTGGCATCACGTATAGAGTGTACTTCAAATTTGACAAAGTTGTTTTACCATAGCTGGTTTTAGAAGATAATATCTGTATACAGGGAAACAAAATCCCAAAGACATGTTTGAACAGCACTGTGCATTATATGCCTCTACATGGGTAAAGATCGACACTGCAATACATTTTTTTTGGAGGTGTTTTAATCATTTATTGACCACAATAATTTTACATTTGGTGTCTTCGTTCATCCTTTGAGGGTATGCACAACATGTTTACTGAATTTACATCATATGAGATCAAGGTAAATGTATAACAATAAAGGATGATATACCGTATGAGTCCTATAAAACAGTCAATAAAGATGAGGGTTTAAAAACTCGACAGGCACAGAAAGATTAGGGCTAAAAATCGACAGAATGATATAGGTTTTTCTATGAGTTCCTGTATGCATAAAAAGTGACGCAGTGACACACTGTTTCCGCTAAAAAGTGACACAGTGACACGCTTTAAAATCGGACTACCCATGTAGGGGGACCACTATGATAATTACAAACAGTATCATATGGTGCGTGGACAAGCGTATCAGGAACGGTGACTCAGTAAACCACGTTTGTGTACCCAGGTGCTCAAAAACGGTATGCTCATATTCAATATCAATACTAATTATGATAATTGTAGATATGCCTTGACTTCTGACCTGGCTAGGGCATTTCTATTTTTACGGACCAGTAGTTGGCACGGACAAAATATGTGACACGATCTTCGAAAAGGAATCTTAGTGCAGGTTACACAAAGGTCCCTTTTCCCAGGCCATAACACATATATATCTACACGCACAGAGTAATCCGACCTAAACTAGTGACAGGTGTGCTACAAGTATTATAGATCCCCATTGATTTTCTTTGCACCTGCTAAGGAGGATGTCATTTCCCTCCCCTCTTTATCTGTTTAAGGGGCACATAGTGATCTAACATGCTCTGACATTTGTTGTCATGAAGCATGAATTTAGTCATGGCGAGTGACTCGCCAGTGTTTCATTCATGTACAATGCGAACCTCATCGGCATGATGTCCTGATGCAGTCCTTTTGAGTAGATTCGCCAGGGATGCACCATAACCATAAAGGGCATTGTGCATTTAAACACTATGCGTCTGTTAAAGGGTTAGGCGGCCGTGTGAATTTGCCCACCTGACACTTATTTACAACCCAACTTGTGTCATGACAGGTGGCTACCATTTTTATATAGCAATTGTATTAGCCAACATAAGCAATATGCATATGAGTAGTTTGGATGCAAAACGGCATAAGCGCCATTTTAAAAATGGGGACAAAAATTTGACAAAAATTTAGATAATGGATAATACTCCTCAGTCAAACCATTTTTCCAAGATTTTTTCTCCCATATCATTAGGACCTACTTGGTATACACTCTATCACCAAAGTACAATAAATGACCTCAGGGTGTCTTTACAAAAAGCACTATAAAATTATGCTTCAATTTTGTCATGGACATATGTCATTTTGCATCCAAACTCTTCATATATACACCGATGAAGACTTGAATTTGCAGCAATTGATAGGCTTAGTTCCGCTATACAAACCCTGATTATTATCCATTTATAACCATTTCCTGGTGGTTATTGTTATAGGCGCTCAGGTCTGCTGTTTGGAGAGTCAATTTTAGCAATAGGGGTTATCATTTATTTTCTTGGCGCATTGTGGTCAACAATGAACAATATAGCACCCAAGTTCACGATCTCCCCCAGGTCTTTGCGACAATGCCATTGGAAAGCTTCTCTAGAGAGGAACGACATTGCGCACTGTAATATAGAACAACAATATAGCCATCTATGAAATAAACAAGGACTATCTAGAAAAGCTAGTGTATACCATCAATTGGTCAATTGTCAGTTTAGTCCTTGAGGACATAGATACGACTGTTTACGTCTACGTTTATGTCTGTAGAGATAACACAATCTACAGCTCTCCTACGTTAGATTTGATACATGGATTTGATACAAGTCATTTTAGTAATTGTGCAACCATTTAAGGGCTGCATAGTGCTTTAATGCATTTATATGCTCTTTATCGCCATGATGTACCTGGTGAGTAACTCGACAGGGGTGCATTGATACCTAATTCCGACGAAGGGTACACTGAAGCACAATGCGGCCCTTAAAGGGTTAAATGTTACCTCAATCCACCAGCTGTTCACGTGATTCTGATCCCTATTCATGAGCCCGATGCCATTTCAAATGACTCAATCTAACATAAAACTAACTTTACTACCCGCCATAAATACTGCATTAATGCATTAGCCTTTACAATGCTATTAATTTAATGAGCGGACGGGGTTCATTTTCCGTAGATTGCCTTGTGATTAGACCCGGTAAATAGAAAACTCAGATTTAAAAAAAAACATCCTAGCTAGCTCCCAATGCAAACTTCAGTATAGAGAGTAGCAATTTTGAAACATGTCTATATTCAGTTGTCTGTTAAACATATAAGTCGACATGTATGGTTAAACTAAGGATGGCAGAAGTTGGCACTCAACCATGCCCAGTTTCCTATGTTGATGGATGAGGTCTGTCACTGTTGGGATTAGGGGTGGAGTGGGGTGGACTTGAATCCAGACTTGAATACCTCTCAACTGACCCTGTTGAAGGTATAGTAGCCCATGCACACCCATTACAACCTTACGAACCCCGCATCCCACTCATCCCATCTCCAACCACTACACCATACCCGCACATAGATGTTCTCTAACCCTTACAGGGCCGCATAGTGCTCTGAAGTACTATGCCCTTTATCGGCGTGATGCATGACTCGCCAGGACTGCATTCATGCATCATGCCGAGCTTTCAGGAATCTATCAACCCGGTAGAGTTGGCATGGTACCTGAAAGCAACCCTAATGGGTAGGCTCACCAGCGCTCCATTCATTTATCATGACGATAAAGGGCACGGCACATTCAAACACTATACGAGCCTTAAAGGTTTAACTAAAGGCCCCCCCCCAGCAGCGCTCTGCAGACAGAGCTATAAATAGACCAGGGTGAGCAGCTCGCCGCCTGGGGTCACTCCATGCCTCAGTGAGCTGCTCTTCTCCCCGTTCCGTTTCCTACAAGCGTGATCCGATCAAAAGGTGCATCAGCGGCAAAAGGAAGGACTTCCCCCAAGCACCCTTTCATCCAATCACAATTAAGAGCCCTCTGTGAGATAGGACACTTAGGGGTCAGACAGAAGAAGACAAAGTTCTAGAGGTCATAATTACTGAAACTATATACCATATATCTGTTCGTCCGTAATGTGTTATCAGTTGCACAGAAAGATGCTCCCTCAAGGACAAACCAGGCATCCTTTCTTATTTTACATTTTCATATAGATTTTCATACTTATTCTTTTTTTTCAATAAGATGAATGGCCTGTCTGCTTTGCTGTGGTTTTATGCTACTAAGGTTGGGGCCTATAGGTCAGAAAGGGTTCAGGACGTCAATGTGCATCAATTTCCTTTCAAGCATGATGCCCCCCGTTCCACTATGTAACCTATATTGGAAAATATACGGCCCCAGAGGTGACATTTTAAAGGGTCGCATAGTACCCTAATGTGCAATGCCCTTTGTCATCATGAGGCACTAATGCAGCCCTGGCGAATAGAATAAATTACTCGCCAGAGTTGTATTCATGTATAATGGCGATGAGGGCATAATTTATTCAAGCATTGCATTACCCTTAACGGGTTAAACTTTAATTCTCTGTCTGCTGAATCTCAAACGAGAAACAAAGTACATGTAAACTCCCCTGGCACTGTAGTCCCTTGAATGATATGACGGCCGAGACAAGTTGGGGAGAGAGGACACTATATCTGTATAATAAGAGCTCAGCAGGAGTGGCGGGGTGACAGTGGGAGGCAGATACATGTAATTTTATTAGAGGATCCTGACTGACACGTCCCCAATGATGTGTCCATACACGTGACATGTTGGAAATTGTATCCATACTAAAGTAGTTCTGAAATCTCCCCCTGTGTTCAGTAGATTACGACAAGCGCCCGCCGGTGGTCTGCCAAAGTGGTTTCTTGTATGGAAAGAAGAAGTAAACTAAACTTGACGAGGAAAAAAATGGAAAGAGGCGAGTCGTAAGGCAAATCTTCCTCTTGGCAGGTAGGTTCCGGTTGTCTGGTCTGAAACGCTTTTCTGCCCTCCGGCTAAGGAGTTTGAAGAGGTAAATGGAAACGGGTAAGTGATTGGGTGGTTGGAAGATGGGGGGGGGGGGGGTGAATGGAGGAGTGGGAGGGGGTGGGTAAAGTTTGTAGTAAACAGCTGGGAATGGTCAAGGATGACGGATGGTATCATGGCAACATGGCAGTCTATAGGGAAGCAGGAGAGTATACCCTGGACCTGGATATCCAGGCTAGGAGACACACAGGACTATAATAGTCTCAAATAAACTATTTTATTACCACAGGGGTCCATGAATGGTATGTGCTGTCGTCCTCACTCCTCACGTGAAAAGGTACCAGGAGACCAAGTGTATATAATGCATTAAAGCAACCTATGGCCTTTAAAGGTTTAGAACCCATTACTGGGCCCTCACTAATATAAATGCGTATGGTTTTCCTGGTCAAGAATGGGACAAGCCACACACATTGTGACGGTAAGGCTATAGGGAAGCCGTACAAGTAGATCTAGCTTCTTAGTGATAAAAACACACCAGGGCCTCAGGGGGAAGTGATAGCACCAATCGTAAACCACCCACAACAACAGGCCTTTCTTATGGCTTTGAGCTCAAACGTCAAAAATATGGACGAGGCAGGGCTTCTCCCTCCTTGTGGTTTTCATTGAATAACAGTAAAGCAAGGGAGAAGGCTCTGTTGGAGTACACTTATCGTTCCACATGGGTGAACACACCGCCTACTAGTGAACGGTTGCGCCTCAGGAATGTCTGGTTGAAGGCATAGGGGAGTAATAGACAGACTGTATTAGTGCCCACATATGTGACACAATCGGCGAAATGGGACCTTAGTGCAGGGTACACTAAGGTCCCTTTTCCCAGTACATGTCATATATATAAGAATAATTATCGAAATGCACTGCCATTTTGGTTCTGTCCCCTACCACAAGATTTAAGGTGGTCACAGACTGCATATGTCAAGATAGAGCTGTGTTCCGAGAACCAATATATCTCATGAGATCTGCTTATGACAAAGTACACATGAGGATCGCTGGAGTATGTTGTATCCCATTATATCCTCATAAAGTTAGTTCATATACTGCTTCCTCACTTCTGCTTAAGACCACATACAGCCGATGGTGAGTAATCTGTAATTCGCAAATTTACAGAACATGTTGCTGGTGTGGAGGATGGGGAAAAGTTCTCGGAGAAAGCGGGACTTGAACCAGAGGCATCAGACATTGGTGCAAATGCTCTACCACTAACCTCCTTACCCTCTGCCTTATGCAGTTATGGTCGCACTGGACGCTAGTTGGCCACTACGCTTGTTGCTGCTTCTCAGGGGTAGTGTATGGGTACCAGCGAAAGCTGGGGCTGGAGCATAAGATGGCAGATTACTCAGGGTTATCAGTGACAGCGCTATATATGGCGTACAAATGACGGGAAAAGAGATAAATAACCAATGCCGTATGCTGTTACAATGTCGTCTGCTACTACCAGTGTCTGTTAGATACCGTGCTTTAAAGACAAAATGCTTGCTGCCCCTGCAGTAACAGTCAGAGCTGAGCGAGGACTGGCACTCTGGGCTTAAATAGAACGGTTGGGGGGTAGAGGTACATACACATCCCCTGGTACCTTAATATTTTCCCCACTTGTATTATGTATCTCATATTTAATTCGAGAGGTGTACAGCTCATTCCACACTTGGACAGTGCTGAGAACTTCAACTGAGACACAACATGGATGCTACATGCACTCTCACAAGACAAAGCATGCAATTAGTGTGTAACTACAGTTAGGCCATGGCATATTAGATCAAGTTTGGAAAATCCTTATTTGGCAAAGACATCTCGTATTTTATAAATGAATATAAACATACAATTATGACTTGTTCCCGCTCCATCAAAGTCTTAACACTAAATGTTCATAATGACATGAGAATGGCATTGAACGAAAAGGACAATACAAGTTAAATATGCAGGCCATACATCAACAGTCTAATACACAGAGTCCATACGTTCCAATACATTGAGTATCTACTACTCTATATAAAAATTCATACCCTAGTCTCTTATCAATTTCAAGAATTGTTCTTCTGACTGTGCATGCTGTGTTTCAGCACTCAGTTCATTCCACAACTTGTATCCCCTATATTTTAAGATATCTTTTCCAAGCCTTGGGCATTTTATCTGCTTCTTGTTGGTACCCCTCAAGACTCTAGTGGGTACTAACAGGTTCGCGGGGTCTCGATAGCCGCAGGGGAATTACTAGTTATTCTTGATACGTGATAGTCAGATAGGAATCTTCAAGAGAATTACTAAATCGTAACATGATAATATCATGTTCCGATTTAGTAAAATTAATTGGTTACCTTGTTTCTTGACGCCGTGATTGCCAATTTCCGCTGTCGGTATCATCAGTATGGTATAACACCAGTAAAATCTGCGTCTGTAAAGTGTCTGTATTTGATTGTTATAGACAGAGAAAAGTACCAAAGGGAAACAACAAAGATCGATATAAGCTTTGATAAGCAGTAAAACAAGCTTGTTACTTTACGCTTGTCCTTTGGCGTAGTCTCAGACAAGTATAAAGAAAAACATTCACCTCTTTTTCAAGACTTGTGTGTGTACACACGAGTCTTTCCTTTACTCTCGCGTCCTCCCTTATCTGACCATCGACCTGTCGACGTGTGTCCAGCATTTCGTGATCGCGCGTCTCCTCTGTCAGTGCCGCCCACAGACGTAGAGCGCCGCGCGCGTGCGCAGCGACCGGAAACGACAGTTGCTGACTTCCGGTCTGTCCTGTAGCCCCTCCTAGCGACACAGGATACTGTCAGACGGCTGAAAGACAATAGTGAGCCCAGGGTACGCCGGGGGGAGGGTAAGGGGGAGGCAGACAGGCAGAGAACAGTTGGCATAAAAATAGCAAGGGAAACTGAAAACGTGAATCTGACATATTGATCAGAGTTCTTATGGCTGCCTATTTAGCAGACGACTCTCCACACTGGAAGATTTTACGCTGGAAAAACATGAACTTTATTCAATAGTTTAACCCTTTAAGGCCCGCATTTTGCCTTAAAGCTAAATTTGGCCTTGCGAGTAACTCGCCAGTTCCAAATATAGGCATTATACCAACCCTATGGGATTGTTACACTCGTAAACGCTTTGCATTATGAAGAAACTTTGTGTGATAAAATTTACTTGGACAAAGAATACACCCTGCTATTAGGATTCGAATCTGAACCCACATCCAAAGTCAGAGGACTATGGAGGTGGGCTCATCTTAGTTTGAGTGCAGTTTCATCTCCTTTTGGTGGGACAGTGGGCAGTATGATTACAACTATTGTGATCACCAATGTTATCGTTTACTGGCCAGGTTCGGTCCGTACGACTACTACGAGCCCTGTGGACCTGCCGACCAGGCTTCAGCTGTGTTTGCTTTAAAAGTATCATAATCATCTCTTTTCTGTTAGTCCATCAAGCTAGCTTGCAAGGTGATCAGGATCTTTCCCCAATGTCGAATTTTACATTCATGTATCCAGGCCTTAACTTGAATAATATATTTTATTTAAGCCTATTATACTGGCCTGTAAAGTACCATCGGTACAGGAGTTCAATGATCGATATACCATAATGTCATATTCCTAAGAAGACATGGCAAATCTCTGCAGTGTGATACAATATCAAATCGATCTTCATGAAAGACGTCATTAGAGAAAACCAGACAGAAAAAGGTTCCAGGCACACCTAGTACTACCAGAATAGACGAGGGTCAGTGTCATGGCTTTACAAGCAACATGAAATAAAGACAGAGCCCCTGTGTAGTCGATACGTCTGTATAATACCTTACATCTCTTTGGAAGCACAACTGTGCAACATCAGGGCAGAACACCTAAAGTTCCGTATAATTGTTAACTTCCTTGGCATATAACACTTCCACTATACATTTGAACATGCCCCTGCCTCAGTGAAGATAAAAGGCCAAAAAAAAGGTTTGTTTCAGGTCACCCGACCTACCCTATCAAAACAGGGCCGACCATACGTTTTTTTATGCATTTTCTGTATTTTTAACCATTTTTGGTCAATTTTAAGGTCCTCGGAGAGACCGGCTAGTACTTTCATGTTTAAAAAAAAAAGTTTAAAAAAAAATCCGACCTACTGACCCTACATTTTCTGCCCATGTTACCTGAAACAAACCTTCTTTTTTTTTCGCCTTACCAAACAAGTTAATGTTACCATACAAACACTGCACGTTGAGTAGTGCGCAACGTTCTATGACGACGATTGGATATACTTATGGGTATGGTAGCAACTGAATTTGTATGGTAACCGTGCAATGTTTGTATGGTAACTACCGTAGTTGCTTGAATAAGCGCAGGAGTCTCAAATAAGCGCAAGTCTTGAATAAACTCGGGGAAAATGAGGGTATTGAAATGAAAATTTAGGACATTTGTGTATCTTGAATAAGCGCAGGTCTTGTATAAACACAGGGTAAATGGTGCCCTTGAAACCAATAAGAGCACGTGCGCTTATTGTATTAAATGCTGTTCATGGTAACTATGTGAGGTTTGCATGGTAACCAAGCAATACACCTCATCGACAAGTAGATTTTGCACAGTTCTGCTTCCAGAAAGCGTTATACATGTATGTCTTTATCTGGCACAGACCCTCTGATGCCTTGCACCTTGTACATGTATATATACCTGTATGTCCCGCATAGTGCTTTAATCCATTATGCCCTTTGTTGTCATATTGCATGAGTGCAGCCCTGGTGAGTAACTCACCAGATCTGCATTCAAGTAACATGATTGTCGACCCTCGTGGGTAGATACACTCCTGAAGGCTCGGCATGATACATGTAGCCCTGACGAGTAACCTTGCCAGGGTTACATTCATGCAAAATGCTACAAACGGCATATCACATTAAAGCACTATAAGGCTCCTAAATGGCGAGGCAAACAATCAATGCCTATATTTATTTACAAGGTACAGCACAAGGTCGGCTCTGCAGGCGGTGCCAGGGAGGGGTTCTGTTATTTCTGATCTGTTCACCTTCTTGTGTACATATGAAAGGCAGGTATGGAACTGCGAGCTAGATGAATTTATACATTTTAACAGTGACTGGAAGCCAGTAATGTCATTTTAGAAGGATAACGGCTAATATTTATAATCAAAGAGGAATAATGCATAATTATACCAGTCTTTAATTGCCCTTGTCAACTTGTCAATTGAGCTTCAACATATTTTTTGAGTAATAATTTGACTTTATTCACCAGATGTGGAGACTTGTACATCGAAAAATCCTTGTGTGGGTTCCTCGCCTATGTATAGCGATATATTAATCAGAGATATACACATTTCATGGCTGTTCAATCACTCATCATATAACAGAGTACTTAATTTGTTATTTGTTTGACTTATTCTGGAATTACATCTGAACTTTACGTCGGCTTATCATTTAGGTAAGGAACCGGCATTACCATTCGGTGAATAAAAGTCAATGACTGTACCGGTCAGTTAAAACTGTTGCTTGGTACAATCATTATATAAAGTAAGCTCAACATTTGAAAATATCTCCAAAAATAACAAGTAAAGTTTGAAAAGATACAGCGGCAAAGTACATTTTACATTTAAATCTTGCTAATATTCACCCCCCTAATTTAAGACAAAAAATACTTAAGTACTACCAGGCTCTTAATCTTCTTTCACTACCGGTATACTACTCAAGAGTTCTTTTTTTGCCAGGATTTTGAATTCTTCAAACACAAGTTTGTTTCTAGAATCTACATCTAAGGAGTTCCATTCCCGTGCACAAACTACTTGGGGACTATACTCATACGACTTACATTTGGGAATATCATACTTTAACACAGGAGCTGTAGTCAATCTAGTGACCCTTACAGGTTTTCTTACAAAATGCTCTTGGGAGGCTCGTTTATGAGCGTACAATTTGGCATGGTATTTCCTTCTATTTGATAGAGTTGGAAGACTTGCTTTTGCATGGACTACTTCAGTAGGTGTTAATATGTGTAGAGACTTACATGTTTTTATACATTTATTCTGTACCCGTTGCAGTTGGGACAATATGTCCGTATTACTACCCGTATATAGAATATCACAGTAGTCAAAGACCGGTATAACATGAGACTCATAAACTTTCATGAGTGCCTTTTCAGCCATATAATCTCGGGCCTTATATAAAAGAATTGACTTGTATCTCAAACCTTTGATCATGTTTCTCACATGAATATTAAAGTTCAACTCTTCGTCAAGAATTACACCTAAATATTTGTAGGAGATTACACTCTTTAGTTCAACATTATTCATCATAATCTTAGGCTTGTTTAATTTATTTAGTTTTTTACGTGACGCAAAGGTCATGACCTTGGTCTTTGACTCATTTATAGTAAGCTTGTTTACCTTAGTCCAGTGCACAAAAGTGGCTAGGGCTTGCTCAAGCCTGTTAGCTAATACATTTCGATCCTTACCGGTAACGTATAATACACTATCGTCTGCATAGAGAACAGTTTTGTGAGTGTCATCACTTTTAATGCAGTCGTTTATATACAACAGAAAAAATAGGGGGCCGAGGATTGACCCCTGAGGAACGCCACACGTCAAGGGAAGGAGGGTAGATTTAATATTATTTGTCACTGTGCATTGATGTCTATTTTCTAGGTAATTTTTTACAAGTCTATAATTTTTGTTTCTTATCCCATATTCTTCTAATTTTGCTAGTAATATCGTGTAATTTACGGAATCGAAAGCCTTCTTTATATCGATGAAGGCTGCTAGACTAATATTTCCCTTATTTCTATTTATTAATATGTCGTCAACAAAATTTGAAATTGAGTCTAAAGTTGATTTTCCCTTTTGGTACCCGCCCTGGTTTTTTGTTAAAATATTATTGTTTGCTAGGTGGGTGGACATTGACGTGTGGATGAGCCGCTCAAAGATCTTTCCTGGGGCCGGTAACACACTGATGGGCCTATAATTTGACACATTTGTTAGATCCCCTCCTTTGGGTAGGGGGGTCACTGTCGCAATTTTCCATTTTTCTGGGAAAACATCATTTTCTAAACACAAACGTATGATTTTAATAAATCTAGAGGGATTATGCAAAATTGCATCTCTGAATATGGAGGTAGGTAGATACTGTATGGCTGATGATTTTGAAGTATCCAGATCACGTACACACTTAACAATATCCTCATCACTTATATTCAAATCTTCCATCTCATTTTGACATCTCGTCCCCATAAACTCATAGGGTTCTGTATGCTTTTCAGCAAGTTTGGAACCAATCTGAGCAAAAAAAGTATTTATATATGTGGATGTGTCCTCCCCCGCTATAGGGTTGCTGTTATTGTCGACTAAATTTATCTTTTTTGTGCCTGATTTTTTTGAAGGAATTATTTCTTTTAGTATGGACCAGAATTTTTTTGAATCTTTTAAATTATTTTCAGAAAGTTCGTTGTAATATTTCTTTTTTGCTATATCTAGTTCTGAATTAACTTCATTCCTTAAATCTCTAGCCCTATGCCATGTCACAATACATGTTGAATTTCTTGCTTCTAATAACAGGTTATTTTTGTCATTTGATCGCTCTATTAAGTAATTGGTCATCCAAGGGTCAGCTTTGTCTTTAATTTTGAAAGATTTTACCGGGCAGGACACATCCAACATTCTCTTCAACATGTTTTCATAGACTTCCCAACATTCGGAAGGATCATCACAGTCATCAAAGTATGCCCAATCACACGACTCGACACTCTCCAAATACTTAGCTTTATCATAATTTCTATATGATGTACCTGTAAAAGACCTAAAGGCCGGTTTTACATAATTATGCTTTTTAATGACGTGAACAGGGAGGTGATCGCTCAAATGAATATTTAGTGGTCCACTTGAAGCCACTTCCATACAATTTGTAAAAATTAAATCTATACCCGTGTTGGTACCAGAGGTGGTCGTGATAGTATGTATAAGTTGACGACAATTAAATTGATCAAAACATTCATACAGCATGTCTTTCTGTACACTATTTTCTAGGACATTTACGTTAAAATCACCAATGATAAATAAATCGTAGGTTTGTACATTTTGGATTTGCAGAAATAAGGCTTTAATTGTGTCACAGAAACTTACTAGCGATCCTCCAGGAGGTCTATACACATTACAAACAATTGATTTTTTCTCTGTACCCTTAAAGGACAACAGCCATTGTATCTCAATATCTTCATTTGATCTATTCAGGTGGTCAAATTTATCAGCTGAGCAAGAAAGCCCCTCGTCTACATGAGCACACAAACCACCTCCCCGGTAGACACTTACTCTATCTAGCCTATACATGTTGTATCGTGGAAAAGTGTACAAATTATCTTCATCATCATCGTTTAACCATGTTTCGGAAAATAAAATGATATCTATGTCTTGTTTTAGAAGCTCACTCCTTATATTAGTTTGCTTGTTTCGAATACTTCTAGCATTTAAGTGCACAATGGAGAACCCCTTTCTAAAGTTTGGAGACTCACCCTTTATTTTGAGGGCGACTCTTTTTCCAGTGGCAACCTGAGTAGACCTGGTTTTCACACACTTTATGAATGAATAGGCTTATAAGTATTACTAATTGCCTGTCTTGAATGTACAAAACACTTAGAAAATATCCCAAAAAACCCATATACCCCCCCAACAAAGGCTTACGGCTCTTGTGGCCGCCCATGTATAAATCACTCTAGGAAAGTGGAAATAGGACTTCCCTTTGTTCTAACATGAATCTTCCAAAACCATGTTGCAGTAGACGAGAAAAGTCTTGTTAAATTACATAAAGTATACAATCTATATCCATGATAATAGAATTACAACACGATGTTGAGAAAAAATTTCAATAGACACAGAATCATCTAGTACCGGTATCTTATAATGTTTGATATGTCAGTATCATAGAAATTTTTATTTTTTTTTTCACCCTTGGTTTGAAAACATATGTCAATAGGTACTGGAGGTTAAATACCGGTATATGCAATGTTTTAGGCTTACATGTTTTTTAAAATTCAAAGATATTACACAAGTTGTAAAAATTATATTAAAAGGTACGAGAAATTTAGTACCGGTACATATTATTATTTTTTTTTTGTGTAGATAATTTAATCAAGGATATCAAAATCTCGAAATTTGAGGAGAGAATTTTAAATTAAGACTACATTATTAATTAAAGTCCATGGGTATATAGTTGCTTATGATGCTGTTTTGGTCAGCTCAGTCGTCTTGCGGAGGATCCTCTTCTTCGACCTCTTGGTGGCGCTGCTCGTTCCTTATCCGTTCAAGTATCTTGCCGTGAAGGTTTGCTCCTGGAATGTTGCCGTCGACGCACTGCGCTGCTTGCCCAAGGTGATAGCCACATCCCCATACTGGGTGTAAGCTGGCCTCGTATAACCTATGGTTCTCTGTGCTCTGGAGATGTTCATCAAAGTCAGGGTTTGAGAATTTCATCTTGTTTATCTCATATAGGGTCTTCTCCGCCATTTTGGCCCATGCTGCACTGTCCTTCACCTGTTTGCCGATGGACATCATTTCGTATGGGCAGTCCTGTATCATGATAGCATCGTGCATTTTTCTACTACCACATTCTTTGGCTCTCGTAGCCTGAAAGGCTTGCTCTACACTGTTGTAGTCGACCTCCTTGTACTTGATGCTGCACGGGTATAGGTTAGAGAACCTGTGATGACTGGATCTAAACATCAGCCCGTCGTCTGTGTATACCTGTGTCGCCAACTCTAGGTTCAAGTCCTCATGTGGTAAGTTGTTTAGCCTGTAGTGTGGGTAACTCTCCTTCTCAATGATCACGGCCCGCTGGCGCAATCGTGCATCATATCCACATTCCTTTGCTAGGAAAAATATGGAGCGTAAGTCGATGAACTCTCGTCTTTCCTTCTCGTTCAATTCGTCCCCCACTGATACGTTCAACCATCGTACCTTACCCTTCAGGAACTTCAGTCCCTTCATGAGTTCAGATTTCAGGTGTTTCTTCGAGAAAACGACCTTTATCGCCCTGCATTTCGATCTTCGCTGTTGTTGTTGTTCTCCGGCCTGGGCGCCGCCATCTTGGTTCCGGTTTGGGTCCTGCCTGTTGTTTCGTATCTGGAGCTTCCCTATTCTCGTAATCGATTCGACATTTTCTATGTTCCATCCAACTTGAGTGTCATTGAATAATCCACTGACAATTGTATGAAGATTCTCACCCTCATTTTCCTGCACTCCTTCTAGAATTACGACTTGTTTCTTGTGTTCCTCGTCCATCTTGTCAAATCTCGACTGGTGCGCTGTCAACATGCGTGTCTGAGCACTTGACGTCTCGGCATGTTTTTTGAACGCCTTCTCGGTTTCTTCCAGGGATTTTGTAATACCTGTAATGGCGCCCTCCGACTCGTTTAACCTCGTATGGATGCTCTCAAACGTCTTGGCATTAGTTTGGGCAGTCGCATTTAAGGTGGCGAGCGTTTCCAATATTCCTTCAGTCGCTTTTTCCTGAGTTGACATCCGCTTAGCCAATGCATTGACAGCAGTAATGACCTCAGCGGGTGATGCGTCCTGCGCCAATATGTCGTCTCCTTTGGAAGCTCTCGTAGATTGTTTTCTTCCTCCTCCTCTCCCTTGACCAGCCATGGTGGTGCAGTGTATGTTTATACGCTAGCTTGTCAAAATTCCTGTCTCTGCATGTAGTTTGACTGAAGTTTCTGCTCAAAAACCCGGGAGCCCCGTCTCACACGTCTCTAGCTGGTTGCCGCCATCTTTCTCGATCAAATCGTTATATTGTTGGTAAATAAATATATTAACAATGAAATTACATGAAAATATTTACTATAAATTTCGGTATTACTCAGCGCAGTAATATGAGATGCTTATTAAGGTGAAACCCCACCCCCTACTCTAGACTGACCCGCTTGTAAATATAGATATAATAGGGTAATCAGCATCATGCCAATGGCAGTATTTATACTGGAGACACATGTGCAGTCATGGGCTGTCCCGTGTTTAGTAGCAATACTAACAATCCCTCCTCTTAAACATAAGCCTCTGCACTCCTCCCCCTTACCCCATTTGCTGACCCTTGTTTTTATATCTGTACCTCCTCATAGAAAGAGCCTTTTCACTACACGTGTCCCGTGCATCTTGGGAAAGCCCATGCATATAGAAAAGGGAGTCCCCGCATCTGCAGCAGACGATAAGCCTCATTGCACGCGGGCAACACGTGAAGGTCGGAAGTGGGTGTACAGCTTCCGGTGAGTAACGTCCCCTGGTGGCAAATGAGGGTATCATCAATGACCCGGGGGACCAGAGGGAGACATGGTGGATGGTCAGTTTGGCTGTAATTGAATAGTGTTTGCATAGCATCATCTTTACGACTCATATGAAGAACAGCAAAGGCCTTCATGACATGTGGGTTTGGGGTGTGTGGGTGAGCTGCTGGACTTGCTGATCATTTTCTTCCCGGTAAACGACTGCAAGTTATTATGCTTCGGGGGGGGGGGGCGTCGGCCTGTTGGGGGGGGGGTCGAAAAGGAAAGAATTTGGTACCCCAGAATGAGAAGCCATTTTCAGCAATACATGTCCTGTAGTTTCCTTTATTTAAGTTACAATGCCCGCAAAAATACTACTTGATTAGACCAAATAGTATACATTTAGTGGTCAATAAGTACTGTGCATGACTACGTGCCAATAATTAAATAAAGAGAAATCTAAATCCAGATTCGTTTTCATGTTCTATAACTCATTCATTGAGTTCAAGAACAGCACCTCAACCAACACAATATAATTATATGTGAAAAGCCATGGAGAAAGGATACTCTGCAGGACCGCGAGAATTCTTGTTGCGTGGCTGCTGCTCACTTTAAGAGAACAATTTAAGGTGGCATAATCACGGAGCGTATCCCCCTCACAATTCTAGTACTGTTCTAGTCTACTATGTGGTTAAGTGCGAGTGGTGAGAATGCCCCTTTAATGTTTTGGCAGTTCTTGCCTCTCTGCAAGGCATATTACCTACACGGCCATACTGGTTGGTTGTCAAGAGAAAATGCACATTATAGGTCCTTCCCATGCTATCAACATAACGGGAATGACACCCTCCTGTGCTTAAGTCCTGCATATATATGGTACAAAGACACTAAGGATTCATAACTCCAGGGTGCCTCAGGTAAGTACTACCTCGCGTGTTCACACCAGGTGTCCGTCACACCTGTATTCTCCATGGTGGGACACTAATGGATCATATCCCTAATGTGTACCTTTATCTGTCTTAACCTCCACTTTCTAATGGCGTCATAGTGCTTTAAATGAATGTTCTTTGTCGTTACAATGCTTGAATGCAGCCCTGGCGAGTCACTTGCCATGGCTGCAGTCATGGCCAATATTAAACGGTAAAGGACAGAAGGAGTGATAAGGGATTGAGGCATTATCCGGCCCTTGAAGGGTTACGTCAATGTGCAAGTGTCGTCATGATGCACCGACATATTGAAAGGAGGGCATTCTATAAATATCGTTACCTTACAGACCCTTTAGCATTAACAAGTGTTCTACTGGTATGAATGAAATGAAAGCGCTTCCAGCTTTCCTTTAAATTGATTGAACCATTTTGTTATTCTATGCATATATCAGGCTATTTAAAGAAATCACCTGTGAACTTCTTTCAAAGATCTAGATTAATTATCTTTTGTGCCTACATTATGTTGTGAAAATAGGACAATGATATCAGAAAGGCCAAGAGGATGCCAGGACACCTGATGACCTGACATGCCCTTAAAGATACGGTGACATCTCACTAACAGGGCACATATATAACACACTGCTATAAGCAGCACATTTCCATAGAATCAATTTCCAATGCTCTATCATTAGTATTGGTTATGTGGAACTCTGCTAAATAAGCAAATTTGTCTTCCTAGCAAATTAGTGTCTGTTTCTGGGAAGTGCATCTTTTGTGACTATTAAATAAGGACATTTTACTCTAATGGGTCATGATTAAGTTAGTAATGTGTTATCGATTAACCTTTTTCAAAGAGGCAGTCGGAACAAAATGTCTGACACATCTTACCAGCGATATACAAAATAGTCTTCATTGTGTCTAGATCTGATCTGATCCATGGCAATGGTCACCGTTATGGTGTGCTAGCTGATCTCATACATTTGTATATGAGCACATTATGCGCCCAACGTCGCCATTAACCAACATTTAGGTCATGCTATACATACAAGAACAACACGATATTCATAGAGATATATGCGTGATAGGTAAGGCATAGATCTGAGGTTACGGGCTGTTATATTACTAGTGATATCGTGTTCCTCATATATTAACACATCCAGCAGTATAGACACACACTCCTCCCCTCTCCCACTCCTCTTTCCGCTATCAGTGGCGCCATCTAGCGCACGCTACCACCACTAGCACCCAACAAGGCCAAGGGTCACGTGTTCCCTGACTTCCTGTTGGTACTTCCGGTCTTATCGACCTCCCAGGAGCATGCGCGGCACGTGACCCGGAAGTAGAATTCTCCAGTTGACCCCGCGTTCACGCTGGGGTCCCCTGGAGGGAGCGTCCGGAGGTGGTCCCCGCGCGCATGCGCACAGGCTTCATTTAATGGCGCCACCTAACGGCGATGACCAGAAGCAGCCGCGGATCTCCCGGCATGCCACTGATATGCAAATTAGCTGGGCTCCCGGGGGGCAATGGAGCGCTGGGGTGGGTGGAGAGGGGAAGGTTGTAAGGGGACGGAAACTGCGCGTCGTGGGTTCAATTTTGACATGAAGTGCGCAGGATGGGGTCGGTGTCCGGGAGATAACATTGACCCCTGCTAGGTGGGGCTAGATAACGCAGACTGACACGAATAGATGATGAAGGTGTGAGCAGAGTGTCTGGCCAACAGTGACGACAACACCCCCCCTCCCAAACACACACACACACACACACACACACACTCATACCCCCTCTTCCCTGCTAGGTTCATTCTGCGACAGGGCGCGACTCAGAGGGCCATTGACTCTTCAAACAGAAACACATTCTTGGGTTAGATTTTAAAAAAAAACATTTGAAAATATTACTCGGGGTACTCTTAACAAAATGAATACCAAACCACGACCCATGGAAGGTGGAGCAGTGACTGCTTGGCAGCGCCACAGAGCCGGCATGTACGACCAAACCAACAGGGTCCATGTGTAACATTTAGATGAGATGAGGGACAATGCAGGTGAACACATGAAGGCGATTACACAAAGAAGAAAGAGAGGGGAAAGGGAAGAAAAAATGTATATAGTCATATTAGAAGGCTCCGACACAAAACAGGTGATGGATGAAACAATACAGAAAGCCAGATAAAGTGCACTGACACCGGATGTCCACATAGGTCGCCATAGCTCCTAAGCATTTGTACTATTTTTCCTTTTCTTTTTATGCACTCCTCAATGAAGGGGCAGTGATTCTAAAGGTGGAAGCAGTAATTAGATATTAGTAAGGCTTTAATGATAGGCTTTGCCATCTGCATCAGGAATAAATGTACAAATACAGTGGTTCCTGAAACAACAGGTCTTAGAGTCAATAAACTAGAAGAGGGAGATAACCTACATACATTAGTCGCCGGTGGCTAAACATGGCGTCATGCATGTATTGTGGAGCTACAACTAATATTTTGTTATAAAACTTGGGACTGGGTCAGATACTATACCAGTTAGAAGACAGAGGGATTATTCAGGACTGCTATCGAAAATTGGGTGTGAATGTTACTGAAATGGTATGGTACTGGTCTTGATTCCATTGTATGGAATGAGTCTTTTATAAGGGTTCTAATTCCCTATGATATATCCTGATAGCCCTGATAATATTCACCGAGGACTCTTGTGTACTCAGGATACTTCATTCGATCATTTACCATGCAGCACCATGGCTTGTTCGGTATCTAGGCTGCCATCTTGTCCCCTTAATATTAGACAGTACCCTTACAGTATTAAACTTACATCCTACGATATCCACGGTTTTCAAGGGGACATAGTTCCATGCTCCCTACATTTTAGTTCAATTCTCTGACGCTGCCACGGCAACCATGGCGCTGCAGCGGAATTAATATATTGGTATACACATTAACACCATTAGTGACAAGATCTCTTTAACTTGTCCCCCTTTTTCTGGAGACTTATTCAGGCACTGCTTTGGCTTCACTTCAATCCAGATATCTCAAGTGCTCTTCTGTATTCTAGAGAAGAAAACACTTGCTTTCCCCAGGAGAGTGGGAGATTGAAAGATGGAGACTAAGCTTAATGGCTGATGGCACTTTATGCAATGGATTTTAACGTCATGGTCAAAAATACATCAATGCATTTGTTTCTATCTATAGCATTATAAATGATACTTAGTGAAGCGTTATAAACATACTGAAGTGAACTACTAAGGCTAATGGGTATAATGCGCAAACAAAAGTTAGTTTGAAGTGTGCATCTTTAATGCGTCAGTTAACACATTATTCTTATTTGCGATTTTGATGAAAATTGACTTCGTAGCTATACCTACATTTTCATGTGCCAGTCTGAAGATGAAGCCCTGGGTCTAATCGTCAGAAACAAAATTCAGTTATAAAATTATTATTAAAGGGAACTTTCCTGTACCTTTTATAGCATCGATGTTATATCGCTCATGTCAACCCATTGTTGACAATTATAGTTTGACGCATACATGTATATCAGTAAAGATAAGATATATGAGATGGAATTAGTAATTATTACATTCTGAAACTTAATATAAAGGGTAATAGGCAAGACTAAGTAACAATTGCCCAACTTAATATAAGTATCACACCTGTGTACCGTGACAGTAACTTGATACCTATGCCACCAGATTAGTGTGACAGGAGGACATCGTAATACAGCCTACCAACACCTCATTAGCACTGTTATGAAGGTGACTATGGTAACTACAGTTACGAGATCACCATTTAGGGACCCCCACTGTACATAGCATAGAGAATCAAAAGTAGTGATTACACTGTGTTTATGGCAGCTGTGGTATTGCATAGCTGTATAGTTATAGCTGGAACCATACTTTATCATTTGGGCCACTAAATGTATCATGTAATTGTCTAGAACAGCAGTATGAAGGGGTTTTAGAATCAGGTGGACTATGGTAACTGTTTTGACCTAAAATAACAAGTACTATGGTAACTGCATGAGGGCGTTCAAAACAGTTACCATGGTCCTTCGATTCTCTATGCTACAGTAGGGATCCCTAAATGGTGATCTGGTAACTGCTGCAGTTACCAAAGTGACCTTCCTCACAGTGATTAGGACCAGAAATAGACAGCAGTGTACATTAGGCCTAGAATAAAATGTAGGTGTATAGTTTATTGTATATACATAATAGAACCTACTGCAGCAGTGCAGGTCTACAGTATTTTGTTAATTACAAATAATGCATTATACTTAGCTTCTGCGCGTCGCATTCTTTACGCTAGGGCCCTTTCTTTCTCATAAATTCAAGTAAAGTTCAAAACAAATTCACAGTATGCATGGCTATCAATGATGGTTTATCATACACGCATGTTTATTGTATGCACACAGTAGAGTCTACTGAAGGTGCACAATTTATTGTATGTACACAGTAGAATCTACTGTATAGGTGTACAATTTGTGGATAATAGCTGTCATACTGGTAACATTGATCCACATGTACGTATATACAGTACACTGGGTCGTTAATCTGACGTCAGAGATGCATACTACATCTTATGTCTAAAATCTGCAGGTATTATAAAGGTACCTAAATCTAGCTGGTTTAGTCCTAGATGTGCAGGTCGCGAAGGTTTAGGAACCCCATTTAGGTGCATGAAGGGGAAAGTATAGCAGTGTAGAATGATAACTATATAAGAACACAGACCTTGGATGCACAAACGACCCGTGAAGAATGTCCGAGGATTACCACGATGTAAAAAATGTAATCTTCACATGGGGACCCACATGGTCAATAGCACATCTTGAGTCAATAATTATTGTTCTAAAAGGGTACTGTTTTCAGGCGCTTATTCAAAGAACCAGTGCTAATACAGGCCATTACAGTAATAAATCTCTTAAATAATTCACTTTTAAAAGCCATTTTAATCCATAAAACCTGTACAAGGTAAACTGTAAGCCTCAAGCCTCCACACATGTTCCTGGGCGCATTGTACTATTGCCTACCCATTCAGCCTCCCAAAGCAACTAACGAATTAAGATGTTTCACCACCATTACCATCACTTCGAAAATTCAATCAGCTCGAAAATGGTCTTAATTTCGCAGCCAAACAGCAATAATTAAACTGGTGTGACAGCACGTTTTTAGTTTTGCTTTTTTCAAACACTGATCTGCATGTTTCACTGTTGGTGCCTGAAATAAAGAACTAAAAAAAACACAAAAAAGGGATTTTGCTGTTTTCCTTTTTAGATTTAACAGTTTGACTCTCCCACTTGAAAGGCTTTCAATATGACAGGAGTGACATAGTCACATGTGTTTATTCGCCTTATTCTCGCTGCTAGCCCCATTTTAACGGCAGAGATTTCGTAATGAGATGCAATGATGATGAACCATTATTTCATTCCCCACTTCAGAAATGTTGTCTATAGGACTATAATCTAATCGATCTGATAGTTTCCAATTACTTTGTGAGGTGTTTGGCAAGTTAATCGCTAATAGAAATCTACATGATGGGTTGAAAGGCTATGGTACATCAGGCCAAAAAAATAAAGTTGGGTTTCAGGTTACATCTAGTCTGAAAATCCAGGTAGGGTAGATCGGATTTTATAATTATATTTTTTACTTTGGCCTAAAAAGTCTCTAATAATTGACTCGCAAACTTCAACACCGACTTGCTGACAATGATGTCGACTCGTGGACTATCAAATTGACTCTGAAATAGCCCCAAAATTACTTGAAATATAAATATTTTTCAAAATGTCAAAGGGTCGACCCTTGTTTGCTAGTGTAGGGTAACCTGAAACACACCCTTTTTTAAAAGTTGGCCTCATCGATACAAGGGATCACTAATACCAACCTGTGCATTGGTACCGCACCCAGCTATCACCGTCTCTAGTTTCAATATGGGAACTGTTATATTAACCCTGTAAGGTGCGCATAGTGCTCAACAGTGCTGCATTCAAGCATCATGACAACCACACAAGGTTGAAACACTCCCGAAGTATAACCATAATAGTTGAAGTCCATGCTGCCTTTATCATCACAACAGCTAAGGGCATACCCAGTGGGCACAGAACATTGGATCAACAGTGAAAAATGGTTGTCAATGTTGATTCAATGTTGGTTCAACGTTAATTCAATGTTGAACTGAATTTTGTGCCCACAGGGTAGTACCTACATCAGATAAAAATACAATCCTTACACCTTCCCTATACACACAGTCTACACCTGCCCTATACACACATCATAGTTTATACATGTCCTATGCTTACTTACAGTACAGTCTAGCCCTACGCAATACACAGACAGTACAATCTATGCATGCCCTATGCAGATACAGTACAATCTGCACCTACCCTATACACATACAGTCCACAGCTACCCTATACACATACAGTACAATCTGCACCTACCCTATACACATACAGTATACAACTACCCTATACACATACAGTACAATCTGCACTTACCCTATACACATGTATACAGTCTACACCTACCCTATACGCATACAGTACAATCTGCACCTACCCTATACACATACAGTACAGTCTATATTCAGCAGGGATGTGTGGGGAGACAGGTGGCTGTGTCGGCACGTCAGCTGAGGGCGGCCATACACATCAAAGACTCCAGGGCAGCTGGCTTACACCCATCCCCCTACCCCTCCTCCCAACCCCTCACCCCCTCACCCCCACCCCCCTCCCTCCCACCCATCTTCCCGCCCTCCCACCCACCCGCCAAAGAAGGGATAAAACCCGCCTGGAATCGATCCCGGGCCGGCAGGCATCAGGTGCCGCTTTAATGGGCAGAACCCGGCGAAAATAATCTGCATAAAACCCACAAAGACCAACAACAGGCCGGCTCAGTCAGGCTGGGAGTCCTCCAGCGTGTCCAACATAGTGTCGAGTACCTATGGGGTATGTAGCAGCACCTTTATATGCAGAATAATGCTACACTGCATCATGCTTATTAATTTGTAGTCGTGATGCATGAATGAAGCCCTAGTGATGAGCAACTCGCCAGCATGCCGACCCTATGAGATTGATACACTCCTAAAATGACGGCATGATGCACCGGTGACTTCCTCGCTTGTGCTGCGGTCATGCATAGTGATGCATAACAAATTAAATGCAGCACTGAGGCATATGTCATCCTAACAGTGAAGGTTAAAGGCAGATATGAGTGAGATGAAGTACAGTCGATCCACCTCGTCTAAAGGCAACATCTGCATGGATAGAAGAAACAGAGTCAAAAGGGAGTCCTGGCTGCACTCAATAATGATTCTCTTTTCTGACTCTCCCATTGAAGCTATACGTGACCCATTTAGGTTAGCCCTGACTCCCCCAGGGATTCAAATGGCTCCCTTAAGGGATCAAATGGCTCCCTCAGGGAATCAACTGTCTCCCTTTGGAATCACATAACTCCCTGATTCACATATAAATGGAGTCACATAGCTCTAATAGGAGAGTCAGAAAAAGGGAGTGAGACACTAAGGACTCTGTTTCTGTTCTCCTCTGTGCCAGCAAGGTGCTGGTCATATCATGTTGTTTCCCTGCTCTGCAACATTATAGATTTCCTCGACGCCATTTGATCAAATGTCTACAAGTGACTTTCAATATGACCTGGCCAAAACAGCTCAATAACCCAGGAATAATTTATTCATGTATCCTTTGAATAGAGGGTTCGGGGCGTTTTGCAATGCAACTTATTACTGCATTGCCCTCTGCTGGGAATTTGACCATCCTTCTTATGTTTAGTCCACACATATTGTACAACTATAAATACCCACTAACGAGAGATATCTTTGCATCAGAAATTACTAAAAACGTTATTCAACCTATTGCACTATGTGAGACACACCACCCCTACACCCACATAGGGTGCAGTATCCGTCAAGGTGGTTTAGTATTCTGTGCAGGTACGGTGTAAGCGGCAATTAGGGGAGTAAGGTGACGACCAATAACCCTTTAACGGCAGCCCAGTGCTTTAATGTACTATGACCTTTTGCCGGTATGAAGTATACGTGTATACCTAATTCACAATGGCTGCATTCAGGCATGATGCCGATATTACGGGCCTTTATGAACACAGCCCAAATGGCAGACATGATGCATCATTGTCAGCGAATTACTTACCTATGCTGTATTGGTGCATCATGACACCTTAATGCACCCTACCGTCCTTAAATGGCTAACGGCCTCCTCCAGGTGCTGGCTGGAGGTGAGATAAGGTGGAAGGGGTAGCCTGCAGTCCTGTCATCATCAGCCTATTGTGGTACTGGAGGAGCTGACGTGGTGAAAAGGGTGCTGCTTTTTGTTGTTGTCCCTTCTATATCTCCTTTATAATTTGCCCAGGGTATAGACATAACGTCTGTTCTTCATGTATTAACCCTTTAAGTTCTGCATAGTGCCTTGATCTCACGAGGGCTGCATTCAAGCACCACATCGACTCTAGGCGTTTATACACTCCCGAAAGGGTCGACATGATACATGCATTATCGATATGAAACATGCATTATGTAATGCAAATGTAATGCACTTAGGTCTTTTTTTGAACAACATCTAAACTTTATTCAGAAGTTAAAAGTCTTATTTAGGCCATAGGACTAATAGGGAGGTTGTTTGATAGTTAATTATACATTTGTATAAGGACTCTTCTAATAGACAAGATCCGGGTACCAGCGGGGCTGGGGAGGGGTGACATGTATTCCGCATTAGCGAGATACAGTGGCTCCACCTTTTGGACCACTGGTAACAATCATAACCCTTTGCTCTGCAAGGACCAGCTCAGCCAAATCTCGTGGCCGAGATTAGGGTACAAACAGGGCTCAGGTATTGTGAATAGGTTGTACCTGGACACTCCTAATGTCACCTGTGTCCAGTATAGTGTAGTGGTTAGCACTGTGGACTCATAATACTGGGAGCCCAAGTTCAAATCCCTACCAGGCCAAATAACACTATGTCCTGTAAATACATATTTCTAAATTTTCTTTAATATTGTGAATAATGTATTCTGTTTCCAAAATTGCTATACTTATGAATTTGATTACCAGGCATTGCCTGGGAGAGATTTGAACTCAGGTACTCTGCATCATGAGACCACAGTGCTAACCACTACACTATACTGGACACAGGTGACATTGGGAGTGTCCAGGTACAACCTACTCACAATACCTGAGCCCTGTTTGTACCCTAATCTCGGCCACGAGATTTGACCAAGCTGGTTGCTGTGAGTACTGGGAATAGACCTAGTACCAGTGGGAATGGCACTATCCACTGATCATCTTGCTAAGGCCCTATAGTGTCTAGGACATTGGATTTAGAGGTCCTGTGTTCGATCCTCCGTGATAAATGTTGGCTATTTGTTCCTGAAGTCAGACTATTATTTAGACGACTGAGGGCAGTGGGAGCTTGTTCTCTTCTTTTTTTTTACCTATGATAGAGAAAGAAAATAGATTTAATGTTTTTTCCAATACAGAGTATAGGGACAAAATTGCTGAGTCGGCCCTTCTTAGAACCTAGAAGGTCGGGTTGCCCGAAACACACCCCTTTTTCGACTTAATTACATTGCTGCATGCCATATGCCTTGAGTTAAATTGAATAGAATTATTGATGCACTTACAAAAGTCAGAAATGTACATAATCAGCCCAAACAACTACTTAATTAAGCCTTTATCGCTTCAATATCCTTTTGATTTAATGATGCATGTTGGTGCAGTATTGGTGATGCTGCATTCGTGCATTATGCTGAACCTACACAGTTGATAATACCCGAAAGGTCGGCATGATGTACCATTGCATCGCCGCCGAGTTACTCGCTAACGCTGATCACTGCATTGGTGCATCATGACGACAAAATGAACATTAACACATTGGGGCGTCATTCTGGTGTGTACCAGAGCAGTACAGATCGGCCACTTGCTATGACTGTGGCACGTACTAAAACAAGTTTTGAACTGATTCTTGCCTCCAGCCCCCCTGGGCCTCGTCCCCTGTCAAAGGCCGTAGGTGTGGTGTCGGGTGGCTGCCCCCCTATGCCCACATTGATTACGGGAGGAGCGGGTGAATGAGACCGTGGAGGCGGTGCTGGAATATCACGGGAATTAAGCCGTTAAGGCTCGGTTGGTGCTTTATTGTGATATGCCCTTTGTTGTCATGATGCATGAATGTAGCCCTGGCGAGTCTACTCGCTAATATCCATACACTATGCCGACCCTTCTGAGGCCTATATCAAGTGCATATATTATAGGGTTGAGATGAATGCAGTAAGTCGCCAGGGCTGCATTCCCGCATCATCAATAAAGGACATAACGCATCACATGCACTTAAAGGGTTAAACTGCTCATAGCAGAACAGGCCCAATTTCGTTGTCTGTGCTGAGCCAACATTAGGAAGCTGGGGGTTGGGGGGGGGGGGTGGTCTGACAGTGCAGCTTGGTGTGATGGCTCTGTTTTATAGAGGCAGTCTTCTGAAGTGAGATGCAAGTATTTAGTGCCATTTAGTGGCTTAGAAAGATGGTGAGAATATAGCTCATTGTGACACAATTCACAGTTTACAGAGTTAAATACTGTACTATATATTACTACTGGATAGACAAAGAACGAAATCAGGCGGACAATTGAAATGGAACATATATATTATCAATGCAAATGAATGAACCCAACTTCACCATAGCATTAGTTCAAGTCAAGCCATTCTTTAAGACTTGCATGGCAATTTATCCTCAAACTATCACACAACCCAACGAGCAAAGAATACATTTTCTTGTATACAACATTGGCGAATAAAATTCACGTGTGTTTAGGTTGAGTTTGATATGTTAGTGACCGACACATTATTACAATGAAGCTTTTCGATATTGCCAACACGGATGTGCAGGCCAAAAGAAAATCCGTTTCCTGTAACCCGATCGGGTCTCACAAAACAGTGCCCCCCCCCCTCCCCATTGCACACACTTTCTTTTCAACTTTCTTCCCCGGCTTTTCACATGATTTATAAGGATTTTAAAGCGAAACCCCTTGTCAGTCAAGAGTACTTGTGTAAATTGGGTGATGTATTCCTTGAGTTGATATTTGATATTTGATATACTACAGACATCCATGCCACAGATAAGTTTGAATTGAGTGTTTAAAGTACTATTAATAGCTTATGATTATTTTATTGAAATGCCTTTACCTCACCATCCAATCCTAACCGATGTTTATTTTGTCTTTTCAGGTAAGGTCCTTTACATCCTCCTGGTTCAGTGATTACAGCATATATCCTCATTCAGGGACCTTGCATTGGGGTACAGGTAATATTTCTCTATATTATATATTTCTCTATAATAATCTATCCTATGTTAAGATTTCCTCATCAATGGTTAATGGATTACGGCTCATTCATGATGTGTTGCCCAGAACATATGTCCACATGTCGCCATGATGACTGCATTGACACAGCACCAGCGAATATCTCGCCAATGAACTTTCTGATTTGTTGGTGCATCATGTTGGGAGTATACGCAGCAACGGCAGGTTGTCTCCGGTGTAGTGTTGCTTTCATGTATCATGCCGACTGAAGTGTAGTTGCATCAAAGCATTTGCCTGCTACTCATCATTTAAGAACCACATATACTGCTTAGATACACAATAACCTTGGTCCTCATGATTTATAAATGCTGCCATGGCGAGTAACTCGCCAATACTAACCCTACAGGATTGAAACACTCACAAAAGGACTAGCATGATGCATGGATGCAGCTGGAGCGAGTAGATTTACCGGGGCTGCATTTATGCATCATGACGACCAAGGTGTTCAGAGCGTCCTGCCATGGCACAGACACCCAGCAGTTTTGCCCTCTATTTACACTCGTGTCTCATTTATGGCTAATTGACACCAAAAAGAACCAGTTATGTTCACACTATCTGAAAGCTATGGTTTCACTCTACACAATGTATGGCTTCTGCAAAGATTTGTACATTTCCACTTGTGGTTTTATATGAATGAGTAAGTAGAAAGTGGGGAGTGTGTGCTCCCTCTGCAGGCCCATATTTTGGCACTAGTAATTGATAGCTGCCCAGCAACTGCCCTGTACTAGAATAGATTTCTGGGAGAGGGTATTTGTGCAGTCAATTCCTAAATGATTGGATTGTAATGCTAAGATATAGCCCTACATTTACATATATTCCACATATTATATGGACTACCAGATCCAGATCTACAGCAAAATATTTCCTAAAAGTCATGGAATCACCTTTAAAATAGAGGGGCATAAAAATGTGGGATCATACATTTAATTCCCATATTTGTTTACTATCTCCTGTCTGAAGAACAAAGTGATTGGAAAGGAAATGGCCCCCATATTTACACTTATGTGGATCTACCTTTTCTTAGGAGTAGTACATTCCCTATGTAGGTCACCCTCCACTGCACCTGGATCCCTGCCACTCACACTGTAGCAGGGGAGTGCTATTTCAGGACCGATCCACTGCATAGTTAGACAGGGCTCTCTTGACTCTTGTCCTCCCAAAACACCTTACTTTTTACAAAGAAAACCCAATTTAACTATGTTCTAGTGGTGGTAGATTCACAATTCTTTCAGAATTCTCTTAGTTAAGATCCTGTCTATCTATCCTGTACAAAAAACGCAACTTTTCTGCACTCAATAAAAATGGCCTGAACGCCCTAAAGGTTGTAATACGCCAAAGCAATATGCGGTCCTTGCAGGGGCTAAGAGTATCTAACACAAAGTCTCTGTCTATATCACTGCTCCCTTTATGTGTCATCTTCAGGCTGTCAGGCTGTCAATATGTATTACTCGAGACGTAGGTCCTTGTACATCGATATAGTTTTATGGCTGTGGTAATGATGGTCATACCCCAGTTTAGAGCTCACTCCCCTCCTGCACATAAGTATATGATCGCCTATATAAATCCCATGCACCTCTGATTGTATCTGCCTGGTGGGATATACACATACATTATAGGGGGTATCTAAAATATGCTTAGAGGGGAATCGATATATATATATATATATATATATATATATATATATATATATATATATATATATATATATATATATATATATATATATAGTCTCCAAATTCCTAGTATATCTGTACATCCCACAAGTAATTTTCAATCATAAGGTATGTTCCCTATGAAATTTAGAGGTATGGCAGTTTCTCGGCAAATCTCTTTTCATGATTTTTGAGCGGACAGACAGGCAGGCAGGCAGGCAGGCAGGCTGGCAGGCAGGCAGGCAGGCAGGCAGGCAGAAAGGATACTGCATAGGTAGATTTTGTTGCACTTATTGCCCATAGAACCCGGACTTGGACTAATAACGGCCATTGCAAGAATGGGTTTGTAGGAGAATTATTTCCAGTAGTATACAGCACTTTATAGAATAAAAATCAAAGATCTATTAATAGGGAGAGGCATGCAACAAAGGCTTTGTTGCTTAGTTGATGCATACGGTAATACAGAGGACACAGACCATTGTGTGTATAGAGATTCTAAAGAGATAAAAAAGAAATAGAGACTATGAGATGAAGACAATCAGGAACAGCTCAGAAGATCTAGATCAAGGGAAGTGTCAGAGAGGGAAGAAGATAAAAGAAAAAAAATCAAAAAAATCTATAAACTGGCTAGTCATCCTGGCACCGATCTATAAACTGTGCATGATTGAGCGTAAAATCAAATAAAGATGATAAGGATAGATCTAAGTATGTGTAAAGTTTTGCCTTATATTTTAGTAATTGATGGAAATGATACAGAACAGAAAAACAGCTAATAATTTATGAGATACAAGAGACAACTGAGTCGCTACTCGTCGTCATCTTTTTTCCTCTTGAGAGATGTGAACAACTTGTATAGATACATTTTGAAGAGATGCAATGAAAATCTCTTGCATATTGTATTCATATACACACAAAAGTTATAGACTCATCAGCCCTGGCACAGCATAGTCAAGTCGAAGACTTTGGGGGCCAGCCCTAAACTTCTCCGAAAGTGATTCACCTATCTGCCTATTCAGGTGGCCATTACCTAACATAAATAATATATATATGTGCCCTGGGGTATTTATAAATTGATTAATTTCTATGTTGATATAATACTGTGTATACAATGCTGGGCCACATCTGGTGCTAATCTAGGCCTGCATCAATCTTATAGGTTTGACAACCAGGAAGACCATAGGGTCATCTTGTGGGTGGGGAACATGGCAGGTTGTCAATTGGAAGAATCTTAACTTGTTAATGTTATGCTGTGCAATATCCTAGGGTCATCCTGTAAGACGACCTTGGGGACTCCACAGTTTTTCAGTGTAGGGTGAACCCATTCTGGTGACACATTCACCAGTGTCGAACATGGCAACAGGATGCCATTAAAGCTTAATTGTTTCCTTGGTTACCATTCTATGGAGACATCGCCTCATCTTCATGACTAGGCTCAGACAAATAGTTCATGTGGCACTGCTGTCTTCTCGTCCCTATGTGTAGAAACCCATTACTGTGCTTGCGCCAAGTCACCTCTGTGTGTGCATTGGAGCATTTCTGGGTGCTTACACCACTGGGTTGGATAAAAGGCAGGGAAGGAATATGGGAAGGTTTTCGCACTGTGACCATGTATGGATGTGTTAAATCAATTCTAGATTGTTTTTTGCTTGTCCAAGGAGGCGTGTTGGGTGTTCTCTGTGTCTAGGCTCATCGTTGGTGATCATATTGAGCTAATTAACTCTTTAAGGGCCGCGGTTTGCTTTAATACATAATGCCATTTGTCTGCATGATGCAGGAATACATCAGTTAATTACTCGCCAAGACTGTACGGCAACCATGCATCATGCCAACCTCTGGGGAGCGTCAATCCCATAGTGGTACAGCATACACGAATGTAGACTCACCAGGGCTACATGAATGTATACTCACCAAGGCTGCATTCATGCATCATGTCATTCTAGATTATGTTCCATTAAAGAACTAAACGGCCCTTAAAGAGTTGATGTCAACAAGAATGATTTACTGAATATCAACAAGAATGATTAACTGAACATATTGGTGTCAGTGCTGATAAGGGAAAAATCCGTTTTGGGGGAATTTGGAATCATTTTGATCATCCATGGGTCAAGATAACGGTCTATGATAGCGTGCTGTTTTCTGAGTACTTTTCAGGCCTTGTTGACGTTTCAGACTGCAATCTTGAACACACCTTTTCATTATGTTTGGCTTATTTAAACTTCTGTGACCACGCAGATAGGTAGATACCATTTATAGTGAACTGTCTAAAACTATTGCTCACTTTACGTAGTAGATCTATATGTATGCAACACAAAGATAGGTTAAGCATTAAATGCAATAAACTATGTTCCCTGGAAGCTAGCTCTACTGTCTAAAAAGATAGTTGATTTCAGTAGTATACAACAATTTGTAGAACAAAAATCAAAGTTGTACCATAACCTTTGTTGGTTGTTCGATGTATAGAGTAATACAGAGGATGCAGACAATTGTGTGTATATAGAGGTTCTAAAGGGATAAAACGATTTAGAGATGAAGACAATCAAGAATAGTTCAGAAGATGTAGATCAAGGGAAGTGTCAGAGAGGGAAGAAGATAAAAGAAGAAACAACAAAAATCTAGATATAAACTGGCGCTCTTGCCAGTCGTCCTGGCACCGATCTATAAACTGTGCATGATTGAGCGTAAAATCAGATAAAGATGATAAGGATAGGTCACCAGAATGGGTTCACCCAGAATGTGTAAAGCCTTGCAGTATATTTTTGTATTTTAAGGATATGAGACAGAACAGAAAACGGCTAATACAAGAAGTAAATAACTGAGCTGTTACTCGGTTTTATATAATTTTCCCTCTTCCTTTCTTTATAGTCTTCTCTGGACAATCGAAAACACGTAGATATAGTTGCGCTCATTGACTGTATGGTACACCTGAACCTTGGCCTGGAAAGGATATTACCTGCATGGTTCTGTAGTGGAACCAAATCTAGGAGTATACAGTCATTTTAGATGAAGGCCATGGAAAATGGAAAGTCTTGATCAAAGGAGGAAGGGAGGAAGGTAAAAAAAATAACACAAATCCTTATGCAAATTGACACTTTAGTCAGTCATCCTCGCACCAGTCAATAAACGGTGTTTGATTGAGTGCAAAATCAAATATATAGGTGATGAGGATATCTAGAAGGTATGTGTAAAGCCTTGCACTGTTTTATTTGTATGTGAAGGAATTCATACAGAACAGAAAAAACGGCTAAATCATCAAATATAAAGAGCATCCAGATAATTATGTTTAGAAGGTCAAGATATCTCGTGTGTTGTATTTATATAGGGGGGAACCCATTCCAGTGACAAATCTTACCCCCAGTCTGCAACATGGCAACATGATACCATTAAAGCTTACTTGTTTCCTTGGTTACCATCATATATGGGGACATTGTCTCATCTTCATGACTAGCCTCAGACAAATAGTTCACGTGCCACTGCTGTCTTGTCGTCCCTATAGGTAAAGAAACCCCTTACTGCGCCTGTGCCGAGTCACCGACGCATGCGCATGGTGCTTTTCCGGTTGTTTACGCCAATGCTGTGGACCAGGGCTGAGCAGGAAGGAATATGGGGAGGTTTTCATGCTGTAGGCATGCAGAGGTGTATTAAATCAACCCTTTTTTACTTGTCCATGGGTGTGTACTGGGTGTCCTTTCTGTCTAGGCTGATCGTTGATGATGATAATGAGCTAATAAACTTCTTGAGAGCTGCATCTTGATTTTATCCTCCATGGCATTTGTTGGCTTGATGCATGAATGTACAAGACTTGCTACTTGTCGCAGGATTACTGATTTTCTATTGACTTTTGCATATAACTCAGGATTATGTTAGTTTGATTTATTATCTAATAGAAAATATAAAGAAATTGCCATGTCACAGTACAAACTTTCATGATACGGCCATTTGAGCAAAGGAGTACATTTACTATAGAAATGAATAGGAAAACAGCATTTTCATATTATCTGTCATGGATAATCCCCTTCTTCCATTGATATTGCAACCAAACCTTGGGAATGTATAATGGACATTTATACAAACATTTTAGGACCAATAAAACAGGGGGTCATGGATAAAATGAGAAAGGCATGAATTTTGGAAAAATATTTCTTTTGCCTTAACTATAGGATGCTATGGGTGTCCTAGCAGTGAATATAATGTGAACAATGGAGGTACACTGTCAAAATAGCAAATACAAATAGTTGATTTAGGGAAAGTGGTCTAGGTAGGAATATGAATACAGCTTAAAGAATACTTTTCATGAGCTTCAATTTTTGCAGCCAGGTGGCTTCTGTGTAAGAACTAGCAATTCCCTTTAATGTACGCCCGGTGAGTCAACTTGCCAGGGCTGCATTAATGCATCATGGTGACAAAGCGCTATATGACACTTTAATGTCTAATGTTGATTCAGGTGATTAGCCTGCCACCTGGCAGAGCTAGAACTGAAGAAACAGAAATCTGACTCTCTCATTTTGGTCTGAAAGGTTAATAAGGGAGTGGTTGTTATTTAACAATAGAAGGTGAACAGATTCATGACCCCTCACCTCACATCAGATATTTTGCGCCCTTTTCTTACAAAAGGTGCTAAAAGTCCTATCTGTAAACACGCAGTTTTTTTTCTGCTAAAAGGGGGATAGTCTGTTTATACCCCCCCTCCCTTCAGGAGGAGTAAATGCTAAACACCATCACCCTAGAAGGGGTTGAATATTTTTACGCCCCCACCCCATGACACTAATAAATGAGGACTCCCTAACTGGTGTGAGCACGGCCAGAGATTGCTACCATGTATAATAAACTATCTCGAATTACTGCTCAGTTTACCTAGTGGGACCATATGTATGCTCTGCTTATGGGTTTAGCATTAAATATGTAGACTATGTGACTTGGAAGGTCTATTTCTTACAGCAGTGGCTATTCCCTGACTGCTTCCAAAAACACCCCTGTAGATTCTCCACTTTTACGATATCTCCCATTTACTTCCACATCTCAGTTCTCATGTCTATGTTATCCCTCCCATGTTTGCATATTCATTTTTCATATCTATTTCCATAAAATTTATTCAACTAAGAGATCAGGCACCAAGCACACTACAATGATTTTACATACTATTGCACATTTTGTCCTCAGTACAAAAATATCATAGACAATTATAATAATCGGTTAATCATGCAATGGAAAGTCTGATTCTTTAAACAAGGGACAGACGGAATGCACTGTGGAGATTATGTATCTGTATTCACCCTGTCTGATCGAGAAGACAAATCATAAAAAGTTCATTATCATTCTCGTCCAAAATGCTACATTAAAAAAACAGAACCTTTAATGATAGGTGAATTATGTATCATTGATACATAAGTCTGATAAATATAACTGTATTAGGGACTGTCTTGGGTCTGTGTTTTTCTAACATTTTACAACCCCATTGCACTGAGGGGACTATTTGATATATTACAATCTCAACCTACCATCTGATATCAATATCTGCTCAGGTTGGTAGTATATAATATACAAACTAAATATCCAAGCCATAATAATACAGCTCACAACCAACATCTTGTGGTTCCCTCCACAGCAGGCCCACGTTACCCCAAACTATACACTCCTCAGGCGCACATTCCAACACCACGTCTCCCCTCTCTTCTAGACTCCACGCCAGATCGTGGATGGGGAGGGGGATGAGTGATGTGCTTTATCGATTACTGTCGCCTTCCCTCGTCCTCACATCCACCCCTGTGTCTCGACCAGAGGCGTTGGAGAAATCATCTTCTCCTTTCCTGGTTCCAGCCGCAAACAAACACCCAACCCAGGCTCACTATCAGTGTCCCCATACTAATCTGAGCAGCCAGAGAGAAAGGGGGATCCGCGCTTCCTGTATAGAGTATCGTTTGATTGAGCTTGACTATTCACTCTTTCTCCTTATTTAATATTGAAATAATAATCAACAAGGTGATCAGCAAAATGGAAACTCCTTATACTCAATCCTGCCCCTCCTAGGAGGCTCCTGTCTGCTTGCCAATGTCTGCTCACCAATATCCAGAGTTATTGTGAATCCAAACAACAAGATGATCAGCAGTGAGGGCTGGTTCAGCTGGCTGTGGTTAAGGATACAAAAAGGGAGGCACAGATTAATGATAACTACAATTGGCGTAGCTGGCCAATCTGACATCTCATTTCTAGGCTCATTTAGTCAATGTGAAAGCACGTGTTTTTAGTCTTTTAAACCGTCCCTCATTTGAAATCCGTCTAGTTCGCTGCAGCAGAGCACAAAGGAAATATTCGGTCATGATTTTACTTGACATAACTTGATCAACATTTAACTAGGATGTGCAAAGTCATTCTAGCTAACTGCCTAAATACTACTATATACTTAATTTTACAGGTATACATAATTCCTTTTGAGTGTAGATATTCCTTTAGGCCTTTATAACTTAAATTTCAGTACAACCCTTTGATATGATCTAGCAGTGTGTAACCAACATGTTTGCTTTTACTTCAAGGCGCACCTGGGGTATATATACTGCTGGCCTACTTCTTACGGTAGAGCCCTTTGAAGTAATCATAGGTTTGTCCTTGGCCTCACCCCTGCCCATGTGCGAGTGTCCCTCAGTGGTACTGTATGTATAACAGCATAGATCGGCCCCTCTCTGTGTGACAGTCCCTCATTGACTACCTCTAGACGTACACTCTATACTCTCAAACAGTTCTCAGGTCATTTTCTCATTCCATCATAATGTACTGTGCAGGAAAAGAAACCAGCGACTTCAGCCCATGCCCTATCCATCAAAAACCTTTCAAAATTCATAACCCAAGCGTTATCACCATGACTACCACTCTATCGCTCACCGACTCTCTTACCCTCCTTTCCGTACCCTACCCCATATATACCCTAGTCCCTGTCGACCAGCCCCCCCTCCCCCCACCTCCTCCCTCCCCCACCTACATGCCAGCCCACATATATATCCCTTTATAGGCCGCATAGTGCTTCAAGTGCGACGTGCTATCCACATTGTCTGCATGATGATGCTTGGGTATATTCGCCAGGGCTACCTTCTTGCATCATGGCGACCCATTACATGGTGATCATGGGTTGGCAAAATACATGAGTGCAGTCCTGGAGAGTAAATCACCAGGGCTGCCTGATGACGACTATAAGGGCATTACACAGTAAAACACTCTTTGGCACTTAAAGTGATATCCCCCTATAGTTCCAGGAGTGGCCGGGGTGGCGCTGCTGCTGGCCGCCTGTCGTAGTATCATATTCTCCCGCGAGGAGGCGCGGCGAGCTGAGCCGCTTCGACAGGAAGCCAATTGCTCGCAGTCGCTCGTCGGCAGGTCGGGGATCCCCTCCCCCCTGCTCCCACCCCATACTGCTGACTACCCGACGGCCTTCACCCCCCCCCCTCCCCGACTGCACCCCACCGTCTCCCTACCAGCGCGGTGATCCTGGCGAGACCAACCAAATTGTTTTCCTGGTCCGAGCCGCTTGAGCTGCTTCCAAGGTCATCCTGTGGTCACGGCGAGGGGCCAAGGTCAAGGTCGAGCTGTAGGAGGAAAAGGGGTGTGCTGCTGCCAAGAAGTGGTCGGAGTGAGTGGGTCCTACATACGGGTCCTACACCACAGTAGGGTGTACGTACGGGTGGCATAAATATTAGTTCATACCCAAGAATTGATTTCTTTTATTTAAGATTTTATTGGTTGTAACACTCCTGAAGTACATCACATCGCACATGTCTTCTATCAAAGCACTTACCCACTGCATGGGGATAATGTGCTTGGTCATTACTGGATCATTACTGGCCCCTAGTACTAGGGTGGTAGGCCTACAAACGTCAAACTTATTTCATGTTATCTTGATCTTTCAGTGCCATCTGTATAGGAATAGGATATATCTTTTCCAATATGTAATGGATGTCAAAAGGTATAAAACAATTGGGTGATTTGCGGAACTGTAGCCTTTATAGTCATCATGACAGCGTGTTTAAACATAACGAGTCATGTGGTAGATATCGCTGATGCTCAATGGTGAACTAGGGGATAACTTAATATACACGTGTGTCTGTGAGGAGGGGGGGGGCTGGCATAATGCAGCGCTTTTCTGTGCACTGTGGCTAAGTGGGTAGGGGTGTGTATAACAATGGACAGCTTAGCGTGCACTGTCTAAGTGGGAGGGTGCATGAGTATATCAATGGGGCGCTTACTATTTATTGTGGCTAAATGGGCGGAGAGGGGTGGGGGTCTAGTATAACAATAGGGCGGCGTTTAGTGTGCACTGTCTAAGTGGGGAGGGATGGGTATATTAATGGGGCGCTTAATGTGCACTGTGACTAAAAGAGGGTATAGTATAACAATGGGGCGGCGCTTAGTGTGCACTGTCTAAGTGGGAGGGATGAGCATATCAATGGGGCGCTTAGCGTGTACTGTGGCTAAAAGGGGGTATAGTATAACAATGGGGCGGCGCTTAGTGTGCACTGTCTAAGTGGGGAGGGATGGGTATATTAATGGGGCGCTTAGCGTGCACTGTGGTTAAAAGAGGGTATAGTATAACAATGGGGCGGCGCTTAGTGTGCACTGTCTAAGTGGGGAGGGATGGGTATATTAATGGGGCGCTTAGCGTGTACTGTGGCTAAAAGAGGGTATAGTATAACAATGGGGCGGCGCTTAGTGTGCACTGTCTAAGTGGGAGGGATGAGCATATGAATGGGGCGCTTTCTGTGTACTGTGGCTAAATGGGCGGCGCCATCAGAGATCTGCGAGCCGCTCCATGTTAAAGTGGTTGCTGAGCTGCTCTCATTGTGCCGAGTGGAAGAAGCATTCAGAGCCTGAGCTGCTCCAAGTGCCTCCCTCTACTGTATGGGACCTGCTCACCACCAGACCTTCTCCTCCTAGCCCTTTAATGGCCACATGGTGTTTAAATGTGCTCTACCTTGAGTCTTAATAATTCATGAATACAAGCCTAACGAGTCTATGAACGAGTCTATGTGTGGTGTTGGCATACTGCTGATAGGTCGGGATGATACATGAATCTCTACTCGCCAGTCTACGTTCATACATGTGACAAAACGTGGGAAAACGTGACATAAGGGGAAAACAGCTTTATTTAAGTCCATGTCTTCAGCTACAATTTGATGCTTCAAGCATCAAAATATTTGAAATAGTTGCTGAGAAATGATATTTCAAACATGGGATGTTAGGGACATGTAGGAATTCAGAATAGACTGCAATGCAATCACATATCAATCTATTTTCAAATAATCCATATAAATCATAATTATTAGAAATTAAACCAATGAATGCATACTATTGTACATAGATTTAGATCTGGTAGGAATATTGGCATTCTGTTTTCAGTTCTGAAATCCTCATGGATGGGGCAATTGGATAGGGATATCTTTTATTGCAAAAGAATGAATTGATGGTTGCCATGGCAACCAAATGCCAACAAATGGGCTAAAAATGGCTGAAAACGTTCTTTTTACATTCCAAATAAGACCAATTTAAAATGAAAATAGATTTTTGATAAAAGCTTCAAAGGATTCCTTGGGAAAAGTTAGTCTAAGGTCATTTTCTTTTAGGTATTCACATTTTTAGCTATATCTCCTGAAATATCATGTTTAGAGCATTTATGGCTATTCCCCCTTATGTTACGATTTCCCAGGTTTCGTCACACATCACGACGACTCACGACAGAGCACATGTAACCATTGTACTGTCTGTAAATGATTAGCCTATAGAACTGCTCACTCAGTCACTGAGTTACTCTTACACTCTCTGACTTCTGGCAGTCGCCTTTTCTGTTCTTGTTACCGTATGACTTGTAGTTTTCTCAGAGTCAGCTTTTTCTATTGCTGTCTCTTATCGACACCTTGCCACTGCGGCGTTCCTTGCCCATGGCAAACTTAGATCAGTAGGCCGTTGCTGTTCCTAAAGTGCTAAATGCAGTACAATTCAGTTAACACTGGTTAAGTGAGATGAAATCAACTAAAACGCATGGACAAACACAAACAGTAATCTTTAATGAGCCCATTTAACGTTGCTGAGGATTGAACGCACCTGAATCCCAGTGTTCCCAAAAGAGCGGAGTGGGGAGGGGGTGGATACTAATAAATAAAGTAAGATTAGCCTTGAACTCCACATGGAACCTGCAGTGACTGATTTTGATAGTCAGTATCAGCGATGCATTAAGTACTGATGATGTATATTAATACCCCAATGATTTTTTTTGTTTGTTTCAACTTGGTCACATAATTTACATGATTTTACGTGACTGCTGAACCTTTATTGACCACAAATTAACTCCTTGACAAGTGCTCTGAATTAAGGACATGGGTAGAGACCCAGAATGTGCCATACACATTGATTGATATATATGTTTTAATTAAGAGAGTTGAGTGTATAGGGGTGAGAGAAAGTGCATAGACTCCACATCCTTGAGTCTCCCTAACCCCTGACCTATATGGGAACTACTCCGACAGCTCAGAGCTGCTCACACGGCTGAACAGACACACACAGTCCCCTCATCTCCTATACCATGTACCCCATACGTATCTAATGCCATTTGTAGGAGCAGGAAAGTATGAAATTGTTCTCCTCTCCTTCCCCCTGTGCTGCCAATAGTACTTCTCTCTGATCTAATATCATAGGGCCCCCTGACTGGCCAGGATAGTGCCGCCACCGCCAATTCCCATGACTGATGCACCGCTTGTAAACGAGAAATAGTAGTCCCCCTGAGAAATACATCGGGAATGAGCCCTGCCTTATATGTATGTACGCAATAGGCGAAGGAGGACGGCATGGAACGGGGATGGCTGGAACAATCATATATGTGGTGGAAGAAAAAGGGGAGTGGTCATTATATAGATGGAGGGAGTGGGGGGGGGGGGTAAGTATGTGGGTGGGATTTTACACGGTGTGTGGGGTTAGTAAGGGTTGAAGGGGTTGAAGGGGGTGAAGGCGTTGAAGGGGTTGCAGGGATTGGTAAAGCTAAAGGGGCTGTAGGTAGGGTAGAGCGATGAGAAGAGGGAAAGTGTGATCGCTAAGGCTGGAGAGAGAGATACACAGAGAAATATGTGATTGTCAATGTCGCCAAGCAGGAGTGCCTGACACTCTGAAGGTGGTTGTTTTGGCGAAAATAACTCTCAGCTCATTCTCTGTTTCCTGTCGCACCATACATGAAATAAAGTACCAGCGAGCACAAGCCAAGAACAGTAGAGCAGGGCAAGGAGCGGCAGGGGGGGGGGGGGGCTGTAGGTAGTTAGGGCTTGAAGTTAAGGGAGGAACGGGTAGCAGAGGCTATCATACATATTCGATTGGTAGAACTGTCTGTAAGGAAATGCTGGTGAGTTGATAAATGCCTGAGAGATACCTCTCTCCATACATATATGATACACATATATATGGACGTCCTCTTTTCCAACACTCCCTTGGGGAGTGCTTACAACAGCGAGCTGTTGCTGGATAGCCATGTGACCGCCCCAACATCCCCCCCCCCCAGTGTATATAATGTACCGTTAGATTATTTCCGTCCGCTCCCCCAAACAGTTCACGACCCCCATAGGGGTCGGGGGTTCACCTTCCCCCTCCCCCACCCCCAACAACAAGGATCCTCTTTTTTGTCCTCCCCTCCCCCCCATTTTCAAGAAATGACCACTCCCCTATAGCACCGCCACCTATACTCATAATCAACATCTAATATGTACAAGCAAAACCCACTATTACCAAAAATATTCCTGGTGTAACCTCTCCATGATATACAATTACCATCACGTTTTCTTCCCTCAAATTCAAAACTTCCATACCGATATCTTGCTGTATGCATAGCCAACCCTTCGGGATCGTTTCACCAGGAACAAATGTATCCGACTACTATCCGTGGCCGTATGCCTTTCCCATTGCATCAATCCCATCACAAATAATCTCATCGATGTAGAAACGATTTTTATACCTCGACCACAACCCTTAGTCAGTCTATATATCCACGCTCGATACCTATGCATACATATATATATAAGGATGAACGAAGCATTTGTTTCAGGGTCAGCCCACTTTATAATTAACTTTATGATTACATCTGAGGAATACCTTTCTTTTGCCTAATATACTCCCACCAGAACATCCCCCTTGTCCTGTTTACCCTCTTTCTCCGCCAGCTTCTCCTCTCATCCAAAATAGCAGGCCCTTTATCTCACAGCATGTCGGGATGTCAACCCGCGACTGCCTACCCGTCCATCAACATCAGACCCCGGCTCGAAAAGTAAATAACGCAGAACCCTGGAGGCGTCGGTGTGGAGGAAGACAGGGGCCTGAGGTATAACAGTCCAGGGGCACAACTGCAGCACAATGACAGCCTAGAGACAGGCCCTTAGCTACAGGACATAGTGGGACAGCTGCAGCACCATGGCAGCTTAGATACAGGCCCTTAGGTAAGGACATAGTGGGACAACTGCAGCACCATGGCAGCTTAGATACATACCCTTAGGTAAGGACATAGTGGGACAATTGCAGCACCATGGCAGCTTAGATACAGGCCCTTAGGTACAGGACATAGTGGGGCACCTGCAGCACCATGGCAGCTTGGAGACGAGCCCTTACGTACACGACATAGTGGGACAACTGCAGCACAATGGCAGCTTAGATACAAGCCCTTAGGTAAGGACATTGTGGGATAACTGCAGAACCATGGCAGCTTAGAGACAGGCCTTAGGCACAGGACATAGTGGGATAACTGCAGAACCATGGCAGCTTAGAGACAGGCCTTAGGCACATGATATAGTGGGATAACTGCAGCACCATGGCAGCTTAGAGACAGGCCCTTACGTACAGGACATAGTGGGACAACTGCAGCACAATAGCAGCTTAGAGACAGGTCCTTAGGTAAGGACAATCATAGTGGGGTACCTGCAGCACCATGGCAGCTTGGAGAAGAGCCCCTAGGTACAGGACATAGTGGGACAACTGCAGCACAATGGCAGCTTAGATACAAGCCCTTAGGTATAAGGACATTGTGGGATAACTGCAGAACCATGGCAGCTTAGAGACGGACCCTTAGGTACAGGACATAGTGAGACATCTGCAGTACCATGGCAGCTTAGAGACAGGTCCTTAGTTACAGGACATAGTGGGATAACTGCAGCACGATGGCAGCTTAGAGACAGGCCCATAGGTTTAGGACACAGTGGGACAACTGCAGAGCAATGGCAGCGTAGAGACAGGCCCTTAGGTACAAATATAGTGGGATAACTGCAGCACCATTCCAGCTTAGAGACAGGCCTTAGGCACAGGACAGTGGGACAGTTGCATCACTATGGCATTGATAGAGATAGTCAGAGAGAGAAAAAGACAGAGAGAATGAGACAGGGAAATACAACAGAGGTATGTGACTGTGAAAGTAGAAAGGAGCCTGGAGGGACATTGGTAGATATGCACAGAGAGCTGCAATCGGGTCATGAGTAGATGATAGATTGGCATAGGGATATATCAGAGAGGGACTACTTTAGGACGAGCTGCTCTTTCCTCCCAGGAGGGCTGGTGTACTGCTCAGATACCTCCGCGTCCCCTTACCCCACCCTCCGTTCCCTCATCCCCTAAGGGAACACTTGAGGGTATAGACCAAACAGTAGGAGCGGATAATGTACTAATACCCTCCCAGGTCAGCGTACCGAGTTGCTCTCTCCCCGAGCTGCTCGCCCATGTCTTTGATGTATTGAGCTCCTTATGGGGCAGGAATGGAGATTAAAAAGGTGAGTTTTGTCTTTTAGTCCTTTAAGGGCTGAATCGATCTTTAATCTGCTATGCCGCCATGAAGTATGAATACATACCGAACCTTCGAGAGAACATCAATGCCATAGGGTTGGCATGATACTTTAATGCAGCATAGGTGAGTTACATGCTAGGCTAGGACTGCATTAATGCATCATAACGACAAAAAGTTCATAAGAGAGTAAAGTACCATGCAACCATTGAAGGGTAACAGCGGTTTGTATGGGTATGGAGGGTGGTCTGGAATCTTAAAATCTTGTCTCCCCAACAATATTATGTAGAGGAGAAGTATGCAGGTCATCATTCTACTTAGGCATTCACATTAAGATAAAGTTAATTATCATGATAGAAATGATACATAAATAGCCACTTAGATGTAGGTCCTATGAACAGCTAGTTATAAACCAGTGAATAGTGGTAAAACAAGGCATTTCGGGCCGGGATTCCGGGATATTATAGCTAGACTAACTTTGTGACCATGCCGGGTTTCATTTTCAATGCAAATTAGACCAATAATCCCAGTTAGTTTCCCTATTTCGAATTGGGGTCCAGTATTATCCTTATATGATATGTAATAGCTTGGAAAATCTGTGTTGTCTGAACTTGTCTGAACTTTGTATGTAAATGAGTATACATATTTTTGTTGATCAAGGCCGATACACAGTGTACAGCAAGTGAGAACTCTCATCTTTATGGGCATTATTTGATTAATAAAATTGCTTTAGCTGCTAATACACTTTAGATCTATCAATAAACTCTGTGCATGCTGCATATGATAATCATATGGTAATGAATTACTCATGGATAATAGGTTACAATGAGTAGACAACACAGTCGTCGGTATAATAGTATACATGGCTGTACCCTACAACCCTTAAGGCTATGAGGCTCTCTCGTGACTCCATTCTTCCCTCATTAACCCTTTAAGGACCACATAGTGATTTAGCCGGCTATAACCCTTTGTTGTCACGATGGATGAATGCAACTATGGTATGTGTACCCACCAATGATGCATTTTTGCATCATGTTGATCATTCGGGAATGTATCAAGCTCGGCATGAGTTATGAATGCAGCACGGAGGGCCAAGGCTGCATTCAGGCAATGACAGAGGGGAAAACACATTAAAGCACTATGTCACCCTTTATGGGTTAACAGACACGCTGTAGCATCATATGGCCGTGCACCCCCTGCACCTACTCAAAGCCCTTTAATGTCATTGGTGCCGACGTCATGTACGTCATTAGGCTCACTCCCTATCCAGTAAGGAACACCCACTCTAGTTTATCTTATCCATAAAGCAGGCCTTCGGTTAAAGATAAGAGGCCCTTGTTGGAGCTTTCTGGCTCAGACTCCTGAGCCTTCCAACAGCACTAGCCCTTTTCTCAACGAGGAAAGTACTATGCATGAAAAGATTATGTGTGCAATCATACAAATAATTTAACCATCGCAGTAAGGTTGTGTTTATGAAAGCAGATTATCATTATCATTAAGTAAAATGATATTGTATCTGTATCACATGGTTGGATTGTAATATTAACATTAAGTGTTCACTCCCCTAATAGAAAATTATATTAAGGTGAGAAGACATGCAGATTGAATGCCTCGTGTGTCCCAGCATCGAGCACCCTTAGTGGGTCAGGAGATATACAGCAAAGGGAGAAGACAGTTGTGTGAAGTGTTAGAAAGGCATGCACAACACCTATAGGTGAGGGAGTTCACATATTGTATGTAGACTCCTCCGTGGCCCTAATTATAATACAGATAGGTTGAGCCACTCTCCATGCATACACAGGCTGCCTCGCCGTACAGTGTTGATGAATGACAAGTAGACCAGCAGTTATACGACTGGAAAGTTATTGCATAGGCTGAGGTATATATATAATGTGAAAATTGTAAATGTATTTCATATTGTAAATGTATTTCAATCCAGGAATTCGATTAGTATTATTGTATTAATCTGGCGGGCAATAAATCAAGTGGCCATGTGGGTTTAGAAGATAAGGCCTGTCAGTTCTAGACATGTTCCTCATAAACATCGGCGTCTAACAGCATCTTCTCGAAGCGTGTATTTCAGAGAATTATGACAATAACGACATTTCTCACCTTGTTGTTTTTCAACAAAACAGGTCCCAGGTCACCTACAGTGCATCGGGTACGGTAGTCCAGTTTCAGCCGGCAACGGAAGCCGGCCGGACCCTGTACTTCCGCTGAGGCTCACGTGATTTCAACCCATTAAGACCCACATCTGTGAGCTTTGATTCATTATACCCTTTGTAGCCCTGATGGACTAGCGAGTAACTACCAGTGCTGAATTCATGCATCATGCCAACCCTATGATTATGGTTGATTCACTTTCGAAGAGTCGGCATGATGTGTAAATGCAGCCTGGTAGTCCTGTGTTACTCACCAGGGCTACATTCATGCATCTCATGTCGAAATATCACATTGAGTCACTCTGTGGCCCTTAAGGGGTTAGGTGTTATTGTGGCTTCACCTGTAGAAGACAGGAGTTGTTAGGGAGTGCTCATTTTTTTAACAACAGAGGGGTCGAAATGTTTAACCCCCCCCCCCCGGCAGGCCGAAAAATCGCATGCGTTTGCGCCCCTTTGTAGCATAGTAACGTGCGGGATTGTTCCCTCAAAACAGGTTGAATTAGTTTGACCCCACCCCCGGTCAAGGGGTCCAGATATTTTACCCCCCCCCCTGTTGTTAAAAAAATGAGCACTCCCTTAGAAGGGTAGAGTTTCACTTCAGATGTAGGTCCGTCGTATTTCACCCTTTCAGGAAGGAGAGGTTCTTCATTGTAAGTTCTTGTTGTCATGATGCATAAAACATCACTAGTGAGTATGAACAGTGCCAGGTGGCCTGGTGTGAGGCCCCTATCCCTAAAACGGCCTCTATCCCTCAAAATTGGCCCGTTTGAAAAATAGGGACCAGGTGAGGTCCCTATCTGCTAAACGGTCCCTTTCTCTCAAAACGGTTTGAGACATAGGGCCTATGTGAAATCCCTAAGTCACAACAATTGTTGGTGTGTCCCTATCCTTCAAAAGCTAATACCCCACGAAAATATCCTATTTGTTATACAGGCATGCATCAGATGAAGTCTGTATGTGGTAAATAGTCCCTATATTGTTTGAAACAGAGCCCATGTGAAGTCCCCAAATCTCAAAATGTAGCATTCCAAGTGTTCCAACAATGTATATATACATTTACATATCTTATATTCCCTTCCCTGTTGTATGTACATCATAAATAGGATATGTGAGATAGGGGCTATTTGAAGGTAGTCCCTATGTCTTAAATATTTGTGGGATAGGGAGCTTTTGACATATAGGGAGTTCAAGTGGGCTCTAAGTCCCCAAACGATAGCACACTAGTTGTCAGGTAGGTGAGTTATATGTAACCCTTTAACTTGAGGTGCGCATATTGCTTTGAATGTGCATTGACCTTTGATGCGTGAATGCAGCTCTGGCAAAGGGACCTCTTCACATCTACCCAATAGGAAAGAGTATCTCCATCCCATAAACTGAATATACCTGTTCATACTCAGTATTGTCTTCAGAAATATCTCTTCTTCGAAAGATGTCGGCCGTAAATAGAGTTGACTTGAGACAGGTTGATATGTCAACGCACCATAAGCATAATATATTCTTTTTTCCCCCACGAATTCGGGAGTTGTTCTGAATGAGCTCCCTGCAGAGTGCCCGGTAGAGTGTGTTCGCCCCGTCTTTTGAATATAGAAAAGAAACAACTGGGGTTTTCTTATACGTAGTGCCTGCACTATTATAGGACAGCATTGTTCAACTCATGATATCGTATAGCAGCCACCAACTACCATTCTCGTATTGGGGTAATGGAGTGGTAATATATTAACAATTGGATGGAGGGGGGGGGTGGTGGTGAGGATGCACACGACCCCTCTCTGTTATAAAATGTTCACGCCCTAAGGGAGTACTGACTCCTTCTATTCTATGCCCCAGTCTGAGACAAAGCCTCTTTAAGAACCCATCGACCGGCAGTTAAAAAGAAACTGTTAACGCTGACATAGTCTATATCCTCTCGCGGTGGGATTTCTTTGAAGAAGCAATATGATATTCACGGCGTGAAGGACTCAGCTTCAAGCAGTGAAAATCAATGCTAGTGATTGGAGCCATAGTGACATGCAGCACTCTATATCACAGTGTGGGGCTGTAGTTAGCCATAGAGCGGGATAAGAAGCTGGCTTGGGGGCTAGTATTATATCTGTGTGGTAATGTGAAGTAAATGATGCGATTCATGTATTAAAACAGTTTTGATTTGCAATTTTTGATGTTGAGGCCTGGGTTTGAGGGATAATTCTGAAATCAAAGAAGTATTATAAACACCTAACAACACATGTCATTGAGGAAGCTGTGCAGTAATACTGAGATAGTTATATTACCATATCTTGTAGGTGCATGAGAATGTTCTCTTTTATATATTGAATTCCCATGGAAATCCTATTTTGAATACTGACGTACAAAGCTCCGTTACGATAGTATAATACTATAGGCCTACTATAACATGATGTAGAACCACTATGCCGTTTTATACACCTGGCCTAGTTCTAACCTAATCCAGTACGGTATGTTATACAAGGTGCATAATACATCATATACCTGTCTCCTTATGATAAGGTGATCCCCCATCTCTGGTACAAAGAGTCGCATCACCATGGTTACCAACCCATACCAACACGTGGTCTCGAGCACCACGAGACCTTGACGAGGCTTAGATGTGCGCATGCGTGGTTGATCCCCCTGGGTGGCTGGTAGAACGTCATAGTGAGGGGTCAAGTAGGTACAAACCCGCGATTAAAAATTAACTCCCCCTGATCGTGCCGCATACGCCTCTCTTAAAGATGTACATCTTCAGCGACAACAGCGCCACTGTGGCAAGTAGCTAAACTAGGAGTGCACAATTAAGCCTTCAGGGGCCACAAGGGCGATCATGCATTATGCCCTTGGTTGTTATAATGTTTGAATTCAACACTGGCGAGTAACTCGACAGTGATGCATTCATGCATCAGGCTGAACCAACAAAGGGTCAGCATAGTGCATCAATGCAGTGGCGGTGAGTTACTCGCCAGTGCAGTGTTGGTGTCACATGTTGATTCAAGGTAATCTGTTGTCATCAAAGGGTTAAAAACTACACACTTATAAGCAACACTTCTTGTAGACATCCTCCGCTGTCTTTTCCCCTGTCTGCACACATCTGTAACCTGTCCGTAGTGGTATACTGTATTGCATGTTCCTGTTTATATTCTTGGCACCCTAACTCAAGCTAGCTGCCAACGTATTCATTAAACATAGCACAAGGATATTGCACTCATCCATGCCAAGTGGACTGTTTGCAATTCATATGATCTTGTACTGAATCATATTGCCAAACTGTTGTCATTGTGCAAATTACTGATACAGCATTCAAATAAATCATTATATATGATTGTTTTCGATAGGTCCCGTTTTTATAAACATACTTTTCTATCTACTAATCATGCCTAGATGAGCTACGCTCATCTGTGGTAGGACTAATAAGCCCAATTTTGGACTAGTATCGGATTTTGTATTATATAATAATGTGGTCTTGGTGATGAGCAAGCCCCCTAAAATATGTATGAATTAAGCTATATACCTTGAACCACTAATAGCAGTCGATTTATTTAAGAAGTTATCTATTCAACTAAGGATTTAAATCGTTATCAACTCAACAGCAAAAGGTATGATCCAATGATGATACAGATATGCGATTTCCATTTGATTATTTTATGTAAGAAGTTTGTAAAACACAATCACATCTTTGGATCAAGTACATGGGTGCGAGCGATTACAATATAGCAGGAGTGGAAATTAAGAGCACAAGCATAAAGCAGAGATAATGTCACATAACACAAAGGTATACGGCAATGGCATGTACAATTGCCGTTTTCCATTTTTGGTCGAGTACAATGATTCTAAGAGCAGCGTTTGTATATAAACCTATTTCCTTAAGGCACAGTTAGAGTGGTCGGTACCTAAAGTATGGCACGTCGTGATATACCGCAATATATCACACAAACACCTATTTATTATACACCTTAGCAGCTCGATGGTATCTCAAACCACTTTTGCTCCCACCCTGACACGTGACACCTCCGACATTATGCAGGCTAAGTAATTTTATGATAGTGGTTCCATGATCCCATGGATGCGCTGATATAAAGCATAGCCTCCGATGGTAATGATTATGGATAATGAAATATTTCTTTAACACTGACATATATTATTTTGATTAAGCGCCTGTATTGTATACGTTTAGGGGATAAGCAGACCGCCAAATATTTAATACACCGGGATGGTATCATGACTATACGACAGTGGTGTAATAAACAGGCATACCTTCTACCCGAGATCAGACCGCCGCTGCCTGCAACCTACAAATAAGACTACTTAAGAATATCAGATTTAATCACCATGCTATATCTCCTTCCTCCAGGCAGTAAATGGGATGGCCAAGTGGTGTGGTAGGGGTGGGGTAGGCTCAGAGAGGGACTCAAGGCCTACCCCGGGCTAGGATCGTCCTCCAGGGTGGATAACTTGGCCGTGGGTGAGATGAAAGCAGAACCTGCATGGCCAGGCTGTGTGTGAGTATGTGTGTGGGTGGGTGGGGCTGATGTAAGCCCTTTAAGGGCAGCAGCGTGCTTAATAGGCCTACACTTTGCCCTTTAGCCGTTATGATTGCAACAGAAACACAACCCTACCCAGCTAGCGTATATATCTATGCATTATGATAACCCTACAGGGCTACTGATAGAGTCCCGAAGGGTCGGTATGATGCACTAATGCAGCACCAGTTAGTTACCTGCCAGCGCCGCCTTGGTGCATCTTACCAACACATAGCCTTGAATCTTTATGGCAGCATGCTGGCATTAAAGGGTTAATAAGGGAGTGGGTGGGGCGGTCTCTTTGATGTGCCTACCTGTGCCCCTGATGTGGGAGGCGTGGCAGGGAGGGGGCGGGGTCTGAGCCTCATGAGCTACTCACCAGAGCCCCTGGAGTAGCTCACCTATACGCCGAGCAGCGTGCTCCTTCGGCCCCTAATGAGACACCCTTAACCCTTTTAGGGTCGTATAATGATTTAATGCCTTATCTCATCGTTTGTATGAATGGCGTGTAACTCGCCTAGGCTTCATTCAAGCATCATGCTGACCCTCAAGGTTTGACATACTCTCGAAGGGTTGGTATAACGCAGGAACGTACCTCCATGCAAGTAGACTCACCAGGGTTGCATTTACCCATCATGGCGACCAAGGACATGACACTTCAAATGACTATGTGGCCCTTAAAGGGTTAATTACTGGCTCAAGGCAGGATCCCCCCGCCTTTTTCTGCACCAATTTACCAGTAATGCCACACATAGAGAGGTAGGAAAAAGACCAGCCTGGCATATAGATAATGATGGGAAAATACCCACAGGGAGGATCGTGTTTTATTCACCATGTTGTTTGCCATGCATACATCCCCCCTTGCTTGCTCATCTCTAAGAGGCGGCGGTAAAACCGAGTTAATGGGGGCCTGGCTAATTAATTAGAAAACATTTACCACTCATTAACCCATCAAGGCCCCTGACTTATGGCAGTGATGGACAAGGTTGGGCATGTGCTTGGATCCTGCCTGTCAGAGACTTGCTTACAGAGTCTATATATATGCAGGGGCAATAATTGCCGAACCACCTTCCGATCTTTCCGCTTTTGATACTAGGGAAATATTATGCCGCCACACAGAAAGGATGCTCACCTTTTTGAGAAAAAAAACAACAACACGGGAATACATTTTCTTTTGATAATGAAAAAAAAGTAGACCCACCAAGGGATATTAAATGTGTGCTCAAAATCGACCAGAATCAAGCAATTCATTCACAATAATTCGCGATAGCTTTGTAAAGTTTTTCATAGGATTTCCTTTGCAAAATAACATTTGATCATAGCATATAGGCACAAACAGTATGTGTCTAATTGGCAGTAGGTACAAAGTAGCCATGTTAATAGTACCCCATGCATCTTTTGTCGTTAACTCCATTTGAGAAGCCATTCTGGGGAGAACTACTGGTGTGGAGTTTGTTACAGTTCGCTGTACCATCTCCATGACAGATAGCACACCAGAGTCTAATCACATCTTTGCATAATACAAGGGCCTCCGCATAGTAGCCGACCAGAGTCATTCATCAACGGGAGACCCTCTTACTTGTGAACTAACTTCCACTACTAGCGCTTAAATGGACAAGCCATTTATTGGCATATGGGAGATGGACTATGGTGGATATGGGGATGGTTGAAAAGGCAATGTTGGATAGGGGATAGGTGATAAGGTTATGGTGGATAGGGGGATGGATGATAAGGCCATGCTCGATATGGGGAGGTGATAAGGCAATGGCAGAGGGAGGGGTGATAAGGTCATGATGGATAGGGGGATGGGTGATAAGGCCATGGTGGATATGGGCAGGTAATAAGGTGATGGTACAGGGAGGGGTGATCTTATTTTATCAGGTGGCTTCCGTATGAAGCTAGGCTCTGAATTATGTAGGCTACTTAGAATAGTTGCAGACATTCAAGAGGTGTAAATATTATTCAATTGAGAAAAATATTCCAAAAATTCCAAAGATGACTCAAAAAGAAATTAGAGAAAAAACAAGGGTCGGCCCTGTTCTCCAGCGATGGTCGGTTGCCTAAATAATTAGGAACGTTTCTCTTTGATCTAACCATCTCTTAAGACTATGACAAAGCTAAGTATTCTCCGTTAGGTCATTAGAGACTTATCGTTTATCTAGCAACAAATGTTGGACGGAGCAATTTTATTGTATATATATATAACTATGTAGGCCTATGTTAATAAATCTGTCTATGAGAACCTGAAGTCAGTTTCTTCTCTCGTGCTGAAACCATTACCCTAGAGCTAAACGACCAAACTCAAGCCGTGGTCTCGCTTTCTTTTGCGCCTATAACGAGATGAATTCGCCCTTGTGCTGTGTCCTGTAGTTGGGACAGCAAGGTGCGTACAGGGCTTATACGTTATTGTGCCCCCCCCCCCCCCCCTCTACACACACATTCTTCACCCCAACACCCCAGCACCCTCAAGTTGAGAGGAGGGCTCCTGCGTATTTTGGTATTCTGCTGGTGGCCGACGGCTCGTCCTGGCTCGCCGGTAACAAGGTTTGTAAGAATGGAAGCAGGCGGCGATTTATGACGGAAGCCGGTAACAATCGGATCAACGCCGACACCAGCGAAGCCTGCCCAGCCCAGGCAGCAAGACGGGAGTGTGGGGTGGAGGGTGGGGGCGGGGGGTCTGAGGAGGGCGAGGGGGGCAGGCTGGGGAGGCAGGTAAGATTCGTAGGGAGCGATATACCGGGAGAAATAGACAGAGAAAGACAGAAGGATAGAAACTAATTGGGGTGAGTAGGAGGCGCGGGCATCTATAGTCAGCTTTTATATAGGGTCTGCTTGATAAAGGGAGACGATAACAACTCAGCAGGACTACTCAGAGAGTGTCTCTTTGTGATGTAGTGGGTATGTTGGCTGGTTTCCCATCCCATATATAGTGTTAAATAGTCACCTATCATATTATCATGTTGACGATGAGCTTATCTGAGTAGTTGATCCGATTGTTACTGGCGTCCATCATAAATCGCAATGTCTACCTGTGAGCTATACGTGCTTGAGGTACAGGGGGATATAAAGGTAACAGTACACCGCCTCCACCTCGCGGCTTTTCTCCAGTTAGCTCTGTTACAATACTCCTACCCCTCCCCCCCCCCTACACACACACACACTACCACGCCTCCTCCTGTACCTCAGACACGTAGCTCACAGGTAGACAATGGCCTTACTAGAGGTCACACCCGGGGTTAGTCCTCCCACCATTCTGAGGCGGAGGATCGTGATCAGAATAGCTCTCTGGGCGGTTCAAATCTCTAGCAAAGGTGTCGATCTCCGAGCAGAAGATGGATCCACGGTTGCATGAATAAACATAGATCATTCGCCATTGGATAAAGATCCATATCCGCACAGAGAAGTAATCGTCTTCGACATGGGCGCCATTTTTCACTACTGAATGTCTCTCCACCTCCAACCAAAGCCGCTATCTCTGCAGGGGAATAATTGGAGACGTGACAATTAGGAATGGTAGGATGGTCCGACGGCTAGGAGAGGCCAGTAGGGGCTACCAGACGTGGGGGATCATAATATTATGGTAGATTCACCATGAGTCAATCACGTGCCCTAAGCCAGCAGTTAAATTTCCTAGTGATGTATACATACATACATGTATGATGAAACATCCAGTGGTTCTTTGATGAACCGAATGACACTTAAAATGTACAATTATTCATAAAATATATGTAGGCAGATATCAATCCAGGTGTCCGACACAAAGGAATCTACCCTAACATGTGAGCAGCCACACAGAATATAATATCTACCGTTGTCAATTCTCCAGTCATTTCTGTATAGAAAAGACAACTTCTGAGCTACGTTGGTTTACAAATTACTGACGGCTCTTGCTACGGCACAAACTGCATAATGAATTAGATCCTCATAGGTTTCAGAAGATTTTCAGAAGCGATTATACCAGCCTTTAGTGAGAAATAAGCCTACAATGCATTAATGGATATTACTGGTCGATCCAAAATGATTTAGACTCCTGCATACCCTTAAGTGAGGGTCCCAGCGTGTGTGTGTGTTAATGCTGGTGATGGTGGCTGAGCTGCTCAGAGCAATTGGATAGAGCAGGTGCTTAATGGTGTATGTCACTCAGGGCTATACTGGTGACATTGAGATGAAAGACCTCCTCCTCCACCTCCTATACACACGCTCTATTCAGCCTCTTCCACATCACCACTCCTCCATGTACCCCCTCCTAGTGCACCCACCTCCTCCATGTACCCCCTCCTACACCCACCTCCCCCATGTACCCCCTCCTACACCCACCTCCTCCATGTACCCCCTCCTACACCCACCTCCTCCATGTACCCCCTCCTCCACTCACCTCCCCCATGTACCCCCTCCTACACCCACCTCCTCCATGTACCCCCTCCTACACCCACCTCCTCCATGTACCCCCTCCTCCACTCACCTCCCCCATGTACCCCCTCCTACACCCACCTCCTCCATGTACCCCCTCCTACACCCACCTCCTCCATGTACCCCCTCCTACACCACCTCCTCCATGTACCCCCTCCTCCACCACCTCCTCCATGTACCCCCTCCTCCACTCACCTCCCCCATGTACCCCCTCCTACACCCACCTCCTCCATGTACCCCCTCCTCCACTCACCTCCCCCATGTACCCCCTCCTACACCCACCTCCTCCATGTACCCCCTCCTACACCCACCTCCTCCATGTACCCCCTCCTCCACCACCTCCTCCATGTACCCCCTCCTCCACCACCTCCTCCATGTACCCCCTCCTCCACCACCTCCTCCATGTACCCCCATCTACACCCACCTCCTCCATGTACCCCCTCCTCCACCACCTCCTCCATGTACTCCACTGAGGGTTATTTCACTCGTGAAATAACCCTCAGTGAGGAACTCTACTCATGCACCTTTGTCTATGTACCCCCTCCTACACCCACCTCCTCCATGTACCCCCTCCTACACCCACCTCCTCCATGTACCCCCTCCTACACCTCCCTCCTCCAGTGCCTGTAGGCCGCCATTCAGCTGACCCGTGTGGTTGCCATCGTTACCTGGGACTGGAGAAGCTAGGTGTAAATCAGAAGGCGTGGAGTCGGGCGCTGGGGCGGGGGAGGGGGGATGGAGGTTGGTCGGAGTACTGAGGGCCCTACCTATATACATATATATATATATATATATTTATTTATATATATATATATTTATATATATATATATATATATATATATATATATATATATATATATATATATATATATACATGTATATATATATATATATATATATATATACATGTGTGTATATATATATACCAAATATTATTTAAACCATTATGATTATTGTACATCATGATCATTACTCATTAGACATATAATGTCATATATATATATATGCGACCAGCTATACATCTGCATCCCACTCCAGGATATCAAACACAAAAGTCAAAGTTGAGCGTTCAGCCATGTGGGCGACGCACTCCGACTATACATAGCACTGCAAATATACCAAGTCTGTGTGCAGCCCTTTACTACAACTAATTAAAATCTAGTTCCTGCTTGACTCAACTTGTTTACTAAGACAAGAGTTAGTAGTCTGAGGGATATCACAGTAGGAGAACTGGGGCCCTACAACTGAGGACTGGAGTTCCTTCATACTCATAGGGAGACTGATTTCCCTGTGCCTGCTCCTGCGAGTTAGCATTTTAGTTTTCTGGTTTCAATACTGAATATTTGAACCATTATCAATAATAGAGCCGCATGGCATTACTAAATAATGAGCTATTTAGACGTCTGGGTCTGCCAACGAGCGGCTCACACCAGCCCAGACGTGTTGTCATCCCCACCCTGAGCTGCTCTCTGTGCATTGTTAACCCTGTAAGAACGGCATATTGCCAACAGCTGTGCCCTTTGTCGTAATGATGCATGCATGCATCCCTGGTGAATAACTCACCGGGATACATTTAAATATCATGCCAAATCTTTAGGAGCTTAACAACGGTATATATGCTCAGTATGGTGTTTGAATGCAGCCCTGGCGAGTAACTCACCACGGCTACATTCATGCACCTTGACGACGCCGGGCATATTGCATAAAAGCACTAACGGTCCTTAAATGTTAATGGGGTTGGGGAGCCGCTCGGCCTTTGCTCTCTGTTAATAACAGGTTAATTTCCTTGAAGGCATTAATTAATGTCATTAACCCTTTCAGTTAAATCAGCCTTTTATTCCCAGCGCGAGGAGCAGCTCATCCCTAACGCTCCTTCTTTTAACGGATGTAATTTCAAATCGGCCGAGCGGAATTGCTCACATGGGGGGGGGGTGTGTAGGAGGGGGACTAAGTTTGTTGGGGGAGGGGGGGGGGGGTAGGAGGATTACTGGGAGGATTGAAGGAGGCTATAGAGCACCGAAACGCCAAATGCGATTCTTTTTTAAAGTGTTGTTCAATTCTGTTTAACTAAATTGCTGATATGAACTAGAACTAGGACTAGCCGCTAATAATGTGTACGTATACACTGGTAAATAAAATCCTCTTCCAATAACGTATATATCAGTATAGACTGTATACATGATGATGTCTGAAATGTTTTCAACTATTTTAAGGCTCTACCTGAAAAGTCATAGACGTGCATGCATGTAATCCTTTGGAGTAAGTCGCTATTGCTGCATTCATGCCTCATACCGAGTGTTCGGAAGTATTTCAGTCCAATATGGTCGGCATAATTCTTAAATTCAGCCCTGCACGGCGAGTCTATCCAGGACTGTGCCAGAGAAGCATGCCTTTATTTAAGAGCAAACTTACCCGAGGCCGCTGAAGAATTAACCCTTTAAGGCCAGCCAAAATCCTAAAGGCCAACTCTGGGGGCGGGGCATTTTTACAGGAACTTTCCCTGGGCTGAGCCTTTGCTGAATCCCATAGAGTTATGATGACTATAGTTGATGCTCGGCCAACCGTGGCATCGACTATAGTTGATGCTCGGTCCCTCATGGCATCAACTATAGTTTATGCTCGGCCCTAAGGGGTTAAATTAAAGCTTTAGCATAACGGGTATTGCATGACATTCAAAAAGAGGAGTGGCGCAGTGACCTTGAAGGTAGAAGCAGGAGCAGGGTGTTACCTGAAGCTGGAGAACCTCCTCCAGGGTGTAAGAGGACCGGGATGGCCTCCATGGTGGTACAGGGTCACGTGGGTGGAGGTGGGGTTTATGTTTCCTATTGTAGCTCCTGTGCCCCTAAGCTAGTAACCTTCAAGCAGATCGTATCAAGCAGGGAGCCTGTGACAGATCTCTTCTTATAACTTTAGGATGACTTCCAGGTTGTCTGTTCCAACCCACCTTAAAGTTCGGAGTTGTTCTCTGATCGCACTGACATGACTAGCTCCACTGCCACCGTGCTATTCGACTCCTTTTGGAGACTTCTTATTCTTCTCCCTCCATTCATACTGTTTAAAACAGGTTTTATTGGCAAATGAACGTGTACATCGGGGATACGCAGCGTGGTGGTCTCATTTAAATTCTCCTAGTAGTATAGGGAAATAAAGGTATGTCCAAGTGGTATGCTATTTTGTTGTAAGAACGCTGCTAGTAGAGGGGAATGGACATGCAAGCCAAGTGTAGTATTAAGGGTATGCAGTTTGGACAGGGAGGGGGTGGATTGATGCTACACTGTCAGAAGTTAGTGTAGCTGCAACCAAAATGACGTCCTTTTATACTTTACATCTACAGTATAAAAGGACGTATTTCTGGTTTCGAAACCACTACACTAACTTCTGACAGTGTAGTAGTACAGGGAAAAACAAAGTTCCTAAGCAGTATGCAGTTTGATGGTTAGAATGGGGCTAGTAGTATAGGAAAACGATTGTGAATAAGGGTGGTCAAATAACGATTAAGCACTAAAAATGGATTTTTGATAAGCGCCTGTCTTGTATAAGCCCTGGGGATAACCAGCCCGCCACCAAAGTTATAAGCGCCGGGCGCTTAAACACGACGGTACGAGTATGTCCTATATGTTCATGCAGCTTGGTGGTCGGATTAATGCAAGTAGTATAGGGAAATGAACGTGTATAGCAGGTATGCCTTTTAGTAGTACTTCTGCAGTTTAGTGGCTGGATAGATGCTAGTTGTATAGGGAAATAAACGTGTAAATCAGGTTTATCTAGAATTCAGGTTAATGATTGGAATGGTGCTAGTAAGATACGGAAATAAATGCATACCGTATCGTCGCATATAGGTGCCCGGGCAGCTATTTATTTGGGTACCCCTGTACCCCAGGCTCCTAATCAAATCAGGCAGCTATTCAAGGCCCGGCAGTTATTGTTTTAGGGTCAAGCACCCCCTACCCATGGAAAAATAGAGCTCATAAGAGTAGACTCATAAGGTATTTAATAGCAAAACCAACTTGTGTTTGTAGTTGTTATTTGAAACACATGCTAACATCTGGTGTATAGGAGGCACACTAATTGATCAAAGGTGCTAAATTCTTAAGTAAACACCCCAGCATCCCCCCAACCCCCCTTACCCCGGGCCCCTACCACAGGGTATACCATGCAATAAGTAACACATTAAAAAATCCCCTCACTGATGGAAACCCCCGGCTCCTATTCAAGGCACGGCACCTATTGATTTCAAAGCCCTATTACCCCTGGCTCCTATTCAAAACAGGCACCTATTCAAAACCCGGCACCTATATGCGACGATACGGTATAGCAGGTATGCCTCTAAGTAGTGTGCAATTTGATTGTCAAAATGAGGCCACCAGTGCAGGGAGTGAACGTCTAAATCAGGTATGTTTAATATAGTATGCAGTAGAATGGTGCTAGAAGTGTAGGGAAATGAACCTGTATAGCAGAACTTCTGCCCTTTAGTAGTGTGCAGTGGGCCCGTCAGAAGGAGGCTTGTAGTTCACGGGAATGAGGTCTGAATCAGGTAGTATATTTAAGTAGTATGTAGTGTGATATGGCTAATACAGGGAAATAACTAAAGTATACTTGCCGTTTGGTGGTCAGATTGATGCTAGCAGTATAGGGAAATGAACGTGTATAGCTGGTTTGCCCGTTAGTAGTATGTATACATTGTTTTTCTACATGCAGTTTGGTGGTCGAGAGAAATGAACGTTTAAACCATGTATATTTTAAAGTGGCATAAGCACCGAGCGTATCTCACTCACAATTCTAGTAGTGTTCTAGTGTACTATGTGGTTAAGTGCGAGTGGTGAGACTGCCCATTTAATACAGCATTGACGAGTAGCCCGTAAGGGCATTATTCCTGCATCATGCTGACAATATGAAATACTAGATGTAATCGCTATGCTGCTCTTAAACGGTTAATAGAGTGCACATGGACAGAATTGGGTTGCAATGATGAGATAGGACCAGGAGGGACTCATGGCAGAAGTATCATTGTGCCAGGCACATCCCTACACAGAGACATCAATAACCCCTTAAGGACGGCATGCTACCTTTAAGCAACAGTTGTCGTCATAATGCACCAAACCAGTGTTGGCGAGTAATTCGCCCACACTGCATTGTTGCATCATGCCTTCCCTACTCGATTGTATCACTCCTGTTGGATTCGCATGATGCATCATGAATGCAGCCCTGGCAAGTAGCTCACCACGGCACCACATTCATGCCTCATGGCGACAAGAATAGTGTATTAAGACACTATGATATACTTAAAGGGATAAGAATCCTGACTATGCTGAGCATACTGATCCATAGCAGACTCATCCTATCTGCTCGCCCCTACAGCTCCCCCGGGGTAGCAGTAATGGATGCGGCATGTGGAGACGTGTTTATCAGTCACATCAGGGCCATGCTTCGCTGCTCACAGCAATGTAAACAATATTCACCCTGAGCATTAAGTCGGTGGTTATACCCTACGCTACCCTCCAGGGGCCCACTCCTTAAGGTACTCCTGCAGGGCCCTCACAAACCCTCAATCCTACTGTGCCTTTTCTATCTATTCTATATCATAGAAACTAGGCATTCATCTGCTAGTAGTACCCGCTATAGGGCCTATCCCTAAAAGGGCACATATTACTTGAATTAACTATGGCCTTTGTCATCATGATGAATTCAGCCCTGGTGAGTAACTTAGTGCTGCATTCAAACATCCTATTGACAATACAGGGTTGATAAACTCACTAAATTTGAAGTCGTAATGATGGATGAATACAGCCCTGGTGAGTGCAGTTGCCAAGGCCACATTCAGACATAACGACAACAAAGAGTGTTACACATTCATTTTACACACCATATGTAAGTATTAAATGGCTGAGTAAGAGAGTAGCACGAGCTTTTTCACTGGAAACAGATGAAAACCAGATAGAAAACAGGGTCCAAATTGTTATGTGCCCCACCCTGCCCAAATCCACCCATTGTTAAAAAAGTTGACCACTTCCTAACCTTATTCCTCTAGTGGCCCCATCTACCCAACCACCACTCTAGCACAAAACACGAGGCCCCATCTGCGTCTTACACGTGCCCAATAGAGCGTGAAGACCCAGGAGCAGGAAGCTGCTCCTAAGAGGCACTACGCATGCGCAGGAGGTGTTGGGGGATAAGTAGGTTGTAGGGACGCCGTCACAGTCACGTGACTGTGGGATGAGAGGACAAGTTGGCGTCTTCAACTGAATTAACCAGAGGCTATTTGTCTGTATCCTGGCTCTGGTACAGGCCTGCCTGCTCCACACGCCAGCCCTTTAAAGTACCGCATGGCACTATGCCCTTTGCTGTCATATGATGCATGAATGCAGCCATGGCGAGTACTGCATTTAAGCATCATGCCACCACTACAAGGTACATGTATGCATTCCCACATGTTTGGGAGGATGCTTTCAAGAATGCAGGTACGATGGGTAAACTCACCAAAACTACATTCATGCATCATGATGACAAACGGTAAAGTACCTTGTCGACAAAGGACACAGTACATTGAAACAATATGCGTCCCTTAAAAGAGTAAACATATAGGGTACACATGATAATGCAGCTTTCTTTTTGTCCCTCACCAGTAACATTCCAAACGGTGCGTTATGTAATCACAATGAGATAATGATATTATTTTCACGTGATTTTATGTAAGCTTCATTTGAACTGCAGTTTGAAAACTTAAGATTCCCAGATTTGTAGATTGTCCACAGATGCCTCCAGGACATTCATCTTTCAAGGCCTGCTTGATACTAGTGGGGTAACATAGGTTTTGTCTATATAGTGCACCTACCCTGGAGTCATATTTCCTTTGTACAGGGCTGAGATAAGGGATCAGAGTGTCTCACATGGTGGAAAAGATATGGCATCCTATATCAGACTCATATTGAAGATGAGGTTCTAGGGCACTATTTACTAATATGTGCAGAGCACTAAACTGTCATGTACAATTTACTTTACATCTACGCACAATGAGGTCAATTTTCATGTAATTTATATAAATCAATTGGGAGGTGGTATTACTAACAAAAAGTCATCGATTTGTTAAATGTTAGGCTGTACGGTTTGTGATCAGCTGATCCCATAATACAAATCAGAATATGTTATTTCATGTGTGTCCCAATTTCTGGCCACCCAGTCATGGCTCCGAAATGGAGTAATTATTTTGGCAGGATTTAGAGCCAAATCCGGGAAGAATCCGTTTTAAATAAAACAAAAACGGAGCTTAGAAAATCTCAAATCGAAAATGAATCCTTGTTATTGAAAATCGATAAATTGATTAAAGCTGACGATGGTTTCTGAGACACGTTACCACAAAAAGCGGGAAGGAAATGGAGGAACAAGAAAATTAATAGTCTTCCACATCCAAAAAAGACTAATAAACGATTGAGGGTCGCAAAACAAAGCTCGAAAATGTTCTAAAGGAGATAAAAAGTGGAGAAACCAGAACCGCCACTTGGTTGTAAAGAAAGCACCATTGGTATGACACGTGGAGAAGAAAGGGGTCCCCGGAATAAGCCACCGCTTCTAAAAATGAAGACCAAAAAGTGACGCGAAAAGAGGAGAAATTACCGATGGGATTAGCCCAATAAGGGCTGCATAGTGCTTTGCTGCGATATATTCATGAGTGTCGCCATGCTCCATGAGTATAGCCTTCGGGTACATAATAGCTATCCTGAAGGGTAAGCACAAAGTACGAATAGAGCACTTGTAAAATTAATAGCCAGGGGTACATCATGATGAAATGTGGTATTCTGCATGAATATAGTATGCCGGCCTTAGATGGTTAAATTTTGGCTGTGGCAGAAGGTGCTGTAGGAGGGCAGGTTAGAGAACAGTAAGTGAGGTATAAGGTGGGATGAAGGTCGGGCAATGTGTGTGGGGGGGGGGGGGCGGTTAGTTAGGGACAGGCGCAAAATGAGGAAGTGGGGGGATTAGGTTGTCAGGCAGGGATCATGGCGGTTTAAAGGGGGCACCCCTACCCCCACCCCAACCCCCCACATGGAAATAATTGATAGGTAAGGAGTCTGTAAGGGCTACCTCTACACCAGGCCTCCTCCCTGGTGACAGGGAGAGGCAGGCTAGGGGGGGCGCAGGATGGGGTGCGTGGGTGTACTGGAGGAGTTGTGGGGCTTAACCCTTTGAGGCCAGATAACGCTTTTAGGCTCGTATCCATTGTTATAATGCCATCCATGCAACAGCAAGTAAAGCACCAGTTCTGCATCGGCGCTGACCCAAAGTCGATGCATCAATCTTGTATAGGGTCCGCCTTAGGGAGTTACTCACCAGGGCTGCATTCATGCATCACACCGATAAAGGGACATTGTTCATCAAATTAAAGCACTATACCTACCGTAAAGGGTTAAAAACAGTCCTCCACTGCTAGTCCTCATTCGTACTGGTCTTGTTAAGGACAAGGGTCATTTATCCTGCCGTTACCAGCCACTTTGGTGGCCATTGCTGGCTGCAGGGGGTGAAGGGTGTCCAATTAGTGACCACCCCGAGGTCACAGAGGTACTGACTACTGCACTTGTGGATATCTATACTTACCAAAAAGACATCTGTCTGAGGATGCTCCACGTAACTTCTAGGCAGTCAGAATATCATTTCTGCATGTATGGCTGCTGGTCTCACGTTGGAAAGTTTTTCTTTTCCAACATGACGTGTCTTTTTTTTAAATATTTTTTTTAGGTTGAGTGACCCCCTCCCCCTTCATACACATAATTATCATCCTTTCGGCGTGGCTGCTCACGTTTCCTTATGGACATAGGTATAAATGTACGATTGAAGATCTCAGTTTTCTAGGTGAGATACATGTCATACCTTTGGCACAATATAACTGATTTTCCCACGCTAACATTAGGCCAAATAAAAAAAAAGGTGTGTTTCAGGTTACCCGACCCTACCTAGCAAAACAGGGCCGACCCTAGAAATTTTTATGCAATTTAAAAAAAAATAAAAAATTTTGGGGTCATTTTGGGGCTATTTAAGGGTCGATCTGATAGTTCACGAGTCGAGGCGGTCGTCGGCGAGTTGGCATTGTAATTCGTGAGTCGATTTCTGGGTACTTTTCAGGCTAAAGTAAAAAAATAAAAAAATAAAAAATAAAAAATCCGACCTACCTACCCTAGATTTTCAGACCATGTAACCTGAAACACACCTTTTTTTTTTTTGGCCTTACTACCGAATCACATTATATCTATATTCAAATTGCGTTTAATTATCTCCCAAAAAATATCAGTATCCAAGCCAGTTTACCAATTGCGAAGAACAGTGTCCATATCTTTTCACAATATTGATGAACAATGCTACATTATAGTGTGACCGTTTGACCCTCTACATGTCCCATTAGCACCATTAGTGGTGGTTAGTACGGCTATATTGTATAAACAATAATAGGGCACAGGGACAGTACTTACACAGCAATTTGAGACCGTTGTTTTACACATAGTACTAAGGCACACATGTTATTGTCTCGTCTCCGGTATGCTCGCCTTACCTTTTCCCATAGATGACAGTCATGCACCTGAGAGTCACCCCCCCCCCCCCCCCCCACCTCATCACGCCCCCGTCTCCCCCCAACACCAGTCTCATCTTTCCTCATTTTCCAGCATCAATTTTATCATTGGTCTCTCTGTGGATCGTCCGGCCGACCCCCAAGTGCTCCATACACCCACCTACCGCCATTTCTGATGCTCAACATATGTATAAGCCCATCCCTTGACGCCCTTTGAGGGCCGTATAGCGCATTACAAATCTGCCCTTTGTCGCCATGTTGCATAAATCTACTCGCCAATGGTGCATGAAAAAATCATATCAATCCTTCGGTGTTGTATCAGCCTCGTCATGATGCATTCATGCAGCCCTGATGAATATATGCACTCGTAAACCATGTGGGCTGCATTCATGCATCATAACGACATAGGGCATAACACATTAAAGAAATATATGGCCCTTAAATGGTTAACCGCCGAGTAGATCCGAAGCAGCCATTAGGACGCTGTCGTCCCAGAATGCACCGGGTGGCGCGCAGTGCATGCCGGTCCCGCCCACGTGACCTCATTACATCCGGGACAGACAGCGTGTTTCGCCTGTTGCCGGCGAGTGTCGTAAATGCCTCATTTGCACACGGCTGGTACCGCCGGGCCCGGTGCTGCCATCTGGTGGAGCTTGATGACAGTAATGGTGCTCAACTTTTCATGATGGCCTGCACATTAACCCTTTATGCGCAGCATAGCGCTTTAATGTTGCTCTACCACACCCATGCATCAGGAGGGTTTGACCCTACGTGGTTGATACACCACTGAGAGGCCGGGATGATGCACAAATGCAGCATCTGATGTGCGATGTACTGGTGCGTTATGATGAGAAATGGACATCACGCATTGAAGCATCATGCCGTACTTAAATGGTTAATTAAGGGAGGAGTGAGGAGAGGCCGAGAGGGCGGCTTGTAGAACAAGAAGGGGCACTTATTTACCGAGCCATCGCTTCATTTATAGATCACGCGAAGGGCTAACCTGGAAATTGCTGCGGAAATAGGGGGCATCGATCTGTAAAGCCGTGTTTTGATGTTGTTTGGGATGTATTACTGTGTACTACTAAATTCGATATGTTTTCTTCCTTATCTTAACAACGCTGATGCTATTGCAGTTTACTTACATTTTTCATGAGCTCCTTCTATATTGGTTCCATAATGGCATCATATTTTATATTCTATTGATTGTGCATAGGGATTTTTTGTTTTGTAGAGTGAATCATCTCTCCATATAATATTATGTGTAATATATTCCCAAAGTCGAAAATACATAATAGTCACAGACACAGATGACCTAATTGTTATCTAATTATCGGAGTTTTATTTCATACCAAAGACAGCAGCCTCTTTATTTAGTAAAGTATATATAATCCTGTGTTTCGTGCTCCGGTGAAACCCAATTTACCTGTATTTCCTCATGATCCTATTTTTTATGATGTTTTTTTTTGGGTTGATGTGTGTGCAGTTTTGTACATCATCACCGGGTTCGGTCACCGGGGCCCACTGATCATGCTATTTTTATATGATAGATTTTTGCAGATCACTTGCTTACATCAAATACAAAGATCACTTGGATTAGAGGTCGGCCTAGTGAAAAAAGCCACGATCAGTTGTAACCTGTTAACGTGAACCCCTGTCTACTTTATATAATATATATGGGTACTGAAAATGAAAGTTAAATTGAAAAAGTAGTTGTTTCCGTGTATAGTGGATAGTGTATGCTCATGTTATTATAGTTTCACTCTTCAATGGCAACATTGTGCTTCAATATGATTATTATGTACGTTTCCTTTCATCCACATGGTCCATGAATATGCATCACCGACTGTATATAATGTGACTGTAAGACTCTAAGGTCCGGATTCTGCATTAATGCACTATGCCAACGTAATGGGGCCCGGGTCGATATCGTCCTAAAAGGACGCCATGATGCACCGATTCACAACCGGCGAGTTACTTACCAGCGCTGCATCGGTGCATCATGCCAGCAAATGAAACAGCCTTTATTAGGCCTCCCGCCGTCCTTAAAGGGTTAACACTATCATCTAGTATACATAATGGACGCAGCCTACAATACGGCAGTGTGGCCACGTGCCAGCGGCGACCAGCTCACAGAGCAGCTTACAGAGCAGCTCAGGGAACGGCTCATTTGCTCACCTTTAAATATTTGATGGTGCTTAGTTGTGGTGGGGGTGGGGTGGGTGGTGAAGGGGCTAAGGCTTACCCCTTAAACCTTTAAGGAGGGCATTCTGCCTCAATCTTTATGCTCATTTGCTGCCATGATTCCCTGATGCAGTGCTGGTAAAGTAACGCACCAGCGATGAATTGGTCATGCCGACCCTTTGGAAGTAATCTTCCATGATCGACAGGATGCATGCATGTATTGCTAGTGAGTAACTCGTCAGTTCCACATTCATGCATCATGACGATCAAAGGATACAGTGCATAAAAGCACCATGCTCCCCGCCTCCCACAACTAGTCCTCTCATCTTCCCCCTTCAGTTAGTGTGTGACCCTGTTTGGATCCAGTCCAAGGGCTGATAATAAAAAAAATGGTCCAGAGGTATGGACACAAGGGAGGGCTTATCTGACCCCGAGCAACAGGGGGTCGTGTACGTAAGCAGTGGGACATGAGCGGGCCAGCAAGGCGGTGCTTGGGTATATGTGTGGGCATGGTAGTGAGTACAATGTGACAATAGACAGAGACAGAGAGACAGAGGCAGACAGAGACAAACAGTGAGAGAGAGGGAGAGATAGAGAGACAGAGAGAGACAGAGTGGCCGATTTGATAAGAACGTTACTGAATATGAATAATTGTGTTTAATCAATCTATAGATGATGAAAATGCCTTAATTCTATTCACATAAAATATGACCTTCATCAATTTTCATTTTTGCTTCAGCTTGACATAAATGATTGAATTTGGCTTTACGACGATTAAACCTTTAAGGCCCGAGTGAAACCACGACGCCTCAGCGTATCATAGTCATATCAACTTGGGCATCATGCACAATTGCGGCGCCCAGCGGTTCTTTGGTAGAACATGTTGAAAACTTTAGGAGTGTATCAACCACAGCAAGACTAGCAAAGTAGGTGTTGCTGCTGCAAAAATGCATCATGCCGATAAGGGAGAATAGTGTACTAAATAACTATGCTTCCTTTAAAGGTTTAACCGTGCACACATTTATATGCATAAAGAACGGTCTGATTATTGATAGGTCCACTAAAACGCCATATTGCTTGGTTGAACATGGAATCACAGCAGCACCGGGGCATGGGGTCAAATGCTAATCCTACAAATATCATCCATCATCTACTGCTTTTGAATACGTTGACTTGAAATGATGTCTAAAATTATTCTTTAGGTAAGAAAAATAGTTTTGACCACAATAATTAATAATGTGACATGGCCTGGGAAAGGGATCTTAGTGCAACATGCATGCTGTATTGTATCGCAATTGCTAACTTGTGCTTTTTCAATGTCATACAGACGTTCATAAACTATGTTTCTCACCTCAAAACGATATCAGCCAAACATATACGTGTGTTAAAGGCAAAAAGGTGATTTCATAACCAATTATAGTCTATTTTGAAATACATTTTGATCTAGCTACACTAATCATTTTCACACCATGTAAACCTGCACAGACCTGCTTCTTTTAAGCGTTCACTATAGAAATATATTGTCTATGCCCTTCCTTATATTTTATCCACGCAAAATACAAACATAGTGATACTGCTAATCCTTTCTAATTTGATGAGCAATATCCGAAACGAGATATTCCACAGCCCACAACTTTACATGTCTTCACGACCAACAGCTGCCTTAGAACATGAACTATATACAAACGACAGGAACTACAAAGAATCTGGAGAGATCTTCCCTCCCCCCCTCCTCCTGGGGAAGTGTTCATCTTCTAGGGTCGGGGAGCTGTGGTGAATTTTCGCATAGGCGCGCAAAACTGGGTTCCCCCCAAGAGAAATGGGCGTTTTCTTTCCCTCGAAAAAGGGGTGACATGTGTTGAGCATCATCTCAAGCTTCCCCCCTCCCCTCCTCCCCGCAATATCCATCCCCCTGTTATCAAAAAATGTGACTGCAGATGGGTCAAAAGCGACCTGGCGACCTGGGCCGTTCTGGAGGCGACCTAGCGACTTTTGGGCAAATATGACAATAGGATAAAGGGTCAAAAAAGCGACTTTGTGACCTGGACCCCTTAATTTCAGCGACTTTCCGACCTGAGGGGGGGACCCATTTGCACCCCCAAAAATGACCAGTCCCTAATCCAATACACACAAGATGGCTGCTCGTCCCCCACCACTGCTCACTCGTGACGTGACGTCATGGGTCACTGCTCTGCCACCAGAGGGCTCCTCCAGCATGTCATGTGACCCAGACCCATGTGACCAGTAGCGGCAGGGTGTGTCCTCCAGGGCTGTGCGCAGCTCTGCCCTCACTACCTTAAGGGGCGCATGGTGATTTAATGCAATATTCCCTTTGCAATCATGGTGCACACATGAATATAGCCCTGGTAAGGAGCTCGCCAGTGTCGTATTCAAGCAACATGCCGACCATACATGTTTGATACATTCATGGTACAAAAGTCAGGATGAGGCATCATGCATCATACGGCTAAGGGTATACACTACATGAAAACACCATGTATGGTCTTTATTTATCGTCAACGCGGTGCCAGTGAGTATCTCACTACCGACCTTTGGAAGTCTTATCAATCCTGAAGGGTTAGCATGATGTAGGAACACAGTCTTGGCGAAACAGAGACAGAGAAAGAGAGACAGAAAGAGAGACAGAACGAGAGAGATGTATTAGGAATGGGGCAAAAAATGACGAATTATACCAGAACAGCAGTGTGTTTATGTTACAGTGTGGATGAGGTAGGATAGAACGTAGAGAAAGAATTCGGCAAACAACTGGGAGATGGGGTGTCAAAATGAACCATGCATGGCAGGCACTGATGGGTAAGGGGTAGAGACATCGTTCTTGGAAGCAGTCAATAGCAATGAGTTTATCACTGGTATCCACGAGGCGGCATCCCGCCATTCTATATGCATATACCCACTACCCCACCCTCCCTACGCCTCCTCACCACCCCGCCAGGGCCTCCTCCTGCCTCCTCCAGTTCCTCCTTAACCCTTTAACGGCAGCACAGTGCTTTAAAAGACCTTGCCCTTTTTGGTGTCAGGTCGTATTAATGCAGCACCGGCAGGTAACTCGGGGCATGCTGCTTTCACTCCCAAACGGCCCAAGCAATACACCATCCAGTGCCCGCGAGTAACTCTCCAGCGCTGCGTTAGTACAACCTGAATTCAAAATAAATACTGAACCTTGAGGCTACATACCGCCCTTTACAAAGGGTTAAGGGCACAAAAGAGGATGGGCGCCTATTGCAGCGAAGCCATTCTTGTGTCGGAGAGCGGCACATTAAATACGCATTATTGGCCCTGACGTTACCACCATCAAATTAGTCCATTAGGTAGTACGGCCCCGGAGAGGCTCCCAACCCCCCTCCCCCCACCCCTACCACCGCGTACCCAGCGTACTGGGTCCCTTCTTCCAGGACTAAATGAAGGCGTTATCAAGCCCGTCCAATTAATTAAACAGTTTAGGTGATAGGGTGGCGTCCATAGATTGCATACGATTAGTGAAGTATACGTGCTGAGAGCTTCACATCGGTCATTCACCCACAGACAGGGCCCAGTGGGCACAAAATTCAGTTCAATGGTGAATCAACTTTAAATCAACATTGAATCAACATTGATAACCATTTATCAATGTTGATTCAATGTTCTGTGCCCACTGGGGGGACTGGGGAGGGAGCGGAGGGAACAGCTGAGGATGGAGTGATCATGTAGGGGTGGGGAGCAGGTCATGGCAGAGTGAAACATTTGAAGGTGGAGGTAGAGAGAAGCTGAGGGAGAAATGAGGGAGCAGCTCCGGGTGGAGGTTGTAGTGAGCAAACTGATGAGGGCGAGGCGAGAGAGAAGCTCAGTCAGGAATGTGGGTATCGTTGAGTGTACACGTGCAGTAGTTGAGGATAGTGTGAAGCAGCTCAGGGTAGTGAGGATCAGCTCAGGGTGGAGTAAGGAGCAGGGTGGAGTGGGGAGTAGCTCAGGATGGAGTGAGGGAGCAGCTCTGGGCGGGTGAAGAGCAACTGAGGATGTAGTGAGAGATCAGCTCAGGGTGGAGTTGGGAGCAGCTGAGGATGGAGTAAGGGAGCAGCTCAGGGTGGAGTGAGGAGCAGCTGAGGATGAAGGGAGGGAGCAGCTAAGGGTTGAGCGGGGAGCAGCTGAGGATGAAGGGAGGGAGCAGCTCAGGGTAGGGTTAGGGAGCAGCTCCTCAAGATGGAGTGGGGAGATTGGAGAGCAGCTCGGTGTGGGGTGTGGAGAAAATCAGGGTAGCGTCAGAGTAGAGAAAGGGAGCCGCTCAGGGCTGGGATCTCAACCCAAGGGAGCAGCAGCATAGGGTGGAAGGTCATCACCTGTGAAAAGATGGATAGAAAATATAGGGAACTCGATTAGAAACAGTTTGTAAAGGGGAAGCAATTCTCTCTGGACGTTTTATTGGTGCCTTAAGTTACTTATTTAATTTACTAGTATTATTTTCCATTTTCATTATAGGCCTATATCATCAATGAATTTCGCAATCATAACTATATCAAATAAAATTATGTATATTGTTAATTTACCAAGGTATTCCGATGTATAGAAGATAATACCTTAAAGTAGAGCAAAATGTTGTGGTGTTGATAATCATAGTTGTCAAAAAGCGTATACTAACACGGAGAATCAGAGAGTCAGGAAACAGCAGTGCATTAAATAAAAAGAGGACAAGAGCAAGAGATAAAAACTACATGTAAGATGAGAAATAGGAAAAGGGGCGAGGGAGAAATAAAATAGAGGCAGGGAGCAATATAAAATATGTGTGTGTGTGGCGGGCTTACTTTATGCCTTAAAGGGCCCCATGGTACTATGATGTCCTATGCCGCCTTTTGTCGTCAAGAGATTGAATGAAACTCTGACGAGTAACTCGAGAAGGTTGCATACTAGCATTATGGTGACCATATAATATATATTATTTCCCGAGGATTGGCTTGATGCATGCATGCAACCCTGGAGGATAGACATACCACAGCTGCATCCAGGTATCATACCGAGCAAGGGCATAGTGCAGTAAATCACTTTGCAGCCCTTAAAGGGTTATGCACATTCCTCCATGGCCCATCATCCTGGAGCAGCTCAGCGGGTGAGAGCAGCTCGATCAATGCAGATCAATAATGGCTGTGGTTGTGTGGAAATGGTCCCGCCATGGAGGAAGGTGTCGGCGTCAGGCGTGGGGACAAACACCCATGGAGGGACTATACTGCCCTCCAGGCTGTAAGAGGAGGGGTTGGAGAGGGGGGGTGTTGATGGGGGTAGGGCCCCAGCCGTGCCTGTTGTATTTCACAATACCAATGAGCAGAACGTGAGCAGTACGTCGGAATAGGGTAAATACGGCGGCAAGTTGCTCGCAGACTTGCTCCACCACCACAACGCTTGAGGGCAAGGACGAGGGAAAAGTTGAAACAGTCGTACGTCGTCAGCCGACATGGCTCCCTAACCCTTGAAGGGCATCACATTGCTTTAATGTGCTCTACCACTGCTGGTTATAATGCATGTATGCAGCTCTAGCGAGTAACTCACCAGGGCTGTATCTATACATCATGCGGACCATTCACAAGTGTATGAATCTCGTAGGGTCGGCATGATGCATTCACGCGAGTTTCTCCCAAGGGCTGCATGCATGCATCATGACGACAAAGGGAATAATGCATTAAACCACTATGGTGCCCTTAAAGGGTTAACCATGTGCCCCCCCCCCTGGTGCGCAGCCCCCATCAAGGGGAGGTAAACATACGGGCAGTACCAGGCAGTCCGCGCTCCGCACATTGCGCCGCGCCAGCTCAAACAAGGAACGCCGCAGTTGGTAGAATCAACAGCACACCACCGGATATACACAATCTTAGTGGCCATAGCAGGTGTGGGTGTGGGGTGGGGATACATAGGGAGGGGATGGGGGATGGGAGAGTTGCAAGAGAAGGAGGTGGGACTAGGAACAGGGTAGAATAGGTGGTCCTACCAATGGAAGAAGAGGGCTAAGATAAGAAGGAAATGGAAGTAGAAAGAAGGGTGATATTTATCAAGAGGATTCGGTATAAGCTGGGAACTGTAATCAGCTAAACAGAAAAGATGATCCGTGCTATCCGAGAAGGTCATCTATTCTGCTTTGCCACTCACAAATGGCCATGATTGCATGAAGAGAAGGCCATTGGAGGTTCTGGGACATCTTGGGGCGGGGGAGGGGGCAGTTTACTTAGAGCTAGGGCCAGATCGGGTGATGGCAACCATGGATTTCCAATGGTTTGTATAGACCCATTAGGAATAGCCAGAGTATGGCTTGTTTAATATTCGTCTGGATCTAAACGTTTAACGAAAAACTCGTGCCATGAAATTCCTTATTTCTATATATATGTGACGTGTACTGGGAATAGGGACATTAGTGCACTCTGCACTAAGGTCCCTTTTCAAAGATCGTGCCACATATAGATATAGGACCTCTCTAAATCCCTGAACGTATGCGCGAACCCCTTATTTCTACAGCGTTCACCAGCAACTAGACTGAAACATATACTTATCACATTCATTAAACTATCAGTGAAATTATACATCCTCTACTTCAGTGTACAAATCACCTAGTCAGGCCAATCTCCATCCCCGTATTACAACACCACAGGGAAACAACACACTATCATCAAAAAGAAAATCTAGCTAAAGATTTAAAAAAAACATGCCCAGCCAAACACAATTTCAATAACCACTATACGAACATTTATCTCACTAGTACCAGACGCCGCCGCTAGCTGGCGGCACGTGTCTGACTTCCGGTGGCCATAGCGTTATTGTGTTATATAGGCGCGTGTCATGCGCTATATCATCGTTCTAGTAATTGACCCCCTGCTCTACAATCTGGTTGCCACCCTTGCTGATCCCAGCCCGCTGATCAGGCTTTAACCCTTTAAGTACAGGAGACTATGCCAATGCACTGCCTAGGCGTACACCCCTTATACAGGCAACTGCCCAGTTATTAGTGGTACTGCATTCATGCATCATGCCGGTCCTAGGGTGGAAAACGTCAGCATGATGCGTCAAATCAGTGCCTTCTCTGCAGTGATGCACCATTATGATACATGAGCAGGGAGCCTTGAGGCATCATGCGATCCGGACATGGTTACGCCTAGGGGACGTGATGGGGGCAACTATAGGGCCTGCCTACGTCCGGAATAACAGATAAGCACTGATAAGAGGGATGGGGGTGTATGGGTGACAGGGTGCTTAGATCGGGGCCCTTTGGATCCCTATGTGGGAGGGGAGGGTCCCAATGGCATCATATATAGGGGAAAATGTGTGTCCCTATGCATACATGCAATGATGATACAATGAATGCGTCATCTTATTATAACACTTTGTGGTCCACATAGTGGTCTATAGTGCGGTATGTCCTTTGTCGTCATGATTCATGAATGTAGCCCTGATGAGTGGGTTACATTCTTGAAAGCATCATGCCAAATCTTTGTGAGTGAATAACCCCGTAGGGTCGGCATGATGCATGGATGCGACTCGCTGGGACTGCATTCATGCATCCTTACGACAAAGGGTGTAACACATCAAACCATACTACAGTTACACTACGATGACTCATTCAGTGGGGAGGTATTTTCATTGCATGGATACATAATTTAGAGATTTGTCAAGGAATCCTGGCATAACTATTATCATCAACACCTAGAAGTCTCCCCAGATTGAATACGAACATGCACTAGGTACTCTTTTTATAACCGGTGAATGTAAAAGAAAACATTATCGTCTAAAGCTACCATATATTCAGAGATCAGACATAAATGTCCCCAAGTATAAAAATATAAGTAAATATCTATCCCCTTAATTGTCTTTGCATTGCGCTATATATAAATATTAGATTGATTAAAATGAATACCATTAATTGCAATGCAATATATTAGAGAACTACCTTCATATTCATTCAACACATCACATAAATAAACACAGAGGTCTGGAATAAATGTGGCAGTGATATATATATATGTGTGTACCAGTACTTTCAAATAGAGGTATTTCATCTCATTTATTTCCCTATCCAATAAAACACATGTGACATATGCTTTCTGCACCCTGCATACCGGTATACTTAATCACCCTGACTGCTGAGGGTGCCATGGACCTGCATGCTATGGTATAGCCTCAGGCTTTCCAACGTACGGTAAATTAGCATCCAATCGTGTACAGGTCCAGCCAGACATTACACACATGTACGAAGTGTAAATATCCAAATGGTACATACACATTCATTTAATTATATAGGGTGGTTTACATTAACAATTAAAATGGCCTATGTAACAATTTAAATGACTACCATTTTCAAGGCATCATGGTCATATTATTTCAATATGATACCCGAACGCAGTGCCTAATTCACCCACGTTGCATCAATTGGTGAATCATGACAACCTTCTGTAAGCTGTATCAACACTGCAATGCCAGTGCATTATTGTTCTATGGTAGAGTATTGGAAGTATTCCTGATTGCCAGATATCAGCCATTATAACATCGATATGGGTCATTAAGAGCATCTAAATTGCTTCAGGGAAATACAGTACCACTTTAAACTTCAAAATATATTTACAGTTTGACCCAGGCTTTGACTTCAATGGGTGGAGGTGAGAATGGGGAAGGGAGGGGGTTGGGGCCATTGTTAATGTGCGAGTCATGTCTCCTCCAGGCCCGGGGCCTCAGAGACCACCAGCCCTGGCTTTTCCATCAGGCAGAAGAGCTATAGCTCCCTCCAGATTTCTCAGCCCTAGACTCAACAGCTCTAGAGTGCAAAATAATAAATCTGTTAAAAAGGGTAGGTCTAAACTCGACACGCAAGGGAAATTCTATAATAGCCCTAGGCGATACGCATATATAATTATATGGATATACAGAAAAAAGGGGAGTCAGTCGATCTCTTGTTTCAGATCTTTTTGAGAAAGCCCAACATTACCTGACTCCCTTTCAACGCCAGAGTCTAACCCTTGGTGGGAGACTCCTGATAGTTACTCGTGGGGTATCTATCACATAACCAAGGTGTGAAATGTGTTATATTATCTTTCTAACATGGGTTGAGTATGAATGCACGTGCCAGGGCTGCATTCATATTATGATAATGACAAAGGGCATAGCACATTAAAGCACAATGCTGGCATTAACCATTGGCTGATTGGTACAAGGTAAAATGAGATGTGTTATTTCTACTATCAACTGATGGCATGGCATTGAGATACACGTAATTGGATCTCAATATGACAATTAGGTTAGTTCAAAACCATGTGTGCACATGTATGCAATGTGTCCTAATGATTGCTTTTTGTCATTTCAGGTAGGGATCCATTTCCTTCTTCCTGGTCACGTAAGTAAGTAGTCATACTGAACATGCTAACATACGTCTGTACCTGTGTATAATGATTGGGATGGGTGCAGCTGAGGGGGAGGGTTAAGTTGTTACATCGGTAAACTAAAAGAAATCTAGATCTAGATTATACTTTATTAGTCCCGAACACTGGACATTATAGTGTTATATTCAGAGAAAGACGGAACATGTAAATAATATTATAATCATAGGGCAGGAGCTGTTCATATATAGGTGGGTTCAATGAGGATAGGGAAACATTTCGACTACGCATTTTGTATAGTTAGCGAGAAAACATAAAAGAGAGTGCATAAATAAGTGGTACTATCTCTAAAATAACACGGGTGATGGAGCCATTACATAGACTTTAGTTAAAATTCGTTAAAATAGAAATGACTTTTAGCCAGAATGGAGATACATGTACCACTTATATACCGTAAAGGACAGGGACTCTAAAAGTTGCCAATTTTTCTTTTTGCATTGATGTCCGAGATATACAATAATTCAGTTACATATCCTTCGGTGCAGAATAGAAAACAGCTCTAAGCCATCCACAAGAAACACCTTCCCAGTGCAATCAATGTATATATCTGCAAAGTGGAAATTACCCGGACCCATTGATCAACAAAACTCAAGGCTGGAAATTATTCGGTTAAACTCTTCAATTTCCTTAATCACCCCTTGTGCCCAAAAGCGCGATTCAGCAGGCTAGGAAAATGACAGGCTTTACGGTTTATATGCTCGTCGAACTGAGCTGGTGGGTGAGCTGCTTGCTCATCGGAGCTGTCATTCTGTCACGAGAAGATAGATGGCGCCCTCATCGAGGTCAATTACCAATCTGTACGAATGAGGCCATCATTATCCACTGGTAGATAATGCATGGTAATGTATGAAGTTAGGAGGGAGTCTAAAGCAGGCATATGCTAGGAGAGTGGCGCCTCTGCTCCAGATTTGAACAACACGGAGAGGCCCTCTGATCACTCTCTCTGGTGCAGAATGCCAACCTGCCCCAGCCTCCTTCAGTGCCTCTCTGGAGGAGGCAATGACCTCCTTCTGTCTCTAAGTGTCCCATCTCACAGGGGACAGCTTCCACGTGGGTGGAAATCACACCCAGCTCCTCCCCTCACAACCCCAGATACCACAGAACGCTGTTATTGATCCATCCTGAATAGATTTGACACAGAAAGTTGTTGATCTCAATGCTTGCACTAAGGATAGTTCATCTTTCTTCTTTTAGGAATTCGCTTCTCTCAGTCAGGGGTGCTCCTACTTTTGACGTGATTTCAGTGTAGACCTACGTGAAAGAAAGCTAGTCTGAAATGCTTTAATATAAAAACTCCACCGTGTGTATAGATGCACTGAGTGGCCTGGGTTAAACTGGGTTGAACTGCGGGAAGCAATGCTGTATCATAGAAATGTTATTCACAATCCATTGTCTAAAATCGATATGATTATGTTCCCTCGAGGAATGCCTTAACTCACTTGTAGCAAAATTACTTCCCTTTCTGTGAATTAGTGTTCAACTCATAAAGGACACCTGTACATGCATGTATACATATCGCATTAAAAGACGTTGTCTTCCCTAAAGGGTTAGCGAAATGAACAGCAAGGGCTTACGGCAAGATCCTCCGGGCGTTGAACTCACCGGAGGTGTCATGTTGAGAATATATTTATCACACATAAACAGAGATAGTTCCTGACAGCAATATACACTGATACCACGGGATACTAGTCAGTATACATGACTGGCACAACCCCTATATATAGTGAACTGGCCGGCATAGAACACCTCATATCATGCCCCTTACTCTGTTCCGAATTGATGATTATTCTTGGAACTATGTCTGCCCCCATTCTGACATCAGTGCATGTCTACTCTACCCGTCACACATGCATACTATGGCTTTCAGAGTATTGGCTGCTGTATTAAAATAAAAAAGAATAAAGAAAATAAGCCAATACTCTGGAAGCCATTTCACATACTACTACCATCCCGTGAGCCCTTCAGGGAATGCAAAGTGCACTAACATTCTATAGCCTCTGTTGTCATGATGCATGAAAGCAACCCTGGTGAGTAATTCGCCCGGGTTGCATTCATGCATCATTTTGACCCATGGGGGTTGATACCCTCCTGAGTGGTCTGCATGATGCACATGTCCGGCTCTGGGCAGTAGACTCACCAGCAGGGCTGCATTCATCAATACATTAAAGCACCATGCGGCTACTAAAGGCTTAGAAGGCATGTCATGTACCACTTGACCATCCCATTAGTACATGTAGTCCCACCCCTCAACCATTTCCAATTCACTCTGGAATCCAGGTGCTTTCTAATTTTCTCTCTATCAATCCGTACATTGATTCTTTTTATAATCTGTAGAGGAAGGGGTGTATATAGTATACACAATATTTTGGAGCGGGCCTATCTCTTGATGCATAATAATTATTATGCTCCTACCAAGTTTTGGGCCCTTTTCATACAAATGACTATCATCGAAATGAAGTGAGTGCCCACGCACCTCACCGCCTCCCAAATCCACCTTCCCCATGCCGAACCCATTCTGTATTGAGAGAGGGTGCCATCTATCAAGGGCAATTACCTCTCTGTTTGGGTACGAACATTTGTATCCACTGATGGATAATGGATGTTAATGATGATAACATTATTCAGTAGGATTTGAGTCAAGACCAATAGACCAGGGAGGGCGTCTCTGCTGGAGATCTGAACCCCACAGAGAGGCCTTCTGAGCACTCTGTCCACTGCAGAATGAGCTTTCTCTAGCATGTTATAGATGTTAGTACCATTTTCCACCACCAGAGGGCGGCACATGTCATTACACAGAATGTAATGTCCTCTAATTATCGCTCAGCCGGAGGGCCAACGGGGGCGGCCATTCTGCCGAATTAGTCTGGAAGAAATCGAGATTACCGCGAGACAGGAAGTGCATTCTGCGCGTGCCCCGTGCGGAGTGAGAACTTAATTTCCCGGAAGCTGCCAGGGACCAGCTGTTGCGCATGCGTAGTTGATTGTCAGCGTGACGTCTGAAGACTAGGCAGTGAGCGTGTGAAAAAGAGGAGATGGGAGGGTGCAGTTAGGCTGTGAGAAAAATGTAATTGGGACGCCAACTGTGCCATTAGAACCGATTCTGTAGCAGTTGGCTTCTTTGTCATCTTGACCTTAAATCCACTTGGGCCAAGATGAGCCTTTTTTGAGACTTAAATAGGATAAAAAGCACGATTTGCTAGTTATGACTAAGAACTTTATTGTTACCGAGGATGCTGCAAAGGTCTTGTTTTTTTATAAGCCATAATTAGCTTAAGAAAACATCCGAAGATTTGAATTGAGTTTCTCAACTTTAGAGACATGTGAATATTCTTTTGAATTTAAGTTGGTCATCAAAATTTCGGGATGTAGAACTTGTATCTGGCTGCTTTTACGAAATGTTCATGACTGACTCAACATTATAGACAGGTTTATACTCAATGACTATAGAAAGCGCACGCTGTTTCATATAGCTATAGTGGTCTATAGTAAAGGCATACTCTATCCTATAGACAAATAAAGGGCACGCTGTATCCTATAACTATGATATTATGTGGTAGTACCAAGCAATACGCGAAATACAGTGAAGGGAGCTTTATAAGCTTATTTATACCATTAGCTGTATGCAGTATACAAGAGGTGTAAAATGCTTTGTTCTCCGTGCACGCTGTGGTATAACGAAAGGACATGTACTATATCCTGTAACTGTAGAAAAGGCACACTTCATCATACAACTAGGTACAGGGCATGTCATATCACACAGCTACATATAGGGCACGCTGTATCATACAGCTACATATAATAGAGTACGCAATATCGTATAGCTACAGAAAAGGTCATGCTGTATTATACAAGTACATACAGGGCACGCTTTATCATACAACTAAGTACAGGGCACGCTGTATTATACAGCTACATACATAGCACGCTGTATCATACAGCTACAGAAAAGGTCACGCTGTGTTGTATGAAAGGGCACACTATGTCCTAGTTATGCCATAAGGCAGGGCAGAGAACATCGAACCCCGGCCTAGAGCGGCGGGCGGAATGGGCGTGATGCGGGATAGGAATGGGAGCCGCAGAGGAGAGTTATAAACTGCTTTATGGATTATCCTCAGAGCGACCCTGAGGGAACCCGCCACATTAATCCGGTTTAAATCCGGATTAGAGGACATGAGACGGCATAAATAAGGTCGAAACAGGCGCTGAGAAATGTAGACACAACCGTCAATCTTTTTTATTCTTATTTTGATCATGAAGGGTTGCGTGTTGCGGCAGCAGAGAGGGCGCGGGGCCGTAAATCCTCACTATAATACTGTTGTTGACTTCTCTCTGCAGGTTTATGGTAGGCTGTGCCTCCGGTGAGCGGTGTATGACGGGGCAATAAAGATGATTTAATCAGGGGGATAGTTCTTAAACTACAGAAATCCCCAAAACAGTGCAACTCCTCTCCATGAGGCTTTGTGACTGTGTTTTGTATTTAAGTGCACCGTGTGTGTAAAAAAAAGGGAAAGAAGATCGTATCAAAATTCGTAAATGTAGGTAATGTAATATGCGTTAGTTTAAAAGAGATGTAGTATTGATCAAATCAAGTATGCGAATTATTTTGCCAGTTTTGTCGTCATCCATAGTAAAATGATTCCCTTGATGTATGAACAAGAAAAAAATACAGATATAGTATACTGGTATATTGCGCTTTACTAAAATGGCACTGTTGAGAATATATCCTTCAACTCAGTTTGAAGTTCAAGATCAAGGCTACTTGATGCTTTTAGCTAGAAAAACGGTGTGGCTGAAAAAGTGTTGTCTCCTCGAGATAGAGTGAGAAACTGTCGATATTACACTTTTCATGTGCCTCTAGATAAACACAGCACGCGGCTACCGGTATCTCTAGCAATACACCACTCTCCTCCTTTCATAGTGGGTGTAATCTGCATCGAAAAATATTGGGATACTTTAGCAGATATCAGTCGGGAATTATCTCAGCGGGAAGATGAAGGCAAAGACAAAACAGCGTCGTTTCATGGCGTTTTGCCCTTAATCACAGTATCTCCCAATAACAGTGATCCTGTTACGATCTGGTTACCATGGCAACCGGCATAGTATCGAGCAGAGCCCCCTGGTGCCGGCGCTGGTAGTCGGCGCACTGTACTTCCGGTGTCAGCGTCTGTGGTTAGTTCGGGCCATGCCCGCTGGGCGGCGCTGCGGTCGATACGCTGGTAAGCACGTGACTGACACTGATGGAAAGGGTGCGCCCGACACCTGCTACCCTCAACCCCCTCCCCCCCCCCCCCCCCCAAGCCCAACATCCCCCCTTACCAGACCAGCCCTTGAACCCCACCCCCACCCCGCTATTTCCTCCCTATATTACACCCCTTATCTGTATCCCTCAACTGCCCTCTTCTCCCTCTAGTCTAACCTCTATACCCCTTGCAGTACCCTCCCTCTATTCCCTCCCCTTATTCCACCCTTATACAGTCACGTCACCTTAATCCGGGCAGTGCCGTGCAAAGCCAAGACTGCCCGAGAGCCGAAACGACCGGGTGCCTGAAACATGGTGTTGGTGGGGGGGGGGGGGGAGGCCCGACCTGAGCTGCCTGGGGGGGGGGGGGGGGGTATGGGACATGCGTTTTACATATGCTTTCAGTCAATATACAATACGAGCAATAGGGTCAGAGCATTAGAGCATTGGACATAATCTGTAGATTTATTTCCATGTTATCATTATAGAGCCGATCTGTGGGGAGGGGGGTGTACGATATGTAATTCAATTGTGTACAAAAGCAGCACTCCAACCAGACAGGATCTCTCCTCTAACAAACCATTTAGCACCCTGAGCCAGAGCAGCGTCAGGCCTCTTTATCTCTGTCACAGTTTGAAAGCTACATATACACCATGGGATTAGCAACAACCAGCATTGTCTTAACACCCATAGTATTTAATTCAACCAAATCACAGACACAACATATAACTCTCATACAAATTAGCTATCTGAGTGTGGTTGGGCTCTAATACAAAGCATTTAGCACCTTGATGCATAATGCTCCCGGGAATAAAAGCTGTGACGGTCTGCTTGGGGCTTGTCTGCTCTTAAGCGTGAAAACTGCAATACAAATAATCCCAACAACAGCTAAAGTGCTCAGCCCTATGAAGTTTGAAAATTATCAAAAACAACAAATTAATTGAATAATTACACTTACTTGTGGGGGGGGGGGTAGATTGCCTGGTATACTGAGTTAAATTTCAATGGTAAATGTACACTGAGTACACTAGATATACCGACCGGTGACCGGATCATGAAATACCCGGACTACTGTATACTATTATAGTGTACTTTAGATGGTGCAGAAGGATCTCTGACCGGATGGTGTAGGGCCCGGACTATCGTCGCCCGGACTAGGGTGACGTGACTGTACCCCCTCCCATGCTAGCTCCTTTCTTATGTCTAATCTCACACCCCTAGGTTTAAGGTTCTATCTATAACTTTAAACTCCTTCTTTAATATAGATATGTTAGCCATTTGTTTCTCATCACACAACCTCACAAGACGTATATGTTCTCCCATTTTTTACCCTTTATCTGGAACCTTTCTGCCACTTTAACCTTCCTGGAAGGATGGCCCTCTTATAATAGGTTACAGTTAGCAGAATGTAACTGCATTCACATGAGTTTCACATTACTTGCCCTTTGATCACTTCTGTATACTACTCCCCCTATTTCGCTGCCCCTTTTCCCTATACTACTTCTGTATACTGCCTGACGCCTTGCACCTTTTCCCTTTACTACTTACAGTAATACTGTATAGAATATGATACAATCCTCCCATGTCACTCTGCAGATTGGACCTTCCACCCAAGCCCTCCGAGCAACCAGCTGCAAAATATTGTAGAAGTTCACCCATGGTATGATTATGCTTGTATCTGGTGACGGGAGGAGAGCCGATCCAGCATACCCTCTCTATTTATAATGATGTATACATGTAATTGTATTGAGCTACTGCTAGTCTATCTGGACATCATATCGTATATCTATGCTTATGGATATTGGCCTGTTTTTGTCTTTTATATTCAACTGACTAGCTAGTTTTGTTCATACCTACCATATCACACACTATCCTGTGGCAGTATAAGTAAGTTGACATTTATAAGCATGTTTAGGGAATGAATTTAAGTGAAAGATGCAACTGTTCCGTTCTGGAAGGTGTTTCACAAGGAGTTGTAATTCTTGAATATTCCATCTTAGTTATAACTGAACATGGGTCGGAATACAATATGAAAGGATCATTTTATAAAGTTGTCACAAGGAAAATTCTAATAGTGACCTTACGAGTGATACCTTATGAGTGATACACCTCCCAAACACTTTATAAAGTGACCATTTTACATTCTATTCCGAGACATATTCACTCAGATAGAATATTCTAGGCTACGGTTTGACCAAATAACAGTAGAGTAAAAAATAAATTGCAAATTTGCATTCATGGCCAGGAAGGTAAATATAGGAGATGGCATCTTGGTCCCTTACCTAGCAAAAGAGGGCTGACCTTAGAAATTGTTATCCAATTTTGAAAAGATATTTTTATTTCAAGGAATTTCGGGCTATTTCAGAATTGATTTGATAGTCCATGAGTTAATGCTGCTGTTGGTGATTTTGCGCTGAAGTTTGCGAGTCAAACTTTGGCTACCTCTCAGGCCAAAGCAAAAAATGACTGTTTTATCTGGAGGTGTACACTGTAAAAAGTTGTTGTTCGTGAACAGCAAAATTTGATGTAAATGTACAGTACTTGAGCTGTAAATGATAATACAGCAAATTCTGCTGTACATGTACAATTCTGTTACTGTGGATGCAGGTTACGGTAGTGACTTGTAGATCTACAGTACTTTTCCCTATAATATGTACATGAGAGGTCGTGGGATCGATCCTAGCTCTAGCCACCTCTCATCAGGGATCTTTAGCAACAAGGCTGTAGCTCATTTAATACAGACATGGCAGAGGTGGCTTATATCCCAATATGACCATTTGTAACACCGGCTCTGTGGTGCAATGGATCAGGGCCCGTCTCCAACACCACAGGCGGTGAGTTCAATCCTTGCTGGAGCCACTTCTCTTGTTTCACCTACATCCACCTAAAATTCGTTTTTGCCTCACATGGATGGTTGAAAATATCAACAGCACTGGGAGGCGAACCCCAGACCTTTACAAATTATTATTATACAGTTGAAAAGTAGAGTAGAGATATATCCCAATATGAATGTTTGTAACACCGGCTATGTGGCGCAACGGATCAGCGCCCGTCTCCAACACCACAGGTGGTGAGTTCAATCCTTGGTGAGGCCACTTCTCTTGTTTTACATACATCCACCTAAAATTCGTTTTCCCCTCACATGGATGGTTAAAAATATCACCAGCACTGGGAGGCGAACCCCAGACCTTTACAAATTATTATTAATCAGTTGAGAAGTAGAGTAGAGATATATCCGTATATGAATATTTGTAACACCGGCTCTGTGGCGCAACGGATCAGCGCCTGTCTCCAACACCATAGGTGGTGAGTTCAATCCTTGGTGGAGCCACTTCTCTTGTTTCACCTACATCCACCTAAAGTTCGTTTTTGCCTCACATGGATGGTTGAAAATATCACCAGCACTGGGAGGTGAACCCAGGACCTTCAGATTATGATTTACAATCAATTTTGCTGTACAGTAACAGAAGATTCTGCTGTCCCTATACAGTACATAGTGCTGTAAATATACAAAAGCTCACTTGCTGTAGGTCTACAGCACAATCTACTGGAACCCTAGTTGCCCCCAGTATTTGGTGTACAGGAACACTACTTACTTCTAACAGTGTATGGATTACTCATAGATGCAGAATATTCTTTGCTGGATTCCCAAAATGTCGTTCTGTTTCTAGGCTTATCTGCTTATTCATCACTCTTACCTTCATAGATCTATCATTCAAGATGTCCCAGTCCTTGTGAAACACCTACCTGATCATAAGTTTAATATGGTTCTACTACTTCATCCCCGCACCATTATGGAAAACCCTACCACTGCCATGCAGCCTGGGTTGGTGTAAGGAATGCAGTCTGGTTCACCCATCTACTTTAAAAAGGGAGATATTCCTTAGAATAATAAGACAGAATCCATGCTATCCCCTCCCCTTTAAAAAGGAGGAAAAGTATTAGTTAAGTTTAAATAAAGATCCGTCTTTCTTTGGGCACAGATGGAGGGGCTGAACAATAGAAACCTGAAAAGCCACTTGGCCCTTCCCCGTTTATTGTTTTTCCTTGGCACGTCTGCGAAATAATCCCGTCAGGGTTTTTTCAGCAAACTATTCCTTTATCAAAACCGAAATTGAAAATTGATCAAAATAGATATTATTGACATTGCATGTCAGTCTGGAGTAACAAAGGTTTACTTGTCTCATCATGACGTCACTACGTCTGCTGTGACGTCACACATCAAGAGATAATAGGGAAACGGGCGCCCTAAATCCAATCTCATCTGGAAATGGGTTTAAAAGGATTTAAAATGGTTGCATTTCTGTCCTTACTTGCAAAATGTTTCTGCTTAATACAAATGTTAAGTAATGATAATGAACACATCTTTTACATTTTCACCTTACCAACTATAGTGAATATAATGGGGGAGGTTAAGAAATCATCTGTTCTCAGTGATGAAGCCAGCGCATTACAATACCTTATAGCAAGGGTCTGCATGAAAGATGTACAAGTGTTGACACTCCTTGGTGAGAAGATGTTGACCTTTTACGGTCGAATTTAACCCACGGCTCAATTCAATGCATAACCATGGGGCTGTGTCTCATGAGATGGGGCCAAGTGGGAACGTCTGACTAAGTGCCAGCGTTGACCGGGTGCCAGCTTTGACGTGCTTGATAGTTTCTAAAAGGGTCTATTAAGGGCATTTGAAGATGAAAATTGGCTGAAATGCTTAATGGATGTTACAACACTTTACATTTGTAGTTAGTAGCCCATTTATATCTCAATCTGCCCTAAATAAACCCTTTTCTATCAAGCCGGTCAAAGCTGGCACCAGGTCAAAGCTGGCACCCGGTCAAAGCTGGCACCCGGTCAAAGACAATCACACTTGGCCCCATCTCATGAGACACAGCCATAGAGGTGATAGGACAGCTGGGTTTAATACACTAGTGCCACCAGGGGTTCACATTATATGTATCACCAAATCTTTAAGACTGTAGGCTATCATTTATTGATGGACTGAAGGCTTGTACATTTATCATGCAACTGACAACTGACAACTCTTGAATGACAGCCCTCAAAGTATTCAACTTGACTATGCTGTGCCAGGCCTGACTAGTCTATAGTTTTTCAGTGTACCCTTCTTGCTGAGACACTCCTGTTGATGAATGCTGTGGTTGGCTTTGAGAAACTTGGTATCTTCAACACTACGTAGTCTTATCTAAAGGCCCCCTGCTAGTCTAGATCTTCTTACAAGATCTGAGGACCTCAACCTTCTTTTTCTACTCTAACGGGCCTTCATCTTACCCTTTAAGGGCTGAATAGTGCTTTATGTGCTATGGCCATAATGATGCATAGATGCACCTCTGGCAAGTAACCTGGCAAGGCTGCATTGATGCATCATGCTAAGTCTTCGGGAGTGTATCAATCCCATAGGGGTGACACGATCTCGTCTAGGCTGCAGTCATACATCATTGTGAAAAAAGGACATAATGCATAAAAAATCATTTTGCGGGCTTTAAAGGGCCAAGGGATCATATTTTTCAGAAGCCTCTCTTTTCTTTCATCCTATGTCTCCTCTTTTGAAAGAGATATTGATCGAGACTGTCTAGCCTCATTTTTGTTAAATGGCGGGAGTCATATCGTGTTGTGAGCTGCAGTCATTAACCCAACTTTTCTGTTAAGATCATTTATTTAGGGTGTATTTTAGGCTGAGACTTTGATGGGGTGAATCACCTTTATGTAACTATGTATCCCTTTAAGGACGACATGATAAGTTTAGTACCTTTTCAAACAAATTTGTCTGTAGGGGTTCAATAGGAAAAGGGACATGTTTAATTAATCTGGGCTGTTACTAATATCAAAGGAAAACCGCCATCATTGCTTTCTCTCTATATTGGATGTAAAATGTATGGTTAAGTCCACAATAGAGTTATACACTGATATTATTACATACTTGCAGTAATATACCTCATGAACAAAATAGAAAGTATATACGCATCAACCTGTCTGAAGTCTAGACATGTTTGATAGTTTGCCCACATCCCCAACCACAAAGAAGGAAGAAAAACATAAATGTGATTAAACTCCCACCAACTATTTCAAACATATACCAACAGGAGTCAACAATTATAATTACACAAATAGAATGTGGGTGTCTAGATGGTGGTTCAGCATTAGTTACAATTATACATTTTACAACACAATTTGGTATCAGACGTATATATGCTGACAGTTTGATAATACTGAATGGCTGAATCTCCTGCTGATAGATCTAAAATTTATCATTTCAACTATGCAGGTTCCAATTACCATACACAATGGGGGAAAGCATGTGCAGCGGTTTCCTTTTTTTTAAAAGAAAATGTATACATGTGTATAAATGCTACTAACTATACATTATCTGAAATCTGTAAACATTAAAGAATAAAAAAAAATCAAATCATCATAGTATGACTATCAATTTGTGTGTGCAGATCCATTAGAAATATAATAATATTAGCGGGCTTAAACGTAATGGCAGTACAAGAGCTGCAGAGGCATTTTTCAATAATGTCATTTAATTCCTGAAACCTGGGTGTAAAGAAAAGGGAAAAAACACCAAAAGAAGCTGATAAAGTTTCCTTCACGCGAGGGTATGAACATGCTTTTGTGACCATGCTGCTCCTTCTCGCACCATAAAACTACTCATTCGTATTTGCGTCATATTATTTTCTCAGCGGGCCGATTTGTTACCTGGCTTGGTGACGATATTTCCCACGAGACTACGCGTTATACGTAAGCAGATTAGTAACTTTAGTCTGCATATATGATATGTAGAAACAAACCGCCTAATAAACTTGTGTATTATTTTTCATTCGTAATTTCTGACTTCATTAACTCAGAAATGTTTATTTCATGTGCATTACAGGAGTAAATCTTTATTCATAAGTAGAATCGTTTGAATAGAAATCGTTAACTGATTTAATTCACCCAAATTAGCAGACGCGATGTTTCCTCAGTCCCTATTTCTCCCCACTTTGACATCTTTCACCAGATGTTCTGTCTTTACATAGAACTAATTGGGTGCATTCTGTTCTCATCCACATGTAGGTCACGTTCTAATTAGGTCGGATTTAATTAGGCCACGTCTATGGGGTCACCCCTATCTGGACAGGGAAATCGGGAACTGTGAGGGCCTGATTATCTTTTGTAATTAAAGCAATGATTGTTTTAGCCAGCCTCTATAACACTGGTAATGACTTAGTCTCACACCAATCTGATGCAGATAGTGGTGAGTGAATGTAGTCTCTGATTAGTTCAAGCCTACAACAGAGGTGTCACCCTCCCAATGTATGTGTTTTGGTATATGTATACGAAAACAAATATCAAGGGTATATTCTAGAATTTGGAAAGGGTTGGGTGGGCGGGTCCACTAAGCATCAACATATTGAAAAGTGTCGTGGCGCAAGTCGCAAGTCACACCGGATCCAAATATCATAAGAAAAGCCTATTTTCCCCCCACCCCCCTTTGTACATGTACACTGTATACATTTTGCCAGAGGTGGGTGAACATGGTAGCGTCTGTACAGAATGACATTATACATGTAGCCGCTGCTGCCACCCATGATCTTAGAATGGGCTAGGAATGGTCTGGCTCCAGGCCACCACGGGCACAGTATCATAGGACCCCATCAACATTTATTAAATAAACAGGGACATGTGGCACATAGAGCCTTCATCTGGTCTATGTGCATTGGTCGTTATAATGACATTTCATCAAATTTGTTTTGACCTGTTATTTTTAATCTTATTAGTGCTTATCGTCATCAATCTTAAATTGAGTTCATTAGTGCACCATGATTAATCTTTACCAATTCAGTCTTTGACGCATTGTATCTTAATCTAAGTTAAATGGTTTCAGCATTTTCTGAACAACTATTCCCTTGAGGAGATACAACTAGAACATGATGCGAGAGATATAAATTGACACACTTAAGGAAAGAGGTAGGAACGAGGAGAGTGGAATTATTTGCTATCCTTTTTCCAATCGCCAACACACATTTAGATATTTACAATCTAATGTATGACTTTTATATAATGGTTTCTGCATGTTGTGTTTGAGATAGATCAAGAATAGATTTTGGCTGAACCTTTCCCGATAATCAGTGTATGAATGCAGAGTAAATCGCCTATGCTGCATTCCATATTTATTCCAACGAATATTGGAGACGTGAATACCGCTGGTACAGCACATGAACAGCTGATAAAAACAATAATAATACCCTCAAATGGCTAGGCAGGGCATATCATGTATACAAATCCTTGTATAGCACTGCACAATAGACTAAAATGATGGAATACATCCAGTAGGCCTACATGAAGTTGGATGTCTACAGTATCTCTCCTCACCAGTCATTCCCCCCAAGCGGAAACAGCAGAAGAGGCGTCTCTAGTTCTGCAATTACACACCAGATGGCAGTACAGAGTCTCCTGGTAGTGGGGGACAGGCAGTATGGTGCATCAAGTGTGCTGATCTCTGTACCTGGTACCCAACATCTACTTTATGTTGTGGGATGTAGTAGTATGACATGTGTAACAATCAGTTATGCCTTGTGCTTATAAACATGGGTATTATAAAATGAACACCTTATGATCTTTGATAATATCTGCTGAATGAATCATTGTAACATAATTATTACTTAAAATTGCGGTACTATTGGTCAATTGCAGGTGATTATCAGTGATTACCCGGGGATAGGACATTTATTAACATGCCCCAGCAAATAATAGAAAGCCTCCAATTCTGAGCAACTATACACAAAGGATAAAGACACTTAAAGCTGTAAATGATTTCCCAATGACAATGAGCAGCCAATCAAAAAGGATGATCCCTGCTCTCCGATGCTGGGCGTGAGCGTATTAATCACATACACACACACGGTTTAGAGCTGGCACATCATACAGGTCTGTACCTAGAACGACCCGGTACTGTTTCATTAAATCAATGCTACTGTATGTTGCTCGTTGTGCCATTGGATGTTTTAGAGTGCTCTATTTCCCACACTACTCAATCTAATTAAGCTAGTAGACTGAGGGCAATGACATTTTTCAAATCACCCTACAGCACACAACGATATATAACAGGCATAGCTCTATTAAATTAAGTTTGAATATATCAGAGACAATCAGTTTAATGGTGATTAAATAGGTCACACAATTTACCTAAATGCACTTGATTGTCTCATTTATGTACGATCAATAAACATCAAATATCCATTAGAAGTCGTTGTGTATATAAGCACAAACAGGACACATTCAATTTTACTGCTTATGGCGTCTAAAATAGAGGATTGACACAGATGACGGACATACAACTGCAAAACTTTAAGGTACTTTTTGTATGAGGAAGATGCGGCAAATACATATATATATATCAACATATCGTGGTCAATAGAATCAAATGCGGGAAATAACGCATGCATATGAACTCTGAAGATTATTATAGAAATGAGAATTTAAACTGTAGGAATTCGAAGAGGGATGTGGAAGTTTGATATAACAGTGTCATAATAGTTTTAAATAAGGGGACTATTGCGTGCATCTGGGGAGGAAAAGATGAAGTTAAGAGTGAGAATGAATGGACGGATGCAGAATTGAAAGACTCAAAGGGCTTAAGGGTTTGTGGTATTGTCGACATAATTAGTAAGGTCTGATGTTAAAAGGGTTGTGGCCGTGTAGTAGATAGTGTATTATCAAAGAGAATAGAATATAAGATACCACAGAATCTGATAGAGATGGAGATAATTATTTAGTCACGTGAGTACCCTCCGGATCCTACCGGAAGAAAGACAGACAGAGGGCGGGCTGAATAGCTTCCGGTTCCGCTGCACCCTCAAGTTGTGTCCCCAAGAAAGATTGAATATCTTGGGTCGGGACTCTTTGGCAATGGCAGAGTTGGATGTGTAGCTTATTGGACATGAGGAATGTGTGCGCGCTCATCCAGGCCTTCTATTGTCCCAGCAGGAATAATGGCTTCTCGTGGCCTTAATTATTTTATTACATGTAAAAAAGAGCATCTCTATAATAAAGAATAGTGCTGTATGTATGCCATGCCCTTATGGTATAGGGTGCGTCCGTATGTCACGGCCTGTCATACGGCGTGTCTGTATGTCATGGCCTGTGACGTCACTCATGTGGAACTCAAACGTAGTTAGAAACTGTTGGATTTCTTTGGCCATTTTTAGCATTTCTAACTCACATTTCGATTACGATGGTAAAAATGTCTATTGAATCTGAAACATCCCTATACTAAGGGAGTGATCATTTTTTAACAACAGGGGGGGGGGGGTGGTTTTCCGCGCGGAGCGCGCGAAATTTTTTTCACCCCCCCCGGTCAACGGGTCAAAATTTTTTACCCCCCCCCCCTACGGGTCGGAAATCGGCGCGCGCGCGGGCCCTTTGAAGCATAGTAACGCGCGGGCTTTTTGGCCCAAAACAGGTTACATTTTTTTGACCCCCCCCCCCAAGAGGGGTCCAAATTTTTTACACCCCCCCCGGTCAAGGGGTCCAAATTTTTTTGCCCCCCCCCCCAAACCAACCCCCCCCCCCTGTTGATAAAAAATGATCACTCCCTAACCGTTTCTATATCCCCATCAGCTGTCGATGGGAATGTCTTCCCACCTCCAATGGTTTAGCATTATCATGTATAAAGGGCCTCAAGGCTCCGTCTCCCAGCCCATCCCTATATTATTCCGCGAGTATAGTGCTTCTGGTTTGTATCGGGGGTGCCTCACTCATGTACATCGTCTCCCTCCGCGCGCGTTTATTGGTGGAAATCGGATTTACCAATCAGCTGGTCTCCTGCCCGCCGTGCGTTCCCTCCATGAACAATGCCCTTTTACAGCAGCATCCATAAGTGGGGGAAGTCTACAGTCCCCATATAGTCCCCACCACCCCCCTCTTAGAGCCCTTCTTAACCCTTTAACGGCAGCATGCTGGACAGCATCCCGTCATGATGCACTAACACAGCACTGACAAGTAACTCACCGGTGCAGTATCATACCGAACCTTTAGGAGTGTATCATCAACCCAATATGGCCGTCATGATGCATGAAAACAGCACCTGGAAGTAACCCATCATTGCAACACATTTATGTATCATGCTGAAAAAGCTCATACCATATCAAGGCGCTATGCTGTTCTGAAGGAGTTAGGCATGCCGGTTCACCTACCCATCTCCACCCCTATCTCTATCTCAATATCCAGCCCCACTCGTCTTACCCTGGCAGACAGAAAGCAGAACACTGTACAGCATTAACAGAGGTCCTCTGCAAAAGGAATATAGGCCACGTCCCTCTGAACCCACACAGGCATTCATCATATAGCGAGAGATGGCGCCACCTGAGCCGATTACCTCTCTGTTTAAAGATAATCTTTGGCCTCTGGCAGCTGATGTATGATGGGAGATATAATTTTGGTTTAAGTCCAGACTAAGAATGGGTTCGGAGATTGACGCCCCTGCTAGAGATTTGGATCCCTCAGAGAGGGATTCCTCAGTCGATCTCTATCTCAGAATGCCAAGCACTGCTGAGGGGAAAGCCCATGGGTGTAACTGAACAGCTAAAGCAGGCAGAGCCAGGCATCTGGGTAAAGCATGGGGAAGCTGATGGTGGCAGGTGAATAGTAGAAAGTAAATCATTATGGTTAATCTTAAAGACCTGCCAAACTAGCTTGAACTAAAAAGACAAATACCGTGCACATATTAAATAGGCAGGTTGGTAGGCTACTTCGACAATGACAAAGAATCAAAAGGAACAATGTACCTACCGAACAGGTGGGGCACGAAATTGAGAAAGGATCAATGCATGAAGACAGGTATTTGAGAAGAGGGGCACGATAGTATATAGCTTGACGAAAAGGGAAAATGTGATATGGTATGTTGAAGTGATGGGGTACGGAAGGGTCTAATACCGGATACAGTATCCTGGAGGGAGGGGGCATGGCATAGCCTAATAGGGCATATCCAAGTGTGGTATATTGAAAAGATGGGGCATGGATTAGCCTAATAGGGCATATAATATCATATGCATACCAAATAATTTACCAAAAATATGGGGCATAAAATGTTGTTATGGTGAATATATACCGGGATGGTATACTGATGGGATCGGTTATGGTATGGTCTATTAAGCTATATATATCAAGGTGGTATACTGAAGAAAAGATACATATTGGAGGGATGGGGCATGGGCTCTTATTATAAGGCATATACACCAAGATGGTACACTGGAGGGATGGAGCATGGACTGGTATGTGTATGTACAAATAGGTTGAGGAACAGGGCAGGGAGGGCTTCACGGCTGGTGGGCCGTTTGCCTAAAGTGACGCTGATGAAGAAAAGTAGTCCCAGCGCAAGGGGACGCCGTTTTCCGGTGAGCGGAGTGATCCGCGGAGGGAATCAGCAAGTAGAGAGGCAAGGAGTGGAAGGGAAGCTGGGCGGGTGGGTATATGGGTGGGTGAGGGGTGGGGAGACTAGGCATGGGGTAGGGTATAGGGGTAGGGGACGGGGTCTATAGCTATGGGGATGTTTGTATCCCCTGATTGGTGTATTTATATCCGAGCTGACAGCTCTGGAGGGCGGGCCGTTCCTAGACAACTCCCCAGGGGGCGTTCCCGTCTTCCGCGCCATAGGAACGCTGGCGTCATATGCGCATGCTCGGTGATCGGTCGTGTTTTAAGACAAGATGGCTGTGTAATGAGGTTTGGGTTCCAGCCTCCTTTAAACAGTCACTGACCTTATTAAGAGACAGTCTTCTTATATGTACCGGTCCCATATGAGTGCAAAGGTACAATGATATTTAAATAAATTAATCCACTTGATTGGTCCTAAATGAGTGTCTGTCTCCTAATCATAACCTCCTGGGTATAGTGGTATTAAAACCATCAACCGGTCGTTGACCTTATTAAGTGACAGTTCCTCTAATAAGCTCAAGTCTCGTGAAGCTAATGCTGCGGTGCAGTGGTATGGAATTATGACCCTATAGACTGGCATTGGTCTCAAATGAGCGCCTAGGCCTGTCCTCTATATATACCACTGGGTTTGTACCATTTGTGCATTTGTTTCTAGTTATTTACATGCTAGCCTCTTGCTCTTTAAGAAAATCCAATATAGCCATGCAGCAAATGGCAATAGGTGTTGTCTATGGTATCTCCATACTGATAGTATTGTAAGCTAAACCTGATGCACTAGAGGTAACTTTAAAGCTGCTGTACCAGTCGGCACACTCAAACCTACATTTTCTTCATTTAACTGTTTCTCAGATGATTGTATAACCCTTTCCCTTTTATAATCTGCCATTTATTATGACAAGAGATTCTTAATAATTATGTGCATTACAATACTCCAATTCCAATTATTTATATTCTGGTGGGGTTTGGTTATTTAGTGTTGGAAAAGGACATACGGTGGCAGCACTGAGTGGTCTCTTACCGGAAAGTTTTTCATTGCTGATCTTGCAAACAAAGTCTCTATACTGTTACCTGGTGTAACACTACAGATGGTGCTACCTTGTTGATGTAATTAAGTGCTGGATAAATGCTGGAAGCATTCTATTTTTTCTGATCTATATCATTGAATTTAGCACAAGTAAACGTCATAGATTAGATTGTGCTTACAAGTACGCTGCACTAAAGAGACCCTTTATAAATATACAGAAATCATTATCTATATATCTGAGGTGGTATGGCAGCTTTAAAGAACCAACAGGTAGCATGCAGAGGGTGACTTAATATTTTACGTTAGTACACCCAGATTGTTGTTGTTATATATCATTTAATTGTATGCATCCTAATGTAGTTATGTTTTGGACATAATCAGATGAAAAGATACACATTGCATATTCCATACACATATCCAACACCCTGTCTAAATATCCTATTCAGAGGAAATGCGATTGTCAAACGTTATCAATGGACAGTGATATAAAGGCTCACCTGTGGGTAGGCCAACACTGCACAAAGAAACCCAGCTAGAAGCCTGTTCCAGTGTACATTGTTTTTCAAATGAGTGAAACTTAATACGGATAAATGGGCTAAATCTTCCCAAATACAAGCTTAATCAAAGGGAATGAAGGTAAATGAAGTGTGCATCAAAGCAATTATGATCTTTGTCCATATCCTGGTATTTTTAAGAAGATTGTTTTTTGAGCCTTGTAGGGTGGGGCACTAACGTTAAATATGGCTTAGGATAATGTTTACAGAGTTAATTTATCGTAGGCCTATATACACATTGCAGTCCAAGCTTCCATCTAATTGAGCCCAATATGTAATCAATTTGAAGGCCCCAGTGCTCACAGGGTGCGCGTCTTCAACACAGGTAGCATGATCACTAGTGACAATATTTTAATCCCTTAAATTTTTAGTCATAAAGGGCAGTTACATTGTTCTCAGTCGAATCACCCCTAAAGATGATTAGAATAATTGAAGGGTCCGTTGCAATTTGGTAGTCTATTAGTCACTCCCCGGACATATTCATTTTTCTGATGCTATTCTCTTCATGCATGATTTTTTTTTATAATTATATTTATCCTGAATTTGTAATCAAATGGAAATCGAGTGCAGGCATACGGTAAATTAAAGCAGAGTGCGTCGGGCTGGAGAAGGGGGGGGGCTGGGAAATGTTCTGAGACTCTCAAGAAAACCTATTAGTGAACTTAGTAAGAATTACAGGCATTCTAAGTACATGACGCTTCAGGGTAATCCTACCACATTACCTTTTATCCCCACCCTCTCTACCTCCCACACCTGACCACACAAGTTCAATAGGTCCTGTTCTATGGTATGTTATCCTATTGTAGGATAATAGTCTTGTTAAGAGGTTTGGTATACACACTCTAATCTCATAGGTAAAGACTAAACACCAGCGATTGCACGGTAATTTATGCAGGGGGTCGTGCATCGTGAGGGTGGGCATTCATCTGAATCATTTCACCACATAATATATGTGTATAGTATCACACTTGCTTTTTCATTGATATAACAAATAACACATGCACACACGACGAGGAGTCCATTGTTAGGAACCGGCGTTTGTATGAGACCAGCGCTGCCCTCTCTCTGGTGCCGGACCTCTCTCTCTCTCTGTTGCTAGAAAAGTCCCTGGGTCATAGGCTGATGTCAGCTGATTGTGTGCTACCAGGGCCCTTAGCACGCACGCCCAAACTATACAGGTACACAATATGATTCACCTTTAGAAACATTATAGCCATGTGGCAAGGAACGGGTAATCAGAATGCTCACACTGTTGTATGTAATAGCACAATATCTTAGGCCAAACAAAGGTGTGTTTCAGGTTACATAGTCTGAAAATCTAGGTAGCATAGGTCGTTTTTTTTTTATTGATTTTTTTTAACCTTTGCCTTGAAAAGTAACCAAAAATTGACTTACAAACTTCAGCGCTCATGCACTGACAACAGTGTTGACTCATGGACTATCAAATTCACTCTGAAATAGCCCAAAAATTACTAGAAATATAAAAAAAAAAATTCAAAAAAAAATTGGATAACAGTTTATCGGATCGGCCCTATTTTGCTAGGTAGGGTCAGGTAACATGAAACACACCTTTTTTGGGCCTTATTTACTAATCATGATTAAAAATAACCCTCGATACCCCATTCTGGATGGGGACCATCGCAGGACAGACTGCTGTGAGCATTAGCCTCATCATAAAATTAGTGATGAAAATAAAAATAGAACCTGGAGATCTTAGAACTACTAGAGAGGGTTTATTTGATTTAAGATAAGCAGTAGCTGCCAATATTTTCGATTGTCTTTAAAATATTTAAGGGCAGAGATGAAAGGGGACCCGCTTCCATTGCTTACATTGCCAATAGAGAGCCTCATGGGGCCAAAGAAAACAATCCAAAGTTGGAGAAGGGTCGGATGCATGATAGTGCCGCCCATCCCCTACCTCCCCTCCACCCTCCTTATCATACTAAAAAGACGTGTGTATTGAATTTAGCAAACTAACGGCTTTTGGCAGGTCCTACCTATACATAAACTGGGACATTCATAGTTGTTTTTGTTATCATGATTGGTATTAATTGTTATCATCATTACATTGCTACTGATCATCAGTGATGATGCAATACATTAAAGATGATTTTACCAAGCCTAAAATGATAAGAATCGAGTGGGTACATCACAAATTCGCCCCTTCTATATGAGAATGGGCCATGTCTGACTGAATCCTTTCGTTGAAATACTCTAAAGAAAGTTACCAATATAATAGATGGTAGTTGTGAGATGAGGTAAACTGTTGTTGACAGACTGCAGTATATAACCTTTGCTTGTGGCTGGTCCCTGAGACCCTTATTTCCCTACTGCCTTCAGCCCCCAGCTCAGTCTACCCCTGTAGACATCCAGTCAGAGCTATCTCTTTCCTAACTTGTCAGCATGCCACGTGAGGGCGCGACAGTCGCCTTCTGGCTCGTCCACAGCCAACACCGGCTGCAATTAAACCTTACCCGTGTCAGCGCCCTCACCTACTTCCGGGTCAAAGGTCAATGAGTCCTGCAGTTGACGCCAGCGGGCGCTGGGGCCGGGATGACTGGTGCTGCTAAGAGGAGAGGCTGAGCCAGGGCCTAAGACGTTGATTGATAAACTAAAGGGCTAGCAGAGTCTCTGGGCGGAACCACTGCCAGCTTAGGGGACCTGCCAAGCGCCAGCCCAGGCTCAGCCCCAGGCAAGAGTGTGGGCTGCAAGAAATGTCCTATAGGCAGTGCTTAAATAACCAATACTCTCCTCTGCTCCTAGTAAATTTATATTGATTAGCGAAGACGGTATATAAGCAGTGGAAAAAATTCAGATTATACCCCATTGTTCAAAAGGAATTCGAAATTGATTATCATCTAAAATATAGTAATTGCTCATTATAATCACAGGTCTTAGTGAGCCTTACCTGTGTGTGTCTAGGAGTGCATATAAAACTGGGTCCCGTGCTCTATAAGAGGATTTTTTTACTGGGGCTGTGTGATTAGCCCTTTAGGGAAAGCACAGTGCTTTACTGTGCATTAGTCGTCATGATGCATGAATGCAGCGCTGGTGAGGGACATTCAAGCACCATGTCGACCCTACTGTCGGTATACACTTAGTATGTCAGCATATCGACATGACATATCAATGTAACCCTTGTGAATAGACTCGCCAGGACTGTATCCATGTACCATAACGACATGTATCATTAAAGCACTCTGCGGCCCCTGAAGGGTTAACCATCTGGCCATTAGAACCTAAGACCATATCCGCTGGGAACCATTACCAATTGTTGAGTGCCTGACAGGTCTCGAGGAAGAGCTCTCATTACCTCTCAGACCTAGACAAGACCTGCCATAATTACGAGGATCATTACTATAGGATATCTCCTCAGCGTTTTGTGGTAGCTTGTAACTACTCTTGTAGTGCATATACCTGTGTGCCTTGTCCAAAACGAAGTTTTGTTTCAGCCCCCTCCTCTAGAAAACACCTTAGATTTTTTCCCGTGTTCAGCAATTGTAGTTTCCCACAGATTAGAAGACTCGCTATTAGAAGCAAATGTAACTGGGCAGTAGAATACACTGTAGTTTTACAATATACACTACAGTGGTGTACATGGACAGTAGAATCTTACATTGTTTTACAGTATAAAGGGAAGTATTTTTGGTTCCACTTGTTACAGTGTATCTACGAATTGCGACACAGAAACACTTTTACTTTTGGCTCAGCTACCCCAGGTACTGCTTAGAGTATATTTTACTTATTGTTAGGGGTTATCTACTTGAAATGACACTCTACAAGCTAGTGTGGAAGCAATTCTCAGGTACAGATGCAGGTCTAGGATTAAAGATACTTGAATACCACTCACATTGCTAACATCGAATGTGAATTAGTTCTTCCAGACAAAATAATTGTATCACTCAAAATGGTCGCTTTATCCATAATCGTATCATGTTTGAATTGTTTTCAACTTATTTCAATGTTCAAATCAATTCACATAGTATGTATGTCCAAATTGAGCGCAAATTATTCATAAACAGCTGATAAAGACAGGTCATAATATAAATAAGTAAGCTGCAGTGTTCAGAGGAAACCAAATTGTAAGACAATCATGTTTCTAGTTAGACTTTTTCTCTTTTTATTTCAAATGTGCTCCTGAACTTGCTTTAAATTGTTTGTTAATCAGCTTTCTGCCTTTGTCGGTCATTTTACATTAACCCTATTAGGGCGGTATGATGACCCGATATTACAACTACCGGGTACTTTTTATTGGCATAATGCACTGGTGCAGCGACAATGAATAACTCAACACAGCATTGCATTGGTGCATCACGCAGACCCTTCGGGAGTTACAACCCCACATGATCACCATTATGTATGACTGCTGGATTGGCGAGTTACCCTCTCATGGTTACATGCGTCCAAAGGGCAGGTCGCTTTAAAGGTATTCTGCCGTGCTTCAAGGGTTAAAGAATTAAGTGCACATACTAAAAGTAAGGGCTAACCGTATTCAATGGGCGTTAAGATACTTGGTCCTATAGAGTTGTAGAACACTAACGTTCAAAAGAAGTTTTGACTGCTGTCCAAGCTGTCGTCTAATCATGTTGAGAGTTGGTCAACTGGCAAACTTTAAATTCCATTTGAATAATCACGCCCAATTAAACCATGCATCGAAAGACATTTTAAGAGGCATATATAGTGTGTGGGAATCATAGGGGGATGATGAATTATTATATTGCATCATAATACAGGAGATAACAATCTAAATACTAGTATGTGATTTATCTGTGTACTTTGGTATAGATATACATGCAATGATACAATAAACGCAGCTGTGCTTTGAGATTATGAAAGTACATTAATAATTATTCGGGTATTACTAGTCACTTTCCTATTGGCAAAGACTATATCTGTGCAGTGACGGGGAAAATAGGCTTGAACATAAGGCTACTGACTGCCCACACTCCGAACCCATTTTAAAACCTACGTGTGCTAGAAATCAAATCTCTACCAAATGCAAAGAGTTCCTTGGCAGAGGAATTACGGATGTATTTTCCGACTGGGTGGCCACATAGAAAGCTTTAATGTAAACCCAAGATTGAGATAAAATATTTAGGCTAAATACCATCATGTATTATACGAAGAAAAACGACTCAATGTTATGCAATTAAGTGGTTTAGTGAACTGTACATGTAGTAGATACCCCACAAAGACCTGAGAATATAGTGCATGTACAAATAGCCACGAATGACTGACAGGTACCCTCATAGGTCTGTGAAAATAAACAAGGTGTGAAGTCCTTTGTCATGTCCTTGGGTTAAATCTAAATTAAACCACAGCGGAGGGCTAAAACAAATGAATTCACACCTTGTTTATTTCCACATAGACTCACATAACCTCACAACTGTGGTTTAAAACAGATAGAGGGTGCCAGTTTACTGTGGTTATTTTGAGTTAGCCTCTCATAACCATAGTCTATCTATTGCATGACTGTATTGTGAAATATATACCTGTAATTCCCTCTCCCAATGTCTCAAAATGTATCATAATACCCACTCCTTTTGCATGTGATCTCTTCTCATCCCTTCCCATCATGCATTGCCGTCGCCAAATGCGTAAACCACGTGGTTTAACCATACCAGAAGCAGTGGCCCACGCATGGGTGATGTACTGTGATGTCCAACCTAGATATAGCTGACTTTGGGGGTGCATTTGGATGTAGGCTGAGGGAGGCTGGATGACGGTGATCTAATTCCATATTTTTCACAATACAGTAAATTATCCAAACACACGTGTCAAAGGGCTCAATTGGCGGTTTCCTATTAAGGCAAAGGGAAGTGACGTGCCAGGCCAGCTCAATGCGCATGCGCGGGCGTTTAGTGGAACGTCCGCGGTCACGTGAGAGGTTTACAGCGCAGGTCAGGCCCTAAATCAATCTTTAATATGGCCTTATCCCAGTGGGATAAGCATTTAGGATTCTGTGCCTATTTCGGTCCGTGTGAGTTGATGCGGCTGGGGTGAGGGATGGGGAGTAGAGGGTGTGGGGTGGGGCACAATTAAATGTACCACGCATTACCTGACAAATTCCCTCCGACACACATTGCCCCTGTTGTGGGAGTATTGGGATGCCGCCAAGCCGCCCACACCGGCCTCGACGTGTGTGTGGATCTATATTATGGGCACGGGGAAGGGGGCCAAGTGGTCTGCTTGTAGTCTTTAAATCATTTAAAAGCAGAGTGGTGCCTAGAGGGGAATCATGGTTTTAACTGTCTGTGAAATATACATGTACATGGATTAAACCAAACTTAAATGGTTGAACGTCATGGATCTACTCAAGCTGAGGCCAGAGACTGGACAGCATCTAGTAATACAGAATGTAGCCTGATCAGTAGGTGTTGCATATTAGAGACATGTATACACGTTGAGATATAGGGTATAACATTTGTTTTTATCTATATGAATTCTTATGATGCAACATATACAAGGGTGTAAACAGACCACCCCTTATATATTTAATCATACATCAATACGAATTGTGCATCAGATCTGTACTTGTTTTATGTAGGAGTACATTGTGTTGTATACGGCTCGACGTGTGACGTAAGTGGTGGCATACTGCAGGTACAGGTGTCAAACTGTAGCTTGTACAACAGACACAACTGCCAGTTGAAGTTTAGTGGTACTTTCACTATACTACTTGGCCGGGGGTGGGGCACTGATCCCATTTTCTCTGTACTATGCTGTTATACATGTATCCCTAACACTTCGGGCTATGGATCATTTTTCTCCAACCCCACGTCTACATAGAATGTTACTTAACACATAAAAAAAGAGGTTCACTCACTGTACCGTCCGGTGTTTAGCCAGCTTTCTATCCCCCTACCTATCCTCCTGTCCAGATCTACATTACTCCTTCACCCCTCCTCCTGTACCCGACCTCTAGTGGGTAGAAGAGTCTTGTACACACTGTTCACCTCACACCCATAGCGCCTTGACCTTCACCTCTCCCAGTGACGATCTGTGAATATCCTGAAATAGTACACATTGACTAACCCTTTAAGGGCCGCACATTTCTTTAATGTGCCATGCCGTTAATCGTGAGGATCTACTTGCCAGGGCTGCATTCATGCATGATGCCAACACTTCGGGAGTGTATCAACCCAGTAGGATTGGCATCATACACCCATTCCGCCTTGGCCTCGCTCCAGTCCGGCTATTATTGTCACGGCAGCAATATTTCCAACATTAAAGGGATGAACAGGAACAATCCAGTCTTATTCCCTTCTCTAGCATTAACCCCCTCCTCCAAGCCCCACCTTTCCCTACCCCAGAAGCCACCCATGCCTCTCCCCTGCCGGCACGTGGATGTGTCCACGCCTCACCTACCCCACCTACTGGTTGTTATGGTATCATGGTAACCTGCCCAAACACCAACTGTCGTCATGGCAAACGGCACACGACGCCCATTACGTCATGAGCAGCCAAAATGGCGGCCGTCGGCGGCGGGGGCACGCTGGTGTAGGCCGGGTATACCGAGGTTGCATGTTCCTTAGTAGGGGGCACCATTGCTTGATCTGGTAACCAGCAAGATAAGCACTGATACAGCAATCACAATGGGTACAGGCTGTTACATAATGCCCCCTAAGAATTCCGCAGTGAAGGCCAGGGAATTATCTTATTGGTTGATAATGCAACCGGCTAGACGCCTATAGGGGCAGCCAGGATGGAGTGGCTGCAGGTTGGGCAGTGGGTGGGGAGGGAGGAGGGGGTGCCGCCACTGCTGCCACTGCTACATGTACTACTACCGCTGCTGCCAGTGAGATTCTCCAGTCGTAGAGGCTAGCAGATGGTATTATCAGCATCCCCAGCAGTAGAAGCAGCAGCAGTACTAGCAGTGGCGGCGGCGAGCCACTCTTTCAAGGGGGAGAGCGCTATCGATTGATCGCCTGGCCTAGCAGCAGCGGAAGCAGCAGCAGGGGCGGGAGGCAGGGGTGGGCGGTATACAGGGTACTAGGGATGCTGGAGACGCCACACTGGAGACTCCTCCTGCTGTAGTGTGGATGAGGCAGTGGAGGTTAGTCCTGACGAGGCCGCCACAAGAGGCAGCTGGAGGGGAGGCCAGCATCTGCTCCAGTGGGCGAGAGCACAGCCTCTGCCAGCAGCAGCATGCTAGAGCAGCAGCCAATTCAGATGTACCGTAGTTACCCGCTTAAGCATATGCATATAAAATAAACGCTGGTTCTGTTTTAGTCTGCAGAGATAATTGAAATCAATAAAATGAATGACCGTCTATATCTCAAATAAACGTAGGTCCCCTATACGTGCAGGCTTAGCAATGCCTTCATATAACAAGCATAGGTACAGTTATATAGGCCATAGCGGTATGCCAGAACCTGCAAGCAGCGCTCAGCAATAGCATCAGGGCAGCAGCAAAAGCAGCAGCAGCAGCAAAAGCAGCAGCAGCAGCAGTAAAAGCAGCAGCAGCAGCAAAAGCAGTACCAGCAGCGGCAGCAGTTACAGCATCAGCAGCAGCAGCAGCGGCAGCAGCAGCAGCAGGCCGAGAGGCAGCAGGCAGGGAGTAGCCGCACAGACGGCAGCAATACGGCGGTCAGCCTGCAGGAGGCAGCCTACACGACCACCTCCACCCCCACCACCTCTAGCAGCCATGGTCGTGACCGACCAGCAGGCAGCAGGCTACTCCTCCAGTACCTACACCACTGCAACCTGCCCCAGCTAGCCACAGGCCTCCCACGACAACAGGCCACTGGAGTCAGAGCTATACAGCCTCGACTGAACCCCCACCAGCCACCAACACCACCACTACCAGCTACCGCCGCCGCCATACCAGCGCACAACCACAGGGGGCGGAGCCGGAGCCGTCAGCACCCTAGACAGCAGTGGTAGCAGTCGGCGTTGGTGTTGTTGTGTGTGGACCTGTACATACCACTGACAACCACCCATCACACGTCCTCCAGCCCTCCATAACCATTAGGGGCCGATCCAGTGTCCCTTACACGGATCTGGATCCCCTCTAGGCTGGATCCCCACCTTCAGAAGTTCCTCCAGCGTCGGTGTCAGCGCAAAGACAGCAGTTGGAGTAGGGAGCCGGGCTGCAGGACTGGTGGACGCCCGCCCGGGAAGGCTGTCGGTTGGATCCGCCGTGCTTACCAGCAACCACGCCGGCAGACACAGGAGTGGGTAGAGACTGCCTAGCCTCCTCCTGATCCTGATCCTACCGACCCTTCGCCTCCTCCATGGTCCCCCTTAATGTCCTCCCACGCAGCAGGCCCTGTCTAAGGGTGTCGGTAAGGAACCCTGGTGTGTAGGACCGGTACAACACACGTCTCCACTGGATCATAATACCACTGGGCACTGGACATTACAAGTGTCTAGACCCCATACTGGAGGTACAGTGCATACTGGATACTATAGGGAACTAGGAACATCAGCGACGGCTACTGGCAGCAGCAGCAATCAGGAACCAGGCCCTCCTCCCCTGGGTCCTAGTGTCCCCACATACTCCAGGCAGTGAACTGGCCAGCTCTGCTTCATGCCGAGGAAGCACTGGATGCTGGACACTGGAGCAGCAGTGTGGGAAGCCATATATTCATTACCCACTAGAGGAGTCCTAAATACCTCCAGATTGCAGGAATTTGGGTCCTGCAAACCACCTAGCTAGCTATCCAGCCAGTGAGTGCTATATTGCTGTATAGGCAGTACATGTGCACAAGTGTGTGGATACTAGATATAGATTTAAAGAGAACGGTCTGGGAGCCAGAGCCTAAACAGTGAGTGTTGAGCAATGAGCACTACAGGATTCCTCCTCCAGAATAGACCAGCTTATGGATGCTCACATGCCGGCCTCTGTTCTACTGGATTAGGGAGCCATTTCCACCCATAGATTTGCTTCTGCTAGTAGCACTCCTGACACCATCAGTTAGGATTGTATGCTCGGATTCAACCGATTTGGGGCTCTGCTCAGCACAGGAGGAATGGGGAAATCATTACTGCTGCCACAGGAGTAGCTCACATTGGAAGGTGATACTCACCTCTACAGTGACAGGAGATCCTCCTCCAGGTGAGACGACATCCTGGCTTGGCAATCAGACCAGTTCCTCCAGGGCATTGTGAGACACGTGGGTGACCAGTGTATGATATCCAGTTACCATCAGCCTCATTCTTCTGATCCTGTGCTTGAAGAGGAAGTGAAAGGCTTGATACATACCTAACCCACCTACCCACCCTCTGACCAGCCCACGTGTATGCAGAGGTAGAGGTAGAGGCAAGGATAGCTACTGCTCCATGTGGTGTGAAACAGTAGCAAAAGGTCTGGCATAGACCCTGGAGATATAGGACAGGTTATAGAGGAGGCAGGTAGAGGACATATCCTACCTGTTACCTTATACCATACCTCCAGGGGGTCCCCAGCAACTCCTACAGTGTCCTACAGGTATTTCCTCACTGTAATAAGAGGAATACTAGCTGTCCAGTCCCCACTCCAATTACGACCATTAACACACTGGAGCAGTGAGGAGTGTGGCAATAGCTGTAGTGGTCTCATCATTACTGGAGTGCGGTCACTCACCGTGGAGGAGGCATCTGTGAAGGACACGGAGGAAGGGATCTGGGATTTTACAGAAATTGACAGGAGGAACAGCAATAGGAGAGGGCGTTGAGCACCCTTGGAGAATTTGTCCCTATTTTGGATTATTATTAACATATTGAGCGAACCTGTGTGTCCAATTTGTTGATTAACTGGTTGTACATAGCAGCATTGTGTAGCGGATTCAGTGTATATAATCTAGCACGTTGTGGGGATCTGGAGGTGAAGGGCCTGTGACGCCCTGTGCAGTGGTGTGGAAGGGCTGGCCACGTGTGACATGAGCTAGACTCATCATGTAGGCTCCGCTCTATGGGTCTATAGCACACCTGTGAGTCTACATGCTAAGGTTACATGTCCACCACCAGGATTGAGCACTACCCTCCATGCTGGTGCCATCACCATGCTGCCCTGCTGCTCCAGGGAGGGATGGTCTCAGAGCCCTTATTGTGACGACCACAGTGGTGCCACCCTTCCTGTTGTCACCCTCACCCTAGTCAGTGGGTGCTTCCCACCTCACCAGCCCACCATCCCCACACCCCACTATGTAGCCGGCCCTCACCGGCCCCAACACAAGGCACTAGTACAGCTCCGACGTGTGCAGCACCTCCCCTCTACTACAGCAGCATGTCTAGGGGGTGAGAGAAGCTAGTCTACGGCAACAACCACATCAACAGTTTCACCACACACCTCTCTCCTTCTCTTCTTCAACTTCTCCTTTCTTCTTCTACGCAGACGTTTTTCTCGTGTTTGGGAGTAGCAGCAACCACTAAGGAGGTAAGGTTATTGAGTATTGAGTTAACCAAGATCATCATGTAATGTTTAATTATCCCTGAATGTATCGCAATGCTTAAATATCACATGTATACACCTAAATTGCCCTACATCTTGGTCCTAAGGGAATGTTGGTCTATAGTCAAAAGGAGGCGAACTAGTCGTAATTGGACATAATAACTAGGACCCCCGCCCCCGCCCACCTGCCTACATACCTAATGATGTAACTTGTGAGTAGTTGTATACATTGTGAACACCTGGTGGCTGAATTGATGAGAGTTACCTGACTAAGGTTTATAATCACCTCCTCAGTGCCACTCAGGTATGACCAAGGGAATACCCATATATAGGTTATAAATACACACCACTGCATTATTTATTTAGGATGTCCCCATTTTTACATACACCCAATGCATACTCATGATTTATTACAACGCCGTTACTAATAATGCATAGCTTCTCTCATAACACGACAAGACTACATTACCAATGCATTTGTCAATATAAACACTCGCATGAATTGATAATTAGTCCATGTATGCATGTTCTATACATGTGTGTGTGGGGGGGGGGGCAAAAAGCTACCAGTGTATCGATATGAATTTTACATAATGAAATAAGAATATTTGGGTTGGTGGGTATGGTAGGGGGTACAGCTTGAGTGATAGAAGAAGGAATCGATGTTCAGCGCCTTGGTCCCACCCTCATGGTCCAGTGCACTAAGCATGTACTAGCAGCTGGTCTATGTCAATTGAGTGCATTGGAGCTAATCTAAAATCATTGACAGCCAGTTGTGACACCACGTCGGGATAGTGAAGTACAGCGTTGAAGGCGTCTGTCAACTGCATTTTGAATAAGGCATGTACTTGATAATAGAGGTAAACACCAGGTATACTTGCAAAAGCTAATTTGGGACTTTCGTCATTATTACTACATGTGTGGCATACCGGCAAATCCTCCTTTAGTTAAAGGCGCAGATCTCGGTACCCCTCCAGCGGCAGTTGGAGTGAAGCCGGGACAGGTACTCAGCCCTATATATAGTGGCGCTGGGGCTTTAAGGGTAGATGGGTCATAATATAAACAGATATATATTATACTGTTAATTTCTCTAAATACTGCCAGGAGACTTTATGCCTATCTAGTATTCCACAGGGTAGGTGGCACAGCTAGACTATAATGGTAATTTCTCTAGTTGCTTTGGAGTGAGATTTATGCATGTGACTGGCCCTTGTGTGACATGCCACACGGTCAGATTGTGCCTACTACGTTTGGCCCTCACATGACAGAAATGATAATTCACATGAGGGACACGATGATTCACATGACACACATGATGAGTTTACATGACATACATGATTGTATGGAGGCACGACGTGTTGAAGATGACACTTTCTTTATTACATGACCTGGTTGGTACTAGTCAATTTGGAATCGACTATACGAATGTACAGTCGATGATAGACCCTGCTCTAATCACTGGGGGTCCTGCTATGTGTCAGGCCTTGTGAGAACAGAAGGTTGGTCTTATAAACCACAAGTGTACTATCATATCATCAACAAACAGGCCCATATCTGAGTGAATATGAAAAGTTAAGTGTCTAGAGATAAGCATGGAACCTTCATTGGCCCTGTAAATCTGTTACTTTGTTTGCAATGAGGTCCTGTAGTTCACCCACAGCCAAAACATGGGGAGCTCACCAGCCCAGTATGGCAATACGCCTCTGAACTTTTACTTAGATAGCAGTCATAACAGACCCTTGTAGACATGCCATTGTGGGGCAGGGACAACCTGGAATCACAATGTGTCCGGTTTTAGACTAGTAGTTCTAGTTGTGCTGTTTGGACGTGGTCTTTGCTGAACTCTATTCAACTCGTGGACCCTGGCCACACACTGGCCTGTGTGTATGTCTAACAGTAACACCCCCCTCCACCCGCTCATAACACAGAACTGAGGAAGTGGACATTATTTAATAATTGGAGGGGGGTGCAGTCCCTCATAATGGAGGGATATTTTTCTAATACCCCCTCTCTTACGTACTAGTACTTAAACGAGCGACATTTTTGCTTAAAAAAGGGTCGAAATATGCACCCCCAACCCGTTACATAGGGGGTCAACTTTTCCCTGCCCATGACCCACTGTCCCTGGTATTTCAAATAATGACCACTCCCTTATAAATGGTGCTGTGGTAGTCTAGCCGGGCCCACTACTATATAGACCTCCAGGGCTTAATGCCTGCTGGAGTGGCTATAATCCTTAATACCCATGCCTCCCACCCCTCCCTCTCCCCTCCCACCTACGACAAAGCCTGCTTGGGACACACAAACGCCACACATGCATACGTTATGGTGGCCGCCATTGTAGGGGCCCGATAGAGCTGCCACCAAGCGGAGCAGTTACACAACACAGGAGGAGCCAATGGGAATGGGGGGGGGGGGGTCCTGGAGTCCAGCTAGAGGCCTGAATCTATGGGATCGTTTATAGAAGCAAATATGACCACCATACAGTGATTCATATTAAGGAGACCTTGGGTTTTCTAGCCCTCTCTCTCTCTCTTTTCAAGGCCCAAGTCTGACCATACCCCGAGCTTTCATGTGAAAGTCATGATCCTGAGGTACTTTATAAATCCCCCAATTACCACTCCAAAGTAGTAGTCCACTGTTCTCTCTCACACTCTGGACCAATTTATGTATTACAGCAGAAGCAGCAGTATGTATAGTACATAACGTACATGTATGCAAATATAATGGACTGAACACGTGTCTTTATAATTATTTAAACTACTATTTTCCATCAATTCATTTCCATTTTCAAGCAGCTAATGTATATCATGCTACTCCTACTGTGACCCCGACACCATACTCCGACAGCACCTTGTACTAAATGAATGGAGAAAATATTACTCGTAGTTTCACCAAAACCGCCTAGTTTTCGGTCACTTTGTGGGAGTGACTTTGACCAGTGTGGTAATAAGGACAACATAAGCAGCAAGCATTCTCGTGTCCACAAAGCATTCTGGTGGTGACCACCCTGCGTGGAGTCACGGGTGGGGCCAATGAAGCGTGCATAGCGTCAAAGGTAGCACGCGGAGAGTGGGGGTGGGAGGCTGTGGGAGGGGGTTAGGGGTGTGTGATAGGAGGGGGGGGGGCTTGGAATCACATCATGTAATGATGTTGACTTGTCTAGACCATAACACGATGGTAGTGACTAACGCAGTTTCAGTCTCCACACATTGAGCCTTGTGTTCTGAATAGTCTAGATTTCACTACTATAGACTATTTTTTTATGGAATGTTTTCCACTATTTACTTTAATATGTTGCAATATACATCTTTTAAGTTATCCTTTCCCCCCATTCTCCTCCAGCTGGCTACCACCAAAGACGTGTCTACACAGATTACTGTAATAAAGTAGACCAATAGCAATACGCTCCCATTTGTAAGCAGTTCTATGAACTACAGCCCAAGATCTATAGCCTATAGGTATAGCGTAGATACAAACCCAATATGAATTTACACCAACTGTGGCTAATTTTACAATATGCAGAGCCTCTAATAACACAGCATATGTAATTAGCACCAACCCAGACGCTGCTCTGTTAGGTGGTAAGTGTGCGGCGGGGGGGGGGGGGCTCTATACAATATTCAATGTTCAGTATCAGGGGGGGGGGGTCGACAATCTCAGCCTTTCTACTTTATAATTATGTATATGTTGCCAGCACAAAACTGTGTGTATTAGGTAACGCGGTCAAAGTATAGAATATGCCGGTAGCCAGTTCAGCGTCAGTTTTTACATAATAGTGATGACTTGTATGGGCGTTACAAAATCATAAATTATTGTTTAGATATCTATATACAGTCAGTGGACATTAATTCTATTCCACATTTCCCAAAGATTAACTCCTTTTGATCCTGACTAAATGTAAATGAACACTTTTAGGCATGAATCACAGAATATATTTCAGGCTAAAATAGACTTTCAGTCATGACAAATAGGCTGTCATTTTGAACAGTTCACAACTAGCACCCTCAACAACCTCTACATTTGATACATGAAATACAGGTGTGTAACTTAGCCCATTCATGCTTTATTGACATTTAGGGTCCATATACGTCAATGTTAACACGTACAATTGGTAGAAATTGGAGAGCAATGTGTGAATATACACTCCTGGGACTGATGTGGTGGTGGAGGTAGAGGTGGGGGTTGGTGGATATTTATCACAATGAACCAGCACTTACCATTACCACCCTTTAAGGGCCGCATACCGCCTTACTGCAGTGTGCCCTTTATAATTATACATGTATCGTCATAATGTATTCATGCAGACCTGAAGGGTAACTCGCTAGTACTGCATTCATGTATCATGCCGACCCTATGGGGCTGATACATTCTCGAAGAGTCAGGATGATGCATGAATACATCCCTGGCAAGTAGACTCGCCAGGGCTGCATCATGACGACAGAACGCATCCCATATCAAAGCGCGATGCAGTCGTTAAAGGGTTAAATAACAGGCTTAACTTAACCGCCCCTATTCACCCACCCCATGTTAGCAGCCATGGAGGCGTGCCCTCACTCAGCCAACCATATCAGAGGTCAGCCCAGGGGTCAGTCAGGTGTAACAAGCCTATTGTTAGCATGTCCACCTCCACCTACCTCCATGGTAATCGATTACAATAAGCCCACAGCAAGTGAATATACCTTTCATGTACAATCCACCCCACCTCTATTAAACTTCAACTAGGCCTACTGACTCTCTCTCTCCTTTGGCCTACAGCCATGAAACAAAATCCTCACAGTAGACCTTAGGAAATAGGGACTGAACCTGAGAGATATGTATGGCTTTATTGTATGCTTTATCATTTTTTTATGGGGGCTACAAAGGGGGTAATTTCAGGTGCAATTCCTATACAGACGGCTTGCATTGCTTTCATGTTTGCGCCTGACTTATGAGTATGGCACGCCGTTAAAGGCAGAAATCAATAGCTGTTCTCATTTCAAGGCCACCAATATAGCTAGCATGCAAGCTCCAAATGAACTCGGTTACTGTTTTTTATGCGTGAACTTCAAGAAACCTATGGAGCACACAGCAGGCTTTGAATGTAGGAACACGTTTTAATCACTAACCGTATAGAATTGCATGCGTTTGAATTCTAATGAGATTGAATTTCCTAGAATTGTATGAGGATAGAGGCACTTTGTTCAACCACGCCCCCTTTGGACAAGGAACTGTGCAGGTGCCGTATTTGTAAAGGTTAACCCACAAGGACCTGAGTCCCTGTAAAAATAACCGAAACAGAATGGCTGGTGGCCTCATAGGTAGGGGTTGCATCTATGCACCATGCTGACAAAAATGAATACTGTAACATCGTTTAAATACTTTGAATGAACAGGGCATATTGCATATAGCCGAGAGGAATATCTATGTGAAGTTAAACAATTGGTTTAATTCCACAACCAAATAAAGATACTTCACCAACAGCAGCAGATTATCTCAACTGTGTTAATCCAGATTTGATCTGAGACAAGTAAACACTCATTTGAAGCAAAGCAAGTGGGATCCTCACACAACACCGTGGTATAAAGGTAAAAAGGACATTGCCCACCGATAAGCAGTCTCCAAACGTCGCCGTTCCCCTACCACTACGTGAGGCAACCAGGACGACAGCTCACTACCGCACATCACTCCATTCAAGGGTCGCATACTGCTTTAATGGTTTAGCCCTTTATCGTCATGATGCGTGAATGCAGCCTTGGAGATTACCTCGAGTAACTCGCCAGGGCTGCATTCATGTAGAGCCACCATGCTTACGAGGCTGATACACGCCCTAATGGTCGGCAGGATGAATGTAGTACCGGTGCGTAAACGTGTCAAGGCTGCATTCATGCATCATGATGACAAAGGCATTATGTAACCCTTAAAGGGTTAACGCACATCACTCAATTCTTACATCCCCAATGGCTCCATCTGCTCGGCATGGGCGCTCTGGGACCCAGAAGGCGAGCTGCTCGGCGAGCTGCTCGGCAGTTCTCAGAAATAATGTATTAATTGACTTACGGTGTAGTCGCAGTGGAAAGTGATGCTTTGTTTAGGCGGGGTTCCCTAGAGAGAAAGAGAGGGAAGGCGGTGGGGGTTATGTACAGGCATGTTAGGTGGTACCAGAGGTGGTGTTGGCGCCGGTAGGAACCCATGTTTTAACCCTTGTGGGCCATGTGTCTGTGGTGTACTAGTCAGGGCAGTAGGGCTGGTGGGTAACGTGGATTAATAAAATGACTAGCCTATACATTATTAAGTGAATCGTAGCCATTTCTCAGGATTATGGATATCTCATTTGTATAAAACGAATGCGAATATTCTATGGCAAAGAATCAACGATGGGACCCACTTTGCATTGCTATAAGGTCGATGAATAGATACGTTTATGTTCGATTATATGGTGTTGTTTCGGTTGATATAAGAAACATAATATAAGAAATAAAATGGATAAAAGATATATGGATAGAGGTTGAGTGCATAAATGATTTATAAAGAACGTACAATGATGGCCTAGTCCTTCTTTTAATATACTAGTAACAGTGCGACAAGCTCAGCCTAAATTCTAGACAACTCGGAATTTTACCCCCTTATCTGACCTGTTTCCTTACCCATTCCCAACATGTTGTCAACATTCAGTCACTCCTCCAAGTAGGGGAGGGCATGTTGGCCCTGTTAGTGGCTAGATAACCATGTAAACACCACATACCCTCAACTACCGGTACCTTTCCTAAGATGATTCCAATGACCTATTCATCCGTTCAGATGTCTATTTATATATATGTCACCAAGACCAGAAGTTGCCCTCTTATTCTTTCTATAAATGTAATCATTTGTAATACTCGTCAGAATGGCTACGTGCTATCGTAAACTGCTACCCCTTCCCAATCAACCATTACAACCTCAACCAATAGTTTACGGTTACCCTATCCGAACATACCGCTATACCCTACCCCAATCACTCTATCCTAGTATACTTCTACCCTATCCAAACCCACTCTATAACCTACCGTTACCCTATCCCAACCGACCCTGTAGCCTAATGCTACCCTATCCCAATCCACCCTGTCGCATTCTACTGCTATCACATTTCAATCTGTGGCATTTCACTGCAATTTATCCTATCCTAGCCTATACTGCTACCCTATCCCAATTCCCCCTATACACCCTATCTCACCCATATCTACCCTAACCTACACCACTGTCACTCATTCCACGCAGCCCACCCCACCTATCTGCACTCCAGTACTACCACCACCACTACCACTACCACCACCAGGACTTGAAGCAGGCCTCCTCCACCCTACCCTTCCCTATTCCCTGAATATACCCCGCCTCCAGCGGTGCCTCTCGCCTTGGTATCGATTTGCCGCCAGTGAGTAGTGTGCGCGGCGGGGGCCTGCGCCGGGCTGCTGCGCTCCTCCACGGCCGCGACTGGAGGAGGAGGCGGAGGAGGAGGGGGCGATAAGGAAAGGGGTGGGAACAGGAGTGGATGAATGGGGGTGGTAGTGCTGGAGGGGTGGGTTGGGTAGGATGGGTGGTGGTGGTGGTGGTGGTACTATATTGAAGGTGGTGGGGATGTGGAGGGAGGGAGTGATAGTTGTTGAGGGCTGCAGGTATTGATGTCATCCACAGGAAAATGACAGAGTTGTGCTCTTAATAAAACAGGTAATATTATTGAGCAGTGTATTACAAATATCAGTCACAGGAAGAAATACCGTTAAGTAGATACTGGGGAAAGTCATTAAATGTGGGTAACGACAGTAGTTAAGATAGCAGGTGTAAGAAACAGTCTGAGTTTTAATGATAGATTTTAATGTTGTGACCATACGATCGGGGTATAAGGAGAGTCAAATTGTTTTTTGTTTTTTTTTAGCTTTGTCATGATTGTGAACCTTGTGCCCCCTCTGTTAGCATTGCATGTGAAGAGTAATGACAATAACGGTCATGGCCAAATGATTGAGGCCGTCGTCGCAGTTTAGGTAAAAATAACCACATGAAACTGACTGGTGCCTGACACCTGAGTGCATAGCTCATCAACGCACTTTGCGACCCCTAAGGCTGTTTTGTAACAGATAGACTATGGTTATGACAAGGTATTAGAGCTAACCACAGCAGGCTGGTGGGGCCAGACGAGGGCGAAGCCAAGGTGCGAATCCGTTGTTTTATCCTTCCGCCGAGGTTTAAATTCTGAGAACTTGAATTACGGATTCGCCGCTGTTTTTTTTGTGCCTTTGTCCGCCAAGACTTTTAAAATATTTCTCCTTGAAAACAATATCTGGAAAAGTGTCCACTGGAAGGACTTATGTCCTACTTCCTTCCTTCCGAAAATGATTTTGTTTCATATCACTTTCTTTACCTCTGCTCGTTGGGAATGCTTTGTGTCAAAATTCGGGAAAAATGCACTTCTTTACCTTTTTTTGTTTGCCTCTGTCCGCCCTAAATATAGGCTGAAAAAGCCCGTAATTCAAGTTCAAGTTGAATAAGGGTTAGGGTTTGTTTCTACGTTTGACAAACATGTACCTAGAATGCCATCCCCCCAAGGGATGGACCCAGGTTAGTTACGATATTCTTGATCCCCCTACCTTTATATAAAACGATTATTATAATGTTTTTTTTATTGTGTTTAGTGGACTCCTTTAATTTCTGGGTCCACCCCTGTCTCCTCCAGTACATTCATGACATAGCATCCGACTACTAGCCTATACAGGAGAAGTCATGCACTGATGAAGAGTACTACACATCTTGTGGTAACTCTCCTACTGGAGGAGGCCTCCAGCGGCTAGCCACATCCCAGCATGCAGCCGGAGATAGCCGTTACTGGAGCACCACACTTATTGGTTCTAACACGTCAGTTCTATCCCACCCTACTCCATCACAACAAGGCCTAACTAAGTCTGTTACGCCACTCTTCTGCCAATCTCTGAGCACCCCTCCCCCTCATCTTCCCCTGCCCCACCGTCCTCCTTGTGCTATGAATATTGGCCAAAGTGTATTCTCGGCACCACCTCCACCTGCCATCTCCAACCCTGGCTGCCCCAGGCCTTACACTGGTGGTATACTACACAGAGAAAAGAAACAGCGTCAAAAGGTGGTCCAGGTTGCCTCCAGAATGACTCCCCTAGCTCTCTAGGAGAGCCCAGGTCCTTATGTGACTCCCCTAGGTGAGTCGAGGAGCTATGAGACTCCCCCATGTGACTCCTTTAAGTCAGCCAGGAAGTCACCTAGGCTCCCCTGGGCAGCCTTGACTCCCCATAAGAGGGGAGTCATTCTGGAGGCAATCTGGACTCTATGTACATTTCCTGGTATGCCTTCACTCTGTAGGTGGGAGGAGGAGTATGTTATAGTGCATAATGACCACAGGTATCTCCTGGTCATCAACACGTCCTGCCCGCTTGTCAGCCTGACCTGTCCTGGTCACTCTGAATGTCGAACTGTCCTTAGATAGGCATGTACATACACACCTTCCTGTCCTTCGTGCATATCAACTTATTCATCCTCCCCCCTCCCCCCATCCCTCGCTGCGATCCCACCTTCTATACACATGGGACCTTCACCTTTCTAAACATCCTATGGAAGTGGTTTTTTGATGTTACAATAAAGATGTTCATGATGGGCATGTTTTTTTTTCATATCTAGCTACATGTAAGTGGGGATCACATTAATACAAGTAATGTCTGAACACCTTTCTTTTAAGACTACAAATGACTTAGCTTTCTATTTCCTAGATATAGTAATTCTGACATAATTCTTACAACTTATCAATAATATTGATAAGTTGTAAGAATGATGTGAATATAGTGGCATGTTATACTCTATATATCATATACTCTATATATTATGTAGAGTATAACATGCCACTATATTCCTCTTCCGGGTTTCCCAAGGCGCGTACACAATATGTACAGATTGATGGCACCCATTCGTCTCATTCCTGTAGTTGGGGCACAGAATATTAAGCCCAACACATGTCTCCACGCCCCTATTAGGTGTGCTCCATGTGGGAGAGTATGGATCATCTTTTCAGCTTGGCTGTTCACCATTATAAAAGCAATATGCTTCCAAATACATTATGACTTCAATACATTTCAAAAGGCAGCAGGTAAAGATTCAGGGTGATATCTGTTCCTCACGCGGAGCATCCTTTCCTCTTGGCTGTTGACATAAATATGAAGCAGCTCTAACTGCGGCAGTCCTGGTGGTAAGAGCAGGTTGGTAGGAGGGAGCAGCTCCCCTTGGTATGGGAGCAGCTCGGTGGGCCGCGGCAGGTGCTGCAGGCACAGGGTTGTTCATGATGAATGGTGTTTATACTGGGCCCCAGGCCGAAGGCTCCCCTACCTAGACCCGAGACCTGCCTACCCCTGGGCCTCACACATGGGTCTCCGACCTTCTCCTGCTGCTGAAAGCCCCTTACACTGGAGGAGACTGTACTGGAGGCTCTACCTTAACCCTTAGAGGATGGCATGATGCATGGATGTTCGTTGATTGTCATGACGTATTGATGCAGCGTCGGCGAGGTACTCGCCAGGTATGCATTATCACATGAAAGCTGACCCTTCAGGAATGCATCAACCCTATACACGGTTGGTATGATGCATTCACCATGTAGCACCGGCCAGTAATATCACAGGCCCACATGTATTGACCATGGCAACAAAGGGACAAAGTGTATTAGAGAGTATGCTCTTATTAAAGGGTTAGTTTGGAGGAGACTACACTGGAGGGTCCACCTTCTCCTCCCACCTCTCATACCTCATCACCAAGTCATACCGCCTGAGCTTTCTGTCCCCGGGGACTTTGCAAGCTTTTCTTCTTCTCCAAGCCCTGTAGGTTGCCAGCTGCTGGTGTTTGTGGGTACACCTCCCCCCCCCCCCACACACACACACCCTTCTCAGTCCTCAACCTCTCATCTCACATCCCTCATGATCAGCCTCAAGCCCTAAGCCCCCACCCCCTCCCTACTGCACTATTCCCATCCTGTAATGATATGGCGCCACTGGAGGATTCACTCTCTGTAAGAAAACGGCCACCTTTAACCAAGGTATGTAATGTATAATTTTGGTGATACATGATGTTCTCCTTTTTTGAAATGGGGTTCGAGTCTACATCAATAATATATTAGGAGAATGAAGGCCTTGTGAGGGATTTGGGCCCATCAGAGAGCGGTTTCCGCTGGAGATTTCAGCCTCAGAATGCCCCATGCCTTCCTGCAGCCAAGTCCCAGGCGCCCAGAGCTCACATCCCGTAACCTCCCCCAACCCTAATTCCACCTCAGCGATAAGGCACGAGAAACCCACAGCAAAAATGCCTCCGTAAAGGAAAGGCAGCTAAAAACTCATGAAGATGGATGGCAATTGGAAAAAGGGACGGAGGGACTGATGACATACAAAAGAAGTGTTGGTGGTTGAGCTTTGGGTGGTCCTCTCTTCTTGGAGCACTGCGGCGACGTGCCTATTACATTACGTCCGTGCCAGACATCCCACGCCCTCTGACAAGTAGAACGGAAACGAAGCAGGAGAAAAGGAGAGAAAAAAATGCTTAGAGGCTGGTAGGTGGGTGGGCGGGTGTGGTAGGGAGATGGGGGGCGGGTGGGGTTTAGGCAGGAAGATCTGTCGTCGGACCGGCGGGTAAGGCCATAAAACATGGCTCTCCCTTCTGAATGTAGTCGCCCAGCGGCCAAGCAGGCGGTTTAGCCCCCCCCCCCCCCTTCCCGCGCCACATCCCACATGACCCCCCCCCCCCCCACCAGTTAGCCCGCTGGCCAATATTGGGGCTCTTCCTCATATTCAACACCCGGACTTCTGAACCCTGCAAGCCAATTGAGAATCTACTTTGGAACTGTGTAGAGACATTCAACATCCCGAAAAGGCGGAGCGATGCGCGCCCTGCACAGGACTATCGGCACAACCCACAAGCATACTACCTATTTACTTCCTAGCTCCTTAAAGGTAGCATAGTGCTAAAATAATAATATTAAGTCTTTTATCGCCATGATGCATGAATGCAGCCCAGGCCTGCATTCCAGCATCATGCCGACCGTATGAGGTTCATACACGTTCGGAGGGTCGGCATGAGGCTCGAATGTAGCCCTTGACGGGTTGAACACCAGGGCTTCATTCATGCACATTGACGACTAAGGACATAGTACATTAAAGCAATATGCGGTCCTTAAAGTGTTAAAGTATTGGCATTCTTATAGTGGGTGTTTGACACTGGGCTGCTCCACTCAACTGCTGTCCAATATTCAATCAGCCCAAATGGCTACCAATCACATTGCTTCAGACTAGCAGTCACTGTAGTGGCTGCTAGTAAATGACAGATGTGACCACCAATGACACCCAATGACACCCAATTCCCACCAGCCCATTAAACATTAAAGTTGATTTTTATATCCTGTATATTCCGATATAAACCTTTTGCCGTCGACGACACTAAATACAAACCACACTAAGCGCTGCTTTATATCTTTGTGTACATCAGTGGCTAGTAATTGCCAATGGCTACTGATGGCTAGCAATGGCTCCTAATGATATAAATTACTAGCAATGCCCACCAATCCCTCCCTGCGTTAACAACCAACCGCTGCTACCCTACTTTCAATTGCTACTCGCTATCACTTAATATGCTGTCCTGCATTTATAGCCATTTTAAACGACTACAGGCTATTTTTATCCACTATAGCCACCCTCTATGACAACCACGGGTCGCTTACCAAAATATAACACTGATAAACTAACATTGATGACCACGACCCCTCAGCCATTGTAACCACAAATGACCGCTTTTGCCCAACAACACTATCCAATGCTCAGCACTGACCAGCGGTCAGTAGCTAGGCTTTGCGGCTACAGTATAATAGGTATGATTTATAAATGAGTTTGGTGCCAGGCTTCTGTGAACACTTCTTCATTAGGATGCAGCCCACACCCAGGGCCAGCCCCTAGTGGCCGACAGCTGCATGCTGGCAGCGGGCAGTCCATTCTCAGACAGAGATCGAGCCGAGGAATTCCCTCTCTGACGGGTCCAAATCTCTACTGGCACAGGCGTCTCTCTCCTAACACATGTATACTTGGTCTCGAATTAAACAGAGTGGTATTAATTATCAATCGGCGGGGTGGCTAAAGAGGGCTAGATCCATACATAGAGAGAATCTTCAGATGGCGTCGTCATAGTGTGACAGAATGTGGTCAGCCTGGAAGAAGAATGGTGCTAGTCCGGAGGAGTGCTAGGTAGGGGAGGGAGAGGGGGAGGGGGGTGGGGGGTAGAAACAGGGGGCAGCAGACCACATTGTGGCTAGAGCCAAATTAATTAGTACCAGCAGGAGCAGACAGATGTCACTAGTGTGTTACGTCAGGATGTCTGGGGATGGATGCACAATGCATATAAATAGGTATCGAGTTCAAAGCCACAATATCCCCTAATGCTAAATGAATGAAGAGCTGCTGTTCACGAACCATCTCATACCCACGCACGAGACAGTGTGTTGTATAATTAAACACCCTATTGTGTACAGATACCCCATTGTGCTTGATTTCACACATTATTGACAAAATATTATATTATTGCATTAAACTATTTTCTATTTTCTCTAATGAAATAATCTTCTTCTATAGCATGTCCAAAGCAGCCAGAATAATCCACAGAGAGCAGCCTTTCCGCTTGGTTGCTCACATATATAATTGACACCATATCCTCTGCCTGCGACTTCCCTACCATCTGTAGCGTTGAGATAGACAGTGGGTAGTAGTATAGGATGTTTTACATTTTCCTCAGGCAAACCATTATCTAAGTGTTCTAACTGTAGGATGCCCCTCATTCAGTATGTATACATGTACATAACTCTGTCTGCAGGGTTCACAATAGCCCACCCCAATCAGACGCTATTGATCTCCGCAGAATGGAATGACTATGAGAACATAATACATATGTCATACATGTCATAATTCACAACGCTGCACCATGAGCTGCCTGTATTGTATACAGGAGGGAGGTAGCAGTCTAGTACCCAACACACGAGGTGTCACAGACGTAACATTACTCAGAACTCCAGGGTTGCAGCTATATCATTGTTTGTCTAAACAGTGGGTCTATGGTTCACTCCAGGGTCGGTGGGGCTATACGTCATTAGTGTGAGGTAACCTAGACATTGATGTGTGGGTGGTAGCGGCGGGCTGAGGAGGGCTCTCCTACTGCTGGAGGGACTGACTCTATAATAGACTGACCATTATGGGCATTGTCCCACCATACAGACAGCCCTGGTGGATATGACTGGGGATGCTGGCGATGCCCATTGTGGGTATTGTAGTGTAGGACTGACGTGAGTGCTTGATGTAGACTTTCAAGTTGAAGTAGTGCTTCCTTCTGGAATGGCTACAGGCATTACTTGGACTCAATGAACATTTCATTTTCATTTAGCATCAATGCATATGATTACGTGAGCGATGTGCTGATGTCTCATGCATCGCCACCTTTGGGAGTACATTACCACTGTATTGCCAGCATGATACATGAATGTGCACAGCACCGGCGAGTTACTCGAGCATGGGTTTGGGTTTTAGAAAGGTACAGGAAATCTCAGCAGGCCTACATGGGAATGACGTGGAGAATTTTCAGAACAATGAACAACTGGTAAAATACCTCTTAGATCACAGTATGCGGTCGTTAAGAGAGTTACTACTGCCTAGGTTCATGCCGAGAATGCACGTCCACTAGTATCCCAGAAAAGATCCGAAGGTAACGACTCCATCTTAATGAGTATATACAATAGTCTTTAGTCCAATAAAGTCAAGCCTCGACCCCTAGAGAACATTTTGTTTGGCCGCCTGGCCCGCCCGCAGCCACTGCTGGCACTCCCTCCAGATGACCTCTGCAGGTGTGCTGGCCATGGTGCGGGCCGGGCCAGGTGAGTAGGTCATACCACTACCACCTAGGGCGTCTCAGGTGTGGTACTTAAGACCTAGTGTCTCAGGTGGGTCTAATGTTATTAACCCATTAAGGATAGCAAGATTATTTTTAAAAAATCACCCTGCTCTTCGCCAGGTTCTTCATGCACCATGCTGGACCTACTGTTGGATGCACCAATTCACCAATGCTGCGTCGGCAGGTTACTCGCCAGTGTTGTGTCGGTGCATCGTGATGACACATGGACATTAAGAATTAATGCATCACGCCGTCTGTAAAGGGTTAATCCATAGCCATAAAAACATTAAGACGCTCAGGTAACTAAGTTAGATAGGATTTGTATGTTAATCAGGCCACTAGAGGAGTACACTATCTATGTTATGAATACACACATGAACTTCCCTCCACACTTTCTCATATGACACTGATGTAGATATAGCATATTCGCTTACCAATTCTCAAAGAATGCTGCCTTGTGTATTGGCGCTACTACCAGAGTGTACAAACATTTAATTAGTATTTTGTCTGGCTAGGTTGGACTTCTTTTCTCCACCTCCTCTACAGTTTTGCCCCTAGCCTGTAAGGTCATGGGATATATCACCCCACTCACCACACATACAAAAATGGTTTCCATTGATTTTTTCCCTATATATAATTTGATCTACAATTCTATTTTGATGTGTTCCATAGCTAGCTTCACTAGTTTGTGAAAACAAGTCTAGGTCAAACAGTCATAAACAAATGAGTCTATGTTTTAACGTGGGTTCATGTAGGTACGTCTACTGCTGAGAGGCAGGCAGTAGCACACTCTGCGACAGAGGACCGATTAGAAGGCCTCTTTGTGAAGTTCAATTCTCTAGCAGAGGCATCAATCTCCTATAGCATATTATTGGACTTAGCCTCGAACTCAATTGTATTGATAAATTAACGAAACACTATCCACTAGTGGGTTAAGATGGTTATGTCCATACAGAGAAGTAGTTGTCTTGGCAGGTGGCGTCGCCCCTCACTATACAGAATGGCAGTGGCTGCATGGCTCCCTGTGGTATGTCCGATAGGGGCGCTGTCTGTGCCGAACAGGGGCAAGGTTACACGTGGGGCCAATAAATATCGCATGCTGCGAGCAACGGGCCGTCGGTAAATCCAATTAAAACGTTATGCGTTATGGAGCTCACTCACATGGGACTCGGTTACCTCACCAACCCCCTGCCTTAGACTCACCACTGAGGTATGCAGAAAAAAAGGCCATTATGTAGCAGGAAAATGTATCTATTATAGCAGCAGAGAGAGGTTCAATTTGCACTACCATGGCCGTTTTGTATGGCAGCGTGAGTTGAATGAAGGAATTTCAATTGGGGGTATTTTCTTTTTCATTGGGATGTGTGTGCTCACGCCAGTGTTACTTTGTAAATTGATTGAGGCGTTTTCACTGTGTCATGGCTGTTTTTCTATGTCGGTGTTATAAAATTCATTTTTATAGTCTGCCAGTAGTAACTGATGGTTATTCCGTTGCGCTGCCTGTGATAGTAGCTACCCTAAATTACACTGCCGCTTGTGTATACACCAACATGGGTAGTGTTCATAAGAGGGAAACTGATTATTCTCGGTGTATACAAATGATCTAATTCTCATTTTCCAGAGAGACTTCACTTTCAATAAACATGTGCCCTCCCATATAGACATAATTGTATTTACGGTTCGTTATTGAGCATGAGCATATGGATTCACACCATTAAAACAGCCTTAACGTGCTTCTTGTCTCTGAATGAAATGTTTATACTACAAAATATGATGAGCCATTTGTAACTATGTATAAAGCAATAATGATTTCTGAGGTTTATATTAAATGAAATACTTTGGATGCCAATTATCAATAACACTAGGGAAAACATGCAATGCAACTAGGGTTTGATATGGAAGGAGCGCAGCCAAAACTCGTGCAAAGCTGGTATAGATAATAAGCTGACTCTTCAACAAAGTACTAACAACCCATTCAACCAGCTCTGCCAGTCATTCTCATGTGCAGTGGGTAATTAAAACAAACACTAAAAGGTTATTAATATCTGCCGCAGATACCAGATTACAACCAAATTCGTCCAAATTCATACTCATGTTTATCTTTGTTAATGTGTCATTTTAATAACTATTCACAAGTGTGACTGCCAAACTACTTCTGTGACGTACATGGCCTGTGGCAGAGGTATTACTTTTGAGGGTTTGTTATGATTACCTCTGCACGGGAGATTGCTCTGCTAACCTCTAGACTATATTATAGTATACACCCAGGGACCAACGTGATTGGAATGTCTTTAGGTTGACTCAGGCAGGCTATTACAACCTGGGTGCTGATGAAGTTTGTAATAACCTTGAGTCTGTGACACCCCCTGCTTCCACCACTCCTGTGGCATATGCAATCGATTTATAATACAAACTTACATTTATACCCCACACGCCTCATACACTATATCAGCGGGCTATGTCAATATTTCCCTCGCCAAACACTCTCTGTGGCTCGGCTGCACACCCCTAAATATCCTCCAAATATTAAGGTAACTACATATGTGAGGGATTTAGGACCCTGTCACTATTCCACTGCATACAGACCGGCCCCAGTTCTTCGCTATGGTCACTCCAGTACCTAAATGTTGAATGTTAGCTTTAAGGTAGTTGACTGGGGAGGTTTAGGAATGGGCCCACGACTTTTGCTGCCCATGCAAAAACAGAACGCAGGCCGATGGGATTATTTCCTCACGGCTAGCCACTGCTAGTCTTATGGGAATTTAAACTGGAAATTTTCCCTCTAATTCCTTCTAATGGCACGTTGGATACTATATATATATATATATATATATATATATATATATATATATATATATATATATATATATGTATATATATATATATATATATATATATATATATATATATATATATATATATATATATGTATAGTATGCGAGTACGAATATAAGAATGATTTACTGGAAATAAAATTCCTCAAAACCACCCCTCAATTTGGCATTTTGGATCATGCCAAATAACCCACAGATAACAAATAGAATAGAGACACTAGTGATACGGGGATAATTACAAGAGTAATTAATGGGTCCCCCAATTATTTCATGATAGACAACCACACGTCAGCTAGGTTACACGCCATGAATAGAGCAAACAACCACATTGCCTGATACACACTAATAACCAAACCAAAATAGATGAATTTTAGAGAAGAGCGTGCCTAATTTTAGGTTGGCATTTTTTCAAAAAACGAGCAGTGACCGTTGGTATTTTGCCATGGAAGTTCAAAGCCTGGCTTGACTTTTACTGAGGGTATGAGCGAATGGGCTAAATGAAAGGTTCAGTACTAGAATAAAAAGACATTGTGCGACCTTTTATTATGGCACGCACGGTGTTCGATGATATGATGTTAACAACTGGATATACAGGCATCTAGACAGCCTCACTGTGGGTGTTATGTACTGTCTAACTGATGCTGTTATATATAGTCTCCAACCAGTGAGCAGTTAGATACTTTCTGACCAATAACCATCTACAATAAATACTCGCCTATCAGTGATCGGTTAGGAATATAGTATAATCATTTGTTAGAAAGTGTTATTTATACACTCTGACCATTGACCAGTTATATAGTTTCTGAGCAATGAAAATGTATACTTAATACTGTCTAACCCATAACCAGCGACTACTCCATTCAGTCCACTCAACGTTTGACCATCCTCCTGGCACATATGTGCGCCTGAATCTAGTCTGGTGGTCAAAAGGAAAATTTACAATATAGGGTCAATTTTCTAAATCATAATTGTATTATAGGGGAACTGGACACTGATGTATGGAATCGGACCCGAATAATACTTTACTGTACACAGGCTTGCTGCTGACTTCTATGTGTTTTCATCGCCAAATATCAACTTGGATCCCCAACAATTATAAACATGATCATGCAATTCAGCAACCTACTGGACCATGAATATGGTCATAAAGTACGTCCCCATTGTCATCATCACATGTACAATGATCAGTTTCACTAATGCTCTCAATCCAATGAACATGAAGCACTGGGGCATCATGCTTTGAAGAGGTAACATTAAAATGATTATAAAAGTTAATAACAAAAAAAGAAGTTGCTGCTTCCTCTGCTAACCCGACACCATACCATGACACCTGCCCCACCCACCCTATCCTCTCCCTCCACCTGCCTACCTGCCTGTGTACTCAGGCCTTGGCTGCTGGTGCTTTGTTCCTTGTATTGACACAGCCAGACAAACACACCCAACAGATCAAAGTACCAATACATGAACTGTTAGGGCGCACAGTTGGGCGTGAAAACGCCTCCAGTAGTTGTCCTAGTCACACTGGCCAAACACCCCTGTATTGGCTCGGACGGAGACAGTCCTGGACCACTAGTATGAGCCTGCTCCAGCATTTAACCCTTTCAGGGCTGAACAGTGCGTTAATGTATTTTTGTGTTTCATTGTTATGATGCGTAAAAACCAGTTTTTCCACGACCCAAACTAACTATCTACAGTAATGTGTGGTCTTCATTTTGTTGTTGAATATATCACATTTTGTTATGAATCCCATAGAACAGTCAACTACCCCCTCCTCAACTTTCGTTGAAAAATATTAGAGTCCAGAGCTTAATAACACCCATTGACCACTATACCAACGGTCAACAAGGTATACTAGAGTTTCCACAGAAGAAAATTGGAATGGAGCTTACTTACATCAATTGACCGAAATCCCAATGGTCAACAATGTAGACTAGAGTATTAGGCCTACAAGAAGATGAAAGTAGGCCACCAAGCCTGGTGTGGACCACTCCAGGCACACTGTAAGAGCATTACTCTGGGCCATTATGGATCTTGGCCTGTAGTGTGTACGTGGTAACATAGAGTAGTCCTGATCAGATTAGGACTACACAACCCCGCCCCCAGGTCATAGAACCACCTCTCCCTCCCGCCCTACCAGCATTAATACCACTACCGTCATATAGATTATACATGTACTATATGTGGACACACACAGAAGATGCTCACTCACATCACCATTCCTGTCTGGCTGCTCATATTGTTGGTACAGCTAGCGCAGCCCAGGAGGCATTATTAAGCGCGTATTAAGTCCTACAGAGAGGATTTGTAGGGCTTGATAAGTGGTGTGTTCCCACCGGGATATTTCGTAAAGATAGCAACTATTTGTTGTCTCTTTTAGATGTAAAAAATAGTTAAAACAGAATTCTGAGCAGACAAGCAAAAACACATGTATACTATACTCAACAAGCACATATTATGGTTATTCTGCTTAAGTCAAACTAGGCCTACTGTATTCACAATGCACATGTCTATTCTAACTAACCCTGGCCGTCACCTTTATCAGAAGTCAGATTCACCTTTAGTGGAGGGTGAGGGGAGACAAAAGGCCTGGGGCACTCATCAAAAGGGGCCATACTCTACAGGGACTCCGGGATGGGATCAGCGGATGACATCAAAGATAACCTACCCAAGATCAACCCCTACCTCGTGTTGCAGACCCTGCTAGTACAGATCCCCCATGTGATCATGTGGGACAGCTGTCTAGTATATGTCTGGGTGTTGATCTTCCTGGAAGCATATAAAACGCACTGTGTATAGTGCACATGTTGAATACAAAGAACAGAAATCAATAACCTAAAAGCCTGCTGTAGATATATACTGTAACAAACATGGGAAATCTCCTGAGGGGAAAAAGCCATAAATGCTCTAAAGATGATAATTCAGGAGATTGATTTCCAATACTCTTTAGTAACTGCTGATGTGTTGAATTAACTATGGAAATAATAGCTTTTAGTTTGACTGCAGTTATATACTATTGCGCGTGTGTAATGTCTTCCTAAAAATCTGGTCTCTTGGTATGCTTAAGACATGTTCCTCCATGGCTCCATTACAACTGCTAGGAACTGCAGTGTCGATTTGTGCTGACCATGCAGAAAGTGGCATTGAATGTTGTGTAGCTAGTGGCCCCATTACCACTTCTGTGCCCTAAAATCAACGTCCAAATGTTAATATCACTTTGCTCCCGATAGCTATGTGACTTACACGGTGAATGTCGATGCTGTCCGGACACAGTAGATTATTGCACTAGGGTTATTATTGCAGGCATAGTAGCAGTTTCCTACTCCATCAAAAGGTGACTGGGTCGGTCGACTATAGGCTACACACAGAAAAGTAAAGGTGTCAACTGTGTCTCTCACGTGACTCTGGCGAAAATGGAGTGTCAAGCAGCTGTTGACTCTGCTATTGACATCGATAGTAGAGAGTCAAATCAAGTTAACACTGATAGTAGGGAGTCAACTCAAGTTGACCCTTCATATAAGCAGAGTCATTAGCTGTTTGACTCTCTATTTTACCAGAGTCATGTGGGAGACACAGTTGACACCTTTACTTCTCTCTGTGTAGGCAAATACATATGCTCAGACATAAAGGATACCACAGAAAGGTGACATTAGGACCACAATAATGTGTAAACCAATTTAGGTCACTATTCTGGTATCACTTTAATGCACGATCTCCTTTTGACCGCTAGAATTCGGGCCTGTAATTAATCCAATAGAATTGTACTCATGCATCATGCGAATCCTTCAGGAGTGTATCAACTCAATGCAGAGAGTCGACATGCATGATATTTGAATGCAGTACTGGTGAGTTACTGGCGAGTTACTCGCTAGTGTAGATGAAAGCCTTCTGGCAGCATCTGGTCCTTGAGAGTTCTTCTACCGCCCTGAACGTGTCTCCAATTTATAGTAGAGGCTCTGTCATGAAAGCCGTGTGAATTGTTGCAGAATCACGCAAATATAACATTTCTAGGAGAGCATATTATAGAGGCCAGCATCTTCCAGGATATCAGACGGTAGCTGCATTGATCAGACTCTATAGGTCAGGCCCCACCTAGATAGGAAAATAGATACCCTGACCTACATGTGTCGGCAGAACGGCTGGGCAGGCTGGTCTATATAAAGGTACCAGGTGATAGTTGGGTAGATGCCATGTATCAATAGACGTGCATTATGCATCAAAGTGCCACTGTCATTGGCTGTATCAAAAGCACCTGGTCAGATACACTATTTACTGTGTTCTGTAGTGTTATATCGCCAGCCTCTATTACTTAACCCTTTACGGACAGCATGATTCTACATAGCTTCATAGTTGTTTGCATTGCTGATGAGTAACTCAGCGGCGCTGCATTGGTGATATAAGGGATTACAGCAGTATGCTGTCCTTAAAGGATTGGACTAATGCAGTGTTACTGTCACAGAAGTCTTATAACTGCCATTGATACTACCATCTTCTGTAAAGTGTTCAGTACCAGGTGACAATTTGTAGGTTGATAATACAAACCAGTCCAGACCACATTGTGTTAGTTTCAGGTTATGCGTCACAGGTATAACACTGGGAGAGCACTCTTATTGGTTGCATGTTAGTTGTCAAGTTACAGGTAGCAAGGGGAAGGAAAACTCAGAAAAAAGGTGAACTGACTTGGCATCTGACGTGGTCATTATTTGCTTTTAAATAACATACAGTTTACCAGTTTTACCAGTTTTGATAAAACAATGACAATAACTCACCTATACACACAACGTGCTCGCCTGTGTGGGAGAGGGGGCAGATGAGTAACTCTCTACTACCAAAGGACTTCCCTATCGCGACACGCGGCACACGCAGCTCATGGCATGTGAAGACAGGGGATGAGCTGCTTCTCTCTACCCCCTGAGCTGCTCCCCCTCTGCCTATATAGCATTGTGACAGATCACCAATGTAGGCCACCATCTTGTCCCCCAATGTGAGATGTGTCACCCAATGTGAGAAGTATTCTGTGGGAACAACTGAGCTACATGTTGGAGTTAGTTGCAATCGATGCCACTAGTGCCCCTATATGGCGCTGCAGGCATCCTGGCTCCAATCTGGCGTGATTCAGGCTGGCTCTAGATTATACCAGCATCAAGGAGGTGATGGAAAGAGCCAGTCACATGTCGGTTATAACATTATAGTCACCATCCCAACCCTCAGCATGCACATGCCAATGCATGGTGCGTATATATACCAATGTGCCTATTGTAAAATACAAGTCTATCCAGATACTTCCGGCAATAGTGCATGCAGACAGTTTACTCTCCTGCAATGTCTGACTCTTCATTCTGTGTGTGAGTCTCTGGTCATGCTATCCCCCCGACCCCTTACACACACATAGCTATAGGGTACCATATGTGCGGCACGAATCCCACTGCCAGAAACCAGTTTTCTGGATGGCTTTTGTTACTGAGTCAATTCCTTTGATGTGCTTCTCCTGCCTTCTAGTGATTCAATGTCACTCATTATTGGCCGGCGACGGAGTCCCCGGCCATGGTTAAGGAGTTCACTTTTCCGTAAGGTTTCAACAGGAGTTGCGCGTCCATAGGTTTAGCATTGGGCCGTTTGCTTTTTGCACCCTACATACATATGCTCTCTAGTCCCGCACCCTTCAGCACTGCACTCCGCTGTCCGCTGATCAGAACCCTGCGTCGGCTGCTTGACACGGACCACCCTACAGGCAAACACTCTATTATAACCCACAATGCACTGCTCATTCCGGTCTACTGAGCTTTCGATATGTTGTTCACACCCCACCCTCCATATACTTGAACCAGCCACTAGTGTGGGTTGTCCCGCACCCTTCAGCACTGCACTCCGCTGTCCGCTGATCAGAACCCTGCGTCGGCTGCTTGACACGGACCACCCTACAGGCAAACACTCTATTATAACCCACAATGCACTGCTCATTCCGGTCTACTGAGCTTTCGATATGTTGTTCACACCCCACCCTCCATATACTTGAACCAGCCACTAGTGTGGGTTGTCCCGCACCCTTCAGCACTGCACTCCGCTGTCCGCTGATCAGAACCCTGCGTCGGCTGCTTGACACGGACCACCCTACAGGCAAACACTCTATTATAACCCACAATGCACTGCTCATTCCGGTCTACTGAGCTTTCGATATGTTGTTCACACCCCACCCTCCATATACTTGAACCAGCCACTAGTGTGGGTTGTAGCATTGGGGCCCTTGATCGTTACCCTCACACATACTCACGTATATATATGTAGGGCATGTAGCAGGCTAACAAAGAAACCTGGCGCTGGGTCTAGTTTCTGCACACTAAACCTTTAAGGACAGCATGGTGCTTCAAGTGAACCGTGATGCATTCATGCATCATAACTTCTCCATACTAACCATTTAAGGACAGCATGGTGAGTCAAGTCAACAGCAATGCATTTATGCATCATGACCTCTCCCTAATAACCCTTTAAGGACAGCATGGTACTTTAACTTAAGTAAACGGCCATGCATTCATGCATCATGACTTCTCCAGACTAACCATTTAAGGACAGCATGGTGCTTCAAGTGAACAACCATGCATTCATGCATCATAACTTCTCCACACTAACCCTTTAAGGACAGCATGGTGCTTCAAGTGAACAGCGATGCTTTCATGCATCATGACCTCTCCACACTTACCCTTTAAGGACAGCATGGCGCTTCAAGTAGGCAATGCATTTATGCATCATGACCTCTTCACACTAACCCTTTAAGGACAGCATGGCGCCTCTCCACATTGACTCTTTTCGGAAAGCATGGCCCTTCAGGTGAACTGCGATGCATTCGTGCATCAAGACATCTCCATATTACCCCTTTAAAGACTATTTTAAATGCTTCAAGTAAACAGTGATGCAATCATGCATCATTAGTGTATCAATTATAATTATAAACTTATATATGTGATCCAGAATCCTTGATGGAAGCCGGCCACCACACCTATGGTGTGGATTTCGTAGATCCTATACCTTTTAATCCTAGTTTTGACCTCCACCATGTCTTTCTTTCTACTTCCTCTCACGCTTCATCAATATGGCTAGTATTGCTGTACAATCTAGTGTCAAAGCTCCAGGTCATGTTATACGTTTGTGTAGTGTTAAAATTAGCATACACGTTTGTGTAGTGTTAAAATTCGCACACAACTCATCCATCTGGGTGTGAGAGGGCTTCTCTGTGAGCAATACACTGGTCGTCCTACCTGTGTTAATCAGGCAGAGAAAGACTTAAACACCGATGAGCTGCTCAGGGAGGTGGTGGGCAGGTGTTGGGAGCAGCTCTAGGCAATTGGGACGCCTTGGCTCCACCTGGTGCCACTCTCCCGATCACACCACCTGCCCCATTAAGACACTACTCCTACCCTGCATCACATACACTTGTTAGACCATGTCTCCTCTACTAAATTGTCTAAGGCATTTCTCATTTTACAATTATTATTCAAGGGAATTGAAGTCCAAAGAACACGTGTTCTAGTTTGTGACATCATGAACCCCTGTATGTCTGTGTGTGTTTGCAGAGTATTTACATACATACTGTCTCTCATGATAAAACATGTATCTGCCCACGGTATAAGCGATGGCGTTGAGCTGCTCGTGTCACTATCTATAACATCGGTCCTCCCTTTGTCACCCATAGCCTCCCAGGGTCCTCATGTAGGCTATTAGGGTCCTGTCACCGGTGCTGCATGCATCTATGCATCATGCGGACCCTACAGGGCCGCCTAACGTACTCCCAAATGGACGGCACGATGCATGAATGCAGCCATGAAGGAGAGGTCCCGTCAAGGCTGCATGCATGCATCATGATGGCAAAATGGCATATCACATTAAAGTTTTATACGGTCTTTAAAGGGTTAAGCCCACCTGAGTGTTTTTGGGACGTCGGGAGCTCCTCAGTGTCCCTGTGAGACGTTCTGGGCGCCTTGAGCAGCTCTCGAGTCATTGTGAGCAGAAACAGGTGAGCGGCAGGCGCACTGACTGACCCTCCTCCACACTCTCCCTCCACATGTATAAGTCGCTGCTATCGGCACTACTTGTATCTCTGCCGTGGTTATATGATAGATACATCCCTATAAACTATGTTTCGTTTTAATAGGGAGACTGGCCGTATGTGATGCGGTTGGTAAAAGTCGTGCTGTTTTCTCCCCGTCTCCTACATACTAGTTCCCATAATTTGTAGGTTTAGGCAGAGTTTGTGTAAGATTCTATGCCACAGGAGAGTGCCTCTTTCCCGCTAGCACCATCCCCTTTATCCTACGGCCTTGTCTGTTAGACAGACCCGGTATGAAGCCTACCATGGTGGGTGGGTGTTGGGGGGGGGGGGCGGTGTTCCTGAATCTGTATTAGACATTGAAGTGCCTGCATTGGTAGATGTTAGGTAGTAGGTGACTAGATACATGAAAGGACCCATCCCTTCATGGGGTTGCTCTATTATCTGGAAGTTGTGGCGTGGATGGGGAGGGAGAAAGGAACAAATGAACATCTTGTTGGCTGTGAGATGAAGCATCCCCTATAAGTGTGGGTGGAAGTATATGTACAGAAAAAAGATGTTCCTTAGTCCAATTATAGAGACCTGTTATCAGACATCTACCTTCTGTTAGCCTGATTAATGCCATGTTATTACTGTTTTACTATGAAATATGCAGATGATATGCACAGTATCGACCGCTTTGAAAAATCAATGAATTACCGGAAAGCACTATGTTAGGGCAATTTGAGTGATCTGCTCTCTTTCCTGATGTAATGCCATCACACTCGAGTTCAGGAGTTTCCTCAAATACCCTAGGGGGAATTCCCATTTCTATTGATTCTCAGATACAGCACAACTGTGTTAGTAATAATTCTGGAAGCTACTCTCTTGTGTTTTTTACACACCCCCTTCCGATATGGTCGCCACTCTTCTCTCCCTCTTGTTCCCTCTTCATTCCATCTTGCAAATCCACCGTCAGCTATTCTTGTCTACCTATAATCTTTGATGCTTGTTAACACCCTCTGACCTTGACTCTCCATTAATATCTCACTCTATTAGTCAGTCTCTGAGTATGTGGCTTTCTCACTCCGTTTTATATATTCGTCCACACCCACATTCATTCCACGACCTCCAATATTCTCCCAGACCATCCTATACCAGATTATTCAGCGGTAGGGTAAAGTCAAGAGTGTTTGTCATTGCTGTCCATAAAGCTACGATGTTGTGTATTCCAGAGGCTAGGTCGGTAATTGAAATCCCACATCACAATATAGTGATAAGACCATGTGGTATGTATCCCGCCATACAATATGGACAAAAAAACTGTTTATATGACATCACATCACGCAACACATGGTGCCAGACCAACTGTACAACCGCTAAGTGTAGTAGGGTCCTTAGCAGCCAACCATCCAACCTGTAACATTATGTATCTATCGAGTCCTCTGACCGCTAACTTTATAAAGAATTCAATAAACACCGACTTAATTTTGTTCAGCTTAGATGTGTGGTTGATACACCTAGAAGTATTTCGATATAGTGAGCAGTTGGATGGTTGATTGCTTCGTGTAGTTAATATAGTGCTGATACAGACATCAAGGTCCTGAAATAATGATAATAATGATAATAAGGTCATTCAGAGATGGAAAAGCATATTCTATTATCTCACCCATACTGGGAGAACCAGCGTAGCTGTATATCATAATGTCAGGCTTGTATTACCATGACATTCCGGCAGATCACTTATCAATACCCCCATACATGACTCCCAGGCAGTGCAGTTATAGGACCCAGAATCAACGTCTTTACATTATGATAGTATTGGATCTAGGAACTCGTTCCTGATTGAATTAATTAATTTCAGCGTGAACCAATACTGATTATATACAATTATGTTCCTAAAGCAAGCAGCACTTTTGTTTTTCAACGATAGTTGGCATTGCCAATTCAAAACCCCACTAACTTGGAAAAGGTAGGATGGAGAGAGAGAGCTACATAATTGCTTAAAGAGATTGCAATTCGTGGGAGGCAGCAATTCCTGAACATGAGAAAGCAATTCTAGAGAAGGATGTTTTTCTAAGTAATGGGCTGAAGCACTTTTTTTTTGACATTTTTATTTCATATTTGGGGGACGGTAGGAGGTGTCACCCCCTCCCATTCTCCCGCTGGCATTGTTGACCCTTAGTCCCTTTTGGGGCCGCTTAGTGCTTTAATTTGCTTACACTCATTTCTGTCATGATGCAGTCCGGGTCTACTTACCAGGGCTGCATTACTGCATCATGCAGAACCTACAGGGTTGCTCCACTACCGAAGGGTCGGCATGGTGCAAGAATAATTTAAAAAAAAGAGCTGTATTAATGCAGCATGGCGACCAATGAATATAATGCATTAACGCACTATGCGGCCACAAAAGGGTTAGATGAATAGTCAACACTGCCTGTTGACTCTGATCCATCGGTGCAGCATTACAACGAGCTGCTCACCCTGACCTGCATTACGAGCAGCTCTGTATTCTACTCTCCACTCACATCCCTCATCCACTCACTAAGCACTGTACCACCACACCCCAGCGATATTCAGATATACTGGGGTTAGGGCACTTTGTTTTATGTATTTTGCCATAAAATCCGTGCCAGTTAAATTAACTAAAAATGTCGCATTTTACCGAAATTACCCTAGCAAGGGTAATTCTTATCAACAGATATTATATCTCAAACAGGTTACTTTGTAATCGTTATCCCCCAAAGCAATGCTGCTGTTGGAACAAGGTTCCCCAGCAAAAAGAAAGGTCTCATAGGTCCAGCTGCAAACCTATGTCAATATAAATGTGGGTGTCTCCCTCCCTCACCTCCAGTGCAGAAAGAATATGTATGAGCAGTGCTTACCCTATCAACACCATGTGCTATACTGGGAGCCGCATTTGATATGCATCGATCAGACAAAACATGTCCCTACCACCCATCTTCCATTATTCATTTTGATTAAATTTACTGTTGTTTCTAGTCCTACCCAGAGGTAAGTGATACTGTGCTAATGGAGTGCCATTTCATTGGTCTAAGGAGTGATAGATAAGGGGAGGGTAGAGATATAGCTAGGTGTCTCTATCAAATGAAGTGGGCTATCTATGCTAATACAGTTTAGGCAGATCCCCTAGTATCAGAGTATACTTTTGTCCTAGGATAAAGGATAAAGATCTTACTAGTACCAACCTAAATAATGACTCATTGAGATACATAGTAGAAATGAATGAGGCTATTGTAGCCATCTTAGTATACAGGATTGAATTGCGTCCTCACACAATCTTCATCTGCTTTTCTCCATTCAAACGTTGAAAAATGCTCCCTACTGGCAAGGGGTATTTTACCCTAAGCCCAGGAACATGCAGATCAGGACCCACTAACGCAGATATGTGCCTTGTTATCCTACTGAGTGCGGGGACTGGCTTCTATATAACCTCTATAGTGGATGGATGAGCCTGCCTTACGTGCACCATTGTCAGTGCACTCTGTGATCATATACGCTCTATAGGCGTGGGTTGGGGTTGGCAGGGCAGCTTACCCGTTAAAGGCCACACAGCACATTACTGTGTTATGCCCTTGGTCGGCATGATGCATGAATACAGCTCTGGCCAGTCTACTTACCAAGACTGCATTCATGCATAATGCCGACCCTTTGTGGATGTGTCAACCTCAATGGTGCTTGAATGCAGCACCAGAGAGTTACTCACTGCGATGCATACGTGCATTAGGATGACAAAGGACATCAAACTTTGAGGCACTATGCTGTCCTAAAGGGGCTAATGCTGGACTATGGCAGGTTTATGTAGGGTGTTAGCAGGAGGGAGGGCCACATTTACAGGGATGGATCCTAAGCCAAACACACACCATCCCCGCCAGCAGCAAGCCAAGCCAACACTGAACCCTCTCCATCCCTCTGGTACTCTGTGTATTGGTAGGACTGTTAGCTGCTTTAGGGTCGCATAGTGCTTTAATACATGTACACTGTGCCTTGTGTCAGTGGCTTTGTCTCTTGAGATTGGGCCAATGAGAACGTCTTTGACCGGGTGCTTTCTTTGACCAAGTGCCATCTTTGACTGAATGCCATCTTTGACAGGCTTGACAGGAAATGGTTTATTTAGGGCAGATGAAGATATAAATCTCATGAGACACATCCCATTATGATGCATGAATGCAACCCTGGCAAGTGACTCACTGGCGCTGCATTTAATTACCATGTCGACACTTTAAGTTTAGTACATACATAAATGTTCGGCATGATGCACCAGTGCAACCCTGAAGAATACACCCAATGACTACATTCATCCATCATGGCGACCGACAGCATAGGGCAATAAAGCAGTATCTGACCGATAAAGGGTTATTGTTACTGCACTAGTGATGCCTGTGCCAGAAGGTTGGGTTTGACTGCACAGGTTGCTTTACACCCTAGACAACGACAAAGGTCTTCCTAAGGGAGTGGGGGTGATGGGGATTAAATCTACGAGGTGAAGTCAAGGTAGAAATCCCATCCCTAGGCATTGACCGGTTTTATATTCCCCATAGAAATCTGTAATGAAATGAGTCCAAGTTTTAGTTCGAATCTAGACTAATGCCAGTGCAACAATTCAAATATTATTTATGATTAGTAAACTGTAGTGCTGCATTCACAATGTGTAGTAATGATTCAACTCAATATTGTCATGCCATTTAGGACTGCTTCAAAATGTTAGAAATGTTGCTTTTCTACCTTCACTGTTTGCTGGGTCCACACTCTGTTTCCCATCGCTTTTTCTCTTTATTTCTTTTTAATATTTTTATTTACTAAAGGGAGTTCACAAATAGAATCCTAGGCAAGTCCCAGTCGGCACCTGGGACTTCTAATTGGCAAAATTAAATATAGAAGAAGCATGACATTGCACCTTTAACCTATAGTCAATCTAATAATGAGTTAAAAAGATAAAGATATTAAATGAATTACCATGTTTGCACCACACACCTTGACAACCTAAACTTTGGCCTTATTTTATGTTGCTTGTAATTGGACTAGGAGGCAGTGAAGGTCACGTCTCTACCAAAACCAACACCACCTCTACCTGTCCATGGGTAGAGCACCCGTGAGCATCTACACTTGGTATCATATTTGCCAACCTTGTATAACCCTAGCCAAACACTTGATACCCGTCCAGTAACAGTTGGAGTAGAAATCTGAGCCTTTATGATTATACAGGAGGTGGGGGTATCAAGCTTTATATGTCATCAAATTGGCAAAGTACACCATGCTTGACCATCGGGAGTGTATCAACCCCAGAGGCTCGACATGATGCATCAATGCACATTCCCCTCAAGGTTTGCATGATACCATCCTGATGATAATTAGGACCTAATTTTGGCAGCAGCATCTGTTTTCGATTACCGTGACAATACGGTATGCGTGTACACTATAGTTAACAGCCGACGAGGACATAGCTAAAGTCATGTGAGAATCCCCTGTCCATTCCTGAGTGGGCATGGTTCTACACTGTTAAAATAAGTAGTGTTCCTGTACAGCAAATACTGGAGGCAACTTTGGTTCCAGTAGATTGTGCTGTAGACCGACAGCAAGTCAGCTTGTGTATATTTACATCACTATGTACTTTCAGGGACAGCAGAATCTTCTGTTACTGTACAGCAACATTAATTGTAAATTATAGTCTGAAGGTCCTGGGTTTGCCTCCCAGTGCTGGTGATATCTTTAACCATCCATGTGAGGGGAAAACGAATTTTAGGTGGATGTGGGTAAAACAAGAGTCATGGCTCGACCAAGGATTGAACTCACCACCTGTGCTGTTGATGGTGGGCCCTGATCTGTTGCGCCACAGAGCCGGTGTTACAAACATTCATATTGGGATATATCTGTACTCTATTTCTCAACTGATTGATTATAAGTTGTAAAGGTCTTGGGGTTGCCTCCCAGTACTGGTGATATTTTTAATCATCCATGTGAGGAGAAAACTAATTTCAGGTGGATGTAGGTAAAACAAGAAAAGTGGCTCGACCAAGGATTGAACTCACCACCTGTGGTGTTGGAGACGGGCCCTGATCTGTTGCGCCACAGAGCCGGTGTTACACATGGTCATATTTGGATATAAGCTACCTCTGCCATATTTGTATCAAATGAGCTACAGCCTTATTGCTAAAGATCCCTAATGAGAGGTGGCTAGACCAAGGATCGATCCCACGACCTCTCGTGTGCATATTACAGGGAAAAAGTGCTGTAGATCTACAAGTTACTACCATAACCTGCATCTACAGCAACAGAATTGTACATGTACAGCAAAATTTGCTGTATTATTCTTTACAGCTAAAGTACTGTACAGTTACAGCACATTTTGTTGTTCACGAACATCGACTTTTTTAGTGTGTAGTATCATTCTGATATTTCGCTACACGGTGTTATGTCCATGACTAGAATGGAATACTGTAATGTTTGTCTGCGCAGAGTAAACATGCTATTCTGAACAGTTGTTTAAACAAACACCGACACAAACACACATACACCACTTACGGCACAGCTGAATAGAGTTCTGCACAATGTTGTGAAATGTCAAAATATGCTTTGACATTTCTCGACAACCCCCCCCCCCTTCCAAATACATTTATAGAGAATAGTTGCCAGCTATATCATATATATCCTCAATCAGCTTTAGAGCTGCATATTAACAATCGATTCAATGAATTGCAAAGCTGAAGCAGACGACAAATATCCCCAGAGCAGACGAGAATTTTCCAGAAGGTGGGAGACCGCCTGATGTTAATCTGCACAGCCTTGCTCTAAATGGGAGCTAACAGGGGCGGCTTTATGGTGAATACCATTCATGAACACGCTCATTGGTTCTTTCTCTGATTGGGGTAACTCGACCTCGAGACCAATTTGTCCCGCTCCATGGCCCAACATTTGATCCCCGGCTTGAAACTGTGAGATGCGAGCAGGGGCCGTGTGCCCGACGGAGATAGGAGAGGGGAGGGGGAGGGGAGATAAGAAATAGGAGAATATTACAGAATTCTCCTATGAGGAAATAGCAGGCTGCATGGGTGAGCTAGGGAACAAAGCAGCTAGAAGAGAGAGGCTGGAGATGTGGAGCTAATGGAGAGGGAACAGATCTATATTTGGGGATCATCTGATCATCTGACAGTGAGAAGCAAGGAAAGAGATGAGGAAACAGGAGTTAATATGGATCTATGTCTGCAATCTTTACAAAAATGAAACGATAGGTATGAATATGATAGAATATATATGATCTAAGTGTGTAACTTTATGTAAACCCACAATTCATGGTAGATTTAGAATGTTCTACATGCAATATAATTATATAGACCTGCGGTGTCCAAATATGCATATATGCAATTGATTGCATAAAAGGGATAAGAATACTGTAGGCTATACTGTCCAGAGGAATCAACGGAGAGCACAAAGTCCTTAGAAAAGTACAAAAACAACCGACAAACAGACAGACATTCCTATACGGACACAGTCTACAGTGATCATACATCTAGCTTGAAGGGCTTCGTTAAAAAGGAGGCGGTGGGAGAGGCGGTTTACTTTAACCCCTGGTGTTCACAGTAACCCATTAACCCATGCTCATCCTCTGTCTTCCTGCAGTGCCTCTCCCCCATATACCTTCTACTACCCCCCCCCCTCCCCGCCCATACACACACACAAACACATTCACATGCAAGGTAAATTACAGCAGTAGTAGGCTGAGAAGTAGCAGTAGTATATCCCTTACTGTAATTCCTCCATGGCCCCCTTGTCTATTAGAATAACCCATCCTCCCTCCCACCCCCTGCTCCAAGGGAGCTACTCCAGGGGCTGCTCCTGCACATAACAGGGGCGGTTATCAGGAGGAAGCTGACCCCAGCAGGCCATAGCCTCCTCAAGTGTCCCCGCCCCGACCAGGGGACTCCTTAGCTACCCCTCTAAGAGCCGCATAGTGCTTTAATGCGATATGCCATTTTTTTCGTCATGATGCATGAACTCTGGCGAATATTAATCTACGCGTTGTTAGAGGATCAATCCCGTAGGGTCGTGAGGCGTGCATGCAGCCCTGGCGAGTTATTCGCCAGGGCTACTTTCACGCATCAAGCCGACCCATAGGTATAGCACATTAAAACACTATGACGCCCTTATAGGGTTGGAGGCAATGACACCACCGCCTCCCTGCTACACCACACCCTTCCTCCAGACCCGAGCGGCAGCGCTCCTCCACGGTTATTAATCACCATATTGTTGGTTACGCTGCGGGCGGCTAGAGGCTGAGCACTGGCTCCTCTGTCGGCCGTGGAGGAACGCAGGGTAGGGCGGGGAGGGGGGAGGGAGGGAGGGACAGAGAAACACATAGGGAGAGAGGGGAGACAGACAGAGAGACAGAGTAAACAAAGACAGTTAAAGAGAGAAACAGCGAGATATTGATTGATGAGAGAAGGGACATGACAAATATGTAAAGATGAACGCGAGTATGTAGGTGAAAGGAAATAGAGACAAAGAGAGGGACAAGCAGAGGTCATACAAAGATGCGGACGTCATTGCTATACGAGGGGATCCCGTGCGTTCCATATTTGTTTCCAGTAAATCCTTGTTTGAAATTGTTCCCCATAGCTCCCTTGGAATAACATAATCTTACCAACAAGCAATGGAATTCATCAGGTCCCTTTCCCCATGCTATGAAAATGCATTCTCTTCATATATATATCCTATATGGCGCCGAATCTGACCATAGCCTAAAACATGTTTTATCCGTGTTCTGATTCCAGGCCACTCTGCCTATACCACCGGGGTCACGTGACCCCTATTATGAGGGTGTGGTGAGCACAGTGCTGCCACCCGGCGGCCATGTTTGATGTAGGGGTAGAGGGGGGTCTTCTACACCAGGGGGCGCTACTGGTTGCTGCAAGGGACTGGGGTAGGGCGCCGCCATTTTTCTGGGGAAAAACAATGAATGGCAATGCGACCCTGCCCTCAGACCCAAGGGGCACTGAGGTCTGAGGGACAGAAACAAATGTCAGTCGTTTGTTATAGTTCTGACACCAAAACGTGTCTAATACAATCTATAGAGTTTATCATCTTAAAGGATGGCACTGAGGCACTGTGCTATATGGGACCAACCCTAGTGGATCGTTAGAACGATTCACCATGAAATTGACATCATGTCATTTGTCTTTGTACCTACAGTACACTGTAGGGACACTGAAGAGTTAGCCCATATATAACGGTGGATCTTTGTGTTTTAAGCAAAACTACAGGGGTTCATTGCACAGTATTTATATGGAGTTGAACATTGTAGAGTTATGTGTTGGTGTCTATGGCCATGCATTATGTAAGGCTCTAATGGTCTTTGGATATAATGGTCTGTAGGAACAGGACATAATGTTTTTTATGATACGGATGACTACATACTGAGTTACCCTAGTCACATCAACAGAGTTAGCCTAGTCTGTATTTCAGGCTGATTTCTCTATTATTGCATTAATTTAATGAGGCTAGCAATTGCCTACATGAGCACATATATACTTAAACTAAAATTCTACCAACTATCATGTAAGAATATCAAGTATTTACATTACAAATAGACAAATTCACCATCCGCCGTATTTGATGGACTAACTCCAGATTCCAGGCCAAGTGTTTCTACAGTGCAGTAGATCTCTTGTGCCCGGCATATCCCTCTCAGTTTGAGGCTTCATGGGATATGGCCCCAGCCCCCACTTGTGAAATACAGCAGAGATGGTATCAATTGACGTTGGCATTTGTGTATGTATTGAATAGACATCAGCTTTCAATCTATGCCATGAACCAATCAATACAGGTCCTACAACCCACCTCTGTGGGATACTCACTACATTGCTGTTCCAAAGTGGTACTACTAAATGTATACTCTCTGGACCTATCCCTGTTGGTGGAAGGTGACTTGATAATGGACTAGTGTGGGACGACCTCAGGGTGTTGGGGCACCAGGAATCAGGCTATAGGTAATGGGTAATGCCACTGGCTGGTGCAAGGGGGTGGTAGGGGGCAGGGTGGATAGGGGGACATCACATGTACTGAGTACTGGCCTCCAGGGTGCCAATTATAAGCACTGCATTAGTTGAGGGGGAGGGGCCAGGGGGTCTGAATTGAATTTGAAATTGTAACATGTTTATTTGCAAGTGGTCTTCCATCTCTTGTGCCACTGTGTGCTATGGGGATGTGTTGCAGTGAGTTGCCAAGCAGAAGGCATGCGTATGTAGGGGGGAGGTGTCCCTTCTGCTAGCCTACTCGCTCTATGTAAGAAGTTGTTTCATTTAAAACTGAATATGATAATTATAAATGTTAGCATGAAAGCAGGAACGGATACTCCGCGTACCCCCGCACAGAGTATCCCTTATATTAGAACTGCATGGATACTCAAGTGTACACAAGTATAATACCAATGGGATGTACATGGGATGGTCCAGAGGAAGAGGAGCATTTGGTAAGACAGTGAATGAAGAGCGTTGCGTGGGTGCCCCATTCTCTAGACCCATGCTTGATGTTAGCCGGTGGCTATGGGAATGTCAGAAAGCATCCTGTAGACCTGGGATCATGAAGCAGTGACTGATAATGGCGGTGGGGGTCAGGGTGTGAGAGCTCGTGGTACTACAGGACATGCAAACACCAGTGAGTTAGTCCTTTAAGGGTAGCATATTGACATAATGGATTAAAGGCAGTATGCAGCCCTAAAAGGGTTAAGGATAGTGTATGTCGTTTAAGTAATATAGGAAATGGTAAACTAATCACACACAACCAGTGTAAAGTAGGAGACCCACCTGTCTAGAAGGATCTAAATACATATACATGTCATACATGTAGAGTCAGTATACACTGTGGTACTGTGTGTAGTGTAAGTAGAGGACCAGTAGTGTACAGCAGTCGAGGGGGGGGGGGTGCCTATAGTAGATCCTGTCATTGCTATGCGTGTGTCCGACTACAAATTGATGGACAAGGCTTCAACATTCCAGCCCGGGCCACGGCTAACCGCTCTGTCTGCCTCCCCCTAACATATAGCCAACACTCTGCCCATGCAGCCAGGGATGTATTGGGGGTTGGGCAAGGCTACAGATATAACTGTTTAATGTACCATGGCCAGAGAATAGGTAGAAGTAGGTTATATACTTTTTTAAACAGCAGTAAGAAAATATCAAAATACATATCGAGAAAGCACAGAAAGACGGTGCCGCTAATAGTACTGCTTGCCTTTGTAAGTGTCTAAAACATACCAAAGTAAAACAAATCCAGAAATATGAAAATTAGATATTTCCATTGCGTCGCTGAACACGGCCAGGCGACATGAAACACACCGTATGTCTCTGTTTGGCCTAATACCAGTGCCGGGCTGGCTTCAATATACACACTTTCCGTATGAGACCACTGGCCAAGTGGTCAGAGAATTGGCCTGCGCCGCCGCCTTTTATTACAATGGAAATTGGATTCTTATCACGCCCGGATCAGGACAGAGCTGCCCCTACCGGCCAGCTGGGGGTGTTGGCTGGGGGGGAGGGGGGCAGGAAGACAGGGTATGTAGGGGTGGATGTGTAGGGTGTAGGGTGTGGGGTAGGGGACAGGAGGGGTTGGGGCAGGGGAAGGGGAGAGGGAGGGTATTGGGAGGGTTTGTATTGATTTGGCGTGTTGGCGGTGGATGCCTGGTCCGGTCGGTATATATAACATGGCCGACTAGAGGCGAGCTGACCCGTGTATATCAGCCAGCTGACCGCTCCTACCGAGATCTGCTATCGGATGTGTGTTGGTGGGGGCCATTGGTATTGTCTGCACCGTACTTAGGCTCCCTGAAAGAGAAGGTGTGCTTCAGTATATAATTCGGTCAGGCCAAAAAAAAAAAGGTGTGTTTCAGGTTACCCGATCCTACCTAGCAAAACAGGGCCGACCCTAGAAACTTTTATTCAATTTTGAAAAAAAGAAGGATATTTTAAGTAATTTTGGGGCTATTTCAGAGTCAATTTGATGGTCCATGAGTCGACACCAGTGTTAGCGAAACAGGGCTGAAGTTTGCGAGTCAATTTTTAGGTACTTTTCATGCCATGGGATCAACCTGTCTTTAGAAAACAATTTTGGGGCTATTTCAGAGTCAATTTGATAGTCCATGAGTCAACACCGTTGTCGACGAGTCAGCGCTGAAGTTTGTGAGTCAGTTTTTGGGTACTTTTCAGGCCAAAGTTTAAAATAAATTAAAAGAAAAAAAAATCCGACCTACCCTACCTAGATTTTCAGACTATGTAACCTGAAACACACCCTGCACTAAGTTCCCATTTCGGAGATCATACCACATATACAATTACCCAAAAACACATGATTATATAAACTATACTGTAACCTGGTGGGAAACACATAAGTAAGGGAAAATAACTACCTGTCAATTTGGAGCATATCAAAAGGATAGCTTATATCTAAACCATATCCTAACATTAATTTACCTGTCAAGGGGCTAAAGCTATAGCTTCATCTCTCTCATTACTACATAGTATTTAGAGTCAACAGTCCCTGTCTATATGAATTAGAGGTGAGTGTGTAGTTTGAGAGATGAGTAAAAAAGAGACAAACCCATCCCACCGCTTGCTGTCTGTCTGCCTGACTGTCGAGGATTCGCCCGTCGATCGATCGATTAACCATCTTTGATCGCTGCCATCTGTTAGACACGCCGCCGTTCTCACGTCACTCTCCTTCTATGGAGGTAAATAAAGAATTGGGTCACGTGGTAATGGGCGGCTGTTGTCAGTACTGGGCAGGGTGGAGTGGCAGGATAGCGCTTCCCGTCTAAACCAACTCGAGGAATTTGAGGGGAAATAAGTAGAAAATTAACTTGTCAAAAACCAAAATACTACCTGGGCTAAATCGATTGGTTCTTGAAGAACGCTGAAAATTGATTTGGGGCGTGGGTGGGAGGCGCAAAGGGAGTGTTTTTCCTCAACACTCCCTCCCTCTTTTCCATTTCCCCTCGCTGTCGCAGCTGCGGATAGGATATTTATAACGCAGAGACGTACATGTCTTTGCCCAACGTCTTTGGCATCTTCCATAATAGTGACAGCCCAAGCCGTTTGCAAACATAAAGTACATTTCTGTATAGATGTATAACTACCAGTATACGTCTCCTAGCATACCAGCGACCTTTTATCATGGCTGAAAGCGGATGTATCCACATCTAATGCACATAACGCTTAATGTATTCTGCTTTGACATGAAAGGACCGGGTCCTAGAACCGTATAAGCCATGTCCTATATCTGGCAAGGGTAAAAAATACATGTGTAATGCAAAATAACCAAAGGAAACTACATGACTGTATAGCTGGAGTAGCCCGTGTACATTGCTACTCGCCATGTACTACTTACTACAACAGGGCCGACCTCCTTCGCAGTACACGGGGTTTGACCACTGATGCCGGCACAGTGGCATATTTCCCTGGTATAATAAAGGCATCACACTTACCACTGAATGTGTCAGAGTATTTAATACTGCTTTAATTCGGTGATCATGAGGAAATTATAACCCCATAATTGTATTCGTGTTATCAGCACTTATTAGAAAAGAAACCGTGTTTTCAATTCATGTAGCTCCACCTTTGCTTAATCTCTAAACGGTTTTTCTATATAATAATCATAATGAAGTCCTATAGCTAACGTTGACAGTAATAATGCGCAGAGGACGATCGTTATTGTGAACATTTACCTTTGACTATCATAAAGAGGCCATGATGGCATCCGTAGACTGAAGCATAAAACATTCCTCTTAACTCAACATGAGGACACAGAGTAGACATTAAATGTTGGTTCAAAATTTGCTAATAAACATTCTATATAATTATGATTATGTTCATTCCCAAAATAAAACCAATTGAAAAAAACACTGTCGGGCCATTTCCTACTTTGGTCTGCATTATCACCTGAAACACCCCGATTTACTTCGTTCATGGCCGTTGTTATAAACATTGATTGGTCTGACACTATTAACTGCTGTTTGTGGACCTCTTAGGTTAATACGTAAGTGCTCGTTCACATAGTGTTCCTACATTGTATGGTGGTGTACCCAGGACGTTATCGTAATTATCTAGGTGCAACACACACAGGGTTATCGAACGGAAACAGTTTAGCTGGAGGCTGAGAAGAGATAAGAAGATTGGGAGCCCTTGGGATTTAAGGAGTACATGGGGACCATTTAGTACACCATGTTATGCCATACTCATATGTACCACTATCTCAACAATACTCTTGGTATAACGTTTCCTCGATTTTGAAAAAACAACAACCACATGTTGTGTAATGATCATCCCAAATTGTGTTTATTGGTATTTGGTGGAATACCCACTTTATGATATCGACCGTATACTAGTTTAGAAAGAACATATATCTGGTTTACGGTGTAATCTATTTTGTTGATGTACATACTCACAAACATGTTTGTACCTCTTAACATCTTCTAACATCTGCCAATTAGGGACCTCTATAGATCCACCACCAGTATAATATGTGTATCTTTTTCCCCTTATAATGATGTGTCAGACTCTAAGAGCTCCTTTTTCATAAAGTACTAAAGGACAAGGTATATCCTTGAGGCTCATTAAAACATGATTAACAAAAAAAATACCCGACCAAATCTTTGATCTACCCTGTGGACAATATACAACGCTAACGATCACCACGCCGCTGGTACCGATATGTTATATAAGGCTCTCCTAATGGCTTGTTGGCAACCAGCAACTCGCCCTGTTTCGCTGGTGCCCATCTAGTTAGGGGTTAATGGTAGTTGGGGCGGGCCCCGTAAGAGGGGGCGTCGGTCAACTACCTTGTAAGCGGCATGCTTGGGTAAACTTGTCTTGCCTAATGTTTAGTCAATTACGGGCTAATCGAAAGTCGCTCCAACCTCCCCCGTCATAGACCTGCTCTAGCCTGTTATCGGTATTACACCATGTGATGGCGTTCTATACTGGCTGGCTGAAGCTGAGGGTGCGCTGCTACCTTCCTATACCATCTAGATACATCCATGCACATGATTCAATCCTATGCACCAATGATGTGTCTTATAATGAAGGATAAATGCAATGTTATATGTGTGCTGTGATAACCATGTCAGAACCACATAGCGATTTATGCCACCCTATGCTTATACTGACTGCATTGCCAGTAGCTCACTTGGGAAATGCATCATGCAATCCACGCCGGGTTGATACATACCCTGATGGTCGTTATGATGCCCTCCTGATACGCAGCACTGGAGTATGACTCATCTCCGTTACCAACAAATGAATATGAATCCTTCAGGCATCATGCGGGTCATAAATGGTTGAGGGCACCAAATACTATAACGGAGTACATTTTAATAATGCCATGGGCCTACGTGATGTCCCAATATAAGTGGACAGCATCATACATCTTATAAATAGTATCTGCAATATTATTGCATATATGTCAAAGGTCCCTTTACGTAGATCACGTCACATAGTCAAGATGGTTCTCAAGACCCAGAATATCATAGAAACTCATTCCGTTCATGCAAAACCCCCCTAAATGCATTTATACACCCCTAATAACAAGAAAGATTATGTTGAAGAGCTTCTCTGCATGATATTCAGACATGACATACCGGCAACAGCAAACCTTTCCTGGCCTCTTCAACAGACTAACCCTCACGTCTGGAAGAAGTTTATGGGCTGTCATGGTCTCACCATCCCACAATAACACGTAGACTTATGGCAAGCAATTTGTTCACATGTGATATCAGAGTCTCCAAATTTGATATCAAAGGTTTTGGAATTGGTATCAAAGCTTCTAGAATTATAGCATTCAAGTCACTCGAATATTAATATTGATTGATCGATATTTGTGGCCAGGCACATGAAAAGGGATACTGAGGGGGAAGTTGACAATTTAAGTTTGTGTCAAGATCTTTAAAATGGGATATTATTCCTAGTAGTTTTGTCAGAATCATATCTTGAACATGTGAACATATTAATTTTATTTAGTGGAGCCTGAGAATTATTCAAAGCAGTTCTGATATTGGACGTGGAAACATCAAAAACTCTGATGTCAAATACTGAAACTGCGATATCAAATAATAAAACTGCGATATCAACCATTCCAACGTTTTAAAACTTGATGTCGAGGGGAAGGTTTGGCCTGCCACCTCTGTGCTAACCACGTGCAAGTCAAACTGAAGACATTATCTTATAAATGAATACCAACCCTGAGTTGTAATGCCAGAAACTGCAGACGTCATCATTCCCTTCAAACAACTCTTTTATAGCTTACTGTAATTTCCCGTTTAAGTACTGGGGTCTCAACAGAACGCATCTCCTATTTAGGTACAGGTATAGGACCTCACAGAAATCCAAAATGTCTTGTACATAACGCCACACATTATAATAGATTTTGTATGAGCACAATGTATACATTTGTAGCAACATAGTGGTAACGAGGACTTGGCATTTATAAGCTCAGCTGCGATTGAATGGGAAAATGCGGTAATGTTGAAGATGACTCATGACATTTATGGAATGTAGGGCAGAAATATGCTGGGTCGAGTCATCACCACTGATGCCATATAAGTGCACCGTCTCACAGACTGCCTTATAGGAATAGGGCGTGTTACCCCGACAACCATTCTAGGAGGAAAATGTGGGCGGAGGAGGAAGTGGAAGGGAGGGGCAGGTGGGGTGTGGGTGTGAGTGTGTGGGGGGTACAGGGGGGGGGGCATCGTCTTGGAAGCTGCGCCAAGCTTGATATAATTTTGCCCGAGTCCAAGCTGGGAAACATGCCATTTATCACCCTTATAACTCAGGTTTATGGCGTGGGCTGACTGCAAGACCGTTGGTCAGGGGCTCTCCCTCAACACTTGAGTCTGTCTAGGCATGGCACGCTCCCCCCAGCTCACGGTAATTGAAATTTAAGGATATGGTGAGCCGGAAGACATGGAAGGACGGTCGGACATACAAAAAAGATCGTGCCAGATTCCGCCGCAGCTAAAGTATTGATCGAGACGAGAGCTGGAGTGAGGGAGTGAAGGAGGGGGTGGGGTTTGGGCTGGGAGGAGGAGGAGGAGGATGAGGAGGATAGGGGCCGCCACTGTCAACCGGTGATATAAGCCAGCATCTGGTGGCGAGGCAAGTGGAATAAAACACGTCCGGGCTTCTGGTCGCGCGAGGCAAGGGACGCATCGATCGGAACGCGCGCCGAGCGATAATAGGCAAAACAAACACGAGGTCTCAGGCTATAGGCGTCGGGCGACCAACCTTGGGGCGCACGTGTATGCTAGAGGAAGGGACTAGATGATAGGGGTGGATGGGAGGGGGGCGGTGGTGTATAGTCCTGGATAGAGATAGGAAGGCTCATAGGTTTACACAGATCCTCATGGGGGAGATATTGAAAAGCCCATGGCAATCTTATCGACTTCTATATTTCAAAATGCATAATTGCATTACATTTGGTAGTGACAGCATTGTAGGTGGCGCTTAAGAGGCAGTTCACTGTAATGCATACTTGATTATGTAGTTCCATATATAGTTTTTGAATAGGATATTTTCCTAAAATTCTGTTCGTTTGTTTGTTTGTATTCTGTAATTTTCTCAGTCAAATGAGCCCAGAATGCGTCTCCCAAGAGAAGCCAACCACATGTCATAAGCACATGTTCAGGGACACCTATCCCCTGTTGTTATCCGTTGTTAACTTCCAAAGGTAATTGTTGTATTTGAATTGACCCCCGGGATTGACACGATACTCATAATAGATTACCATCGTTTGCGTGCATAACTCAACATGTATATTTCAAGAAAAATAGAGGATATATACCGGTACAAGCTATAACCGACATGCCAATAGTGAGCAGTTCACATTCTCCTCTCCTGATACAGAAGAACATTACCATTCAAGAACATTACCATTCCTACTGAGATTACATTGCAACGCTGAGTCTGTAGGATGGACGGTAATGAGAGGAACTTGAGACTATTTTTTCCAAGACAGAGTATTGGCATTATTAGTAGAGTTAGACGATATTTACAATCAAACAGCTTCTCCTCCCACACCGACATTTGATTGACTTTTTTTCTGCCGTCAATTATTCCTTTTATTTTTATGACTAAGAGTTGTGACATTAGGAGAACCAAAGAAATACTGATCTTGCTTGACTATTCAAGGACTACATGTGGTTAAATGTGCGATGCTCTTCGTCGTCATGATGCATTAATGCAACATTATAAATTAACTCGCCAGGGCTGCATACTTGCACCATGAAGGAAAAGGGCATAATCCATTAAAACACTATGAGGCCCTCCTCAAAAGGTTAGAGTTAGACCTGTGATATTTCAATATTCTCAGCTGATGTCCCTTTGATAACTTCAGTATTAATGTGTTACATATAGATGAGAAACAAATAGTGCATGATTGATGATGGGATATTGGGGGTAATATTTATGTTGTGAACCCATGAGTATAGTTTAGCTTGTATGTGTGGACAAGAACTCCTCCGGCTGCTGATCATATTATCATGTTTGAGTTGCGAGCTCGCCACATGAATAAAAGGTTTTGCTCTTATCCATAGTAACATTTCCCATTGATGTCTTAAAGATCACATTCTATGCTTCTTGTTATCTCATCTATCTCGTTAGTACTTAACAATTAACAAATATCAACTCTCTAAACAAATAACAGATACCGTATTGCTTCTTACCTGGCCTTTCTTTGTCACGTGGTAAACAGAACTGCCTTTGCGAAATAACCCCCACAAGCCTACTTTAAACCTTTAAGCACAGCATGATGCCTCAAGGTTCCATGTTCATTTGTCGTTAATGCATGGTGATGCAACAATGCAGCGACTGTGCGTTGTTGCTCAGTCCTGTGTCTATGCATCATACCGACCCCTTGGGGTCGATGAAAATGCATAAATGAAGCGCAGGTGCACAAGTTCACCAACGCTGCATTTATGCATCATGCTGACAAAATGGCACAGTGTATTTAAGTACTATGCTGCCCTTTGAGGGTTAGGGAACCATACAGACCTTCTTTAGAACTATCACAAAACCAACGCTTCTGCTCTTTGTATTTATATAAACAAATATATAATGCTGTCTTGCCAATAACCCTCACAAATCCCTTTTTAATTTAAAACGGAACACCTCTTATATACTTAACCCTGTTTTCACACATGTACATATTATAACCACACCTAGGTGTACCTACCTGGAGAGATCTGTTCACCAAGTTACTATAAGAAAGGCCTACCTACCCAAGGGGGACAACCAGCCTCCTGACAAATGAGGGTAACGGACAGCACGTGCTTTTTCTTCCTCAGAACCTCATACTAGCGCGGGTGGAGACCACATGGTATGGATGTCTCCAGAAAACTGCTTCACAAGTAAGCTATCTCCTTTGGCTGGAACGGTTTCATGAAAGCTTCTTTCTGTTTTGTCCATGCTCTCTCCAGACTTACTCTTACTACTGTTTGTTCTACTACTAGCTATTACTACTACTACCACCACCACCACCACTACTACTACCTACTACCAGTTTCCCTCTTTGACTTGCAGTCTGTAGAGAGGTATTGTTAACCCTTTAATGGCAGCATACTGTTTCAATGCACCATGCCCTTTGTCATCATGATCAAGAATGTTGCGCTGGTGAGTAGCATGCCAGTGTTGCATGAGTGCATCATGCCGATCCCACAGGGTTGATACACTGATACACTCCTGAAGGGCCGCCATGATGTACCGACATGACCCTGGTGAATTACCTGCTGGTGCTACAGTGTATCATGATGACAAAGGAACATGGTTCGTTGAAACATCCTCCCGTCCTTAAAGGGTTAACAGCCTCCACGGTTAACTATTACTAACCCCCACTATACCACTCCTATACCAGCCACTCTGTACTAAGTACTACCATTACCACACCTGGTTTGTCTTTAACTCACTGAGTTTTGTGTTTCCTTACCTAAGAATACCATTCTGTGTCTTAGACCCAGACCACCACCACCCACACACCTGTAAACTGAGCTAAGACAGAGTAGGACAACAGTAGACAGGCGGGATATCCCTCCCTAACCCTTAAAAGGTCGCATAGCGCTTTAATCTGCTGTGCCCCTTTTGGTCAAGCTGTATGGATGCAGCCCATGTGAATCACTTATCATGGGTACATGCATGCATCATGCCGAATACACACTCTAAAGGGTCGGTATGATGCATGCATGCATCACTGTTGAGTTACTCATGCATTCATACATCAGGACGACAAACAGCACAGCACAGTGAAGCACTATACGACCCCTAAATGGTCACACCCTAGCCAAATAGCACCACTAACCACTGTGAGCATACCACAAGGAGGGTACTATATATTATATCAAATATAGGAGCTACTCCTAGATACAGATATGTAGCATGTCACATACTGCTTCGCCTAGAGCTGCTCGATGACTAATTTTAGACTAGCCACATAGACTGCTGGTAAGGCATCTATGTAACCGGGAGCTGCACGGTTTGTGACAAGAAGAGCACGAGCACATTCATTACTTGGTACTTTCAGCTATATCAAGTCCTCCGGCGTCATAATTTGTAACCTATAGAGGCAACTGAAGTCTCAAACTTAAGACTCAACCCTCTAAGGGTCACCTAGTGCTTTAATATGGTGTGTTCTTGAACGGCATGATGCATGAATGCAGTCCGGGCGAGTAACTAGCCAGGGATGCATGCATGCATTATGCTGAACATTTCCGGAGTGTATCAGCCCTGTATAGGATAAGTATGATGGTTAAAGGCTGCATTCTTACATCATGATAATCAAGAACACAATGCATTACAAGACCTTGCGGCCCTTAAAGAATTATCATGCTCCTGGAAATTCACTGATCGCTAGATTTCGTGACAATTTTGATTGTCAGTCAGTGAGAAAGCAGGTATTATTAATGCACTAATATGTATCATTCTCAAGGTTCTTGTAACAAGGACTATTTTGTATGCTTGATTTTCAGTATTTGTATACGTTATTTACAAGAGGGTCCAATGTAAATAGAGGCTCAGTGTAAATATGTATATTTCATGTCAAATCAAAATCTATTCCATCCATAACTCTGTCGGGACACTTAATGTCATAGCTTAGCATACGTGGAATAGACGTACAACCCCTTTCTTCCTGCGACTGAACGAAAGAACTTTACAAAAAGTGACTATGAGCCCCACATTATTGATAAAAATGTTCCCATTAGATAGAGTGTACATGTTTGTAAACGTATAATTCACAATAGGCACTCTCCAATGACACCATGCAGTATAGACATTGTTCGTGGTTTCGTTTTGTTGCAGCGTGTAATGCACTTGTATGAAGAGACAGGAAAACAGAGGGGTTAATTTAACATATTCAATCAATGATTAAGTGACTGATTCCTGTAACACTTTAACCCTTTAACTTAAGGACGGCGCTATACTCTTCTTGAGTAACTCGCCCTACGGCACTGCAACACCCCTGAAGGGTTGGCTTGATGCACCAATACTTGATCACACTGTTCAAAATTGGTTGCCATTTTTGTAGGTGTACAGTAGATTCTACTATAGGTGTACAGTTCATGGTAGGTAAACAGTATACTCTACTGTAAATCTACAGTAGATTCTACTGTGAATCCATTCTACAGTAGATTCTACTGTAGATCTACAGTAGATTCTGCTGTGTACCTACACTAACTTTTTACAGTGCACCAGCACTAACGAGTCAATGTCATCATCGTATCTGGGCCATTATGACATATAGCTTCAGAAATATCTATGATGCTATGACCATAAGGGTGTGACATAGCCATGAGAGGACCCCTACATAGTGATAATACACCAGTATAGGAGCAGACCCACATAGCGATAGGGACAGGCATTGTTACAGAATAGTATACATTCTAGATATATTAGACAAAGCTCCCCCATACGTCTATCTGAGTTATGTGTCTTGATTGTGTATACCACAGATATTATATGCATCCACCTGTATTATTCCTATACTAGTATCAAGTACAGTATGATATTGTTCTAAAGGGACTTCTCGAGTATATGCATGACACCAACAGTGAACTACCCATGGAATTCTCTGTCGAGTCCTCCTCTTCCACTTAGGCATGTTTGATGTCAGCATTACACCAGTGTATATTCATGTATTTTCGAAAATGTCAGATCTGAAATCAATATTATATTAAATTCATGCCTGTTTCCAACTTTAGAATATAAGATAATGACTTCTATCACATATTTTCATTTACCTCAACTTCTATTTAGGTCATGTTTTCGAAATATTTTGAATACAGGTAGCTGCATACTTGAACATCTTTGAAAATCATTTGATCGCCAATTGACCATGTAAGTAGGCACTTCAGAGAATTTAGATTTCACGAGAGACCCCCACTTTATTCATGTAGCCACACGATAGACCTCTCATCATAAATGTAATTAATCATAAATGTCCAACTTCGATTGATATAGGTATTGATTAGAGAACGTATGCATACAACCCAAACTACTTGACCCTTATCTAGAGGAAGCAACGGGGATATCAACCCGCATTTGGATATCAATTGTGGACACCAGAGTATACATGCACCAAGCAATGATCACGTTCTGCATTTTAGAAATTACTCTCATGTCTCAATGCAATTGTTTCGTTGGTATAACTATGGACATATCTAATGAGTAAAACTAATTTTTTCCCCGAGAGCCAGTCTACATCCCATATACTACCTCATCAGAAGTACAACACAGTGCCAGAGAGACTTGGTTGGATCATAAACCTTGAGAGATATTGCTAGTTCCTTTAAGTCTCTGGTTGGATGGTTGTCTGTATTGGAGAAGGCTGAGGCCCAAGTCTCCCCCTTATCAACCCTTCCACTGAAGAAGACAGAAATTGAGACAAGTCTAAGATCAACCCTTGGCACTCCACTCATTAAGCCCTTTGGCAGGGGACAGTAAAGAGCCAGTCTCTGATTGGTGCCTTCAGAATGAGCCAATCACAGCCGTCGACAGAAATAGTGGAGTGGACACAGGAAAGGGAGGGATAGCTGATTAGATTTGACTTGGCACGGACAGAGACGGACTGAAGCTTAACCCTTTTAGTGCTGCAAAGTGCTTTAATATTATATGCCTTTTGTCGCCATGCTCCATGAATGCAGCCCTAGCGAGCAGACTCACGTTGTCTCCATTCATGGATCATGCTGGATCATTTGTTAGTAGGTATGTATATCAGTCTCCAAACGCCTGCACGGTTCTTAGATGCAGGACTGACACGAGTTACTCGCCATGACTGCATTCATACATCATGAATCTAAAGGGCATAGCTGATCTAATCACAATGCCGCCCTTAAAGAGCTAAAGAGGACCTGGAAACTGAGCAATACGTGTGTGGTGTGGGCGGGGGTAGATGAAAGATTGGGTGACTGAGTGGGTGAGAGCGTGCAGGGTGCGTGAGTGATGACTGAGGATATACACCAAGTAGACAGGTTTGTGAGTAAGCGTTATTGACACAGCTAGTTTAATAAATGATTCACCCTGGTGTTAAAATGCGGTTACAGATAGTTTGTGAGTGGGTAAACACAGCAATGAATTTGGCTAGGAGCACACGCAGAAAAGTGAGAGTCATTGTCGCTAAAACTACCCTCACCTGAGGGTCAGGAACTTTTCTGAGGGTGAGTATACAAATAAGAATAGAAGATCTGAATAGCAATCTAAAGTTTGAACATGAAGGGAATGGTACACCGAATACTATTGAGGTATCACGTCTAGGGGGTGGATGGCAGTCAGATAATATAATCCAGCAACAGGACTAAGATAGCTTTAAATATCAGATTTCTTCTGTGATATGATTGTTTTCGGAGGCACCCGTTCGGGATTAATGAACTTTACATGTTTAATTGAGATACATGTACATGTTGTATGTTAGCATGTGCGGGGTGAAAGATAAAGCTAGCTCAAATGTGCCTTTAAATATGAGGCAGTGGAGGTCAGGGCGGGGAATTGGTCATGAAAAATGTAGCAAGTATACTGCTATACATTTTCTTCTAATCTCAGCAACCCATGAGATGAGTTACATGGGTACACCTCCCGTCTAAATTCTACTTACGGAGCCAATATTAGGTATCACCTTTATTATAGAACAGCGCCTTATGATGTAGGAGCAGCTCTGAGTTGAGTCTGTGAACTGACCATTGGCTAGGAGTGGTCAGTGTCCACTGGGCTACCTTCTCCACCCAGTATTGACCACTGACCTCATTTAACCATTTAAGAACGGCTTCATACCCACCTGCTGCTTTCATGAATCAGACCTACCTTTGATACATGGCATTCTATCTAACTATAGTAGGGTCAGCATGAGGCAAGAAAGCCGTACTGGAGAATCCTTTGCTGGTACTGCATTCAAGCAAAATGCTGACCGAAGAACAAAGTGCTTAACTTAAGGCGCTATACTACCTTTCAAGGGTTGATAGAGCCTTGATCTTTGCTTGGGCAGGCAACTATGTGTGGTCGGCCATCCTTCAAGGAGCCTCCTGTATATTTAGGACACTCCTTAATGTATCAATACTGTAACCAACACCATATCTAGGTGTGGTATACTCCTACCAATGGCACCACCAACCGTACCCTCCACCACCTATGTTGATTAAGATTTTCAGAAGCCAAGTTTTCCTTTGAAGTTAAATCTGAGTTTGCACACGTATACCAAATTTCCTTTATACTCTAATTACATGTACCATGTCCACAAACACGGTTATAGTAACATATTATAGGTTGGGTGACAATCACATGGAATTCGTGGGTAGTATGGTATACTAGCAGTTCATGTATACCTTATACATGTGAGGGGAAGAGAAATATATCTTGCTAGGTAATGTAGGGTTATACTTGGAGAAGTTGCAGAATGAATACATGTCTTTCTAGCCGCTCACATATTATTACGAGGTTCTCCCCATACCGATATAACAGGGACAGTGATCCATAAAGATAAAGGGATACGCAGCTCTTCAAATGATATACGATGTTGGAACCTGCTCAGCGTGATATTTCGAAACAGATCATGGCTGCGGTTGAAACTTCACACTCTGTGCACAATACCTCTGCAGGGAAAAAAACAAGCAAAATTAAATACAATGTAAACAGAAATCGAACCATAAAAAGGTGTTATGAAAAAACTAGGTCTGGAAATTGCCTCCAATTGATGAGACGGCCCACAGGAGTTATTGGAAGCATGTGTGTGTGTGTGTGTGGGGGGGGGGGGGGGGTGACTACTGACTGTCATTCATGCCTGAGAGTGAAACAACCCCATGAGCACCACCCCCCCCCAACTCCCCTACCACCACCACCACCACCACTAGGAGCTGCTCCCTGTGTCTATTTATAGACTAGTGCTGAGTGTCTTGTCACACAGAAACAGTGGTGAGCAGCTCACGCATGGCGGTCTGCAGGATCAGGATGTGCTCTGAGTCGTGTGATGTGGCAGACAGGCCTACGCCGACAACAGATCTCTTTTTATGCGCAAATCAATTGTTATAAAGACAAAACCAAAGTTTGTCCAACAATTTAAAGCAGTACTTGGAGTTACGTCGATTAGGGGGCGTTCTGCTGTAAACAGTGTTTATCAGTGGTGATCTAATTTGGTAATTAGGCCAGAGGAGAATGTTTGTGTATCATTGAGCTCTTGGAATAGCTTATTGAGTTCATGGGAGTGGGATGGGGGTATACACAGACGAACAGAGGATGCAAGGCACAAACACAGACACAGATACAGGAATACGTTAAAAGATAGATAGACAGACAGGCAGAGAGAGACAGAGACCTAGAGAGAGAGAGCTAGAGGGAGAGGTTTGTAAGACAGATGCAGACACACGGGTAGAAGATAAGAAATGTGTTGAGCAAATATCACTACTTTTTGTAGCTTGTAGCTTCCTGATGAAAAGAGGTATACATGGACAGGGGGACAGACATAGAACCTAATCTTCAGAGATAGATAGGGGTAGGGTATTCATGCATGAAGTATGTCTCTTGTGCTAGATGAGACATATTAAATACCTGGCACTGATCCTCTGTCATCTCCTGCCAATCAAGTAAATCCCCAGTTTACCACTCGGCAAGTAGGGTATCAGTACATCAGCCCTGACCCTTGCTAAGCCCCTCCCACCTGTCACAGTGTCAGTCACTTTTGATTGATAGCTATCAAAAGCTATGTAAAACCAGCCCTCCTTTTCCCACTTACACCATTAGTCTCTATTAGGCTATAAGGGTGCACCTGAGTTTCTCAGTATGCCCGGCTATCTTGGTTCTGCCCTCGGAAGTCCTTGTGAGATTTAGGCTGGTACCAGAATCCCACATTCCATGATATGCCAGCATCAAGCTGCATTCCGAGAGCAGAACCGACATCTCACAAATGCCGCCTGTAGCAGCACCCATTTAATAGTCATTGGAACTAATGCATCCCCTTTCATCCTCATAGACTCACTAGGAATTTCACCCCTGCATACGGCTGGTTTTCCCGTGGACGGTCACAGTTACTAGGGACGGCATAACCTACTAAGTAGTATATAGCGAGAGACAATGTATACAGGCAGCTCGATCCATCCAGCCATATTTTGTTTGAGCTTTCGTGTATAAGCTGCGGCATAGCACAAACATTTTATCCTTACCAGATATATGACATGACACACTGATAGAGCTCTAGGCCCCGGTCCTTTCACGTCAAATCAGACTACAAAGGCTTTATGTGGATATATCATATTTCAGCCATGATAAAAGGTCGCTGGTACAGTTGGAGGCGTGTATTCGGGTTTTTATATAGAGATATGTCATGCATCGGCTTGTACTGACTGTCAGGTAGAGAAATACAGAGTTCGCCGAGAGTGCTGTGTAGACACAAAGGGGAGATATTCCAGGAATCTAAGCTACATTTAATCCAAACACAGACAGTTTAAAAGCGTTCTCTTAGCCAACAATACAGAATTAGGTTTATATTAACAATCAGTTGTATCCATAATGATCCTTGTTAGATAAAGATGCCCATCTGTTAAATCTATGAATATTTGTCCTTAATGTCATATCTATCAAGCTGGTTATGACAGAGAGATTGCCCATAATGCCATGAATATTTTCTTACTGGTATCAATGCATTCTCAATTGCTCCCACTCGCGGACTCTGCCTGTTCACAATGGGACTATATGAAAACATGGACTCACTAAAATGCCTTAAATCAGCATTGTGTTCTAAAAATAATTTATTAACACCAGCCTAAATGTATGGCCACTGGCTGCGGTTGGAACTGGCATGGTAGAATGGCCATAATAAAGGCCCCGTATTAAAGTGGGAGTCCCTACGTCGTCCCCAATGGGTGAATTTTCCCTGGGTAACTACCGCTGATGCCTCTTTATTCTGGCCCAGCCCTATCGCTCTCTGTGCCCATTAGTGGGACTTTAACCCTTTATGGACGGCGCGATGCTTCGGGGATACATGTAATTGGTCATCATGATGCACGATATAGCAGTGTTTAGTAGCGTGCTGGTGTCGTGTTGGTGTATCATGCGGACCCGTCGGGAGTGCATCAACTCAGTTTGACGAGTTAATCACCAGGGTTGCATTCTTACATCACAATGACGAAAGGCCACAGTGCATTTATTCAACCTGTCGTCCTTAAAGGGTAGCCACTCTAGGAGAGGGATCGGAAATGTAAATTACATCCATTACCTCTGCATAAAACGCATCTAATCATAGATCGCTATTCTTAATGAAATCTCACTTTTTTGTTGTAACTGATTGGATTTTGATGAGTGTGGACATCTATTTTTCGAGATGAGAAGTTGGACCGAAATGTGTACACATTGCTATGTCCAGGCAGATAACTACAGTTGTCTGGTACCCACTTGGATAATTACATCAGTCTATGGTACGCTGCTGAAATACCCCTGACTTCCCTGCCTCTCCTCAGCACCTATTGTGTAGAATCGTTGTAGCATATAACACATACAAATATACTTGAAGGTTTATGTCTGACATTATGATACGCTGGGGTATACGTAGGTTTAGATGTACTTGTAAGCATCCACAGGTTGGCCAGTCTAAAACTGTACAGTGCACTTGCTCTCTTCGGCAGATGAGCTTTTGGTCTCATGTCAGTATGACGTCACTGTATTGTCTCTGGAGACAAGACAGATTCAGTGTCACCTATCTTGTTGTTTTCCATCGTCAACCTTGCCTGCTTTTACCTATATTCAATCTCATGAATTCTGCCCTCTATATCAGTATAATAGTCCCTTTACACCAGGTATTTATTAAGCTTGCATTCTTCCGCCCCTTCTATATTAGGATCTGTATATCTATGTAGCACTTCACACTTTGAGGGCAGCACAGTGCCTTATTGTGCTATGTCCTCTGCCGCCGTGATGCATGAATACAGCCCTGGTGAGTAGCACGTTAGGGCTGCATTCATGTATCATGCCGATCCAATGGGATCGATATACCCATGAATTAAGCGTCGGCATGATGCCTCAATGCAGTTTTAAAACAACATGCCGTCCTTAAAGAGATAATCTAACCCCCCTCCTACATTAGAACCTCCCTCCCCTACTTCCTACCCCTACCCCCCACCCCCTCTTCCCCAACACCACCCCACACACACCTCCAATCCCCTGCCCACCGTTGTTGTTGCCCCTTCTTTACCAACGCCCCATAGTTGGGGGCTCTCACGCGATTCAGACATTGGCACGGTAATTGGTGCACTGATCGCGGACATGCGCAGAGCACTGGCACCTCCTGGGCGGAGTGGTGATGGCGCCGGGCACGCCAGGTACTGGAGGAGGGACCAGGGGTGAGGGTTAGGGAGCTTGGGTGGGGGTGTTCACTGGTCACCATGATGCATGAATGCAGTCCTGGTGAGTCTACTCGCCATTTCTGCATCCATGCATCATGCTGACTATTTGGGATTGTATCAAATGTGTTTACAAGGAGTGCGGCACTGAGGAACTTACTTACCAGGACTGCATGTATGCAGCACGACGACCAACTACAAATACTATTATCGATCTTTAAAGGGTTAAGGGACCAGAGGTGAGGGGAGGGGTTAGGGAGCTAGGGGGTGGTAGCTGACAGTGCTCTTTGGTGACAGGTAGGTGCTGGAGGCCAGGTGATAAATTACCGCGTCAGCTCATCATTTGATTGGGCAAATCGTAGGGTTCAATCATGGTGCCTGAGTCAGTGCACCGTGCCGGCGTGAGTTGCCAACTTCAATGGTTGGAGTGGGTGGGTGGATGGATGGGTGGGACACGTGCGTGGATGAGTCGACCACGTGGGTAGATGCCTAGAGTGGGTGTACCCAGGTAGTGCTTCCTAACTTTGGAGATTTCCTTTGAGGACGGAGTGATGCCTCAATGAACTATGTACAAGTATTTTTACTCGTGATGCATCAACATAGCTCGAACAAGCACCTCCTCATTGGTGCATTGGTGCACCTTGCTGACCATTGGACATTGTATCAACACCATAGGGTTGGCATGATGCATGAATGCAGCACCTGTGAGTTACTTGTGGGTGGAACTACTGTATTCATGCAGGGAAGGGCATGGTGCATTTACTATGCTGGCATAGAAGGGTTAATAGATCAGGTGAGGAGGTAGGGCGAACAGATCGGTATCAGCCAACCTTTGCCTTGTTGATGGTGTAATTACAATCTAGATTGTAATGTCGATGGTCGGCACAGATACCATGACCTCTTCTTCAATGACCTGCCATACATTGTGCATGCACGACGTCCTGGATACACAATTATATTCACAACGAGTCATGTATCTGCATAAAAGTGCATATCGATGTTTCAAATGGGGCTATATTATGGTCACAGTCCACTGAAAAGAACCATGGTCCAACAAATGAGCAATTATGTCACTGTAACCTGTTAAGCGTGATTCTGTATTCCTTCCGTGCCCCTACTGTCTAAAAATGAAGAAAAACAACCAAATCTATCTTGATCGCAGTGTCATGACATGCGGCCACAGGGTATGCCCTGGAGCCATGGCATACGGATATCCCTTTAATAATACTTTAACACTTTAATGATGCTTGTAGTAACATGCCATCAATATGTATAACTGCCAAAACCATCAGCATCCCTGCCTCGGCTTTCTATTCGGGCTCACCTGCCTCTCAGAGTGACTCATTGATTGACTGACTCACGACTAGCTCACACCCACTCAGCAGTTCGATTCTAGCTCAGCTTTTAGGAGAACTAGTTGGTCATGAACTGAATATTGTTTGACCATTCATTTGATTTGGTAATACATTAATACTCATAGTGTGTAGATCCGTCCATTCTTCAGAGAAACCAGCAAAGACATGAGCTGTTTATCTGCTCAACACCCACTTACAGCCCATTTTACTTTCACTGACTAACTGATGGGCTTTCTCATTGACTGACTCACTGTAAACTAACTGGCTCACTCATTCACTCACTCACTCACTCACTCACTCACTCACTCACTCACTCACTCACTCACTCACTCACTCACTCACTCACTCACTCACTCAATTTCATCCAGTACCCCCTTCATGCACAATAGTACCCCCTATTGCCTCCGCCCAATATCCAACAAGTGTAAAAGTAGCCTGACAGTCAATCTACAATGGAGGGGGGGGGGGGAGGGTACTGATTTTCAAGGGCCAGAAACACCACTGCAAAGGTTGTATATGTACCCATACCTGGCCTAGCAGGAAGCTGTCAGTTGACATCTGTGAAAAAGGCGGGCTGTCAATTGATAAAGGGAACGTTTGCTGTCTGTCATATCATCAGATTAGAAGGGTAGGTTGGTATATTAGACCGTTGTTTTGGTTTCGGTACCAAAGAGTACCTCCCCCCCTCCCCCGTCCCCCAACCCATCCTCTAGTATGTAGCCTGTCCTCCCTTCTAAATTTACACTGTTAACCCTTTAGCATCGTGCTTTACCTCACTCCTAGTACCGGTATACCCTTTTTTGTAGTGATGCAACAAACCAGTGGCAACGAGTTACTCACTAGTGTATCATGAAAACATACCATGAAAGCAATGATTATTAAGCATTGAGGATCATTATGTCCTCCAAGGGTTAATAGCAAATAAAACAGATGGACCACCACCCTAACCCACCCCCACCTCCTAGATCCTCCCGGGTACCACGTGCTCGTGCACCGTTCCACCTCACTGCCTTTGGTGTGCCAGCGACGCTCCAGTGCCTACAAGCCCGGTATCGACGTTTACTTAAACGTTGGACCCAATCAAACTAATATATTTTCCGTGTCTCGGCCTGCCATAAAAGCTCCACGGTCACGTCCTATCTGCCCCTACGGCCTACTGCGGCCTGCCACGGTCGTACGGACCCCCGGCGGGGTAGTCCAATCAGCGGAAGTTCCACTTTGCTATCTCTGAGTCGCTGAGTGTGGGTTGAGTGGTTGGGTGTGTAGGGGTTTTACTCTTTAATATAGGTGTGGGCTTAACCATTTAATGACAGCATGAGGCTTCAAGGTGTCATATTCATTTTGTCCTCATGATGAACTAATGCAGTGTCAATGGCTGCATGGGTGCATCATGCCGTTCCTTCAGACGCCCTTCATGCCTGTACGCTCAATATGATGCACAAATACAGCGCCGACGAGCTTATGCAACATGACCATAAAAGAGAATAGTGCATTGAAAATGATATGCTTAGACATAGATGTATCATGTTTGGATTTGGAATATAACTTGTGCTCTAAATGTGATGGATTAGGAAAGCAAGGTTCAACTTATTGAGCAGTATTAGTAGTGTTTCAGAGGAAAGGCTGTATATAAATGTTTTCTATATAGGAAGGATTTACGTCAGGCTATCATTTATGTCTCGGTGTGTTCTCGATGCTATGATATGGTTTGATGTACCATATCAGTCTGTGTAAGCGCCCAGGTGCATAATAGCTATGAGGTTTTGTTATATGACGTTTATACGAGGCAGGCGGTCATTTCTAGTACCTATATCGATTCCACTACCCCTATGTACCTTGGCACATATTGGATACAAGCGCTTATCTGAGACCCTGTCTTGCATATAGGCTATGATATGGTTTGATGTACCATATCAGTCGGTATCTTCGATTTGACTCCAGGGTATAGCAAGAAAACCATCCAGTTGCCATTGATTTGCGCCAACGGAGTAACATGCCCACTTGGTGTGTGTGGCAGGCATAGACTACTCTATTGATAAGGGGTACTATTTCCCCTCCTAGCCCGTCCCAGTATTGAACAACACTGCCACAAATGCCATGCTATATATTATGTGATCAGCTATGCAGAAAGGCTGCTACGCTTGGGGAAACGTGTAAAGCATGCTCCGTTCTGCCTGCCCATTTTACATTTTATTTTCGATATTATAGTTATATGATAGACACAACTAGATTATATTTTCCAATTGTTAAAATCCCTTTTACTTAATAGAGTAAGCAGGCATGCAGAAAGGATGATCCACATAAAACATGTCCCCATAAAGAGCATCACTTTCACGTGGCTGCCCACATAATAGTGTTATTGACCGGCACTATGTGTCCGGTCAGGAATTAAGGTAGACAAAGCCCCGTAAGCTCAGACAGCCGAGCTGCGCGCCCATTGAAATAGCATTGAGGGATCGGACCGAGCACCCTAGCAGCATAGCCTCTATTCTCCGTAGGATTAGTACTAGACCCCTTGAACTGCTGCCCTCTGCCAGGGTGATTATAAACTAATTCCGCTGACTCCTCCCATTCCTCAGCATTGCCTAGCTCACAATCCGCTAAAATATACCTAGCCCCATATGGTCTATGACTTCCACCCAGAATGCACTGCTCATTCCGGTCTGCTGAGTTTTCAATAGGTACATGGCATTTGAAAACTCACTGGAGCCCGCCCAAGGTTATCACACCTCCCATAGAAGCTCCCCAGTACCACCGCGGTGGCTTAATCTGTACATTGCGGCCCTTAAAGGGAAGTGGCAACATGTTTGTGACACCTGGATAATAACCCTTTAAGGCCTTCTATATACACCCATCCCCAACACACTGTACACCTTGTAATACGAATATAGTAATGGGTAATGTTGGCCTCAAAGGGTTAACTATATAGTGAATGTCGTCTGCTATTTCCTATGCCGCTCTCTGCTACTTACCAGGCCACCACAAGCCTCACACATACCGCTTTTGTCATTAGAAAGTCGAATGAATTATCTAATTTGAGTACAGTACGTTATTTCTCATTTCTGACAGCAGAATCGTAATCGCCAGAAGAAGCTACCCTAATTTCATATATTGGAAGTCATATATAATCGAATTCCAGGTGGTGGCTATAGGTGAGCAGGTGGCTGTGGGAAAGCAGGTGGCTGGGGGCGAGCAGGTGGCTGTGGGCGTCAGCGCCCGGCAGCGCGTAACCGCTGTTTTACGTCTCGGCTGAAAAAGCGAGTCGATCGGAGCGTCAGCAGCGACACCATCTTCGTTGCAGCTTCGTTTCTGGTTCGACGTGTCGAGTTGGCCGCGGGGCGGCATGAGCTGCAGATGATTTTGCCTCCAAAACCGATTTTGCCCCCAAAACCGATTTTGAGCCCCTAAACGATTTTGACCCAAGAACGATTTTGAAGTTCTCCTACCCTTCCGAAAATCGGGCCGATCGGAGCGTACACAGCGAAGGTATTTGCGATTTTCGTTTTGTCAGATTATATTGGTACCTATGTGTTCTCCGTTTATCCCGTTCTCTGTTTATCCCGTTCTCCGTTTATCCCGTTCTCCGTTTGTCCCGTTCTCCCTTTCTTCCGTTCTCCGTTTATCCCATTTTCCGTTTATCCCGTTTTCCGTTTATCCCGTTCTCCGTTTATCCCGTTCTCCGTTTATCCCGCTCTCCCTTTATCCTGTTCTCCGTTTATCCCGTTCTCCCGTTCTCCCTTTCTCCCGTTCTATGTTTCTCCCGTTCTCTGTTTCTCCCATTCTCCGTTTAGCCCGTTCTCCGTTTAGCCCGTTCTTCATTTATCCTGTTCTCCGTTTATCCCGTTCTCCCGTTCTCCCTTTCTCCCGTTCTCTGTTTCTCCCGTTCTCTGTTTCTCCCGTTCTCCGTTTAGCCCGTTCTCCGTTTAGGCTGTTCTCTGTTTATCCCGTTCTCCGTTTAGCCCGTTCTCTGTTTAGCCTGTTCTGCGTTTATCCCGTTCTCCGTTTATCCTGTTCTCCATTTAGCCCGTTCTCCGTTTATCCCGCTCTCCGTTTATCCCATTCTCCGTTTATCCCGCTCTCCGTTTATCCCGCTCTCCCTTTATTCCGCTCTCCCTTTATCCCGCTCTCCATTTATCCTGTTCTCCGTTTATCCCGTTTTCCCTTTCTCCCGGTTTCCCGTTCTCCCTTTCTCCGGTTCTCCGTTTATCCCGTTTTCCGTTTATCCCATTCTCCGTTTATCCCATTCTCTGTTTATCCCGCTCTCTGTTTATCCCGTTCTCCGTTTATCCCGCTCTCTGTTTATCCCGCTCTCCGTTTATCCCACTCTCCCTTTATCACGTTCTCCCGTTCTCCCTTTCTCCCGTTCTCTGTTTCTCCCGTTCTCTGTTTCTCCCATTCTCCGTTTAGCCCGTTCTCCTTTTAGCCCGTTCTTCATTTATCCCGTTCTCCGTTTATCCCGCTCTCCGTTTATCCCGCTCTCGCTTTATCCCGCTCTCCCTTTATCCTGTTCTCTGTTTATCCCCTTCTCCCTTTCTCCCGTTCTCCGTTTATCCCGTTTTCCGTTTAGCCCGTTCTCCGTTTATCCCATTCTCCGTTTATCCTGCTCTCCGTTTATCCCGCTCTCCGTTTATCCCTTTCTTCCCTTCTCCCTTTCTCCCTTTCTCTCGTTCTCCCTTTCTCCCTTTCTCCCGTTCTCCCTTTCTCCCGTTCTCTGTTTCTCCTGTTCTCTGTTTCTCCCTTTCTCCGTTTAGCCCGTTCTGCGTTTAGCCCGTTCTCCGTTTAGCCCGTTCTCCGTTTAGGCCGTTCTCTGTTTATCCCGTTCATATTTAACGCTATCCCGCTCTCCATTTATCCTGTTCTCCCTTTATCCCTTCTCCCTTTCTCCCGGTTTCCCGTTCTCCCTTTCTCCCGTTCTCCGTTTATCCCGTTTTCCGTTTATCCCATTCTCTGTTTATCCCGTTCTCCGTTTATCCTGTTTTCCGTTTATCCCGTTCTCTGTTTATCCCGTTCTCCGTTTATCCCGCTCTCCGTTTATCCCGTTCTCCGTTTATCCCGCTCTCCGTTTATCCCGCTCCCCCTTTATCCTGCTCTCCCTTTATCTCGCTCTCCCTTTATCCCGCTCTCCGTTTATCCTGTTCTCCGTTTATCCCGTTCTCCCTTTCTTCCGGTTTCCCGTTCTCCCTTTCTCCCGTTCTCCATTTATCCCGTTTTCCGTTTATCCCGTTCTCCAATTATCCCGTTCTCTGTTTATCCCGTTCTCCTTTTATCCCGTTCTCCGTTTATCCCGTTCTCCGTTTATCCCGTTCTCCGTTTATCCCGTTCTCCGTTTAGCCCGTTCTCCGTTTATCCCGTTCTCCGTTTATCCCGTTCTCCGTTTATCCCGTTCTCCGTTTATCCCGTCCCGTTTATCTTAGACAATAACCTTTTAATCCTAATTTGGTTGCCGGTCACCACACCTACGGTGTGCAAATCCTAGAGCAGAACCTTTGCATCCTAGTTTATAGTATGGCAGACTTGAGAGGTGTAGCTAACCTAGTGTTTATCTGCAAACATGAAAAGGATATTACTTTGTGATTGCTGTACCTGAATAGTCCGAGAGAAGTTGTCATAAAGAACATAAAACAAGCAGTCACCAATTGAGAGAGAGCAATAAAAACTCACAAATACCTCTAACATTATGACTCCTTCCCTGCACTTCACTATTGATAATACTAGTAACCGCTTCATGGGAGAACATGCAGATATGATTATGACATTTAAACGGTCTGTTTCTCCTATGTGATTGCTGGTATTAACACATTACATCTATAAAGAGCATAATGGACGATAATTGCGGCATAAACATATTAACAGAGGCAGGCAGCATCTCTCATGAGTCCATTAGAGCCGGGGCAGTTTTTGTTTGTTGTTGTGTCTATTAACCCTTTAAGGTCCGCTTAGTGCTTTGACATCCTTTATCGTCATGATGCATAACTGCAGCCCGGGCGAGTAGGTTTCTTAGTGTTACAATCATGATGACCATTTGGGAGTCTGTCCACCCCGTAAGTCCTGCCTGATCATGATGATTGAGCATAGCTCTGGTGAGTAGCTCATCGTGACGACAAATGTCATAATGTGTCAATGCACTATGTGACCCTTAAAAAGTTGGAAAGGGTAAAAATTAAAAAAAAAAGAATGTCCGACGAAACAGGTGTAAGGAGATGTCTACGTGAAAACGTTAGGTTGGCTATGCCATGGCTAGAAGTGTGAGGTAGCTTAACCACATATTTGAATCAGAATTCTGGGAGGAATCATTCAATTCCAAAGTCATTTACGCCATATGTTCTAGCTAAGCATATTGATTTACGTTCTCATGTATGTAACCATACACGATGGTAACTTAGGGAACCTTCACAAACGATGTTACCGACCATGGGGTCGAGGTGTGGAGTATTTGGGTTTGATGACGAACCGTCACTATACACTCAAGATTAAAAACAATAATTAATGACGTCATTTGTGAATCTAAAGTATTGCCTTATCATTAGGACAAGTGAAATTATAGGGTATAAAGCGTCTTTAGATTAGTCCAGAATGCAGAAAAGCAGTCTACTTAGATGAAACTCCCCAGATATATTACACGAAGGAAGATTGGAGATAAATGATTGGGAAATATCTGAAGCGTTACACACAAATTTCTCTTTCTTGGAACAGTAATAGCAGATAGATAAGAGGCTTTTGTTGGGAGGATCTGTGAGATAAGGAAAAGTAGCCTGAACATCACTGGTCCTACTACTGTCACAGAACTCTACATATCCGTGAGAAACACTTCCAAAATATTTCTTCAATTGATTTCTAATAGTAGATTGTGTTGAACCTGCCCTTCTACAGCAACAAAAACAAAAAACCTCCCCTTTTCCTCCATACAATGTTCCATTCCCTTGTGTAGACTACCCTTTCCACATGTCTTATGACCCGTATGTACCTCTGACTACTTGCAGAACCCAGATAATTAGTATGACCCATGTGACTACTAATTGTGACAACATCTGACTACCTTGGGATTGTTTGACTTAATACACAGTAAGTGAGACTAGTGTCCTAATTGTCCTATTGTTGTGGCGACCAATAATTTATTGATTATGTAGACAGTCATTGACTCCTTTTTTTTATCGACATCTTATTGTGACTAATGGATATCTATATGACACAGCATGGACAGTATAGGTGTTGCATCCTCTTGGGGGTTTAGAGGATTTAGCTGACTCATGTTTGACTATACGTCAGTGTGGATGTGTGCTAGGTTGACTACTATCAATGTGTGTCTGTGTTTGTTGTGTTTTGACATAACCTTTTTTTTCTTATTCCATTTTATACACAGTGTGTTGTCTCGTATGTACCTTGTTACAAGTCCTATAGTCCCGTCGATAGTTATACATAATCATATTTTTGAGTGAAAAAGGTTAGAAAGGTTGTAGGTTTCTTCTATAAATCATTAAGGAAGGCAATACACATAATAATTCACGTTAATTTTTTGTCATGTTGCATCAAAGCAGTCCTGTAAGCTCTCCTCTCCCCTGCCACTATCCTACCAGTCCTGTACTGTCCCCCCTTCACCTGTCCGTCACCTGGTATCTCTATTCTGTTATATCTTCTTATGCCCTGGTCAGCCTCACCCCCCCCCCCTCCACCTCATGCCCTATTCCCAATTCCACCTACACACATGAAGAGTGATATGATGTAATCAAAGTCGCCAATATAACCACCTCTCGTCCACCGGTGATTATTAACCATTTTAATGGCGGCATGGTGCCTCTACCCTGCATGCCCATTGTCATCATGATACCCCAACGTTCGGCGCTCCATTGGTGCATCATGCGTGTATTTCAAAAGTGTATTGAATCCAAAGATTAGGCCATGATGCATTCATGGCGGCCATCATGGCGGCAAAAGGGTTAGGTCCACAAGATGTCTTATGTAACAGACGACCCGAGGCTGCCTCCCCCACCACAGATCTCTGAGTCAATACTCACCTCAGAATCACTGCCAGAACGCACACAGAGAAAGGAAACTGCGTCCAGGCTGCCTCCAGAATGACTCCCTTCTTTAGGGGAGCCTAGGTCCTCAGGTGACTCCCTTAGGTGAATCAGGGAACTATGTGACTCCCCCAGGTGACTCCATTAGGTAGGCAAGGGAGTCACCTAGGGGAGTCACAGGCAGTCTGGGCTCCCCTAAAGAGGGGAGTCATTCTGAAGGCAACCTGGACTCCCTTTTGACGCTGTTTATTCTTTCTGTGCAGGCAGTAGGATGCCTACCTTAGGGCATAATGTCCCATAATGCTTGACCGTTTAAGAATAGCATGTAACCACCAACTCACCTCTAGTGATTAACTCGCTCGCATTGTATTAGAGCATCATGCCGACCCTTTGGAAGTAAATCAACCACATGAGGCTGCCATGATGCTAAAAAGAAGCACTGGTGAGTTACTCACCAGGGCTGCATTCATGGCGATTATTAGGGGTACACTGCAGCGAGGCACGTTACTGCCCTTAAAGGGTGTACAGTTAAATAATAGCAGTCACTGTTTATTGGAATGCCAGATGGCTAACTGTATCTATCAAATAGTATATTACCTCAGAAAACATCTAGTGGAACATTTCTATGACAATCTTACAAAATGCAAATTTTCCTTTTCAATTCAAGTATGATATTGTTTAGGCCTTTTTGTACTTTAGAGATAGATGAAATGGTCACAACCATTTAGGCCTAAGACCTGTTGGGAATGGTAGCAGAATATACGATCCCCATTGCCCATTTGAATTACCTTAGCAGCTCCGCTTAGCCTTGGTTCAAATGGCAATTTTCAGGTCGCAATGGCACTGAGAAGGACACGTTATCATCTACTAGAACCCATTACAGGTGGTTCTCTGTAAAGGCTGTAAACCCTTCATTATAGGAACTGACGCTATGGGGATTTATCAAAGAGGGCTGGCAGACATTCTACAGGCCTATAGCACTGCAGATGGATCGTCGTGATGCACCGATGCAGTGCCAGGGATTACTAGCCGGCATTATATTGATGCATCATGACGACCCTTCGGGAGTGAATTGACAGCATAGGGGTGGCATGATGCTTGAATGCTGCGCAGTCTAGGCTGTATTTGTGCATCACAATGATTAGGGGCATAGTACATTAAAGCACTACTAGCATACCTTAAAGGGTCAAGAGATATACAGCTCCCCCCTTAACACACATCCCCTCAGCTGTCCAACCCGAATCGTCCTACCCACCATGGTAAGGAAATCTGTGTTTTTCAATTAAGCATCCCCGACAGGCTTCCTCTCGCGACACACGAGACCCAGAACGGGATTTGCCAGAGAGGATTATGGGTAAACAGGGTCACGTGATTCAATGCTCTAGAGGCCAATGAGAGGCTAGAAGCGTCAGAATCCTAATCTCAAATTTTAAGACGAATTTTAACTAATGTTCTCGGAAAGCTCTACTTAAAAAAGCATTTATTCATAATACGCCACAGCCATTTCTGCCACCTCTCTTGTAGAACGAAGTAGGACAGGGAGGATGTATTCCTTTGGGATATGTTTCGCAATTATACTTCCACAGACGTCGTACCTAATCATGAGTAGAAATGTACACAAACCACCTTCAACTCGGGAGAATCCGTCAACAAAGGTTTATTCAAGAGTTACAAAGAGAAAAATGCCCCTGATGCCTCGCGTGAGTTGGCAGCCTCGGCGTGAAGCACCCAGTAGGACAATGGTGGGCGCCTTAGTGGAGGTCACCCGCCGGGGGGAAGGGACTGAAGAGGGGCACTGGAGGCGACTACACCCCATGTCTGGGGCTATGTATGATAGGGTGTTCCTCCATGGGTGGTTATTAATTAGCAGACACCTAAGAGGGAGCCTGGAGGAGAAGGGGTGATCCTGGAGAGGTAAGAGGTGAATATATATGGCAGTTAGCTGCTCCCTCCTCCAGGCCCTTTGCAGCAGGCCCCTAGAGGAAACATGGGCTTAGGGAGAAGAAACATGCCATGCCAGACGTAAGAGGGATTGCTCCCATCCCTCGTATAAATCGCCTTAGTCTTAGTGCCTCGCCCCACTCTACTACCTTGCCCTATTCCCCTGTCCATCGCGCCTCTCTCACCCCCACAATATCTCTTCCTCACCTTCTCCCTCTGCCACATGCATATATCCCCCAAAAGTGTCCTTCTGTATGCATGCATTCTAACCCTTTACGGCTCTTATAGTATCTTGATGTACTATGCCACCCTTGAATGCAGCTCTGGCTCAGGCCAGGCCTGTATTCACGCATCATACCGGCCATATGGGGTTAATACACTCTAGCAGGCTCACTTTGGGTAGACTCGCTACCTGCCTTCATGCAGTTTTATCACACCATAGTGCGCGGCACATTACTGCTAAGCTCATATTCATTTATTCAGATGGTTGTTTTTAAGTAACTCAAAGTATCCCCTGCTCGTATTTTCTCTTAACGTATCTGTCTTACTCACCCCGAATGTCTACCCAACATCCAGGTCCGGTCATTCATCGTACTTAGCTATATCTCATCTATCATCAATGATGCAGCATCCAGTGATACACCTACTCACACGTTTTGTCTAGATAAATAACAAGGATTTGAAGATAAGCAAAACCAATTATTTAGGGAACACTGCAAAAGCATAAATTCAGATTTCACATGTAAGATCATTGGGGCCGGACCTTTTTTTGATGTGTCCTAATGAAAACAATTTAGGATAGGGGAAACGAGATAAGTCATGTCAGGTTATCTGTATACAACTGTTTAACCCACAAACCCTGGAGCTGTGCAACCTTTACTATGGACAGTCTATGCTTCCCCTGTGTCCTCCAGTGTTGACATGCTACTGGCTGGTGTATGGGCCCACTTCCCCTCCCCCCTCCTCCTGTCCCCCGGGCCCTGACAAAGCACATTATGATGTAGCCAGGCTGACAGGCCTGTCACAGGGCTTGCTGTACCAGCACCTACATATTCAGGTTTCTAGGAATCTTGTCTTAGTAGCCGGGGACTGTAAATCATTTAAGGAAGGTATGATGCCTCAAGGCGTCATGTTCATTTGTTTGTCTGTATGATTTGCCGTGGAGCAGCTCCCGAGAGTTACTAACTTGTGCTGCGTTGGTGTATCATGCTGGATCTTTTGGTGGTGTGTGTATCAACCCCGGTAGGGTTGGCACAATGTATGAGAGTTATTGGTCAGTTCTGTATACATTATTACAACAGAGCATAACACACAGAAGCACTATACTGTCCCTCAATGGCTAATGGATGCCCTGGTTACTGGAGGAACGTCCTCCAGTGTAGAGTAGCACCATTGATGCTACACTGCTACAATGTTATTACATTGCTCATGGAGTCGTTTCCCCCTTGGATAATCGTATGAATATGCCAATGGGAAACTCGACAAATGTACGTATCACAGGGTCGTATCACAGGTTGCGATAGGTTGAGTAGAAAACATAGGCTAGTTCAACGAATGTGGAGGACTCAAAATGTAGGCTGCTGAGTAAGGATTTTGTATTTACCAAAGGCCAAAAAAGAGGTTTGTTTCATGTCACCCGACCGACCCTATCAAAACAGGGCCGACCCCATGTTCTTTTATGCACCTTTGAAGAAACTTTTGCATTTCTACCCTTTTTTGGTCAATTTTAGGGTATTCAAAAAAAAGGTTTGCTAGTATCTTCATGTTTTAAAGAATTATTGTTTTTAAATCCGACCTACCGACCCTACATTTTCCTCCCATTTTACCTTAAGCAAACCCTTTTTTTGCCAAATCTGAACCCGTTTTCAGATCAAATGAGTTATGTCACATGTCATGGCAATTGGACACACTGTGTGCCGAGGAGGGGCGGGGGCATGGCATATGGACATCCCTATAATATAGAGATGGTTCCATCAGCATCTCGGAATCATGATGCAATAAAATATGTTTCCTCTGAGGCTAGACTAACTACACTATTAAACACACACCGAATATCCGATATCTCCTCCCCTAGACACAAGCCTTCGAGACATGTCATCAGTGCTATCAGTGTCCACCTGGGAGTAAATCAGCTGAAGTAGACCATTAACCAACATGTCTGTGTCATAGGAACCAGCTTTATTGGCCATGTGATCACTTGAGTGTGCACAAAATAAGTTTATATTAGCCTAGACCCATTCCAGTAACTTTACCTAATACTATAGTATCAGATAAAGCCTAGAGGTCCCATAGCTACACTGTAAATAGTTAGTGTAGGTACACAGTAGAATCTACTGTAGAATGGATTTACGGTAGAATCTACTGTAGATTTACAGTATATTCTACTGTTTACCTATAATAAACTGTACACCTAGAGTAGAATCTACTGTACACCTACAACAATGGCAACCAACTTTTTACAGTGTAGGTTCGTTGTGAATGAGCTGGAAGCTGATGCCATCGTTGTTACCATGCTATGACCTGCACACTATTCTTTGATATCCGTCTATTCCATCTGGAGGTAATTCGATTATTTTATATGGTTGAAAGCGTCCTGCATCTGCAGGACCATTTAGTTATATTGGACTAGCACGGATGGACTATAGAGAGACACCACGTGGCCATCTTGCACCTGGGGCCAGTACTGATGAACCATATAGCATAGTGATACGTAGCACAATCTTTATAAACCTTTAGGGCTGATACTCATGAACTATATATATATGCCATAGGACTATCTCACCTAAGGGACTATACCACTGGAGGGCTTGTACTGGTGGACTATGATTTTATAGAGACACCACAGGGCCATGACACAGTTATGCAGTTATGGTGCTAGTACTGGATGCTGGGCTATATAGAGATACCACGGGGCTGGTCGTAATAGCATAAAATATTCAGCCTTATTCCAGTCCCTACAGGCAATGTATCACCTGGCCACAGCGTCAATCGATACAGGAATATGAACAATGGCCCCTCTCAAAGGAGCCAGTGTAGGGATGTATAAAGTTTCAGTCTATAACCATGCACCTTGCAACATTTATAAACCATAGCAGATGTGTTGACCAAAACAGCCAGTCTTCTGGGCGTTAATACAACTCTTTAAAGAAGAAGCCACACTTTTTCTATTCTTCGGATTCGCAGTACCAGAAAAACCTCTGAAATAAAATTGTGAAACGCCATTTTCGTCGCTACATGCCAATTTTTATGGGTTATAAACGGCCGTTGTAAAGCTTTTTAGCTGATAAAAACGTGAATCACAAAATTCTATATTAATTCAATATTTTAGATTCTGTCCTCTGTACATGAGTAAATCTATAAGGTGTTCATAACCCAAATAATGATAGAAGTGTGGCATTATAGCTCAAAACCATAAGATTTTGTTCATGTCAATTTAGTTTGGAACATGAGGATGATATTACTGTGTTGTCCAGTATAGGTATTTCAATGTCAGTGTACCCCAAAAAAAGCGCTTACGAATTTGAAATGTTGACAACCTGGTGCTTAAATTTCTGCACACTTAATTTTTTTGTGATATATAATTTGTCGCCCATGTATGGCTGCATGAGGAGGACTCTGACCGTTTAAAAAAACGCTATTGACAGTTCGAACTGTCAAAAGTCACGTCCAACTTTGAATGTGCATTGTCCATCTAAGTCTGTGGCCGATCTGTCAACGTTTTTTATGGAATTAGTAAGATATTTCTAGTGAATATTTGGATACCTTATGTGCGCAGAAATCTGCACAATGCACGTGGTTTCAATGGCCGCCAGACACCTTAAAAATAATCAGTACATGTTTGTGATTTCTACTATACATGTACTCTGCTGAGCACCTGTCTTTGTTTAGGGTTCAAGTAAAGGTCACGTGACTAAAGTGTCAGTCGGATGGAGCCCTCCCCGGCTAGTGACTGTCAATATTAAACTGGTAACCAGGGTCATTCAGCCTTAGTCTGCCTAGTGCCCCCCAACAAGTCTCAAAGTGGCTCCTGATGGAGACCATTTACCACAGTGCTGCCTGGTGTGAGCAACACAGGGACCATTATAATAAGACACTTTGAGGCGATGGTGTGGTTAATACATGACTTTGTCCAAAACCTGCGCCGGCTATTGATTGCCTTAATGCATATCCGTTATTGGGTATGGCAGATAGTGGGTTGTACATAGTGGGAGGGGGCGGACAGGATGCATGTGAGCTGACATGGAGTGGGCCAGGGCCCTGTTACATTATCCAAGTAACCAAAACATGCATGATGATGGCTCCAGATGGGTAAAAAACGACCTGGCGACCTGGCCTGTTTTCCAGACGACCTGTTACAATAATTTCGGCGACCTGGCGACTTTTGGAGAAAAAAAATGGCAACACATTCTTGTAGTATTAATTGTCTTAAAAACTGGGTGCCTTAATTTCGGCGACTTTCCAACCTGGGGGGGGGGGGCTCTGCACCCCCATGATACCTGAATGCTAGTACATTCACTAGCCAGTAACTCACGAGCGCTGCATTGGTGCATCATGCTGACCCTTTGGGAGAGTAGATTCGCCAGCGCCGCATTCGTGCATTATAACGACTGACTTTTTTCGCTAATCGAAAAGTGCAACGCTCCCTGGTGGGTTGAACAGGTATACAGCCCTAATGGCGGCTTGTATCGAGCATATGGCGAGCAAGTGGGTGAGTAGCTCTTATGTAAGCTCTGACCAAATGGTGTGTGAGTCGATTGTAAACGGACAGTAATAATTAGGTATACCCTTCCACAATTATAGAGCTTAGTCCTGGTGCTGCCCCCTATATTAACAGTGTCATATGGCATGGCCTAAATGGATGTGGTTTGTAAGATCGTCTCTTAGAGTCTGGGCCAATGTGTGTGTATGGGTAAATGCTGTAACTACACTCTATAATCATTGCATTAATCTATGTAATATTCTAATTGCATTAGATCAGGTTCATACTCATATTTAAGATTATTATTATCAACGCCTAGAAGTCTATGATTGTGTCAGAGTATAAAGCTATGGAACAGTGGAAGCCATGATGGTACTTTCTTCTGGAAATATATCTAGGTATATTGCATAGCCTGAATTACAAAATGTACTTTAAAGCTCGAGATCACAAGTATGAATTGCCATCAAATCAGGAAATTCTATACTACCATGATCCTTGCTTCTACAAGTGTTGTACAGTATTTGCAAAAGGACCAATACCATTATATGTATAATCAGGTTGTTGGTGCACCGCACTAGAAGCCAAAGTGTGAAGGGGCTATTCTGGGGTCAGAGGAACTCATTAAATTCGGCATCAAACCAATTTATCCCACCTCAAGGACGTTCTATTTACTGATCCCTCCACTGTCCTGCTTTTTCGTACCAATAAAGGAAAAACACAGGTGAATGGTGTACCTCGTTTTTCACCCTCCATACAAGGCCTATAGGCAAGTGTGTTCTAAGTAACCTGAGCCCAAGTGGGTAAAGAAGGCCGGCATTAGAAAAACGTTACTGAAGGCAATTTCTCAATATTTCATGTGACACATTCTGCAAAGAGGCCTTCAGTGCAGGGTGCATTAAGGGCCTTATTCCCAGTACATGTCACCTTTATGCAGAATACAATGATAGATCATTGGTGTTACATCTTTAGTATTAAAATTCTATATCTATAATGTTTTTTCATACAAAAATGGTACAAAGGCCAGTTTCTGGTTACAATGGTAGCCATTGACACAGTCAAAATATTGGATATTGGCTCTAGAATATTGGAAATGTCATCAATATCGCAAACCTCAAAACAGGCCTTGCAAATTCCTTTCAGAACCAAGTTTCTACTAAAAGGTATCCTTGTATAAGGATATTTGACCATAAAACCTAATTTTACACGAAACATTAGCCAGGTACATTGCTGGAATATGGTCAGAGGTGGTCCTGATGGGGAATACAATAGGAAGTTTAGGCAACCTTTATAAGCACTAGTTATATGTTTCAAAGTGTTATTTTGGACCTATTTATTCACATTGAATATCTATTTCTGTAACAGATCAGTAATATATTCATAATGTTACTAGTTAAAAATAAGTTTTACATGAAAAGAAGCATTTTACTACATTTTGATCAAATATTGTATATATAAGCTCTAACCGGGTATACAAATAAGACCATGTGAAAATCTGAAAACTGAGACTTACCACACAATTTTGAGTGCTATTTTTGGATTCCCCAGGTCAAAATACATAAGAATAATTGAGTCTGGTCCCGTTTTTTTTCAATTTTTGAAAATTTGTTGTATAGTGTTACAGGAGAGGAAATGAGCAATTCCAATTAAAATATCATGATATTACATGTTACGTTCTACATTGTGTCTTTGTGCGTCTTATGCACAGCACAATGGACTACAAAAGGTGGAATGCAAGGGACTAGAGTCTGTCACGGGATAAGGGACATTTTCTGTTTTCAGGGCTTCAGGGTACACACAAATATAACCCTTATTCAGTAACAGAACCCAAGTCACTGGTCTACCACTAGTACACCACTTGTACACCAAATTGTTCTGTCTGAAATAGACTCCAAGATTTGCAAGCGACCTGTACCTAGAGAATGCCAGCCTGGCGGCATGATGCCCTCCTTAAAGGGTTAGCAGCATGAGGAGCACAGGCGGGCATGAGCTGCTCTTTAACTGCTCAGAGTAATTGGAGTAGTTTGGGGCCATGAGGGCCACAGCTGGGTCCAAGCTTGTCATTAACCCTTTAAGGACCTCATAGTGCTTTCATGGGATATGTCCTCTGTCGTCATAACCAAATGCTGGTGTCTACTCGCCACGGCTACATTCATGCATACTGCCAACCTTACGAGTCTCTCGAAGCGTTGACGTAATGCATGCATGCATTTATGGCGAGTTACTCACCAGGGCTGCAATCATGCATCAATGGCAACAAATGGCATAGTACATCAACAACCTAGGAGGACCTTAAAGGGTTAAGTGAGAGCCTGGAGTGTCCCTGCCTGGCAGACAGGTGGTAGTTACTGTCTATTAGCCAAATTAAATGAGCGCTGAGCCTGACAAGAGCATCAGGTGTTAGCCCTCATCTTCCTTCATTGCGAGTGATTGACCCTAGTGGCTGGGGACAAGTGAGTAGCAGGCCATCCACCCCATGCACCATTTAATATGATTTATGGCGGAATTTTATTTTTTGTATGTTTTATATCTTTTCCTCATTATTCAATCCTAACCAATGTTTCTTGTGTCTTTTCAGGTAAGGTCCTTTACATCATCCGGGTTCAGTGAGTACAAAACACATGCCCAGAAGGGTACCTGCATATTGGGGGTTATTTTAATGTGTGTAAAATATATTCCCGTTTGTTTTATGAGTATCATAACATTGGGTTGGTGCATGAGAACCCTATATATATATATGTATATATATATATATGTATATATATATATATATATATATATATATATATATATATATATATATATATATATATATATATATATATATGGATTAAATGGTAATATCCATAGTGAGGCCTGATGCGTGGAAGCAACATTAAATGAAGACACACTTTGTCTTCATGATGTAGCAATGCAGCACCGACGACTAGCTCTTTGGCAATGCATTGATCTTTCACGAGGGGCTCAACCCCTTAGGGTTGCCATGATGCACGAATGCAGCCCTAACGAGTAACTCACCAGGGCTGCATTCATGCTAATGTCATTTTGTATTAACGCACTATGTAGCCCTAAAGTATCCCTTGTACTGGGTGTATATATAAGCCATCCTATGTGCTCCATGCTTATTGTTGTTGTTGATATTTTTATTGGCGTACTAAAAATGTTACATGGGAACTTTTTCATTTAATAGCCAAAGATGAGAGTAATATGTCTGGTAGGAGATACGGCAGACACAGTTATTTACAGATCGACAATTATATCACATTAGTCCATTCTGGGTGCCGAGGCACACCGTTAAGTGTCAAGATTTGAGTTTGTTGACGAAGTCTTTGTATGGTAGGCGTTGGGTTTCCCCTGGTAACTCGTCCCATAAGGGGGCACCACGGTACAGTGGGCTCCTCTGTCGAAGATACCTTTCTTTGATCTGGGGATTTTCAGTCGTACTTGGTTGTTGGTACTTGGTTATTGGTAGTCACCAACGCACCTTCAGCCCTGCGTCACCACAACGGGTGAATCTTAGAGCAGCTCAGGACTACCTCAAGGTCACCTATAGGGACATACCATGTTGACGACAGCGCCATGCGGGCAACATTGGCGAAAGAGAAAGGAACTCAAATAAAATGACTGATCATCAAAGACACAAAAGCTCTCACTTCGATTGCTCCTCAGACTAATGTTCTAGAGCGACCATGCTGACAGGATGCTGCATACTGATGCACGTGCAGCATCCTTCTTTTGTGGCTGCTTGGGGGACAAGGTGGCGGCCAAGAGACCAGCGTTACAATATCACCGTTGGCACCCGTCCTTGGTATGTCTGATCCCATAGTAGCCCCTTGTACACAGACCAGTTAGACCCCCCCCCCGACACACACACACATACACACCTACTGGAGAAGGCCACCTCCAGGGGCACCTGCATAGATCAGGGCCCGGTATTTATGATCACGTCTGGCAACATTGTCGAAAAAAGGACCGAGGTTTCAGACAGCTGCGATGCATGCTATTGTCCCCAGCCCCTAACTCCGACACCTAGAGCCTACTCCATTTGGGCCTTTCACCTCAGGTGACCCGTGGCGCCTTACTCCACCATTGGAAATCCATAGTCTTCTTTTTTATGTTTCTCCGGATGATAATGATCATTCCTTTAATAATAAAATAGAACCAAACAAGTCCAAGAAAGTCAGTACAAGGGAACCCTGTAAATTCATCTTTATAGATGATTAGTTCTGAAGGTATTGGTAGCCATGGGCAGCAGTTTATCTGCTGTATAAGTAGGAAGGCTGATTGATATAAAGAGTTTCCTGGTTGCGTTAAATGCCTGCCTCGACCTGTGATTGGACACATATATGTGTTTGACAATCTCCTCACCGACCCTTTATGTCCTTAGGGATCAGATACTGCTCTAATGACCCATGTCATTTGTAATTGTAATGCATAAATGCTGTCCCCACCCCCCGCGAGTAACTCGCTTGTGTCACACCCATGCATGCTGACGACCCTTCTAGAAGTGTATCAACCCTGTATTGTCGCCACGATGCACAAATGCAGCACTAATGATAGAGGAATACAAGTAATAAAAACTCAAAGTCATTCCTTGAAGCCGACGGCCATCTTTGTTTACTAGAGGTCTCTGATTCCCGGAAGTGCGCAGTAGAATGGCGCAGTACACGTCGGCACCGCCCATAACTCGTGATGAGCAACTTCCGCCGCCGGAGTGAATGGCGGAGGCGGATGAGCAATTTGTGAGTGAGACGTGAGCAATTGTTGACCTAGTGGTGAGTAACGACCCTCCTCATGGATACTCGACCTTGGTAATATCTACTACTCGCCCTCTTCACCCCCGGACTCCACTGTCAAAAGTCAACCTATGGAAACCTATGCCATCTTGTCCCACGGAGCTTTAATTTACATACTGCTGTGACCAATTTGTTCGAGATTTGAGTCGAGCAATATACGTCTCTGATATGTGGGCAGAGCATCTCTGTCTTAGTGCAGTTTTAATGCTTGCGTCATACTATTATTCTGTAGTGAAGGACGGTGCCACCCATCGAGGCAATTGTCTCTCTGTATGGATACAGTCATCTGTAGCCACCGGTGGATAATGTGATTTATTGATTGGTTTAGTTGGATTTGAGTATAGATCATGCAGCAACTTTTAGAGTGGCACCTTTGCTAGGGATTTAAACCCTGCTGTAGAATTTCTGACTATAACAACAGGTATATTAAACAGGGAATTTGATTTTGAAAAAGTGTTTTATTAAGAGAAATCAACTGATACCAACTCAAATATCGCATGTACATTGTATGATAGACCTCCATTGAAAAGGTATTGTTTTGTGAATTCCTCACACCGATTATGTATACTGCGTTAACAAATTGGACAATATTATGAATATTTTCTTGTTAAACAATTCTAAATGCAACTACTTTTGGAAACCTTTTATTTATGAGATAATAAAATGTGAGCAGCCATTCAGAAGAATGCATAACACACAAGGCTGCTCTCCGCATTCGGGGTAAACACGTACACTACATGTATTCTATAACATAAAAAGGATATGTAACACCCCTATGTGTATGCTCCATGACCCCTGTCGCTACCTGCTTCCTACTTCCTTGAACCGCCTCCCCTTAGACACAACCCAGAGTCAAAGTCACGTTGACTCTGATAAAAGAGTCAAAGTGAGATTGACTCTGCTGCTATCACAGTCAAACCGACTTGATTCTGCAGGGAAAGTGAGTCAATAGTGGTAAATGAGTCAAATGGGGTTTGACTCACTACATGACAGAGTCAAATGAGCAAATAAGTGAGTCAAAGTACCACTGACTAGGGCTAGACGAGTCATTGTGACTCTCATAATTTTCTGTGTGCAACCTTTTCCCTGCCGCCCCTGACCCTCACGCATTGACCTATAAGCTGAACAAATCAGCCGCAGGAAATGGCCTCTATCATCAAGGTACCAAGGGTAGAGGGGACATGATATATTCTATCTTGATTGGTGAAGGGTTGATGCATAATTTAACACAAGGGGTGGGGCAGGTTATGACAATACCTTAAGGGAATCGATCTATTTACATTAACCAATGGATATGGAGGTTGCAATGAAAATGAGCAGCCATGCAGAAAGGATACTCCAGGCTATTGGGATATGTAAGAGTGGGGGGTGGGACGACTAAACGTGAAAAAAGTAATTGGAGATTATTCTCTGAATTATGGATAATGTGTCGGAGTTGTTGACTGGGGGTTCTCGCTTTCTTATAAATGCCTTCCATTGTCTTCATTTTATTCTCAACATCACACAAACAAACAAGGCGCAGCGAAATGTCACCTCCACAACTCAAGAGAACACCGAGAGACCCTGAACAGAAATAAATAAAGGGTGTGAGTAGGAAGATAAAGGACACGCCGGGCATAGTGTTTTCGGGGAGTAGGACCTTCGGAAAGAGAAGGATAGAAGCCCGAAATGACAGGAATCGTTTCAAATCTGTTTAAACAATTACAACGTTAATAGAAGTGAGCCCCGGCCCCGTTTAGCAGTTTAATGCCCGCATAGTGCTTTATTGTACGATGCACTTTGTCATCATGATGCATCGAAAACTGCTCCCGTTAGCACGGCATTCATGCATCAGGCCGACCCTTCGGGAGTGTATCAGTCTCATAGGGTCGGCATGATGCTTGAATGCAGAACTGGTGATTCACTTACCAAGGCTGCATCATGACGACCAAGGGACATGGTGAATTAAATCACTGTGCGGTCCTTAAAGGGTTTGCTGCACCCTCCGACCCCAGTGCCCGGGCAGGTGCATGGGAGAGTTGTATTGATCTATCGTCAGGCAGAGACTTTGTCTAATTAATCCCTCTCTCTAACGAGTTCTCTGTTTCACGTTGTCCTTAATGAGATACCTACCGCGCTGTGCCCTGTCAGCCTCTGGACGCCGCCATCTTGTCCCCCGGCCGCCATCTTGTCCCCCGATAGATACAACTAGTTCCCATATCCCTGCACCTAGCTGTTGCAAGTGTTGTGGCTGAGATACTGATCAGAAACAGAGGAAGATACCTCGATTCAGTTCCATCTTCTACAGCTGTAATCGTTCCCTCTCAAGTCTAGAGGTACTGGCCGAATCTCAGATGGCCAATAGTGTGAGTATAAGGGGCAGCAGACCTAATGACACAGAAAACCAAACCTTTTGACAAGGGGAGGGGAGGGGGCATAATATAGCGCTTCAATGTATAGCCATATGTCTCAGTCCTAGCATTGGCATGATGCCTGAATGCAGAACCGATTACTAGCAGTTTTCACTCACCAATGCTGCATTGGTGTATCATGACAACCAATGGACATGAGGGTTTAGAGCATCATGCTATGAATTAGAAACCTCATGTGGAGTGAGGACCGCTACCCAGAACCTTTTATAGCAAGGCTGAGTGTTATTGTTAATTATATGATGGATGCAGAGGACGGAAGGCCAGCAAAAACAATCTCAGTGTAGTCTCAAGGACAACACTGTCATTTATTAACAAACATAGATCGAGACAAGAAACACTTTTACATATAAGAAACAACAAGAACAGTTTATCGTAGAACATTAGGCGGGCATAGCCTTGACAGTGAGTACAGCTAGATCTAGTAGGGAAGGGGTATAAGTCAAGGAAATACAAAAAAGGTGTCTTGAGCTGTGCTGGGGAGAGCTGCTCTCTCTTTCAGGGTCTTAATAGTTATTCTATAACAGAGAGTTCATAACTATTAAGTTTTCTCGTAGAACAAGGGATTACGCTGCTCCAAAAATGCCTTGATCTTGCCAACAATAGACCTGATATGCAATCGCCTAGTCAACCTTTGCTGTCCATCAAAGTAAAGGTGCGAATGGATTACGAGTTGCAGAGACTCCTTGGGTTTTATTAACTTAATTGTGTTAGTGTTAGACCCTGAACATCTTTTTCTTTAGACCCACAGACGCTATTTACAGCCATGGTTAACCCTTTAAGGGTGCCATAGTTTTTGATGTGCTATGCCCATGATGCATAAATGCAGCACTGCCGAGTAACTTGAAAGTGCTACGTGAACGCATCGAGCTGACCCTACGGATTTGATACACTTCCGAAGAGTCGGCTTGATGCTTGAATGCATCATGGCAGGTAGACTCTTAACCCAGGTCTGCAGTTATGGATCATAAGGACACATGACAGATTATCATTAAAGCACTATGCTGACCATAAAGGGTTAATTTGCGTGGTCTTTGTGATGTTTAATTAACAAGAGCGGCTCCCAGGGCCAACACCTCCCCTCCTCTTGGCTCCTCCCCCCCTGCCTCTTGCTGCTACGTCTAGGGTTGTAGCGACTAATTCTAACAAACGTCCATCGACCTGTAGAGCTGTTGTCTGGTGTAAGCCTCCCGGGGGGCTGTCTCAGACCCAGGAGGGGTAGGCAGGTATAGGTGGCTGGCTGGGGTGCTGGATACATGTTTGGATTCCTCCAGGGGGTGAATCTTCTTGTTGATCTGTTGGTTCCTGAAATCCTCTAATGTCTGAGTTTGGGGTGTTGCAGAGATGTGTAGAAAGCCCTACATTTACCTGCCATTTTCGTATTGACTTATATAACTATAGCCTACATGAACTAGACCAAGGAGATGTCAAACCTTCTGTCCACAGGGGAGTGGCATCTCTCACATGCCTGGATTTAAACCATTTGTATATGTTAGTGCCAATGAGTATGTGGCTGTCTTTCCAGGGTGCCTCCTCTTCTCCAGTGACCTATGCTATTGAGCCATCCTGCTTGTCATCCCACTACTCACAGCCACCAGGAATAGACCACTATAAAGGCTACCAGCTCCCTCCCCCCGCCAATGAAGTGGTCACTGGGTCTTTGTCTTCCTCCTCCTGGCTTCCTGTGGTTTCAAAACGCATCTGGTAGTAGAATCATGAAAAGAAAACTGTAGTAGCTTCTCACAAAGGCCACTACCGGCAGATTCACTATCTGGATAGTTGAGGTGTCTTTGCTATTATAATCCAGGGTCTTTCAGGTGCATTTTATTCATCAGGATCAATTTTGCTCAGGTAAGAAGTTATTGTTATATATACAGAGGTCCACGATGATTCTATCTGAATGACAGGTTTCTCTACGAGTGATACCTGATTAGAGTGGATATCTTTATGTAATTATTGATATGGTATATTTAAAGAAAATGACATTTAAAGATTGGTTTCATAGCTAATTTAGTGCATCATCATGGAGAGACATCCCATGGAGAATGAGCATCAGTTCATCCACGGCCGGGTGTGGAGAACGGCCATTCTAGTACTTAAGCATAATAACTTTGTTTCTCCACATAAAATAAAGTTCAAATCTGTATTGGTATTGTACAAGAAATATTTATCCATTTGACAATACGATGGGACACTTGACCTCTTACTACCTTACTATTATAGAAAGGGCATAACAGCAAATGTTAACTGTATATTTCCAACATGTAATGGATTCTTGATAAGACAGTTGGATTCACATGGTATTTCTGTATAACGTAATACAATGTAGTTCTAAAAATCCTACATTATACAAACAGGTATCACAGCTAGGTCAGTTTTCAACCCAGTAGATTTGGCAATTTGCAGTTTCTGGCCATCTCTTGATTCTAGAAGGTATTGTTGGGTTAGCTCTTACAACCTCCTCTATTCTGTAACCTCGGGCAGGCAATGCTGCCGTTCACGAGGGACTTCACTGACCTATTGTCCCTTGACCATCCACAGTACGCATGCGCATGGAATACCAATGAGTGTCCAATTAGCATAATGAGTGCCTCTTGGCCCATTAGCAGCAGTAACGACTTAAGGGAAAGGACATGCAGGTCTTAACTGTAGTCTCGCTGTCAACAGTGTCATTAATTTAGATAGCCAAGTCCTGCATTTGGCCTTTAGGTTGCCACAAGGAGTGGAAAGGGCCGTTCTTCCCATAATATGTTTTGCATCAAGATGGTTTCTATGAGCGAGCGAAAACAGGAAAGCCAATTCTGAAGGTGTAAATCTCCAGTTAAAGGGTATGCATCCTCTTTACTTCTAGCAGTTGGTTTCTACATGTATTTACTATATAAAAGTGAAAAAAACAGGACCTTGCAGTTGAAATGACCAGAGCAGAGCAGCGGCTCACAAGTCACTTTTGGCAAATTATTGATTGCAGCTAATCATAACCATGCAATCGTATGGGCAGTCTGCTAAAACCAGCCCAAATATTATTTATTAGACTTTATTATGGAGAGTCACCGATCATTCCACATGGGTCTTCAGCTACTCCCCGATAATGACATGACAAGGATCTAACCCTAGCCGATGACCTGGTTATGGGAACTGCTCACGGAGCTGCTCAACGAATAGAATCAGGGCAATGGAGAGTAGATCAGATACCAAGAGCAGATAGCAGAAAGCAGTGGGATATGGATCCATGGGTAGCAGCTGACTGTGAACACTAATCATAACGTTGTAGGCAGGGTAAGGGTAGAGATTTAAGTTGTTAGTGAATACCCAGACAGCATTGCCTAATGGGGCCCAAATGGGTTTTATCTGGGGGAAGCTGGGCTTGGCCATATCTGTGTTTTGGTCATGGTCAGCTATAACTGTTCAGGATGGCCAGTGGTAACCTGGATAAACGCAGCCCACGATCTAATTCAGAAATAATACACCGAAAATGCTTCAAATCTTACTTTCAGAAATTACCATTAATTTGAGTCACACTTCGCATGGTACGTGTTTCGTGAATTGTGTTGGGTCTGGGCATTTGCAAGCACATGTGAGGCTAATTTGGCATCTCAGGACAAAACATAATTGGACCCATATGGCATCCTACCTGGCGCCTAGCCGAGACTCATTAAACAATCCTGACCTAATGAATATCATTGACATTAAACGCCAAGGAATGGTTTATGCATTGCGTCAATCTACAACTGAGAAAGGAGAACTAATACTACCATTAAGAAAACATAACTTAATCAGCTCCTCTACGAGACCAGTACTTAGTAAAATGAACATTCGGAAACACACACTGATAATATCAGGCTTGGCACTCCATACTACAGCTTACATGTATATTCCCCTCATACTACACCACTCACATATAGTATACACACACAGAAAAGTGAGAGTCATTGTCGCTAAAACTACCCTCACCTGAGGCACTGCCTGACTCTCAGGTGAGGGTAGTTTTAGCGACAATGACTCTCACTTTTCTGAGGGTGCATCATGACTCAGGTACACCCAGTACAAGTTATAAAACACCAGAATAAAACACTTTACACACTCAAGGGGACTTTCACAACAACAACCTTATCCACTAAAGTGCGTCTCTGACTTCTAATCACAAATCAAAATGCTCCATTTAGGTTGGCACCAGGTCAACCCGGAGCTTAGGGTGGGTGAGTGGTATAGATTGAGGGATAAGAGGGGGTAGGATCTAGGGGAGAGGGAGAGAGGGAAGGTGGCAAAGGGTCGGGACCATGAGATGGTAGGGGAATTTAAAGGTAGGGGTAGAAAAGGAGCTAGGTAGTAACGGCAGGCTGGGTTTTGGGCAAAGAGGATGTGGAACGGGAGGGAAATAGGAGGGGTGAGAGAGGTAGGAGGAAATGGAGGGAAGGAGAGAGGGGGAAAGAGACCCTGGAGGTAAAACAAAAACCTACGTATTTCCCATGTTCCTATGTTGGAGAGAGGCCATGGAATGATCATTAAAAAAAGCATGACATACCAATTTTTTAAAGCTGAATTTTAATTTTAATCCCCTAGATGCAGAGATAGTTGCTGTGATAAATAATTCAAACTATTCTAGACACCGCCCTTAGACATGCAGGAAAAATGCATATTGGATATTGCTATTAATACTTAATCCACTTGAACCAAGAGTCAACAAGCCATCTGGTGCGTGTTTTTTAGGAAACTGACAAAGGATAAGTCTATTTGAAACACAGCCATATATAAAATCAATTTCCCCTTCGCTTTCTGAAAACAAAATGGCCGCGCCCAAGCGTTGTTTTTTTGGTGTGCGTGACAGGCCTCACTACTTCTTCTCTGATACACTCTATCTGCTACATACTAGGAACCAGCAACTTTGATATAGCATGACGCATGTCCCGGGGTCAACAGATAAAATACACCCATATACACAGAGGGTGGTGGGTGAAGTAGGCCTGAGGGGTTGGTTTAAAACTGGAGCTGAACCACACGCTGCACGAGCCTTCCAATATATAATCCTTTAATCATAGCATAATCATCTCTCAAATGTCATACTTATTTAGTGTACATATCAGGTTAGCAGATGCTATTTTTAGTGATAACAGATACCCATAACCTCTGGGGTATTAATAGTTGGTACCTTGGTATAAAGCATACTATGTGCGGATTCACCTTAGATATAGTAACATAATAAGTAAATGCTTGATATGTAGATTCATTTTAAAACCCATTGCGTAGCGAAATCCTTGATATATATTTGTCTTACCAAAATAAGACAAAAAAGAGTCTCTTATCGAAGGTCTACCTCAGCAGTGCAGTAAGCAAGGCACCTGGGTACACAATTACATTTAATAAACCTTCTTTCTTCCTATGTCTCAGGTGTTCAATGGCTCTATAAGGCTTTTCATCAACTCTATTTAAGTCTAGAGATGGCAGGTCACTACAGTGCTTCCCCCTTTTTAGAGTCAAATAGTCCGATCCAATGTCTGGAAGAGTGTATCCATGAAAGAAACTGAGCTTTAACAATGACAAGCTAGTGGTTAACAGCAGTGCATAAATACATTAAGAATATTCTGCGGAATATGTGCAGTTTATAACAGACATCCCGTTAGTAATGTATACGGCTAACTACCAATGGTACTAAATCTACTTCTGCACAGGAAAAGAAATCATCCAGAGAAGGAACACTGTCTAGAAGCTCTGAGAATGATATGGATTATGTTGGACAAATGTGAGGCAAATCCTTATAGGTGTCACAACAGTAGATCTGATATGTGTAGCTGGAGGAACTTGTGTCTAGACATGGGCCAGAGTCTATTTATGGGGCGGGAAATGGTGTTAGCATCACCGATCCTCTAAGAGTAGCATAGTGCTTTATGCACTATTCTAACTCTTTAAATGGTAGCGTGATACTTTATGCACTATATCCTTGTATCAGCACGATGCATGGATGCAGCACTATTAAGTACACCTCTGTGGCTGTATTCATGAATCATGCCAACTCTCTGTGGTTGATGCATTAACGAGGAGAAGGCATGATGCACCATTACAGTGTTACATGGCGACTAACCTGCATTTGCTGCGTAAGTGCATCCCGTAGACAAACGAGCATGGGGCATTCCCTACATGGTTAAAACAAGAGCTTACAACAGAGCTCCATGAGATATGGTACAGGAGGCTGGGTATTAGTAACATGACACTGACATATTTAAATTGAATGTGTCCGCTACCACAGAATGGCAGCTTTGATTCCAGAGTATGTTACATTGATACAATTAGTGGTTTTCTCATCTGAGTGATGAGAAGATAATTCTATGGTACGCATGAACGTTGTTGGCTTTTATGACTAGCATAGATGCGTTATGTATTGTTGTAAATCGCCTTAGAAATATGGTCATTCACGTGGTAACGGACGTTCATGTATTGTGACTAGTAGATGCAGTCCTGAGACGTTGATCCACTTCAAAGAAAAAACTGAAACAGCTGTGATGCCTTACTATATAATTTCCACTTTGGTTGAACATAATATTATTGCCAGTATTAGCAGCTGTTATATCATAGGGAATCACCTCAAAGCAGGCCTTAGAAGCACCGGTCCTAATCATATTTACCAAACATCAACGGATATAATTCATTTACCTCCACCACCCATCGACGATTAAATTCGATTAATTACCAACAGATTTCGAATTCAAACAGGAACCGAGAGAAAAATGCTGAGTTCCCTCATGGGAATTCACTCAAAGATCAATCCAACAGACTACAAAAAGAAAAAGAAAAAAAGAAGAAGAAAGAGTGAGAAGGGAGGGTAGCAGACGACATTTTTCTTGAGTGTGGCGCTCTTTGGGAGGCGGCGTTCAAACACACTAAGGCCCTATGCAAATGTCGTCTGCCGAACAGAGACACGTCCACACATCCATTACCAAACAACCCTCCAGTAAATGCTCCAATTCCCACTGCAAACTGGATTTCGCGACGAATTCAATGAGCCTCGGGAATTCATAGCATTTAATTGGCGACAGAGAAGAATTAACTCATGATTTCTGTCTGAACAGTCGCAGGGTCAATATGATTACCAATGAGGCCTGTGGCTGGAATGCCCCGCAATGATGGAATTTCAAATTTGTCACAGTGTTTATCCGGCCGCATAGTGCTTTAATACAGTGCCCCTGGTCGTCATGATACATGTATACATGCAGCCCTAGTGAGTAACTCGGCAGGGCTGCATTCAAGTATCATGCCGACCCTACGGGGTTGATGCACTCTTGAAGGGCCGGATTGACACAAAAATGCAGCCCGTTCATACATCATGAAAAAGACGTCTTGGGTTGGGTCACATAATTGCAGCTATTAGCTGAAGTGTGTATATATATTGGCCTTATTCTTTATGATATAATAAGTCAGTCGAACAATATATTGTCACACATAGGAGTCCCGCCTCTGTGTCTTTCTATTTCTATCTCCCTCTGTCTCTGTCTCTGTCTCTGTCTCTGTCTCTGTCTCTGTCTCTCTGTCTCTGTCTCTCCGTCTCTCTCTCTCTCTGTCTTTTTATCTCGTTTTCAAGCTCCTCCTCTGGCTGTCTGTCTCTCATTATCTAGATGCTGTTATACCACTTCCGACCTCACCATGATATTTGAACATTCTAGGGACTAGACACTTTGCATGGAATGAATGCGAATTGATCATGATAGAGCCGACTGAAATGTTGTGTGCGTGTCAAAATATGCAGCACGTTTAACAACAGACGTCATTAAATTATACCATGTAAAATGTTGTATAATTGGACAACATCTAGCAGAGACAGCAGCCATTTTGATGAGGCAGACGTGTTTGTATAGAAACAGACATACTTTGGTAGCAGACGACATTTTTCAGAAACGGACATAGTTTTGTAGCAGACGATATTTTGTAGAAGCAGGCAGCTTTTCTTTAGAAGCAGGCCATATTTCATAGAATGATACGAAGTGTGATGTGTAACTGTATGTAGGCATAACATACATAATGTGTCCCTCTCCATTGTCCTTTATTTATGCCCCTCCGCCTCTCTCTCTCTCTCTCTCTCTCTCTCTCTCTCTCTCTCTCTCTCTCTCTCTCTCTCTCTCTCTCTCTCTCTATCTCTCTCTCTCTCTCTCTCTCTCTCTCTCTCTCTCTCCCTCCCCATCTCCCTTCCCGCTGCCCCATACCCCACCACGCATGCTCACTGCATACCACACACGGATCACGCACCATCCCCCAAGGCGCATGCGTCCCTCTCCGGAAATCAGTCGTTGGTGTTCTGTCCTAAATGTCTTTTTTCCCCTGTGCCGACATACCACACGCACACCCCCTTTCTCCCTTTGCGTGCGCAAAAACAGGCTTGTTTACCTCTCCTCAAACAATTAAATCTACATCAATTGTCATCAGGTTGAGCTGGGGGCACGGTGCTCCATCTTTCCATGCACCCTATAAGTCCCAGAAGCACTTGGAGCCCACTTCTTTCTATAATCCTTTCCGTAGGAACTGATGACTCGAGCAGGGATCACAATCCCCATCGTGAAGGTCATTTCAAGGTTGCCGGTGGCGCTAATTAGTGAAGACAAGGGTAATTAACCCATAATGGCCCACAAACTGCTTTAATGTGTCATGCCATTGGCTCATGAATGAATGCAGCCCTGGTGGGTCCGCTCACCTGGCCATGAATGCATTCATGCATCATGCAGATCCTCCGGGAGTGCATCATCATCAATGTATGGTCGGCATGATGCGCTAGGACTGCATTGATGTATCATGACGATAAAGGACATTCTGCAATAGAACACTATGTGGTCCTTAAAGGGCTAGTTGGTTTGTGGGGGTGGGGGGGGGGGTAATTAAAGAGGGTTACAGTTGACAGGATGACTGCTGGATTCCTGTGTGACTTTAATGGCAGAGAGGGGACGTGGTGGGGATTTATACACGGGTTCTAGTGGGAGTAAACAAGGATATGATTAATAGAGGCTTTCTGACAAGGCCCGATAACACTGCTCACAGTGGAGCAATTAAACGTGTTGTTGGCATTTCGCTAGTCAATGCGATGACGTTAGGGGTAGAATGACCTTTAACCCTTTGAGAACGGCATAAGGCAGCCCTCCTTTACCCAATTAAACTTGACCGTCCCGATCAACCCTTTAAGGTTTAAGGACAATAAAAGAACCCAAGGCTTTAGGTTAATTCACGGTAATGAATCACCAACGCAACGTTTGTTAGGAACTCGCTCGTGCTTCTTGATGCATCATACTGACCCTTTATGAGTGTATCAACCCTGTAGTATCCAGTTGACGTGTGGTTTTACTGCAATATGCAGGGATGGGGATGCAGAGCCCCCCCCCCCCCCCCCCCGGTCCAAAAAGTCGCCTTTTCAGACCATTTATAGTACATTAATGTAATGCCAATTGTTTCCAAATATCGCCAAGTCGCCTGGAAAACAGCCCAGGTCGCCAGGTCGCTTTTGACCCATCTGCAGTCACTATTTAAGCAAACTTCCTTAACCCCATTACCCCATCCTAACATGTCCACTAAAGGATGGCATGATACCTAAATGCGTCATGCCCAGTTGTCGCCATGATGCATGGATGCAGTGCCAGCGAGCAACTCGTTTCTGCTCAATTGTGCATCATGCCGGCCCTTTGAGAGTGTAGCAATCCCACATGGTCGGCATACAAAGTGCCTCTTGTCGCTGCCTTCGTGCATCATTTAAAAAGAGGTTCGGTGCATTAAGCCCCCGTGACACATACCCTACCCATGTAAACACCAATTATGGCCCTTCCCCCTCAAGAATCACCTCATTTGCATAAAGCCTCCGTATTTACATAACATATGGATGGCATCTAGTTGACAGGCTCACAGATCAGAATGGGAAAGTCATGTCACAACTGATGATGATTGTAGAGATAGGCATCGGCAGGGATTTGTGTGGGGCAAGGGACTGTGGCCTGGGAAGGGGCGTATCCCCAGGCCTTTTGGTGGCAATTTGGGTGGCGTCAATGATACTCTGGGGAAGCCATTTATCAACAGTCTGAGACACCGGTGTCACTGTCAGTGTCACTGGGCGGCCATTATGGCCCCTCTTCTAATACATGGCTTGAATACATCACGAGTAGTTGATATCAATGTTGATGTATGACCCTTTCAAATAATGCATTTAACGTGCATCTCACGACTGACCGGTGATTGATCTATGGGTGTTTTCATGACTGATATTTTAAAACACTTCCCTCAAGTCACTGTCCTAAACCATTGGTGAACTTATGTGAAATCTGAGGAATATTGAGTTTCGCCTACGATATATATTATATCATACATCCTTTCCATACAGGTATTTATTTTCTTTGACATGCTTTCTGCTAATCCATATCATAATAGTATATTATTGAAATTCCCCTTTCCTCACCATCCAATCCTAACCCATGTTTCTTGTGTCTTTTCAGGTAAGGTCCCTTTACATCCTCTGGCTCTAGTTCAGTGAGTACAAAATACATCACCAAAAGGTTCCCGTACCTTGAGGTACTTTGTTTGTAATTTCACGGAGGAAACATACTATGGAGCCCAGTGTATGTTAGATGAGTGAAAAGGTCCCGTCAGTAGCATTAGGCAGTTAGTTTATCAATTAGGTCCTGGTCTCAATCTATTAATTGGGAATCCAACCGCATAGTGCTTTAAAGTGGCATTCTCACCGAGCGTTTCCCATTCATAATTCTAGTACTGTTCTAGTCTGCTATGTGGTAAGTGCGAGTGGTGAGAATGCTCCTTTAAAGCGCTGTATCCTTGGTTTAAACCATGCATAAATGCAGTCCTGGTAGATTTCCTTTCCAGTGTTTTGTTTATGCAGTTCATGCACCATGCCGACCCTTATCAGCCCTTACGGTTGGTATGATGCAAGAATGCAGCCCTGGCATCAAATCACTGTGCAGCACACATTAAATGGTAAATTAGAAAGTGAGTACTATCAAAATAGCAGCTTTTTGTACCTGGGATGGATAGGTTGAACTATGATAAACATAGGTAGGCATTTTACCTGCTTCCAGCCATGTGTCTACCTCATTAGATCGGTCCCAGTGTAGACATCTATATAGATGAAAGAAGAATCAAGACCATCATTTGAAGAAACACAATTATATTACTTATCTCGGCTATGTTAGGATATGGCTGTGACAGACTGGCGTGCATCAGGGTTCATCAACCTCTTTATATTTAAGACTTAACTTTTATATAAATGAAATATTTGAATTTACATTTTATGGGGAAGAACATTTGAAGCCTAAAATCGAATTCATTTTGTTTAGAATAGAATGGGCGGCCCAGGAGAAAGTATGCTACACGCGGACGCACGCGGGGCCTCCTTTTTGCATGCATGGATACCCGCAAAACGTTTTGCATTATATTATGACTTGATATTATGAGGGGCTCAGGTGTTCAGGGTAAAAGAGCAGCTTGTATAGCCAGTGCGTGCAGCCCAGACGTGGGACAATCAATCTACATTCAAATCCCTGTATTTCACATCAGGCCAGGGGTAGCACTGATAATGTCTCTAGTCATGAAGCAGCAATTTATGCCTTAGATCAGGCACTATGTTCCATTACCTGCCCAGCCCTATGTGGATCCGCGCAAGGCCGGTCTTAATGAAAGCAAATTGAAGTAAATGAGTTTGGATCGTACTAAGGATACAAAAAGACAACGTCATAATTGTATCCAATTAAAAGTTTGCCTGCTGATGGCTACTATTAATAGCATGGGTAGCTAGGACTCAGTTCTTGCTGCCACTTGGGAGGGCTATACAAACAGTTACAAACTTGTTTGTATGGCTGTTTACAACACAACATGTGCTATGTAGGGAATCGTGTGATGGCATTAGTGTATTCCTCTTGTCATAAAATAAATCAAGGTATGTATAAATGACAAAAGAAGCAATTGATTATAACCCGGGAGTATAACTGATGAGAAATTTATTATACGTGACTCGACCTTATGGTACAGGGGTGTTATCATCTCTGTCTCTTAATTTGAACTAAATGATAACGTTGTAGTAGCCCAAACAAGATCTTAGTCCTGTCATGCATCTAGATGTTGGTATATACCGTCTCGTCGCGATTTAGCGCCGGAGCGCTCTTTAATTCAGCGGGGCCTTTACACAGGCGCTCATTTAACATTCTGTTCTAGTGCTTAAGGAACCTTTCAAGACCCCTGTACGCCAGTGCACTTTTAAAACCAGCGCTTAATCGCGACGGTACGGTATCTCTACATGAATATAGGATCCTATTAGTCATGTCTTGTGCGTGTGTCCTCTGAGCTGCTCCCCAACCACCCTCAGCAGCTCAGCTGCTACTCACTATGCCCGCCTCATCCTACTTATAAATATTGACTATCCTGTAATCGTTTTAACAGGTGCAGAAACTAGGACATTCCCATGCAAGAGGTGCACTCAATGTTGATAGAATATTGAGTTTTATCCGAGGTGATGGTTTTAGAGGAGCTCAATGTTTACGATGGGCAGATCTAGAGCAGGTTGATTTAGACTAAAGGGGCCCTCACACTCATATAATGTATGGCTCTAAGTTATACTTTAGGGATCATTTACCCCTGCTAAACTTATTTAAGCTTGAGTAGAATAGTGATTATAACTTCTATCATTATGGGCAGACATCGACACAAGAATGATTTCTCCGGGCTTCTCCAAGTTTAGACCTTGCGCTAATGTATGACTTTGGATCTAAACAAATAATCTGTTTAGGGAGCGAATTGCTCTATTATAGATTTGAAGCACCCAGAGAGCACTCGTGGAGGCGCATTCTGTCGCAGAACGAACAATGTTATGATACCTAATCCAACAATTCAGGCAAATCAATGTACGTATTTCCAGTAAACACACGTTTCTATGTACATATCAATTCTACGTCGAATAACGTTATCTACTGATTTACGTCTATTTGACGTTTTTGTCTTTACTGGGTTCACATGACTGCAGGGGGAACGTCTGAAAAGTAAATATAAAAAGAACAACAAACGGGGAGTGACTCTTAAAACCGGAAGTAACTCTACCGGAAGTGAGGAGCCCTCTGTCGGCAGGCACGCCAACTACCAGCACAGCCAGAGCCTCGGTCCCGTTGTGTGGCAAAGATCCAGCGTCTCATGTTGATCCCAACTCACTCATAAAGTCGCCGAAAGGAGGCGGGTTTGTTTCATAAATATTTAGCCAGCGACGTTTTTATGTTCTTATCATTGATGCGCCCATCGGCCATGCCCTTGTTATGATTAAAGGAGCAAGAGTGATCTATATTATAGGGCTCTGGAGGGCCTGATGAGGGAAGGCCTACTCATGAGCGGTGTAATTTTTGGCAAGTGCTCGATGAATATTCCATAAAAAGCTGCGGTAATTTACCAGATTTCAATCTACCGGAATCGCTGTGTGCTCTTGATTAGATGGAATTGAATCCATAAATATTGCCCAACTTTGCCGGGGTATATAATGCGTGCGGATGCTACGTACACAGTCATGTGAGTGCAGAAGGTTGTACAATGTATTGCTACGCAGAAGAACCTTTTAAATAATTTTTATTTCGGTGTAAATATACTACATAATTTCATGCAGTTTACAACCGTATTCATAAGGTACTATTTTACTGAAACGGTATCGGATTTGACATAATTATTGACTAATTATAGTCAGCAAGCCTTAAGTTTGATGTTCATTTTATTGACATGATGCTCTAATGAAACTCGCTGGTGCTGCATTGGTGTGTCATGCCAAATTTCCCCACTAGCATTGCATTCATGCATCAAGGTGACAAAGAGGAACGCTGCATTGAATCATCATACTGCCCTTTAAGATGCAATAATTGTTTTGAGGCAGATAAAGGAGATCACAACATGTAGGTGTATACAGTAGACCCTACTGTATGTAGACAGTTTATTGTAGGTAAACTGTAGAATCTACTGTAAAGCTACAATAGATCCATTTAACAGTAAATCTACAGTAGGTTCTACTGTGTGTCTACACTAACTATTTACAGCGTATTATAATGGCAGGGAGAACAAGAAGCACATGCTGCCTCAATTGAAGAGTGGGACCATATCCTTGGCTATTTAGTGCCTCCTGCTGACATGTAGTCTTGAACACGTCAGCTCTATATTATTAGGCCTTTAAGGACCGCACAGTGCTTTGATATGCTACACCCTTACTTACTCGGCACAATGCATGAATGCCACCCTGTTGACTTACTCAGCAGTACTTCTTTAGTACATGATGTCGACCCTTCAGGAGCGTATCGATCCCATTGGGTCATCATGATTTGAATGTGAGTAACTTTCTACAGTTGCATTCACACATAATTACAACAAAAGGCGTATCAATAAAAGCAGTATTCTGCCCTTTAAGGTTTAAGGCCTCACAACACAAGAGGCAGGTTAGCATGACTTATTGATTACCATAACGGAAGTTGTGTTATTAATGGGGTCATAGGTCAAACAGTACCCGGATCACAGTGCCTTTGACCTTGCCTTCATATGACCTTCACCCAGACTCGAACAATGGTTGGAGTGCCTTAAAGGGAGCTCATCGTGTATTATAACCCTCGTAGGGTTGGTGCAACATATGAACATGCAGCCTTACATGTAGGTGGCATACTGTCCGTAAATGGTTAAGTCCATTGGACACCATAGATAATCTATACGCTTTGCTGCACCTGGGAGTAAATTCCTAGACTACACTTCTGACCCTAGTCCGGATTAGTTCGTTCCAGTACATAACCAAACCACCCTTTCCACAATGAACAGGTTGAGAACACGCTTGTCGAAATACCTTAGTACAGGGATCGAAAAGCCACGACCAAAACAATGTTTTCGCCAACAACCTAACATGGTGTAAACATTGCTTAGTAGGGACGGGAGGTATTGTTATGGGGAAACAGCAGGTTGGCAAAAGCTCCACCCCCTGAGGAAGCTTAACCCTTGCAGGGTAGCATAGTGCTTTAATGTATGAATGCAGTCCTGGTGAGTCTATGTACTAGGCCTTCTGCCAGGGCTGTATGAATGCACCATACTCACCCTCTGGGAGTGTATCGACCCGATATGGTCAGCATGATGCGAGTTACTCACCAAGGCTGTATGCATGCTTGATGACGCCCAGGCACATACACAATGCATTAAATCCCTATACGTCCCTTAAAGGGTTAAGTGCGTAGATGAATTGGGCACTAGTATAGCCATTATGCCTCACCTTCTCCTCCAGGGTCTCAGGCCGTTGGCAGGTCTGCTAGAGCAGCATCTTCTGGTAGCAGGAGGAAGAGGAGTCGCTACTGGTAAAAGCAGACTCATAAATATATTACACACAGTCGCGTCCATTCTTGCTGCCTTTCACGACGCCCAGTGTCGGGTGCAGGGTAAGATGGTATCGTTGGAAGAAGGGGAGGTATGGGGTGCTATTGTGGCAAGACTATCTATATTTGTGATATTGTAAACTTAACTATAGATTGTTTGATTATTTGATTGATTTTTTGAGACGATGGCAGGGATTCATAATGATGCTTGTTCACTGCAGCCAGGGTTGAATCTTAACAGGGTGGCACGGTCACATCACCTAGTTACATCTCCAATAGATATCAAGTGTTCATATTTTTGCCTCGTCCCATGGACAATGCCAAACAAGCCACTTAGCTATCAATAGACTCATTGGGTTTTCTGTTGGAAGTACAACAGTGAGACTACACCCTATGTCGGATGTGGCGAACTCCTATGAATGTAGTCCAGGGAGAATTACTGAGACTGATTATAATGTATTGTATAACTCTATGCATTTTTTGTCATGTTCTGGGCAGTGAGGCCTCAGAACATGAATACAATTCATGCGTATATAACATAGAAAAATGAGACCACTTCAATGATAATTACACTTCACCGGGCACTTTCAAATGTGTGATCATGCCAATTAGAGGCTTAACATGTTTTAAATGGTCCTGATATTACCTGGAAGGCATTGCATAAGAGAGCTGTCACTGACATCTTCAGACCATTCAGTCCCCCACCCGTCCGCCGCAGCGTCCCATTAATAATGTATGGAGAGGTTGGACGCGCGTGCCTCAGCCTTGAGAATGGGACGAACCTAGCTCCGACGAAAATTAAATCACATGTAGTAAAGTACCAGTTTCAATAGAGGATGATCTGCTGTGTGCTGTTGAGTGCTGTTGTGTGCTGTTGTGTGCTGCTGTGTGCTGCAGTGTGCTGCAGTGTGCTGCTGTGTGTGTAGGAAGGTGTGATATCAGAATTTGAGAATAATGTCCCACTGCCAAGCATTACTGCGAATCCAGGAGAAGCATATATTGGTGAAGGACATTATAAAACACATGGGGCAGTGGGTCTGGAGATTGGTAGGCACGGCTGGAGGTGTAATGGAGGGTAGAGTAAGATAATCTAATTACAACAGCTACCCTATGTCAGGTATCAAGAGGGCTGCCACCATTCCACCCACACCCCAGCCACTAAGGCCTATACCACCCTCCCCCCAAGCTGCCCCAGAGCTCCTACTCATTTGCAAACATACATAAATTATCAGCCTATTCAGGGGCCGACTCTCCCTATAGGCACATTCTGTTTGGGTGTTGGTGGGGGGGGGGGGGGTAAGAAGGGTAAGGGGGCGTCCTGGCAGTGTGTTCCCTGGCATGTTCGGACAAGGTGTCAGGAATTCAAATTGCCTCCTCCAGGGCGTCCCCCTGCATTTGGGTGCTTGTTGTAGGGGGGGGGGGGTGGCGGTAGGCGTCTTGGGTTTGGTTGAACATCATGCTCCAGTGTCCCTCCCCAAAGAACCACTTTAGAGCATGGCAGCACTTCCCTTGCGAATATAGCCCATTTGTTCTCCCTTTTTGTTATGCTTATTACAATACCACACATATCTCACATGCCGTTTTCCCCATCACATTTTTACCTCATGCCACTATAAACTACGTAAATTTGCATATTTGCAATGCCATACCTTATCTCACCTACCCCTCACGAGGGTGGCATATGTTATACCGTCAACATCTTGGATTGAATAGCATCGTACAAATCAACAGGTGAAGAATGCTCTTGCGCTCATACCACACTTCATAAGGCGCCTGGGGACTGTGAGGCAAGATTGTAGAAAACATGATAGCCGTTTATGATCCACAAGGGGTTACAAGCGAGTGATAATTCATTATGCCGGCAAAAGGGTATATGGGTCATTATGCTGTTCTGAATGGGTTAATCTATGCGTGTATATATTAACCCTTAAGAACCGTGCAGTCTCTGAATGTGCTATGAATTTTGTTTTCATGATGTATGTGTAGCCATGGTGAGTGAATCGCCAATGCTGTTTCCATGCATAATACCGACTTAAGGTTGGTGATACCCTCCCGGAGGATCGGCATGATGCACCAATTTGATGCCGGAGAATCAGTCACTAGCACTGTCTTCTTGCATCATTCAAGAGTTAAATTTATTTTTGGCAACAGCAGCAAGTGTATCTCCTTTTCATTCTCCCTACCCCTTCCTTCCATTCATCCCCGACCAGCTGTCACGTTTAACATGCATAATTTCGTGTCCTTTGTCGCTAATTGTCATGCATGGCTAAGTCTACAAAGATCCCATCTCGGGGGGGGGCAGCACATTGAGAACTCCATAAAATACCCTAATCGATTCTGCCCGCAACTCGACACCGTGATAATACGCCTGCCATTGGGAAGAGCATATTTCTTCTCTGCCAAGATTTCAATTCGGCTTTGAGAGGAGAGCTCTTGTGCAAACCAACCCAAACCTGTTTATAAATAAAATATGAATGGTGCGGAGTAGAATAACACTGGGACCAGTGGAAATCAATGAAAAGCAATGTGGAGGCATATATAGACTGTGCTCGTCTATACATGGGACTACCTTGTTGATGGCAGTGGGGATTCAACAGGTTTATGATCAACAACATCCCATCCTCCACACCTTGCCTTCAGTAACAATAGTGCTGTGCCAATATTATTGGGAGAAGGCCAACGTTTTTTCAAGTAGGATGGATGAACATCTAGGCTATGCAAGACGAATTTTTAAAAAGGAGAGAAGTACATTTATAAACGTACTACAAACATTTGCCCAGATATATATCTGTGCATGCTTTATCAGAATATATATATTTTGAGCAATATACAGAGGGAGATGATGAAAAAAAACAGGTGTTTACCCTTTGGTGAGCATAATGGTCCTTTATAATGTATTTCCATATGACGTCATGATGCACCAACGCAGCGCAGGTCGGTTACTTACCAGCACTGTGTTGGTTTATTATGCCAATCCTTTTGAGGTGTGCATGTCGACCAAATAGAGGCAGCGTAATGCACCAGTGAAACACTAGTAATATCAACCAGTGTTGCATTCGTGGAGAATAAAAGGCATGGTGCATTAAAACACTTTGCTGGCCTTAAAGAGTAGGGAGTCAGTTCCTGTCTGATCTTCCTAGGATTATGGGATATGGTGACGTCATAACTGTCTATATGCCGTCACTTCATCCGGTATAATCCTCCTACAAGTGTCACGCGTCCTCATTAACCCTTTAAGAACCACAGAGTGGTTTAATTAATGCGCTGTGTCCTTTATCGTCATGATGCATAAATACAGCCCTGGTGAGTAGCTCACCAGTGCCGACTCCACTGGGTTAATTCACATCCGAAGGGTCAGCATGGCGCGCTGTGTTGGTGCATCATGAAGACAAATGTTGCGTTTAGGTAGCATTCCTTCCTTAGAGGGTTAACAACTAGGGATGAACTGTGTGTACATTGGTCCTGATCTCAGATGATCCCTTACTGGACATAATGTCAATGATTGGCCGTGCATTATGACACCAGCAAGATGTCATCACGTACACTAAAATGCAGCCGTCCACGGCAGCTATTTCTATGTTGTAGTGCACGTGCATGTATTTCCCACGTTCATGGCTTTATCGGGAATAACCTGTTTTTGTTACTTCCGTACTGGTTTCATGCATTCTAGGCAATGCACCACCGTTCCTCATAGGTTCAGTTTCCACGCGAAGATGGTCGTTTTCTGTTCTGAAATATTTTTTTCAGAACATACTATGTAGAGCCTGTTACATGTATTAATCTTGTGATTTAACTCACGGTCCAACGAGGGCCCAACGATCTAGCACACTCTGCTGAATGTAAATTTGTATTTTCTTTAATATAATGATGTCACAAGTCACGGAATACGGCTACACCGTCTTCCATTATTGGGCATGGGATATGGCGATTCCAGTACGTATATAAACTTGGTGACTGTTGTTTTCACCATGAAATATTATCATATTTATTTGTACACTATCACTAGTTGGGTAAATATTCCATGTTACCCTAGCATGTAGTAAAAGGAAGGATTGTCATATATAAGGAGTGAACCCAATATATATACATGTAGTATATATTTCACCCCCAACCCATTCACTGTACCTATCTAATCTTTACCAAGGACGTATGGACGGCTAGAAGGATTGGTCTGTCCTTGTTGTTGGCACTTAAAGAAACAGCAATCACCCTCTATCTGGGGTTCAAAGTATTCATCTTCTGTCAAAGGTAAGGGCGTCTAACACACACACACACACACTATTCCATCTACCCCTCTACTCATTATATCCCCCTTATTTATACCTGCCTCTAACCCTTTAAGGACAGTATACTCATTTAGTGGTATTTTTTATGAATGCAGCAATGGTGAAAAACGTCCCAGCGCTGTATCATCGCATCATGCCGACCCTGCCGGGTTGACACACTTCTAGAGAGTCACTATGATGCACAAAATTTAATGTAGAGTCGGCAAGTTACTTGGGAAGACAAGATGAACCTTGATGTTAAGGCAGCATGCCGTCCATATATGAATAGCCGTTTTAACTACAGAGGGATGGTATAGATTTAATTTATCAGGCTATTTAGCTTCAGAAGACCACTATATATAGTAACGTCAGTGAGTCCAAGGCTGTGTGGTGTAGCCTTCACGAGGGAATATCTCACGGGGGCTGACTGTAATGTACTATACAAGTGGCATTTCATTTATCATATATAGCACTGTGACTGTTTAACCTAAGCAGGCAGCCATCTTATCCCCATAGAAAGACGTCTATGTACTGATTGCCTTTGTCATATTTGCTGGTACATACTTGAAACAAAAATAGACAGACCTGTATGACTTTATGAATCAGCAAAAGGCATCCCACCTAGACTATAGTTCCCCTTTCCCCTGCTACCAGTGCTACCATGGCGCTGCAGTCTACCAGCTACAGCCATAACAGGCCCCCTCAGGTCGGGTACTGTAAGAGCCGCCTACAGCCATATATATATATAGCCTGAGTTGAGGGGGGTGCCGATAAATATTTTGGTAGCGTCTTCAGAAGTGGAGTGGTGTGTAATGGTACAAAGGGCGGGAGGCTGTGAGCCGGTCTGCGCACTAATACACTGCAGATACTGCTTCATATAGTCCCGGCATATTGTATAGCACTAATTGTACAGTCTAGAGAAGGGAAGGTGTGTCATCAGGCAATAAGGCCTGATATGGAGAAAATGCATACACCATATATATATATACTGGTAACACTATGATGGGATATTAATTAAAGCTAATTTTATCGCAGACCCTTTCTATGTGGCTGCCCATTGAACGATTTTAAACATATTTCATCCATGACTTACCACATATTAAAGAATGAAGCCCTGTGGGGTTGACCTATTTAGTCCATCTAGGTCAATATACAGTTGACCTACTCTCTGCCTGATCTGTTGTCCAAGTTATTGGCGAGGCACCAAATGACCAGAGTTCTCTTGGCTTAATGCCTTGTGGGCAGACAGCTCAGGAGTTCCCGCCACACCACACGTGAAGACAACAAATTAGACTAGATTGGATGAATAATACATGTATTCAACAAAGCGGAAAGTTAAACAAGGCTGTATATCACTTGAGGTGTATATTTAAGAGGGAAATCCATTCTTAATTTGTAGTTGTTATACACATGTATACACAATGTGTATTATCATCCATTATCTACTCCTCAAGTATGTAATGACCTCTAAGTACATCTTGTCGATTGCTCATGTGGTTAGGTGTAATTCAGTTTTAGAAGTACATTTTTAGAATACCTATCTACATTAATATGATCATACCATCACTGACTGGGCACACATCAACATGCATCATTATAGAAGACTTACTGAGTAAGAAGCACTGACAGGTTCATAGACATTCTGTTTACACAACTTCTGCATCCCTACATTTATACATTGTAGATTATGCTTATGGGGTCACACCATATCCATAGCCTGTATGAGTGAGTTGAGAAGGTGGAGGGACTAGAGGCAGGGTGTCATCTTTAGCAATGGATGTGGGGGAAGGTATAGTCATACATCCTATATGTTAGTCTGGGAGTGAGGGGTGAGCGGAGGAGGAGGAAGTAGATAGTAGAGAACAGTGCATAGTCATGCATCCTATAATATGTGATTGTGAGAGTAAGGGGCGAGAGGAGGAGGAGGGGTTTGATATCAGAGAACGGTGTATAGTCATGCATCCTACACACATGTGAATGTGAGGATAAGGAGGTGAGAAGAAGAGTAGGAGAAAGAGGCGGTAGATAGTGGAGAACGCTGTATAGATATATACAGCCTCTATATCTATGTGGGAGTGAGGGGGTGAGAAGAGGAGGAAGGTAGATACTGTAGGAGCATCACTTAATTACCGCAGCAGCCCGCCTGCCAGACTGATCCACCAAAGTAGACGCCTCCCCCTTTGATGGCCCATCGACCCTGGAGCCTACCTGCCCGCCGGCACCTCCAGGGGGCGGAGACACGTGCTCAGAGCGTGTAAAACATCCCAGCCCTGCCCACTGGAGGAGGGTGTCAGTGCCCAACGACATGGAGGAAGATGGGGAGGGGTGATGGGGGTGTGATGAGAGGTGTGATAGTGTGTGTATGGGGGTGGGGCCGGGGCTGCTTGAGTCTGCTAAAAGAGTGAGAAAGGTGTTTATCAGGGTATAGGTGGGATATATCCTAGGCTTTAGAGAAGGGGGAGTAAGGGAGACAGGACTAAACAGAAGTATCACTATAAAACATGTTTATTGATGTGCACCTAGGTGTGGAGTCTCTTCTCAGAGCAGAGCTGAGGTAATTATAATTGTCCCACATAATTATGTATATCCATGCATGAGGGTATTTTCAACATTGCCATTCCAATCGACATCTGCCATTAGATTAATTTGCTCTAATCATTATGCGCTTTATATTATCAGGGATAGACCAGCGGCATTCTAATTCTATAACGGATATATAGCATTTGATAGCCCTGGTCGTCATGCCACACCAGGCAGCCTTGGCGAAACTACCCGATCCTGTGAGAGTGTATCAATCCATCCCGGTCGGCATGGTGCTTAAATGAACCTCTCCCCATGCAGATACTCGCAAGGGCTAGCTTTTATTCATGCATCATGCCAACAAATGGCATATTATAATTATTATCTAAGCACTGTGTGACCCTTAGGGAGCTAATAATATTATGATGTGCCGGCTGCCTCACCTGCAGTAACATCACAGAGAAAAGAAACAGCATCAAAAGGGAGTACAGGTTGCCTCCAGAATGACTCCTCTCTTTAGGGGAGCCAAGGTCCTCATGTGACTCCCTTAGGTGAGTTAGAGAACTATGTGTCTCCCCCAGGTGACTCCCCCAGGTCGGTCAGGGAGTCACCTAGGCTCCCTTAGGCAGCTTGGGCTCCCCTAAAGAGGGGAGTCATTCTGGAGGAAACCTGGACTCCCTTCTAACGCTGTTTTTCTTCTCTGTGATCCGTTCGCCTGATTAATTAATACAAGTATACAAGGAGAACCTGGCACACAATTTAAATTTCTGAATTTTGTCCAAGTCGTTGCTCCCTGGTATACACACCATGGTACAGTAGCATCCCCTGGTACCGTTAAAAATCTGACTGAGCGGCCCCAGCCCTCCGCCCACACAGCAGACTCCAGTGGGGCTCCGTGGTCATTGCTCCCTTCCCTGGTGAACCAAGATCCCCTAGATTTATCCCCACCCACACATACTCCTATGTACGTAGCAGCCATTGCTGACACCCAAAGGTAGATCACGCCCACTCGTTTGGCACCCCCAGGGGTGCATCCTCAATAGACAACCCCATATGCAGCTGCTGTGCACTGCTCCACGGTTATCCCCAAGTAACTCTGCTTCTCGGTATTATGTAGAGATTCTCTATTGCCTTTCAGTAGGCATGTTGCCACCAGTACAGTGCTGGTGAATTCTTTGACGTCGCTGCATTGGTATATCATTATGACTTCTCAGGGGTGTATCAAGCGTAGTATAAGGTCGCCTGGATGCATAAATGCAGTCGTAGTATGTAACTCATCATGATAACAAAGGGGAGTAGTGCCACTTATTATGCTGCCCTTAAAAGGCTAAATCAAATAGTCCATTCCACCATTCTCCAGCCATTGACCTTTCCCTACTGGTTTACAGATCCCTTCAGCACTCACGGATTACATTATCTTCTCTGGCTTCCATCATCCCCCCTATAGCATATCCTGCTATCTACTCAACAGAGGCAAGTCCTCCCTGAGGCATCCTATTCCCCTCCCTCCTTGCCCTCCAATGGCTTCCCCCTACTTCCCCGCGGCCATCCCCCAGGCCCCTGGTCCTTCCCAGGCCTCCCCCACCCACAGCCCACCAAAGGCCGAGCGGTCCCCCCGGCCTCATGCGGCCCAGACAGGGCTTGTACCAGTCTCGTGTGCCGCTCATTTGTAACTGTCCCTCCGGCCCCTTCATGCCGTCAATCACAGATTGTACCATTCCCGTTCTTAACCCTTTAAAGCCTGCATGGTGCTTTCATCGTATATGCTAGGCAGTAGGTATATATGTTATTCAATAATTAGGCTATCGCTGCATTATCATGGAGAAAGAGGGGTGGCGCAACTCCCATGCAGATCTAGGGGTCCCTGGTTCGATCGTTGGTGTCACAGGCGCGTCATATTTCAATAATGTATTATGTGGTTGAGGTTTAGGTTGAGATTAATTCATTGCGCTCTTGTCTTTAAGGAATGTCTTTTCTGTGCCCACGCATGTAGGTGATTGATACGTGGTTGTGGCATGTAAATGATAGATTGCCTTCGGTAAAGTCTACATTCATAGCTCCTGACAGCATCACTGCCCTTGAAAAGACCTCAGCTCTTATCTAGGGCATGAATCAACCAACACATCCCAAGCTTAAATCCCACCCACCTTATCCAAGGCCAGGGTGTCGTTCCCTGCTCGGCTCCAACTGTTGCTGGATGAGTAGCAATAATTTAGCCTTTAAGGTAGAACTGGCCTATTTTACCTGTCGACCCACATGTACGCCTTTACTACATTGGCAGCCCTTAGATTCTACCTGATCAATAAGGAAGGCACTGGTGCACCTTACAAGCCAACACGTAAACCAACCTCCTCCTCTTAACTAGAAATAGACGTCTTTGTAGTAGACCTTGTTCGATGTGGGAGCCGTGGGTACTTTCTGCCTCAAGGGCAGGATTCTGCGACTCTTTAGGGCTGCATAATGGTCTAATGTCATATGCCCATAGAGTAGACTTACCAAGGCTGCATACATGCATCATGGCGACCCGAAGGGTCTGAATCACTCCTGGAGAGTTGGCATGATGCATGAATGTAGCCCTGGCGAGTTTACTGCATTCATGCAGCATGAAGACAAAGAGCTTAGGGCAATTAGCCAATCAAGCACCTCGCCATCATTTAAGGGCCAAAGGCATCTCTTGTGGTTCGGTTTCACTTTCTGTTTGTGGGATTACATACACGTTATGTTTAAGATAATATTATAGCTCTCTAACTTCAGCCTCTCCGACACATGCCCACGAGTGATATCAAATGCATGGTTAACATAGTTATCGCTGCATTTGATGCTGGATGCACTTTTATACTATTGTCAAATGCCCCTTACCCTACCTGTATATTTGGTCGCACGGTACATAGTGGTATTCACCCAACTTAAGATACAGCTACTTGAAGGACGCCATAATTTAAGATTCATGCATGGATATGTGTTTCTTTAATGCAGTAACACATCTTGCCGACCCTTCAAGCGTGTATCAATTCCATGGTATAGAGTCAGCATGATGCATGAATGTATCACTAGGTTGTGCTTAAACTAGGTTCGCACCGTGTAAGGTTAGAGCTTCCTCATTAGACACCCCCACACCGATATAGATAAATAAATAAATAAATAAATAAATAGATAAAGCAGACGTCTTCAGAAGCCCGCTCCATCTCAGCTAGCTTATTCATTTACGCCCATCCTATATTTGTTAGAAGCCACCCTGAAAGGATAACTTGTGCGTCGACTTCACATGCTGACACCATCTCACCTCTCTTTGAAAATACGTACATGTTGTTATGTACATACGCCCACCGACGTAAGACAAACAAGTACATAACCCAGTACATACAAGGGAGATTATTTTGATCCCAACATGGGTTTCCTCGCCAACATAATTTGTGCTCAGAAGCACGACTTTGGATATACTGGGGCCCTAGGGCGGAATCCCTGTGACTCAATGGGTGCACAGCTAGGTGCAGGCTGGCAGACACCCAGTGTATGGCCTTGTATGGACCAGCTTAACCCGTTAAGGAATACATAGTGTTTTAATGCATTATAGCCTTTGTCATTATGACCCATGCATCATGCTGAACATCCGAAGGTGTATAGATCTCACAAGATCGGTATGCTGCTGGAAAACAGGTTCATCGTCAATGCCACATTCATGCATCATAATTATATATAGTAGATTAAACCACTATGCTGTACTTAAAGGGTTAAGTGTGGTGGCAGGTGATAGTGACGGGGGGGGGGGGGGGTTCTAGACTGGATAAGGGAGTGCGGGGGTACGATGATGTTATGAGACACACAAGTATATAGATATGCACTTGAGTCCTTGGAAATACTTGAGATTCGCTTCACCTGGAGAGCAATGATTATTGAATCATCGACGAGAAGTCACACAGTTTTTTTTTCACGAGAAAATATAATTCTCAGAAAAAAACATGCTCCAGACGTGTTCTGTGCATTCAAAGCACCACAGCCATAGGCCAAAGCTTGGGCAGTGTGCCAATGTTCTCGATACACGTGTCCGTTCCCACGGAACATTGAGGTCCCTTTTCAGAATTCTGGCTTACTTCAGAGATAACTATTGTGTTATACATACAATCTAATGATCTGATCATGTTCATATGACCTAATGATATGAGGCAAAATATCTCGAGCATTAAAGTTTCTAGTCAATAGCCGTCTTGATGTAAATGACTGATATTGTCACGACTGTAATAGGAGCTATTGTCACAATCCCTAGACCGTGGCGCCTATAGGGGTCAAGCTGGTCGTCCTGTGGGCCCCTTCATTACTTAAGCTTGTAGTGGCGAGATACGCACTGATAGCAGCGGTCACATGGATACAAGCTGTTACATAATGTACCCTAAAAATTCCAGTGAAGGCCAGGGAATTATTTCATTGGTCTAAAATGTATTGCGCTAGTGGCCTATACGTGCACTCTAAGAACAGTGTGTTGCGGGAACATGCATAAGGATTTCAACACACAAATTTGCAACACACTTTTCAGTTCAACACACTTTTGGCAAAGGGTGTGTGGTGTGTAGTGTGTTACACCAAAATGTGTGTTAAAAGTAGCTGCAGAAAAGCGTGTTGATAAGTGTGTAAACGTAACACACTGTTCTTAGAGTGTGTAGCTATGGTGCCTGGCACTTAGGGACATTTCTAAGTACTACTCACACATTTATAAACATACTAGAAGACTAAGGAAACATCTGCCTCTCCTTGTCCATTCCCAAAGGAACATTCCCATGTACTACTTACACTATAAACATAGTCTAACAGAGTGATGTAGATATTACAAAGTAGCTCAGCGTTCTCAGACTGTTGTCCAAGTATCACATACAATGATACGAAGTTAAACTGCTACCTTAATATTGATGTCTATGTTACCTCGATGCTAATGGTTGCCTTTTGTCCTTTCAGGTAAGCATCCTTTTCCTAGTTCCTGGTCACGTAAGTTAGCGGTCACCACGCATAGGGCATCTAAAAGGCCCAATTTTTTACTACCCCTACACCAAGAGTCGGAGTGGAGACAAGGCCGGTCACTTAGTCTTATATAGGTTGAGTGGGGGGAGAGGAGTTTGGGTATAATAACACATTAGGATTTTTTAAAGGGTCTCAGCAGTGCTTTAATGCATTACGCCTTTTTTCGTCATGATGCTTTAATATCGCCCTGACGAGTGACTGTCCAATGCTGCATTCATGCATCATACCGATCAAGGCCATACTTCACTAACAGTATTAAAGCAGTATGTGGCCCTCAAAGGTTAACCATGTTAGAGGTGTCCACAATACAAATATATCACTTTTGTTGTATGCAGTATAATGAATGTGACATTTTGAGGGACAGTGAGGTGGTAAGATACCCCCAGATATGTCAATTAGCCTAGCCGCAACCCTCGGACGAGGGGTTTCATTACCTAAATCTAGGTCTAATACCTTAATCGGATATTTGGCAAATACTCCCACCCAGTACAACAGGCATTGCTGTGCAAAGGTCCATGCCCATGTAAGTAACTTGTAAGGCAGCAGTAACAAGGGCCACGGCTTGTCGCAGTCGAGCCATAACACATTACACTAGCCAGCTCCCTAATCTGTATCAGAATCGGCCCCCAATCAGAAATCAGGACCCTCAAATTCCTTACAGTTTTATTCATATGTTGTATTGTCCAATGCTGGGGCTGTGACTGCCCAGCGTTGGGTTGACCCTTCAGGTGACGCTCTAAGCTCTAAGTGAATGGGAACGCGGAAAAGTTCACCCTCAGAAAAGTGAGAGTCATTGTCGCTAAAACTACCCTCACCTGAGGGTCAGGCACTGCCTGACCCTCAGGTGAGGGTAGTTTCGGGCAGTGCCTGACCCTCAGGTGAGGGTAGTTTTAGCGACAATGACTCTCACTTTTCTGTGTGTGTTGGGAAACTAGTTTATGATGCAAGCGGTGTTAAACATTGACTAAACTAAACGCAGTTTGAGGTTACAGATAATACAAGGAGTCAATCCAATGTTCTAAGGCCAGGCAGTTAGGGTGCAATCAGGGCAATCCTATTGCTTTAGATCCCTGATCATCAACTTTGGGGACTCGACCATGGGCGCGGCTCCCTAGCCTAAAACCAGAGCCAGCGGAATGAAATTCCTGATTCGATTCCTATCATTATTGCCTGTGTGGTACAAAGCCAGGGTCAATGCTCTGCTAGGGGATGTGAACAGATAAGATTCGGTAGCTTTTAGTTTGAGGGGAGTGGGGAGTGGGGAGAGGAGGGTCATATCTTTTATTGGCGGTCTTGTATGCCAGAGCTTCCTATCCAGTCATCAGGTCATAGTGATAACCAACACCCCTGCATGGTAGCTAATAGGGTGGGCTTTAGCTGTCTTGAAATAAACACAGCACTAAATTCTGCACTCAATTCCATCAAACTATATTAGATAGCGGACATAGCACTTAAACTTACTTTGAAAGCTGAGTCAGAAGCGACAACATATTATTACGGTGCGGATATAATGTTGCAATCAACATGCTTTAGTTTCTCCATCGCCAAGTGCAAGGGAAATAAGTAGGTAGTACGTCGAACAGCAGCATTGCACATGTAATAGGGGCTAGTCACACGCTACATGTATAATTATGTCTATGATACATTACAAACTTAGATAATATTATCTCTGTTTATATAGTGACATGCATCCCCTCTCACTAAAAGAAACATCTCCATCCCTTCAGTAGTAGCATTTTGTTATAATATGTATCATATATATATCAGCACATACCGGTACATGTCGTACATTGATTTAAAGGTTTATTCACAGGGCTGTTTAAAATGACTGGAACTTATGGAAATCAGCATTTTCGGTTGAATTGGAGCCTTGGTGTTAAAGTTTCAAATAGCACAGTGTAGGAGACTGAGGTATTTCTCATCCAGTGATCCCCTATCAGTACACTCTAGTCACCTCCGGCCATATGGCCGCCCCTGCTGACATCCCTGGGATAAAACTTTCGGCACTGCTATACATAGATGTGTTGGGTCGTAGCTGGTCACCCTGTGTAGGCTGCCATTTTGTCCCCAGATCTTTCCACCCCCCACCCCATAACTCGGTTGCTGCAAATTCCCAACTCACTACTACCGCAAAATTATATTAGTGGGAGTGAGTATTTAGAGCTGTCAATCCTACATCTCTGGGTTATGGTGGGTGATATTGCATGAAACTTAATGTATGTGAAATCAGCTCCATATATGTATAAATTTGATATATTTTCTTTTTCCCCCCTTTTTTTTTCTTTTTTTTTTTTGGGGGGGGGGGGTCCATACCGAAGTAACGGGATACACATTCTCCTCACGAGGCAAATATGTGAATATTAACAGTTTTAGTTTCACAGTGCCTCGCTGACAGGCTTTAAAAATGACACCACATACAGGGGGTTGAACCTGATTAAAATAATTGTCAAAGGCTTAACTCCAGTAGCAGACAGCTACTGTTCTGTCGCGATAATGCGCCTGGTCTTAATAGAGCACTGGTCTTGTATAAGCACCAGGTGTATAGGGGTCTCCAAAAGTTAGTTAAGCACTAAAACGTGACCTTCATTAGGCGCCTGCATTGTATAAGCGTGGGGATAAGAATCCTGTCATATTGAAGAGCAACCCCAGCGCTCTATAACGACGGTACGGGTACTAGCCTACCGCTGTCACATTTTCAAATTAACCTTTGATTTAGTTGTTATGCTACTCGTTTACAGTTACTCTTTACTATCAACAGCCACATGCATACATGCCATCCAGCATCATATTGATTATATGCAGCAGTAAGAAGTGAGCATACAGACATTGGTCCTATGGATATGTACCGCATGCTTCCTGCATGTTCATGCTACGGCAGCCTATGTTTACAAACATGTGACAGTGAACTATGGAGTCAGTCTGTGCCTATTCCCTTCTGGACTCAAACGGTTTTAACAGGGTTTTTTTGGTCACTATAATTGAGTATTGCAAATATCAGACTGCATATTAAATTCTTACTATGGAACTAATCCCGCCAATGATGCCGTCAGCAGAATGGTCCTGCCGACAGTCAACTTTCTACACCCCTATAGCTCGATCCCTAACCCTAAGCGCTCACTCCGCCACCTGTCGGCGTAATGGGGAAATATTCCTCTGCGTCTTTACCAAAGGCTTTAGAGGCTTGAGTGTGGGGAACGAGGTAAAAAGAACAAACTGCCCCAGCAACTCCTCAGCATAGAAAAACTAACTGATCGAAAGGAGAACGCTGGCTTTTTCTTCCTTGCCTCCTCTCCTTCTGCGCCCCCTACCTTTCAACCTCTATATTTCGAAACCAGTACTTCTTCTTGACTTCCATTACAGCTTTTCCCTGAGGGCACTCCCGATTTCCCACCACCTTTGAATTTGCAAGTTCACTTTTTGTCTTAATTAACAGAAGACGGTCTCGAAATATACTTTATCTTATGCTCTGTTTCTCTCATTTTTCTCTCCCTTTGAAGTTATTGCGTTATTTAAGAAGGCAAACAAACTGTAATTTTAAGGCCCATCTCCTACTTCTGTTTTCGAACGAGCTAGGATTAACACATGAAGCCCCGGTTTTCACTCTTTTTTTTAAAGACAATGGCCACTGGCCATTGCCCATTGCTGCCGCAATAGTTCATTTCTCATAAAAGCAACAAATGAATTGCGATTTTCAGCAGTGCTACCTGGCTAATATTTCATAATTTAGAAAAGCTGAAGAAGTTTTGAGAAGATGATCATAATTTCAATTATTGACGCTGAACACCCAGACTCCTAAAAAGGTGCACATATTTTTATTTCTCCTGTCTAGTCATTATCTGGTGGAGCTGGCAGGATGGTCGGCCTAATGTACGACGGGGACAACTTATATGCAATTCACCCACGCATCTTCTCCTTTCCACAGTCCCCTCCGCTCGACCACTGCCCTCCTTCCCCTTCCAATGCCAATCCATACCTCATCAAAATCCACTAAAAGGCCCCTAGTGGGTAGCCATCCTCCCCAGCCCCCTGGATCACCGGGTATATATATCACATCCTCCCGCCTCTCCCTCCCCCATCTATGGTCGGTTCATTGCCGGCTAGGCGTAGGAATGGGCCCAACGCCACTCGCATGCACTACTTCGCCTCAGCGCAATGATACCTGTGTTAGCACCCCAGTGAGGTGTCCTGATGTCTTCTTGACTGGCCGAGGGATACACGACCGGCGTGAAGTGAGACGGCCAGCGTAAGAAGACCGCCGCCTTCGGGCGTGCTCCGGTTGTAGAATAATATGGACTCCTCCGTGGCGCGAAAACAAGTCCCCTGTCGGATTGATAGCGAAAGCGAGGCTGAACTGGAGAGTGGAGGAGACTTAGGAGAAAAAGGGGTGGGAGATTCGTACGCACGGCCCATTAATAACGCATGCGCTGTGAATGGCCGGGGCCCCCGCTTAGAAAGCGCCGGGTGCGAGATTAGGCCCAGTCGGACATAAGAAGGAAAAGCCGGATGGGTTAGAATTAGAATCGGCTTGGTGGCGAAATGATTGCCCCTCAGAATGCTCAATCAGGGCAGACCAATGCTATTTGCTTTGCCATCAGTGGGTGGAAACGATCTATTTTTCTCAGGTTCCTTGGCCTTGCGGAATGACTGTACCTTTTTCCTTGTGGTGAGTGAGCAGAAGGAATCTGCTCAGGGCGCCAGTGTGAGCTGCTCCCTAGTTCCTCTCTTTCACACCAGGGGCTCTCAGCCTTTATTACTGAGTGATTCCAGTTTAATCACCGCCCATTTCAAACCCCAGATCGACTCTGGATTGACAGAAACAATCTATTTCGCCCCGACCTGACAACCCAATTTCAATTGGATCAGGATTTTACGTTGTTTCCGCTTGAGGAAAGGAAACCCTCAGGAGCCAACGACTTGGTCTCCTTTTGCCACCATGAATTGTGATGGGTTTCTTGGGAAGGTTGTAAGTCTATATGGCAATATATTTCAATCAGAGCATTCTGTGGTATAGTTGCATTTTCTATCGGCCTACCCTGAATGTCCCCATTGTTCCACACTGTGTAATAATTTATAGGCATTCTATAAAACATGAGCACCTACTTTTCCTTTATTTCATGCTCATAACATTTAATAGCAATTCTGTATTGACCAGCATTCAATGCCTTATGAATCTTAGAATAATTCTAAAATCAATCATGCGATCACGATACCCTCCAGAACAATGCAGAATGTATGACGACTACGATGAATTAGTAACAACTTCAAATATTCATGAATCGAATAACTCACTCTTGACAGAACTAAGCATTATCGAAATGCTATGGCTGAATACATAATTATCAACATTTCTAAATCACATCCTAGAAATTGTCAAATCTATCTGTATTTTAACCAAACAAACTACTTGAATTCTGGGGAAATCCATAGCAAATTTGAGATACAAAATCCTAGAGAGTTAAAGCTTACAGATTGCCATAACAGCTGTATTGAGTCAGATTAGTCAGTTATAGTGTATTCCATCCTGCAGCTCTACGGCACAATAGCATCACTAATGCTGTAGGTATACACTCAAAGAGGAATCATAATGAGTGATATTAGGTGTGAGCACAGGTACGCTAACTATTGACAACTGGCTCTATACTACGAGTCATATTGACCGCTTCAAATACAGGTCTGATATACTGGGGGATTAGGGGCAACTCCCTGGATTAGCACCTTGATGATTACACCCCCCTTTATCCATGCCCCTGGTATACACACAGCCTACTCTACAGGAAGCTTACCATATGGCAAGTGCAGGGGAAGTCAGTGGGAGTAAAGCCCACCATAATAGGCCGGATGGTGCTCCCTACTCAACCCGGCATTTGGCGGTCTGCTTTGGAATAGATCTTTTCCTAATCTTTATCGACATGTATATGATGCATCATTATGCTTAGATTTAAACCATGTTTTCGAAAGTTGCCCATAAATTCAGATTTAGATATGAATGATAAACCCAGTAAGGACGCTACATCGCTTCATGTACTATTCCCCTTTGTTGATATGAATGGGCACAAATGATTATGCATCATGCACCATGAAGGCTAGAAATAATGGACCAGTGCATTACTATATTACATACAAGATGAGGTCTTAAGACATTCAATAAATGATCTGCATGCCCCCGCGCGGAGCATCCTTTCTATCTGGCTGCTCACATATGTTGCTGCTATGCTCTGGTTACTTAAGGGCCGCTCACAACATCACCGGTGGTACCTAAATGTCTTAACAGAGGCTACGTGGTCAAAGCAAGCATTAACTTAGGTCTTGGCTCCTGATAAGGGCAGATCTCTTGTCGGACATGGGGAGGGGTAATGCAGCTTGAAGATACCAAACGTCTTTTTCTAGTTATTCTAGGCTCACATACTGCTTAATACACTATGGCCGTTGTCGTCACGACCCATGCATGCAGCCCTGATGAGTGACTCACCAGGGCTGCACCAAAGCATCATTGGGTTGATACACCCCTAAGGAGTCTATACGATGGATGAATGCAGCCCTGGCGAGCACGATTGACAGGGCTAAATCCATGCATCATGACGACAAAGGGCCTAGCACATCAAAGCACTATGCCGGGCGCTAGAGTACCATGTTGCAGTGTGACTCCTTCTACCACCACATCCTCCCATGTTGTAGCCCACGTACATATTGTTCTCCCACAAACCTTCACCTCTGCAGGTCATGTCTATTCATCTATTGTGCTGGTTGCCCCCTTAATAAACACACATTACCATAGTTTCCTTAGCTCAGCTCTGCATGTATTGTCCACTGAAATGTTATGTCATTTTGAATATGTATACTTTCCCCACTCCAATATTCGTATATGCCTATGAGAGAGATTTTTTTGTCACATAACAGCAAACCGTTCCTCGGATACTGTTCACCAAATCCGCATTCTAAATAGGAGTTCAGTAACCACTTTTAGAACTCAAGGTTAATGCATACATACCCCTTCATGTATGGGGATGTAGATGGAATGTATAGTGGTACCAATTTGAAATCGTGCTTCATCCCCATGGATTCTGTATTAAAGTATGCTAATTTCCCACCAAATTATATACCGAGCCTGTGAGACCTCCTACATCAATATGCTGATCAGGGAGTGAGTTGCATATCTGAGATATAGGAACACGATTCCTCCAGGTATTATTGAACCACCAGCTGTAGTGTGCTACATCATATGAATCCCATACTAGGTCCTATCTACCAAACGCCAATACATTAACGTCCGTTTCTTTGTCGTGTACCACTCTCTACTACACTCGGTATTATGTCCCTTTTTATTTTTCTCTCTCTTGTTCACACTTTCCATTTATCTCTTCACTGATTCATCCAGACAGTCATACCGTATTTGCTCGTTCAAGCGCTGGATCCTCAAATAAATACTGGTCTCAAATAAGCGCCGAGGCTACAGGCATACCGAATCATACATTATCCTCTAAAATATGGTCTCGAATGAGTAAATATATCATATCGGTGCGGGGTATAGCAGTATTGAAATTAATATAGTTGTATTTGTACCCTCACGCTAAAATGAGCTACTGCAGTACCCCTTTCCTCCATACCCCTCCTCTATATACAACCACCCTCACGACGGCCCTCCTCCCCCTTTTTACCAATTAATCCCCCCATAGCTTGACGTTCACACCCCACTTCCGGCGTCGATTCTCCTGCCGTCGTGCTGCCATTCAGCAGCGACGACCCCACCCATCACCGTCGCCATTCCAAGGCGAGGCTCCGCTATTGTGGTCACCGCTGGCCACTATTAGATTTTCTCCCAGAACCCCATGCGCTCTCTCCCTACCTCTCCTCCCCCTTTCCCTTCTACCCAGCATCCTCCCGTGTTTACTTCCTGCGGAATGGTACTTCCGGTCCACTGCACCGGAACCGGAAGTGCCGCTGCCCCCTAGCGGCGGCCGATTAAACCTGATAACACGAGACGTCGTGGCGACGTCTCTGTACGTCGTGGCGACGTCGGGAATCCTGTTTCACGGGGGGCACCGAGGGAGGATGACCTTCACACTGGATGGGCGTGGGAGATCGGCTCTGGAGGACAGACCTGCAGTGCCTACCCCTGTGAAGACCTTAGAAGGGTCGGGGGCAGAGGGCAGCCAAAGAAGAAGGCCACGTTTGATGCCCACTTTGGGCGGCCGGGGTTTGCGGAGGCAAGGCAGTGCTCAGGCTAGGGATTGCGTGGTCTTCTATAATAAGGACAAAGCGTTATTTTAGTCTTTTATTAATTATCTTCTCCCTCTTTTTCTCCTATTTTGTTGATTCACATCAGAGACAGGATTTGGCTGGATCATTACTCACATCACTCATACAAGGCGTATCTGATAGGTGTATACTTGACCCAGCAGAAATGTATGCATTTTTTTAAAGTTGGATTGAAGTTTTATTGAACGGTAGCCTCTGTCGACACCTTCTGCTCCATCAACTCCCCGTGGTACATGTGTTTATATGCCAAAAATGTATCACCTTACTCAGCCGTATTGAGATTCAACGTTTATAATTACTATATACTTATAAATATCAGATAATCATATCAGTACATTAGTGATGTACTTCACCATCCATGGATTAATTCCTCATGACCAGCTAATTATCAGAATGATATTCAGTGAGTAGCCACGCTCGAAGGATGCTTCGCAAAGGGGAGAGCCGAACATCCTTTCCTTTCATGAGATTCAGTTTCATTCCCAGATCACAGCAATTTCCTTATAGCAACACCTATTCCTTTACAAGACAAACACATTGACACGCAATATATAATGGTATGGATTCTTTGTAAAATAGAAGGCTGCTTCCAGGGGGGATGGGAACGTGTCTTTCTGTCTCCTTAGATTGTAAATGAATCGGAACTGCAGGCAATTACACAGCGACATGTTGGCTTTTGTTTCGAAGCCATCTAAAGGGTATCGTTCTTGTCGGTTTCATTGTATGTGTGTGCTTTCATTATATCACTTGGGAGGAAATTGAGGTAGACAACACTGCTTATCTTCATGAGTCTAGACACGAGTGAGAATAAAAAGTGTAGCTACAAAATAGCTCACTTATTATTATATGTATGTAAGAAAAAGTGCAAATAATATTAGATGCATTCATATCCGTATTGTCACTCGCCTCAGCCTCATACAATCATAAAGAGGAAGAAATGGAAAGGTCCGCTGTCACAGACATTTATACATAAATGTAAACTCTATGGAGAAATTGTGACAAGTGACATACACATGCACTACATGTTATTGGACAATCTGACAGCAGAAATATGATTCGTGCTTCATTAATACTTACTTCTAGAATTACATAATGATTCTGACCATTTGTATAGTCACATGCCACATTTAATGTTGACAATACAAATTGTGCGCCATAGATATATGGTACTTTCCTGTATTCTCCCTTGAAGATCATTATGTCTATTTCTACATCTAAAAGCAGTGTCATTGGGACCTGCCACAAAGGTTGACTAAGGACGCTTTCAGTCATCGCATGTCTCCTTTCATTTAGTAAAAGATGAACAGACATACCTCACCTCCTCCAGGGTCTTCCTTCAGGATACTGAATTGTATTAATAAGAGGAGAAAGCACACACATATAGCAATAGCATATGTCGTTGTGGCTTATTCACTTAGGAGTCCCCAGGGTCTATGGCCAAAAGAAGGCATTTCCTTTCATGACATATGTTTTTAGGCTATATGTACGCAGAGCGAGTCAGTCAGTCGGTCTATGAAGGTTCCATGCTGGTTCCTGGATATCCCCAGTGAACTGTTTCTACCTGTCTTACATAGATCTCACAGCACACCTGTTCCTAACTATATATGTCTACCTGTATCCCCCCTACCCTACATACACACATTCGTCAATCTCTTTCAATGGATACCAAGTACTGCCTATGATCTACACAATTGGTCAAGTCGTATCTATTCAAGGACCTAGCTGAAATTTTGTTTAAGAAAAACCGTGATTTACAGGAGCATTTGCACTGAGTTTTGATACGTCTTGAGGAATTAATATTTACGAACACAAAGTACGAAATATATGTGCTACAATAAACCCTCCACTATTCAGCTAACAACGGGAGGACATGCAGTGGGGGTTTCACGCCTCTTCATAGAAATGAACACAAGGGCAACCCCCCTTCTATTTGTGCTAAAATTCATTATTGAAAAAAATATAATAGATTGATTTTTCTATTCACACCATTAAGAAAAGGTTTCACTTCATATATGGATTATAAGAAATGCTTAGATACTCTTTGGGTGGCACAGAACGGTGGACAATTCTATCATCCATGTTATGAGGTCACCTATTTCTTATATAATGTCATGGGCCTGCATAACTTTCCTAGTAATATTTCCCTAGTACAATTAGGAGATATGACCATGCCGCACTGATCCCTCCCCTTGAGACCAACAGTGGGCTAGCGCATATATGTCTCTACTGTCTAATTTAATTTCAAAAGCGCCACCACTGCCGACTCGAGGGCCCATAACTGTGGAATTGAAATGGAATAGCCCACTGGCATTCTCATCTTTCTAATTGCATTCTAAATGCCAGCAGAGATAGAATTCCAAATTCTAATATGATTTTGAAATAACTTCCACACTTAAATGTCCCTGGGGAATTAGAGGTAATGTGCTGCTGTATGTGGTATTTCCCTAGACCATATCCCTCAGTAGGTCCAAACCATACAAGCTATACAAGGAATGGGCTCGTCGACTGCAGCGCTATTATAAATGATGATAGCAGTGACAGATAGGGGAACTAAGATGTAACATGCAGGTATCTACGCTGCATTGTCCGGTCCCTATATGAATTAGATGGGGCACATTCTAGTGGACAAGATGACAGCTTACATTGATGACTAATGACAATATCATAAAAAAGCCTACCCCTTCTATAAGGCCAGGTCTACTATGTATTTTTGTCAGCTCCTTGATCTTTGTCAGGTTCTGAAGTTATACTTGAAGAGTGATACCTCTGCTATGGAGGCTTGAAACAGTCTGATGGAGATCCATCCATACATTTGTCTCATCACAATGCCTACCACACGCAGAATCATCAGAAGGGTAAGCAGAAGGCCTCTCTGCTGGATTCAAATTTCTAGCAGAGGCATCAATCTCATAGCAGACCCGTACCCAACTGAATAAATGATAGATAAACGGTAGATAAAGATGTCTGTATCCGTACTGAGAGGTAATTGACCTCGATGGGTGGTACCATCTTCTGGTGCAGAATGGCACAGAGTCCACCCGTCCCCCCATACTCCAGCTCCCCATCTGGTGGGCACAGATAGCAGGTTGCCCCGGGCCCTGCAGGTCAATGTTCTCCATGGGGTTAATTCACCTCTCCACCTCCAGGGTCCTCACTACGCCCTAGAGTAAGGCCTGGGGAGGTGAGCTCCCTCCATGGTGTGTACACCCCTCTCCATTCCCCAACATGCATGTCCTAAGGGTGCTGCCCAGGCATGGTGTCTATAGCCTTAGTACCAAGCAAAATGTGTGCTTCTGAAGGCCGTACCCTAAAGGTGGTGACTGCAGCTTATATACTACACGTATATCCAACCCTAAGATTCCCTGCTTACCATAGTAGCTTGGATAAGCGCCCGGGCACTTTTAGAATTCAATACGACTCCACACTTGGCACTTCTACAAAGATATAGGTATTTGTGACCAATGCTTATTTAAATAGCCCTGTATGGGGCGCTTATTCAAGTAACAGGCGGTGAAATGAGACATTGCGTGATTCAAGTTCACTATCGGTAAAAGAGTAAATTTATTTATTCCATGTGGAGAAACAAAGCTACTATGCTTAAGTACTAGAACTGCCGTTCTCCCTACCCCCGTGGAGAAACTGATGCTCATTCTCCACAGCTCTATTCTCCATGGTATAGTTGTGAAACCAATCGTTGAATGTCGTTTTAAAATGGAATTGATCAACATTCACATGAAATAAACACAGAGATCCACTCAAATCAGTCTGAACTCCTTGTTTTTCCACTCGTGAGACCTTGGGTCGCATCACACTCGGCTGCGCCTCGTGTGATGCGACCCAAGGTCCCACTTGTGGAGAAACCTGTCGTTCAGACAGATTATCGTGGACCTCTGTCTACATTCTCTTGTCTAGTCAAATACCATCTAAGTGTGAGTTGGCTATTCTTTTATGTTCCCTATATACCACACAATTCGCTAACAGTGCACTATAGATTGTTCTCTCTCTATTGTACACACACACTTTTTATCTGCTAAATGCAACGATGCAACTCACGCTGGTGCTGCATTAGTGCATCATGTTGATCCTTCAGCATTGTATCAATCCTGTAGAGCCTGCATCAGGGCAGCAATGGCGAGTCACTCACTGATGCATGCATCGTTCCAAAAGATGAACAGCACACTAAGGCATGATGCTGCCTTTAAAGTGTTAATACCAATACCCGAATCGTACACAGGCCCCCCATGCCCATTCCTACCCATTTCGGATGTCTCCTCAATTCTATATATAGACCAGATCATCCATTGGCCAACCATCAGACCGCATCCCCCACTCCACCCTACCCACCTTTACCAGACCCAATCCCGTTCGGGCTTCTAGCACTGAAGTCCTGTCCAACCCCTACACCATCACTCCATGCAGATTCCCCCAACCCCGATCAACCAGCACTGACCATCAACTAGAACAGGCAATACTACCAGCACTGGCCACCCTCTCCCATCTCAGCATACAACCAGGCTATAAGGGTATACACTGGACGAAATACAGGACTGTTGTTACAAAAGCAGTGGCACAGAATAGAGTTAAAATCTAGCTGGTCCTCATACTTTGTTAGATCAGATTGGTAATCGTTTCAACTCACTCGGACGGCAAATGATGGTTGCCTTGGTACAGAAACAAGGGGACAAAATGGCTGCCTAAGCTGGAGAACCCTCCACTGGACTATAGCACCAGACCAATAGCCAATACCCCTCTGCTGGCGTGGTCCTTCCCCCTCCCCATCCTCCCCTCTCCCCTGACCAGCCCTGACCAGCCACTTTTCACATTGCCCCCAGCCTACCCCGTCATCAGTGTGATTGATCCGGGCGCAGCGGCCGATTGTGAGATTGGATTTGCTGACCTGAAGCCTCCTCCAGTGTTCTCCAGTAGCTGACACATGCAGGCGGAGTTAAAACTGAGCCTCCTGTGCGTGTAGCATTGTAAGCCCGTGGTGCATTACCATGTTAAAGCACACCGAAAAGTAAAGGAGTCAACTGTGTCCCCCATGCGGCTCTGGTAAAACTGGAGTGTCAAATAGATATTGACTCTGCTGCTATGAAGGGTCAACTTGAGCTGAAACTGATAATACAGAGTCATTAGCGCTCTGACTCTCTATTTTACCAGAGCCACGTGGGAGACACAGTTAACACCTTTACTTTTTTGTGTGAGCAGAGAATGGGACGTCTGTATGCCATGCCCCCAATGGCATACGGTGTGGACATGTGTCGAGGCAATCATTTAACACTGAAACCAGGCTCAATCTTCTTTAGTATGAGACGGTAGGAGCTCTTACTAATCTGGGGTGTATAATATAGTAATAAGAATTCGCACCCCAGATTTTGGAAGCAGAATCACAGTCGCCGATATTAGCACCTCCCGAAAACCCCGATCTCTCAATGAAGAATTATGAGTAACTCAGCAGGTTACAGTTGAATCATTTTTCGCTCATGACACCCGTTTGTATAACGTCCGGCAATGGGAATCCCTGTCTGAGCTTCGATTGTGTTAAACACGTCAATGTGGGATTTATAATGCATGTTAGAAATCGGAAATTAGCAACTTTAAGAATGACCACAGTATAATAGTTTACGTCTACAAAGTGCTCGGATAACGCCACGTAAGCAGAGGGTTATTCCCAATGGCAGTTGCCCCGCACTTTTGGCAGCATGCTGTATTTTGTCAGGGCCTTTCCTACCCTCGAGATAGATATTGAAGGGTAAGCTATAGTTCTAATTGCTGGACGATGTGACAGGTGCGATATATATAAAGCAACTGACATTTGATGTGCAGCTGTTTGTACCATAGTTATTGCCAGATTCTTAGAAGTGAAGGGACTGGAAAGAGATCGCTTCATCTTCAGTTAAGCTATATAAGAAAACTAGTATTGCTAAAGGACAATAACACCAATGGAGTTGCGTGATATCCTATATGAAGGCTATAGCATTTCTAGAAAAGATAAGCCATCAGATATATATGATGATAGAATTGATTATATTATCTATTATAGTGAGGGCATTTAGATAAGCATCTACCTGTAGCAGCAGATTTATTGGGCATCATTGAGTTACATGTGTTCCCGTCCTCAAAAAAGGAAACTCGTGAAATTCGTGTTGCTCCCTTTTCTCGAATCTTAATCTGAAAACTTCTTATCCTTCTTCCGAATCTGACCCTAGCCTTTGGGAGCAGCAGGGGGCATGTCAAGGTAAAAAGGTGTTTATTTGTGGCTTGGTGAAGCGGAACCTGTGTAAGATAATACTCCATCAGCCCAACTCCGATGTGTCTGACATTTCAGTGGCATCCCACCATCAGACAGCAGGGTGGGGGTGTCTTAACCCTTTAACCACTACATCATACCCCAAGGCTTCATGTGTATTTTTTGTCATAACATTATATTGTCGCAGCAGTGCAGCGTCGGCAACTCACGGGTGCTGCGTTGGTGCATCATTCCGATCACACACATACAAATGGATACAGTCACGCCAGTTACATATCGGTGCAGCAATCATGTATCATGACGACCAAAAAAATCTCGGTGAATTAAAGCACTATGCTGCCCAGAAAAGGTTTTAAACACTCAGACTGGGCAAGTTTGTTTGGATGAAATGCTACCCCTGATTTGTTGGAGGGACTTGTGATGTTTTGCGGCGCGTCCGCTGTTAATGGGATTAACCTGGAGGAGTTCTCAAGAACTGCTCTTTTTTTGTATCAATGATAACTTTACCTGGCCATACAGAACGTATCTATGCATTAGTCTCCCGCTACCTTGTGTTTAGACGTTCTTAACTTTTCATCTAATGTAAAAGCTCGTCTAAGCAGTGGTATTGAATTAAATATCCAGGCGCTGAGCATCCTTTCTGTGTGGCTGCTCACGGCTATAGAGAGGAAAGTAAGCCGAGGCAGACACAGGCACCATTTGTGGACACACCATGCCTTGATTCCCCTCACGTCCCCTCCCCCCACCTCCAGCCGCTGATACTGTAGGCTCTGGAGGAAACCGGGGGTGGCTGGGGCACCTCCAGCTTGTTCTGGTGACTGGAGCAGGAAGGGGAGCTGACAGGTTGTGTGAATTACAGCTCACCCCTAGCACCCAGCCCCTACGGGGGAACCGTGCAGCAACACACTAGAGGATATCACCATGGAGTAGCCCTATGCCATGCCATCAGCCAGAGGAGATGGCAGAAGCCTAGACCTTATAGGGTAAACATGTGTATGGGGTTCCTGCATACCTTTAGTATTGGTGCAGTCATAGTGTTGCCTACATAAACCTATAGCCCAGGAGGCACAATAATATTGAATGAGCATTGATCATAGGATATCAATGTTGATTCAATGTTATTCAACGTTGATTTAACGTTGAACAGAATGCTTTGCCCACTGGGAGCTAGAAGCACCAACCACATCACTACCCCCCCCCCCCCGTTCAATGAAACATGAAACATGCGCCATTTCAGAATGATGATACTTCATTCTTCAAAGTTAAATGATTTAGAAATTGCAATTTGATACGCATTATTCAAACATATAGCCTCAGTAGTCAATTCAAATATTGCCAGAACAACCGCCCCTTGTCCCATAAAGAAAACAAAAAGGGAAATATGACTTAAAAGACAACCAGTTTGTATTATAATAGAATACAAACGCCCCCACAACATATATATTGTGTCCACTGTCTAGAGTAAACAACCCATCTTACCACTCTGCCAAACCAAACACCTCCTCCTCCCAACCACCCCCCCCCCCCCACTCCCCTGTACACTAGACCCTGTAGTCTGCAGTATCCAGGTCACACACTGAGTGTCTAGACTAGATGCTCCTGGCCATGTGCTGCTCAAGCAGCAGGAGCAGGAGGAGCAGCTCAGCAGCTCCAAGATGGCGGTGGGGTCTGGAGGAGGGGAGAGAGCAGCTCAGGGGGAGGGGGGTGGCAGTGGGGAGGGCTGTGTGCTCCCTGTTATTGACTGCTGGCGGCAGGTGACCTTTCCCCGGGCTCCTGCCCGACCCCCGCCTCCTACAGTAGCTGCTCAAGGTGCTGTGGGGGAGAAGCTCGGAGCAGCTCGTAGGAAATAGGCCTGACTAGGGGGGCTATAACCATTTAAGGCCAGACTAGTGCTGCACTATCCTATGCCCTTTTTGGGTATGATGCATAAATGCAGCAATGGTAGGGAACACGTTGGCATTGCATTCATGCATCATGCCGACCCTACGAGGTTGATACATTCTCAACGGGTTGTCACTGACCATCAATGTGCTGGTGCATCATAATTGGCGACAAATGGTAGCTAAAGTGTAGATATACATGCTTTCATTAAAGGGTTAAGGGCAGACAGTAGGACAGTGCTTATTATGTTTACGACCAGCCCTCACTATCACTCTACAAGACAGCCCAGTAGCGATGTCTTTTTTTTTCGAGAACCCGTACACGGAAATGACGCCATCTATAGTTTCGCTTTATCCATGTTATATGATTGCTGCTTCTGATGACCCTAGCTATTCAGCTAGTTGACCCCAAAGGCGGCTAGCCACTACGACCATGGCTCATCTCTATAACAGGCCGATCTATGAGAGCACCTTGATAACCAATCCTACTCTGTATGGCCAGCTGGCTATATGATCGTGAACTCTATGTAAGCTTCAATGTGAGCTGCTCTAGGAGCTGCCCTTAAAGCTCTATGAGCTGATTCATGAGCTGCTCGATGTGTTGCACTGTGAGCTGCTCCGTGAGTTATTCTGTGAGCTGCTCTGTGAACTGCTCTAAGAGCTGCTCTGTGAGTGGCTCTATGGTGTGCTCTGTGTGCTGCTCCAAGAACTGCTCTGGCGGCGACCTCTCTCAGGGAGATGTGTAATACGGCTGAGACTACTAGCCGCCTTGAGGCAGGGCAAGGAGGTCCCCCTTTGTAGCCAAATGTCTAATGCCACACGGGAACTCAGTAACTGCCTTTTTGGGTAGGGATTTCCTTAGACGTCCTTACATGGCATTATAGATAGGCCAGGGAGGAGGGTGTCGCTTTTTGAGATTGCTATTATAGGATATTTCCTATAAGGGTGTTTCTGGGAAGACGATTGTTAGGTTACAGACAGCCGACGATATGAGACTGAAAATGTTGCAGCAGATGGAGACTTAGAATAGTAATAACTATACTGCTCTTTAGTCGGGTGAAAAATAGAGAAAATCTTGTGTCTAGTGCCTGTACAACAGGTTATATGCCTGCACAACTGATCGTGTATGAACATACTCATTGTGTCGATACTTATAAATATTGTATACCAATGACCAGCAGTATGTAGCATGTTTAGTGTCCAGGATATTGTCCTGAAGGGATCTGAATACATGAACTAGCTCAGACTAGGGATCTAGGTCATTGACCTTTTTTCCACGTGAGTGAATCCAGTCCGAGGAGCTTCTCGTGCCTATACAGCCTGAGCAAATCAATACAGCTCAGTGAGCTGCTCAGCTCCAAACACCTAAATAACCACCCGCTACTCTCAACCCCAATAGACAGGCTATATTTAGGCACCCATTAGGTCAGAAAAACAATGGTCTAGAATCAATTACTAGCCAAGGGGAGCTTCGGTTAGATCTGGTTTGGCTGGCAGTCTACTGATGCTCAGCTTGGATTTAGTATTAAAAAGAGAAAAGCAGGAGGATTAATTCGAACCCTTAACCACCTTGGCTGTAATCCTCATCTGTCATGGCGGCCGACGCACCTCCAGGGCGGATTAACCCTTTAACCCTTTAGACCCCAAAACGGCCGGAAACGGCCGTGTCTCATTTCCCCAAAACGGCCGTAGCCGGCCGCAAAACGGCCGTTTTTTGGCCCTGATTCAAGTATATATCAATGAGAACAACACTCCCAAAACTTTTTGTTCCTATTCAGCATTGATTACTAATTGTAAATTACTTAACATTAACCCTGATTTAGGCCATAAATGACATTCAGAAAAGGTCTAAAGGTAAGGGGAATAGAAATATTGTACCACTAGAGAGCTCATTTTTTGGGGCCACACAATTGTGTGTTTTACAGGAAAATCTCCAAGATAGGCTAAAAGCCTAGCATATGTAATTGAATGTTTTACTTGGACATAGTACCATCAATAAAGCAAGTTATATATGATTTTGATGGGTAGACAATCAAGCTTCAGAAAAGGATGATTTGATTCAATTTCTTTACCAATCTGTTATATTTCTCATGTGATTTGACTTTTAAAATATATACATAGTATCTTAGGCAGGAACAACAAATTTTAGCCTGAGTGAGCCGTTAAGGCCTTTATGAAAATGGCAAGGACCACACATCTTCTAAGACCTGTCATGAATTCAAAATTTAACATTTAGATTTTTTTTCGAAAGGTGGTCATAGAATGAATACAAGCTTTAATGTGATGTATAGATTAAAGAATAAAAATTTGATACTATTTAAACAAATGAGGGTGATCAATGACCCAATTTAGCCAAATTCACACAAAATCCTGGGGAAATGAGGCACTATATTATGTAATTGCCTGAGGTCTAAAGGGTTAAGCGCCGCATAGTGCTTTTATATGCCATTCCCCTGGTCGTCATGATGCATGGATGAAGCCCTCGCAATTCTACACGGCAGAGCTGCACTAGTACATCATACTGATACCCTTCATACGTGTATCAGCCTGTAGGGTCGACATGATGCTTGGCTGCAGAACCGATGAGTTACTCGCCAGGGATGTGTTCATGTATCATGACGATCAAGGCATGGTACATTAAGGTACTATGCTGCCTTCACAGAGTTAATGCCCAGACAGGTTCTCTGCGGTTTAACCTGGAGGGCGGCTGGAGGAAGGTGATCGACTCCCTTGCCCCAGGCCCTAAATCTGCGCCCGACACTGATCCATTTATTGGGAGATGGGATTTAGGAGACCATTAATAATAACCAAGTAGGGGAGGGTGATAGGGGTAACGTCTAACATTCAGTACATCTTGAACCTTTTGGTACATAACCTATTGGCTGTTTTGTCAACGTGCATGAATGGACTGTGCACTGCATGGTAATGATGCCCGATGCAGTCCTGGGGGTCTGCTGACTTTACCTACTGTGATCATGACGACAAAGGTTATAGCCTTCTTATGAAGAGGCATAATTGCATGGCTTTGGGGAGTCAGATGCATCCAGATAGCCTAAGTCAATAGGTGAATATTTGGGATGTACGCTGGGGAAGGGATCCTTATGCACCCTGCACTAAAGTCCCCCTCGCAGATCATGCCACATGGTTTATTAAGGAAAGAGAGATGTATGTTTAAGAAATGAGATGAGAAAATGTAACTTCCTCTACTGTTTCTTCCTAGTCTGAACCTGACAGAGTGATACACACCCTTATGTCGTTGGCATATAATGGATGTGCAGAAAGGTACCTACTAACCCAGAACGCCAGCATGATGCCTAGACACTTCATGTGCCTTTGCCATAATTATGCTCCAGCATAGTGCTGGCGAGTTACTCGCTGGTGCTACATTGGTGAATCATTGCCGACCCTTCATGAAGTTAATAATTCATAGGGTCAGCATCATGCATGAATGCAGCAGCGGTGAGTTACAAACCAGTGCTGCATTCATGCACCATGGCAAAAGAAACCAGACACATGCATAAAGACACTATGCTGCCCTTGACGTGTTAAAGATGGTATATCAACTAATAGACTTCCCAAACCTTTTCTCCAAAATGGATATAATATTAATGTCAAGGGTTTTGTTATTACTTTAGCTGATATGCAGTACTCAATGTTAAATATATTCGTCTATAAATGCATGATTTGAGATAGAAAACAATGTTGCTTATTCACCTCACTGACTCAGTGTCCCCCCTATGTGAGCATACCGGGAACTAAGCTAATAGGGAAAGCACTGAGCCATGCAGTATAAACACATAGGGAGTTTTAGTGTCGACCTACAGTAAAGATTATGGCACTGCCTGTGCTAATTCCATATGTTTATATACTGCCAATCACCTTATAAGCTGGGGAATATGTATAGAACATGATATACAATAGTGATATAGCATTAGTTATTTAGCTGATACGCCATCTTTAAAAAAAAGCGGTATTAGGTGCATCCTGCAGCCATCGTATTACAAAGGCTCCTACCAAGCATGCCACCTAGTGCAGCCCTGATTGTAATACAATTCAGATAAGAAACAGGCATCTTCATTGAATGACATTATCTTACCTAATGATACCGAGGTCCTCTATCCTTCTGCCTTACAGCTCAGGCTATGCAGTATGACGGGGATTACTGTGCAGAATTGGATAACAAATGGGGGGAAGATAATACCAATTATACCCCCGTCCCTTATACGGTGCTCATAAGCCTCCCTCCTGCAGATATGACCGCCTCAGTGCAGATTGAATTACTGCCTATCTGGTTACTGCTAACAACTATAGAGGTGTACCCTGCTCTCCTGGTGCTATGGTGCTAATCTACTGTGTAAAGTGATACTAAGCCTTTGGGAACTGTACAGTCGTGTATATGACCTCATCCAAAGCTAATCTTTCTTATATAGATGTACATAATGCACAGGCCTACCCCATCCCTATGCACCCTTTTCAAAATCTCCGTTATAAACCATCTGTGGGTGTGCTATATTTGTGTGACGGCGAAGGTCATATAGCAGCGGGTGAATGTTATCGAATCTATATTTAGACAGAAATAATACCTGTGGCATCATATTATTAAAAGAGGCCAAGGGTTTGTATTGTTGAAAGAAGCTCCATCAGCGTTATACGTAATGAACCTATGTCATGGTATTGCTTTACTGAACTATGTCCTTTTGCCATGTCTGTGAGTTACTAGCGGGCACTGAGGCATCATGTCGTTCTGGAAGGGCTAAACTTAGGTAGAGCAGGTATATGGCCTACAGTCAGTCACGACACCCACGTGACCAACGTGAGCCACTCACTCTTCTGGTCTAAGTACCTCATGAGCACCTCCACTCTCCAAGCAGAGATCGCACACGGTCATGACCTTTTCTTCCTATTCTGTCACACATCTCTCTTCAAACTGAGTCATTTTAATGCTACATCTTCATGAATGGTGTTGCAGTGGTTGTTCCAGGAAATACACAAAAGAATGGCACATCCCAAGAGGGAGACTACATGTCTCTGTGTTCCTCTCCGGTTCCTGGATACTAGTGGTAGAGGAACGACGTCATTTAGGGGCCATGAGCTACTGGGATATCATGATGTTACACTTAAGAATCACATTATGCAAATGCATGATTAGAGTACAAACAATAGCAAAATAAAATAAAAAGAATTTGCTATGGAGTTTGGTGCCTTATCAATGGAGAAAAGAAGGTACTTTCATTAGCAACTCACAGGTCATGCTGATGACATGGGTTCCAGGCTCTATAGACCCCCCCCCCCACAAATACACACCAACGGATGGGAGTACCCTAGAAGGCAGGGTTAATTCTATTGGTCGCCGCCCGGTACACAGGCCATTGATTCCGGGGACTGGTCTTTAATCAGCCCAGGAGAGCTGCTCAATGTGAGCAACTCAGGGTGAAAAGCAGCTCAGGGGCAGCTCAGGGAAACAGGTGGTGGAGAGCAACAAAGGGAGCTACGGGGGAGCAGCTCAGGGAGGGGACAGCTCAGTGGAAGGAGCTAAGGTGAGGCAGATCAGGGGGAATAACAGGGGACAACACATGTGGAGCAGGTGAGGGGGAGCAGCTGAGGGAGAACAGCTCTAGGGATGGGGCACCCTGTGGGGGGGGGGGGGGCTCAGGGGAGCAGCACAGAGGGGACGTCTCAACAAACCTGTATAGGTACTCAAGGTGATGGATGGATACAGCACTAATGCGGTCAAGGGTTGCAATTATGTTCAAAGCAAGAAACCACTTACATAGATATATAGATACACACCCACTCGCGTGCTGCTCACGGACTCACTTTGATATATGCTGACTATATACAGCACTGCTCAGTTCTTATAGGTCAACGTCCTGAGCTGCCCCCCGTTAACACAGAAGCTATGGGACTACTGTATATGTCTGCATAATGAATTATGGGCCTTACAGTAGGGATACGGGAAAGGTTGGCATATATCTTTGCAGGGGTATTAGGGGGAATGTAACAAAGACGATGAAAATATGAATATTCTTTCTAGATAATTGTGAGTAGATATTAAGACGTGGGATCATAACCTAACCCTATCTCCTTCCTCTGTATTATCATTCAGCTGCTTCTTTCCCTTTTCTCCTTGATGGATTCATGCTTCTATTATTCCATCGTGCCCATACCGCCAGAGGACCTTCCCATTGCCACTCTGTTTTTACATACAGTACCATTCATATCTTCCCTTTGGAAGCAGAATGCTATCTTCACCTTGCCTCATCACCTAGACCCCATCCATATCACATTTCCAGATGGCTCATGTCCTTAACCCTATAAGGTGAACATACTGATTAAACATACCATACTAATGTGCTATGCTTTCTTGTCGTCAAAAGACATGCATACAGCAACGGCAAGCAACTCGCCAGTGCTGCATTCATGCATCAGGCTCGCCAGTGCTGCATTCATGCATCAGCCCATGTTGATACCAACGCTAACCCCCTACCAGGGCCGACATAATGCGTCAATGCGGCACCAGACATGATCCTAGCGGCATTATACCTTCCCTTTTAGTGGCCATTCCCTAACAATATTCCCGAATAAGGACAACCCCCAGCCATCAGGCACATAGAACTCCTCCGCAGAAATCCCCTGTATTTCTCCCCCTGATATCTCAAACCCATATCCAAGCACACCCCCAGGCCCTTCTCACTACATCTTCTCTTTCGTATTCCCCTGCCTTATGCCTCGCCCCTCCTGTGAACCTCAGACTTTTCCTTTTGTAGTCCAGGAAGTGCCAGGGGCGGCCATTTTCTTTCAAGTGCTTACTTTTCTAGATGGGATCAAACATGGCACGACCACAGCGCCACCTGTGGTGTATATTTAGTGTCTGATTGATCCGCCAGGGGGCGTCCAGACAGCCGTTACATGGGCTGAGGGAGGTGGTAATTGTGGCCTGCAGCAGAGAAAGTTTAGAATTATAGTCTGTTTGCTCTCTAGATGAATATCAGGCCACTCCAAATAAGACTTGTTTTTCAAGCATCGGATTTGCATTTCCAAAATTTAGTCTATTGGGATTTTATTATATCAGTGTCTGCAATGTGCTTGCTTAGATGGCCTTTCATATCATCAAACTTTTTATCACGAAAATGAACATTTAGTCCGACCAAGTGCCCATCAAAAAAGGTAAATTCTATAAAGAGGTTTTGAAAATAAGGAAAACAATCGCCACATGGCTTGTTGATGAGAAATTATATGTTTTCTGAGTAACCCAACACGAAAAGTAAGAAATGATATAAATATCATATTGATGTATAGGTTCATGGGCCATATATCTCGTCTCCTAATTAAAATCCTTGTATATTGAGGGGAACATCGTATGTCCAATTAGTAGCCCGAGAGACGTATTAAGCTAGGGCAGAGGGCAACGTCTAAAGAAAAATGATAAAAACTGAAAATGTGTTACCTTATTACACCTACGCATCATGTCGACCCTTTAAAGGAGTGCATCAAAACCATATAGGGTCAGCGTAATTCATGCATGCAACTTACTTCCCGGTGCTGCATCCATTCATCATGACTATAAGTAGATACATGTGAGGCACTATGTTGCGCCTAAGGTTTTAGGGCTTCGTGGTTTTTGGGCACCAGGAATGCCATTACTTGCTGCCTACGCAATGTTCGAAGGCATGGTGATGATACCACCAAATGTACAGTAGGTTCGCCGGGGTACACTGTAAATAGTTAGTGTAGTTACACAATAGAATCTACAATGAACCTACAGTAGAATTCACTGTAGAATAGATTTACAGTAGAATCTACTGTAGATTTACAGTAGATTCTACTGTTTACCTACAATGAACTGCAGACCTACAGTAAAATCTACTGTACACCTACAAAAATGGCAACCAACTTTTTACAGTGTAGCCATGTTAATTGTTAGATCTGCGAACAGGTTAATGGTACCTCTGAACTAGATTAACCCTTTAAGGACCGCACAGTGCTGCATTGCATGTGCTATGCTCTTTGCCATCATGGTCCGTGAATGCAGCCCTAGCGAGTACTCGTCAGTTCTCCATTCAGCATCAGGCCGACCCTACGTGGTTGACACACTCCTGGATGCTGGGCACAATACATAGATAAAGCCCTGGCGAGTATACTCCAAACAGACTTCATTCATGCATCGTAAGTGGCCCTTCAATGGATAAGCAATGTGGGTACCCGATACCACTGGCTTATACCATGACAAGGACTATCACAGCATAGATCCCCTTATTCCTCACTGATAGATTTACTGAGGCTATCTTTGTCCCTGAGTCCCTGTGCCTTCGGTGGCCGACCGGGAGATAGTAAGGCCCTCTTTCGGAGAATAAGTGATTTGATGTTATTGGACGCCAGAGTGCTGCAGTACTCTCTATAAGTTTGACTCAAAACATGTGGCCACTGGCATTTAATGTGTGGCTCTAGGTCACTACCATCGAGACTATGATCTTATCATAATTACGTGGAACGGTCACATGTCAATGACACCATAAAAGCATAACGGGTACTGGAGTCATTGTGAGGTAAAAACATCAACTGGGTATGAATTAATTACAGGGATATCTTACCTATACAATGTATAATTATTAATAAAATCCAAACAAGGCTGTGTGCTAATGATACCTCTGCCCTGGCACCCCTGCAGAGAACAAACTTGACTCAGTTGTCGCTCAAACCTGTCAGAAACCGCGAGCTCCTTGTTTTATGAAATTATGACGATAGATAGGATATATATAAGGAGTTCTACTGTGAAGACCTTACGCCTGGAGTAATCTGAATTAGCATATACCGGTAGCTACTAAATCCAGTCTCTTTGTGTACAGAATAGGTAGCTACTGGCAAGCTGAATGCACCCACCTTGCCATCCTTGACAACCTTGTCACCCTTGTCAGAAACGGCAGTTAATCTTTCTATTCAATCGGTCCGTGAGCCAGTGAACTGTTAACCAACAGAGAACTGAGTAGATCAGCTCAGGGGTCATATCAATAGTAGCAACCCTTTGTAGTCAGTTGTGTATGCGTCGTACATAACCATATCAGGCACAATTGCCCAGATCAGTCTCATCCTATCCTATCCTGTCCCTCAGACGCTGGTAAGCTTTACGTGTGCACCTATAAAGTATTGAGGCTGTCTATATAGAAGATCCACCAGAGCTGTTGGATGACCTATGGGTGAGCTGCTCACTTATTGAGAATCTACTGAGGCCAATCTGTCCCGGCAGATAGCAGCCTAATTCCCCGTGTCTGGGGCATGGCCCGGTCTAGATAGGATGACCCTGCAGTGAGCAGCCACCTCCATCAGGGAAATCCTCTAAGAAGTTAACCCTTTACGGACGGCGTGATGCCTTGAGGCTTTGGTATGGATTTGTGGTCATGATGCAGGTCATGCCAGCAGCTCACAGGTGCTTTGATGATGCATGGTACCGAGCCTCTAACCCTGTAGGGTCTGCATGCTGTCTGAATACAGCGTCAGCAAGATTAATAATGTGGAATCCATGCATAGTGTATTACATGGAAATGTGTTACTGTCCTTACAGGGTTAAGCCCTGGAGGACCGGTACCAGACACCCATCCCCTGAGAGCGTCTCAGGGCTGCTGCCCAGACTGCTGAGTGAGTCCATGCAGGATAATCTGACACGAGGGTCACTCACTACTCGTGTAGCCATTCATACTACTGGTATACTACTCATGTTGACTAATGCTTAGACACTAGACTTTGGTGTCCCTCGAGGGGTGGGGGGGGGGGGATTTTCCAAATAGTATGGATATCATATCCCCCCTACACATACACTGACCCTTAGTATGTCTGTACGTGATGGATTACCCCCCCTCCCCCCCTGTATTATACATATTGACACGAGAAGGTACCTGACTGTTTTTTTTAATCATTATTAAACTCTTAAAGATATGAAGATGGACCATTCTACCAGTATCTACAAGGGCATACAAAAACGATCACCGTAATTAGACCCCAAATATCTAGTTTAGTAATAATGATATTATTGCTAGCTATCCTACCCCTACCACCGCGGCTTCTCCTACGTTACCATCATCCTGACAATGTTACTACGATATGTCCATGATATTCCCATGGGATCGATAGAATCGTTATATTTGCGTAAATCAAAATATTCATGCTATGACAGGTCGGGCAGACCGCCGCATAGCGGAGTGGTAGGCCGACGAGCTGCTCAATACATTGATGGTCTAGTGAGCGGTTCATTGGCCTTTATGGAGCATTTATCAAAACATGCTCACGCGGATCTATGCAGCTGTACGATGTGTGGAGGGCAGGCCACTCCTCACCCACTCACCTCCCTCTCACTACCCCAGTGAGCTACCCCTTTAGGGATACTTCTTAGTGAAGGACTAGTCTTTGTCTTCTAGAATAGTGTGGAATATCATGTGATAATTGAACTGTTTCTAAAAGGAAGACGCTTATATAAAGGTGAAGATGCAACACATGATGCATCATATTTCGATTACACCGGCAAAATTGGTTAAAGCAATATCTTACCCCGTGCAGACCATACTTTCTGTTTAGTATATCTAAGCGTCTAGCTGTTTTACCTTGTTTTAATATTTATTTCGAGCAAGTCTGATACATTTAATTTAAAATGTAGATATCTTAGTTGGTGCTTTCTCAGATCAATGGTCCTGAGCGATTTATACGCGAGCTGGTGGTCACAGCATGAGGTGCCACAGACAACTAGTCGATACAAGGCCGTAGGAAAAAAAAATTGAATCCCCCCATGCAATCTAGGAGCTAGATAGCAGGGTATCTATTGTTTGTGGGGTTTTCAAGGCCGGTTAGTTATCAAAGCAGTTTAATTCTCATCCAGGGGTTTTGGTGGTGTGGCAAAATCCCGTTATCTAATAGTTTAAGGACCGCATAATGTTTTGATGTTCTATACCGTTTAGCATCATGGCGCATTAATGCAGCCCTGGCGAGTCTACTCACCAGGTCTGCATTCATGCATCATGACGACCCATCAGGAGTACCAAGCCATAAGGCTGACATAGTGCTTGAATCCAGCGTGCACTAGCTCATCAAGAATGCATTCATGCATCATGAAGACAAAGGACATTGGAGATTAAAGCACATCGCGGCCCTTAAAGGGTTAATTTGGACGGCGATTAAAGCTAGCACCTGCTCACAGATGAGCGGCTCAAAGGTACCAGCTGCTCACCGGGTACTGGAGGAAGGCTATAATTAGTTACACCCAGTCAGGGCCCGTTGGAAATGATCTGTAAATTAGCTGGAACAGCTAGTGTACTGGTTCTTGAGGACTGCATCAAGTATAAATCCTGATACGGTCAACGCCCACCTATACCTAGCCATGTCATTGTTGTAATATGTCAGTTGATAATAAATACATGTGCCTCCAACGATCTTCCGTCACTTTTTAGAAAATTCCTAAGCCAGCCAACAAAAAACGTTATTTTACGTCAAAATAACTTTTTAAAACTTTATATAACGTTATGCCTAAATAAGGAGCCTTTGAGAAACGTAATATAACGTTATAGAATGTTGTATAACGTTTTTTGTTTACTGGGAAGGTGGATAGGTTAATTACAATGTATGTGGAATGAATTGAAATGAAGTGATGCAGTTCTCAGACTTTCATCCAATGTATGAAGTCAAGCTGTGCCCAGTTGCAATGTCTGATTAATCATTCCTAAAATGTGACATTGCCTTTTGACGAATGAGTACATAAATTCCCACACAGTCATTGGTGGGATAATAGAAAAGAAGTATACGGAATGAAACCACCCTCATTCACAAGCACATCCTTTATCCCTGTTCCCTGTCCCCTCCTCCCCCTCCTTCTATATCTCACTCCTCCCGCATGCCCCCTTCATCTCTCACCTTCCCTTCCCCGCCCCCTCTGCCCCTTCGCTCATCCTCCCTCCCCTTATCCATTCTCTCTTCTCCCCACCAGCTGTATTCCGGTCCTTTGTCTCCAACTGCTGTCATCCTCCCTCCCTTCTACCTCCTCTCTACTCCCTCCCTCCCTCCCTCCCTCCCTCCCTCCCTCCCTCCCTCCCTCCCTCCCTCCCTCCCTCCCTCCCTCCCTCCCTCCCTCCCTCCCTCCCTCCCTCCTTCCCTCCCTCCCCATCCCCCTAACCCTTCATACCGCCCCATCTGCAGCTCGGCCCGTTGTTTCCTCCTCCCAGTCTGCCTCACTCTCCCCCCTCCCACCTCCATTCTACCCTCTCTCTATCCTTCCCCCTACTCCCTATCTCTTCCCATGCCTCTCTCCCCACTCCCCCCTCCCCCTCCACCCCCTGCCCCTTCACACCTTCCCCAGCTGCTGCCCGACCCGTGGCTTCCTGCTACCAGCCCGGACCAGGAGCAGCTCCCATTCATCATGTTGAGGCCCCAGGGTCGGGGGGAGCCGGTGTAGCATCAAATAAGTTCCGGGGTGGAAATATGTTCCGGGGGTAGGTTTTTTCATATTTTAGTGGTGGTATAGAAATTTTAACATTAGAATCTCATTTCTAATGTATATATGACCAACTATGCATAATTATGTTGAGGTCCATCAATTCTTTGTGACACTGCTAGTTCACCACAAACTTAGGCTTTAAACTGACTTAGCACCAAGAAAGTTCAGACACAATGCTCACCCCATCTATATTACTAAATTCACTTTTTTACCCCAGATCCCCATTTCCTATCTGTATGTCACCTTGAATTCAGATTTTAATGTTAAAATATAAATTATTTGTGACACGACTAGTTCAACCGATAGGGCCTACTCAGAAATAAGCCCTACTAGTACCTCACCCCCGTCTCACCCCTCGCCCCTCGCCCATCGAAGTATGAGTATTTTGACATGATATTGGTTATCTCCTTATGCATAACATGTAACATCAACAATTTTGTGATATTCAATTGAATGTTAATGACACAACTAAATCCGGAACGTTTATAAGGCCGGAACTTAAATAATGGTACACCGGCATGTGGAGCGACAACAGATCGATACAACCTGCTCGGACCTGCTCCTAACCTGCGCCACACCACATGGCTCCCACTACCGCTACATGCGGCATGGTGTCAGCCCCCCCTGGAATTCCCCCACTGGAATTCCCCAACCCCCTTGGAATTCTACCCCCTGGAATTCTCTCCCCTTTAACTCCCACCCCCCGGAAATCTACCCTCCAGGAATAAAGGTTTTGGGCTTGGTTATATTTATAATTATTTTTAAACTGATCGGATAGAATTCCAGGGGAGGGCCCGCACGTACAGATACAAAAGAGCCCCTCCCCCTCCTCCCCCACACACCTTGGGGTCAGCTGCTCATCACAAGTAGGACAGTAAACCCAGAGTTATGACTGGGTTATTGGCCGGCGACGGAGTCCCCGGCCATGGTTAATGAGTTCACTTTTCCGTAAGGTTTCAACAGGAATTGCGCGTCCATAGGATTAGCATTGGCTCGTTTGCTTTTTGCACCCTACATACACAGGCTCTATAGTCTCCCACCCTTCAGCACTGGGGCTCAGCCAGAGTGATCCTAACCCTGCGTCGTCACCCGTTCCTGTATGCATTAGACCTTTCACCCCTTTGGTGAAATAATGGACTATTCCAGGTGAATAAATGCGCAATTTGTGGATTGAGGCAGCTATACGCACAGGCTTAAAAAGAAGGGAAATCTTGGTAACGCCCACCTTCCACCCCTTACCTGTTGCAATAAGCTAGTCCCAGCGCCTGCTCATTCCGGTCTACTGAGCTTTCAATGGTACAAAGTTGTTCACACCCCCCCCCCCTCCACACTGCAGCGGCCACACACTGCCAATGCAGGCCTGAGTGGTGGGCGGTGCAGCCAGCCGCTGTCCGCTGATCAGAACCCTGCGTCTCTATGGTCTCCCACCCCTCAGCACTGCACTCCGCTGTCCGCTGATCAGAACCCTGCGTCGGCGGCTTGATATGGACCACCCTACAGGCAAACACTCTATTATAACCCACAATGCACTGCTCATTCCGGTCTACTGAACTTTCAACAGGTACAATGTTTTTCACACGTATGGTCCCCTCCCCTCCCTACCCACACACTACAGCGGCCTCACTCTGAAAGCTGTCAGACATAGCACGCTCCGGCCTGCTGCACGCCAGTCAGACAATGTTGTTCACACGTCAGAGTCCCCACTATAATAACCTCGGTAAATAGCAAAGCTGATTGTTACCCTCACACATACTCACGTATATGTAGCACTGTGTGACGTGCAGGTGGAGGAGAATTATCAGTTATTTGATGTGTGTAGAATTTGGTAAGGCGCCATCATTTATACAGTCCGAGTCTCACTCCTGTAGGTAATGGATAAGGTCGGCATGATGCTTGAATGAATTCATGCCCTTTGCTGTCATGATGCATGAAGTAACTCGCCAGTGCTTCCTATTAAAATGTATTGTTCTTAACCTGGTATCATGCACCATGCTGACCCGTCATGTAATCATGCGTAACTGCTAACATCCAGCCAAACAGTAATGACTCCACATCATGTTCACCATTTTACTATTTAGTAAATGAACTCATGTCCTTTGCTGTCATGATGCATGGATGCACCCATGGTGAATAATTCTACTCTGATTCCATTTGTCGTTACATGAGTACAACCCCACCGCATCATTATTTCTGTACACTAACCCTTTTAGGACAGCATGGCGCTTCAGGTGAACCACAATGCATTTATTTCTCCACACTAGTCCTTTAAAGACGACATATTGCTTCATGTGAACAGTGGTGCAATCATGCATCATTAGTGCATTAATCATAATTATAGACCAATGTATGTGATCAAGAATCCTTGATGGAAGCCGGCCACCACCCCTATGGGGTGAATTTCCTCGATCATATACCTTTAAATCCTAGTTGCATAAATCTCAGAAACCCCATTCTCCGTGAGCTACCCTTGGTTAGTCCTATACATACATCCCCATGGTTTACTCTCAGTCTTGGCCATATACCTTCATTTACATTTTAGTGGATGCTTTCTGACATCTTTCCGGTCATGTCCTGGGAATTGTGAAATAGCTGAGTGAGTGGGTTCAAAGCTTAACCCTATAAGGACCGCCTAGTGATTTAATCCAATATCTATGTCGTAGTCATGCTGTACCTGCCGCAGCATTATCAACCCTGTAGGATGGCATGATGCATAAATGCAGCACTGCTTGGTTAATCACCAGAGCTGCATTGATGCACTTTGACGACCAAGAGCATAATGCATTAAATTACTACTCGACCATTGAAGGGGTAAAAGGTAAATTGAATAAGTCAATCATGCATGGTGTCATGAGTCTACCTTGTATCTTTTTGCATCTTATTATTTCATATTAATAGATCACAAGTATTATCACATTCAATCATCGGGGTTGCCAACACACACAGAAAAGTGAGAGTCATTGTCGCTAAAACTACCCTCACGTGAGGGTCAGGTGAGGGTAGTTTTAGCGACAATGACTCTCACTTTTCTGAGGGTGAATAAAACAGCAATCCTAAGTTCTTGAACCCACCTGACCCATGACATTGATTGAAACACACCTGAGCCCCCTACCCCAACACCCATGCACGAACATTATACACATCCACCGATAGGGTACTATGAGAGCTGCTCGCGTGTCCCACCTTGTACCCCACACCCTGAGCTGCTCCCTCCACACCACGGCTGTACCACCAGTGCTGCAGGCCCCCGTGTAACAAAACTTTATGAATAATTCCCACACAGGATACAGCTAGCCCCTTAACCCTTTAAGGACGGCATGATGCCTCAAGACGCCATCTTCTAAATACAGACTAATGTATTGCCAGGAGTAACTCACCGGTGCTGCATTGATGCAGCATGCCGACCGTTTAGAACTGTATCAACCCATTTGAGTCGACATGATGCATGAATGCATCACCACTGACTTACTCTCAATTACATACTGCATTCATGCCTGATATCGACAAAAGGAGCACAGTGGCTTAAATCACTACGCTACCCTCAAAGGGTTAGGGCTCTCACCCAGTGTCCCTCGCTGTAAATAACCAATGCCCTGTAACTAGGTGATTAGGCCTACAGTCCGAGAAAGGAGGCCTAAGTATAACCTGGATTCGGCTCCAGCAGGCCTAGGGCGGCTTTGATAATACACGCCTTGTGAGACACGTTAATTATTCAGGCCCCGTTTCCACGAGTAGCCCTGTAACGTGGAAGCAGCTGCGCGCTATGGGCGGGTCTCGTGGGGGTTGGGAGCCCCACGTGGTGTGTGGTGGTCGGGGGGGGGTGGTGGTAATGATAGGTGAAGTGGTGTTGTATGGTAGGTGGTGGTGGATGGGAGGGGGTGTAAGGTGGTGAATACAACAATACAAAAATATTTGGAATATTTGAGTAGCAACAATGAAATGATATAACCCTTTCGGGAGGGTATGTGTGTGGAGAGGGGGGCAGGTGGATCATCCTCCTGCATGGCTGCTCACACTTGTTTCTTGTAAAAGCAGGTAAGCTGATATAGAGTGATCTGTGCCACCCCACATGGAGAGTCCTTTCTGTGTGGCCGCTCACACAGATGGTGGTGTAGAAACAGTGTGTTGGATTCTTCTGGTTTTACTGAGTGACAATACCACGATGACGGAGCTATAATATATCTGCTACTTTTATAGACATACATGTACACAAAAGAAAAATTCTCGATGCTGATCCTTATGTGTTAGTACATGACATGTGATGTTCCCATGGTAGGTAGCAACCCATCAAGTCAGGTCCAATACGTGTATCACAACAGCTACTGGGACACATATCCCATGTGTACACATCACTGTCACAGTGTGTAATAAGAGCTTGACGATACGGCCGCCGCTACTTCAATGTCATACCCTGCGGTACTGATATCACACGCGTTTATACCTGATAAGACCGCCACAATACAGGCTTTCACGAGCGGCTCCCTATAACCCTTTAAGGATGGTATCATGCATTAAGTACCCTTCCTTATCTGCCGTCGTGATGTTTCAACACAGTGCTGGTGAGGAACTAACTGGCACTCTTTTGTGCATCATGCCGACCCGTTCGGAGTGTATCAACCGGGTAGAAGCAGCCAGATGTATGGATGTAGCACTGACTGGTTCTGTATTCATGCATCACGGCGACAAAATAGCATACGTGGTACATTTAAGCACTATGATGTCACTAAAGGGTTAGATATCACCTTCATAACCTGCCCACTGCTCTACCCCCCCCCCCCCCAACCCTCCACCATCTGACCTGAACCTCCCCTGCTGGCCGCCTGCAGCTCACATAAACCATGCTAGATTAAGCCCCTATTGAGTGAGCAGCTCCTTCCCGTCCTCTACCACCAACGAGCAGCTCGTGAGCAAGTCAGAGCCACTCTCTATCAGTGCTTCTCCGACCTCAATCGCTGCCCTCACAAACCTTGGCCGCGACCGCAATGTCCAGTTTAAGCGCTCGGTCTAGGGAATGAGCGCCCATCTCGAATAAGCGCATTGATATCTAGAGAGTCACTGAAATAAATCAATGCACCAAAATAGCTTGAGCAATCGTCGACCTGGTATTTATAATTATACTGGGGATACATAGCTGTTTGAATTAAGAAGTGTTCTGCTGTTTAAATGAGGGAATGCGGTACAGCTCGCAATACTGGACATAGTGAATGTATGACCATTGAGGACAGCTCCCACTCTAGCCATGAGCAGATCAGAGTGGAGCGAGCAACTCTGCCTTGGGGGAGGGCCATGGGAGGAGTAGCTCATCCCTAAACCCATTCAGTCTCCAGAGGTCAATAGATTTCCCTGACCTCTGCGGTAGCGGCAATGGCTTTGAGTGGAGATTGCGGCGGCGCGTGGAAGGAT